>CM050214.1:21552706-21557706 GCA_027475355.1 Coilia nasus
GAGAGAGAGAGAGAGAGAGAGAGAGAGAAAGGAAGACAGAAAGAGAGACCGTGAAAGAGAGAGGGATAGTGAGAGAGAGAGAGCGAGTGAGACAGATGGAGAGGAAGAGGAAGAGGGAGAGGGAGAGAGAGGGGGAGGGAGAGAAACAGAGAGAGAGTGGCAGAAAGGGAGAGAGCGAGAGAGAGTGAGTGAGAGAGAGAGAGAGAGAGAAGAGAGAGAGAGAGGGAGAGAGAGAGAGAGAGAGAGGGGGAGAGAGAGAGAGAGAGAGAGAGAGGGAGCTCTGATGTCCCCTGCCTCTCCAGCCAGTGAGTGGTTTGGTTTTCATGTCGCCTTGCCATGCCGTGACATTATCCCAGTGTGTGTGTGTGTGTGTGGGTGTGTGTGTGTGTGTGTGTGAGGACTTGAGTGAGCCTACCCCCCCCCCCCCAGCCATTTGATCATGCCCGGCTCGGACATGTGCAGTGTGCTTCCTGAGACGCGCGCAGGTGTGTGTATGTGTGTGTGTGTGTGTGTGTGTGTGTGTGAGGACTTGAGTGAGCCTACCCCCCCAGCCATTTGATCACGCCTGGCTCGGACATGTGCAGAGTGCTCCGTGAGACGCGCACGCGTGTGTGTGTGTGTGTGTGCGTGAGGACTCGAGTGAGCCTACCCCCCTCCCCACCCCCCCAATCATTCCTCCAGTCACAGAGAGGAGTGTTTTTTCTCTCACTGCTTCTTGCTGCTGTTGCCACCACTCCCTACTATAGCCACCGCTGCCTGCTATAGCCACCACTCCCTGCTATAGCCACCGCTGCCTGCTATAGCCACCGCTGGCCTGCTATAGCCACCGCTCCCTGCTATAGCCACCGCTCTGCTATAGCCACCACTGCTCTGCTATAGCCACCGCTCCCTGCTATAGCCACTGCTCTGCTATAGCCACCGCTCTGCTATAGCCACCGCTCCCTGCTATAGCCACTGCTCCCTGCTATAGCCACTGCTCCCTGCTATAGCCACTGCTCTGCTATAGCCACCGCTCTGCTATAGCCACCGCTCTGCTATAGCCACCGCTCCCTGCTATAGCCACCGCTCTGCTATAGCCACCACTGCTCTGCTATAGCCTACCGCTCCCTGCTATAGCCACTGCTCCGCTCTGCTCTGCTCTGGCTGTGCTCCAACTAGCAGCTTCAGCACTGTGGACTGACTGAAGAGGGGAACAGAGAAGAGAGGAGAGAGGAGAGGAGAGAGAGGAGAGGAGAGAGGAATGGGAGGATAGAGGAGGGCAGAAGCGGAGGAGAGAAGGAGAGAGGGGGGGGGGGGTGGAAGTAATAGTGGGAGAGGGATAAAGGCGGTGAGGGGGGGGGGGTGATGGAGAGAAGAGGATAGTGGAAGAAGAGAGGGGAGGAGAGAGGGAGGAGAGAGGAGAAAATGAAAAAAAGATGGGAAGAACAGAGGGGGGAGAAGAGAGAGGGGGGGAGTAGAGGAGAGAGGAGGAGAAGAGAGGAAAGGTTAATAGAAAGGAGAGATGTTGAGAGGAGGAGAGAAGAGAGAGGTTGGAGGAGAGAAGAGAGAGAGGAAGAGAGAGAGGGTGGAGGAGAGAAGAGAGAGTGAAAGAGAGAGAGGGTAGGAGAAAGGAGGGACACTGAGGAGAGAGAAGGGAGGAGAGGAGAGAGGAGGAGAATAGAGACCGGAGGAGAGAGAAGAGAGGGGGAGAAAAGAGGGACGGTGGTAAAAAGGAGAGACATTGAGGAGAGACACAAGAGGAGAGTAGAGAGGGGGAGAAGAGAAAGATGAGAGGAGAGGACAGAGGTGGAGAAGAGAGAGGAGGGACAGGAGAGGAGAGAGGAGGAGAGGAGAAAGAAAGATGGGAGGAGAGGAGAGGAGAGGAGAGAGGAGGAGAGGAGAAAGAAAGATGGGAGGAGAGGAGAGAGGGGGACAAGGGAGAAAAGGGAGGAGAGGAGAGAGGGGGAGAAGATAGAGACAGGAGGAGAGTCAAGGAGACAGGGGAGAGAGAGAAAGAAGGGAGGAGAGGAGCGAGGAGAAGAGAGAGAAAAGAAGGGAGGAGAGGAGAGGAGAGAGGGAGAGGAGCGAGAGAAGGGTGGAGAGGAGAGAAGGAGAGAGGGGAGAGAGTAAGAGGGAGAGGAGAGAAAGAAGGGAGGAGAGGAGAGAGGGAGAGGAGCGAGAGAAGGGTGGAGAGGAGAGAAGGAGAGAGGGGGAGAGGTGAGGGAAAGAGGGAGAGGAGAGAAAGAAGGGAGGAGAGGAGAGAGGGAGAGAAGGGAGGAGAGGAGAGATGGGGAGAAGAGAAAGGAGAGAGGAGAGAAGAGAGGGAGAGGAGCAAGAGAAGGGAGGAGAGGAGAGAATGAGAGTGGGGGAGAGGAAAGGAGAGAGGGAGAGGAGCGAGAGAAGGGAGGAGAGGAGAGGAGCGAGAGAAGGGAGGAGAGGAGAGATGAGGAGAAGAGAAAGAAGAGAGGAGAGGAGAGAGGGAGAGAAGCGAGAGAAGGGAGGAGAGGTGAGGAGAGAGGGAGAGGAGCGAGAGAAGGGAGGAGAGGAGAGAGGGAGAGACGTGATGAGAGGAGAGAGGGAGAAAGGGAGGAGAGGAAAAGAGAGAGGGAGAGGAGCGAGAGAAGGGAGGAGAGGTGAGGAGAGAGGGAGAGGAGAGAGAGAAGGAGAGGGGGAGAGGAGAGGAGAGAGGGAGAGGAGCGAGAGAAGGGAGGAGAGGAGAGAAGGAGAGGGGGAGAGGTGAGGAGAGAGGGAGAGGAGCAAGAGAAGGGAGGAGAGGAGAGAAGGAGAGGGGGAGAGGTGAGGAGAGAGGGAGAGAAGCGGGAGTAGCACTCTCTGGTTAGAGAGCCCCAGTGTGGGCCGTGTCAGGGCTAAACGCATACGGAGGAATGAGGAATAAAATCCCCTCTTGTGCCTGCGAGCTGCAGCCTGAGGAGCAGCCCAAGGAGCCCTGGCCATGGAAACCAAATCCCCACAGAGTGACCGCAGGGCCACGGCAGCCATTTACCGCAGCCAGTGGGGGTAGTGTGTGTGTGTATGTGTGTGTGTGTGTGTGTGTGTGTGTGTGTGTGTGAGAGGGTTCTGAGTGCCACCGGCACATACACTCGGTCCGTCGCGTCATATCACCCCTCTTCTGTCACATTAATTACATCTGGGGCAGGGTGTGTGTGTGTGTGTGGGGAGGGGGTGGCAGTGCACGGATCCATCAACAAACTAACTCCACTCCAAGCCCAGCCAGCACTAGGAGCGCGTTACATTAGGAATTCATGAGGTGGCGCGTAAGACTTTATGTAATCTGGATGCATAATTCACTTCATTAAAGTGATTTATGATATTACTCAGGTACGATCAGAGGCAACTGAGTAGCTGCTCCCTGGAGCGAGCAGAAGTTTGCGGCCGAGTAGGAAAAAAAAAGTGGAGACGGAGGAGGTGATGGAGGGATGGAGATGGGGGATGGAGACGAAGGGATGGAGATGGAGGGATGGAGATGGAGGGATGGAGCCATGCTGGACACAGTCCTGAATCCTGGAGCTTTTCTCCGTGGAGCTGACGACACACTTTCCACCGGCCCTCTAGGAGAGAGCGAGAGAGAGGCTGTTTCTGTGCTGATTACGGGATGAGTGGAGGATCTGTGATAAACTGCGCCTCTGAGATAACACTGACACCGTGTTTGGCACCGCAGCGGACGGGAGGCCATGGCCAGTCAAGGACATCGCTGACGATTACACACACACACACGCACACACACACACACACACAATACACACACACACATATGCACACACACAGGCACATACACAGACACACACACACACACACACACACACACACACACGCACACACAATACACACACACACATATGCACACACACAGGCACATACACAGACACACAATACACACACACACACACGCACACACACACACACACACACACACACACACACGCACACACACATATGCACACACACAGGCACATACACAGACACACAATACACACACACACGCACACACACACACACACACACACACACACACACACACACACACACACACACGCACACACACACACACATATGCACACACACAGGCACATAGACAGACACACAATACACACAAACACACACACACATACACACACACACACGTGCGGGAGCCATTTGTATGGTGGCCAGTTCTGGCCAGGTGGCGTCCATAGGCATTGTGTTGCCATGCCAAACACAGTGGCCTGGCCACAAACAGCACTCCGACCCATATGGCTCTTTAGGGTCTGAGTTACTGGGAACATGAGGAGAGAGAGGGGGAGAGAGAGAGAGAGAGAGAGAGAGAGAGAGAGAGAGAGAGAGGATGAAGACAGAGGGAGAGCAAATTTGGAGAAGCAGGAAGACCACGCTGATAGAAAAACTAAAAATACATCAAGAAGGCAGTCAGGTGATGACAGACTAATGTACACACAAACACATGCGCAGAGAGAGGGGGAGAGAGAAACAACCCCCCCCCCCCACACACACACACACACACAAAAGAAAAAGGTGAGCCAAACACATACAGATACTCAGACCGACATTATAAGGGTTTCAGAGCTTTTGCTATTTTAAGACACAGAGCCATAGAGTATTTTATTCCACAGCGCTCACTTCACTTTTAAAACGCTTCTTGTGAGACAATACATTGCTGTCTCAAACTCAAACACTCTCAAATACGCTGCAAACATGTCAATGAAATATTCATATCATTAACTGATTCACAACAACATAATTAACTCAGTATTGCCCAAAAGTGATGAAAACATTGCCTACATGTACCCAAAAGCCACTTTAATATGATCTAATCATTTACCTCAAAATGACCTTAACACCACATCAAAATGACCTCAACAACGTGAAATGTGAAATTTACCTCAGCACTTCCTTAAAATGACCTGAAAAGCACTTCACCTCATCACCTCATCACCTTCAGCTCGTCACTTCAGCTCATCACCCCAGCACTTCCTTGAAATAACCCCAACACTACCTTAACAATGTGT
>CM050214.1:21575206-21612706 GCA_027475355.1 Coilia nasus
GCAGGGGGCTGCTCGGCTGCCAGGTGGGCTGCAGGCCGGGGAGGTCTGCTGAGGGGCAGATGGGACCGGGATGAAAGTGGCGAGCAGTCTGACCACGGCGCTTTCATGACTGACTGACAGCCTCGCATGCAAGCTGGCGTGCCGCGCAAGCAAATCCCCCAACTAAAGTCCTAACCCCCACCCCCCAACCCAAACCCTCCCTTCCACCCCCCCACCCCCTGGTAATGCCCCTCTCAGATCTGGTTCCATCCATCTTGTCCGCGGTAGGGAGCTTGACCCGACCTGACCCACCTGCTACACCCCCCGGCGCTCCCCCCACCACCTCCCCCCGCTCCACTACTCCTCTCTCCTGCACACGCTTTGGGGACGACTCCACAACCCTCACTGCCCACTCCACATCTCCTCTCTCACAGCTCTCTGTCTCTCTAACTGCCCTCCTCTCTCAAAAACTCTCTTTCTCTCTGTCTCTATGACTCTCTGTCTCTCTTCCTGTCATTCTCTCTCTCTCATTCTCTCTCTCCACACCCTCACTGCCCTCCCCCACCTCCTCTCTCAAAAACTGTCTCTTTTTCTCTGTATTTATCACTCTCTCTCTTCCTGTCATTCTCTCTCTCTCCTCTCTCTCCTCTTTCTCTCTCCACACCCTCACTGCCCTCCACCACCTCCTCTCTCAAAAACTGTCTCTTTCTCTCTGTCTCTATCACTCTCTCTCTTTCTCTCATTCTCTCTCTCTCCACACCCTAACTGCCCTCCTCTCTCAAAAACTCTTATTCTCTCTCTCTATCACTCTGTCTCTCTTCCTGTCATTCTCTCTCTCCTCTCCCTCTCCTCTCTCTCTTCACACCCTCACTGCCCTCCACCACCTCCTCTCTCAAATCTGTCTCTTTCTCTCTGCCTCTATCACTCTCTCTCTTTCTCTCATTCTCTCTCTCCACACCCTCACTGCCCTCCACCACCTCCTCTCTCAAATCTGTCTCTTTCTGTCTCTTTCTCTCTCTCATTCACTCTCTCTCTCTCTCTCTCTCTCTCTCTCTCTCTCTCTCTCTCTCTCTGATCCTGAAGAGCGGGAGGGCCTGCAGCACTCTCCGGACATCTTTGAGAATGCTTTTACTTGTAGTGGAGGTGAAAATGACCAGCAGTGGATCTCTAAGACTACTACAGATAGCTGTAACATCACCTCTCTCTACCCCTGATGACGGAGAGATAAAAGTATTAACCCTGGGATGCCCACTGTTATAATATTACAACATCACATTTAATTCTACAAAAGTAAACCTTCACATAAATAAACACACATTTATATTACTAATAGGTCCTATTGTTTAGAAACAATATTGGATGGTAGATTGTATAAATAAGCTCAGTTACCTGTCCACAAAGTCATACAACCTGCCTTGAAGTACAGCACCTGGTTGCACTTTGTCCATTGGATTGCATTGGATTTCATTTGGATGACATTCAGATTTTGGATGTCAAAATTGAAAATAAACACTGCATCATATGCCTCCTACAACAACATCTAAAAGGTTAAAAACATTGGAGAAGTGTTTTTCTATATTTGGGTCTTACAGGGTTTCATCTTATTTCTTCAGCATGTTATGTGCATGTAAACAGTATGCAATTTACTGAAACAGAAGTACAGCTAGAAGAAGTAACAGTATTGAGCAAAACCCATGTCTCTCACTTGCCTTGAAATGCCTTGTTGTGGCATTTGGCAATTTTTCTCACTTACTTCACTATTAAAACAGTTCACCAACTGAAGCATGCCCATTTTCAGTATGATCAATCTTTACTGTCATTTTTAAGCTTGTAGCAGAATGAAAATGTTTTGTTTAATTGGCAAGTCAAATAATAGGGCGGGTGAATTGACCAATATAATAACAGTGTTTCTGGCTAAGGCTGAATAGTGCTCTAAAACTTAAAAAAGATTTAGTGCTTTTTTGGATCGTTGAAGCATGTTAACCTATTTTAGCAGAGCGCAAAATTAAACATTATGAATAGTCAAAACATCAATTTAAAGTCCACTTTAAAACCTTAATCAATATTCCTATTTCGTAAAAAAAACCCCACTTCATTGAATGGAACTCCCCTTGAACTTCCTACCCTCAACTAGCCAGGTTTAATAAAAAGAGTATCACACTAATAGCCAGTTTTAAATATGAACATGTACTTGGGAAGTGTGTCTGTTCCAAATGGTGTGTTGCAGGGGGTGGAGGGTGGGCATATGCTGGAGAGGAGAGCTGACTGATTGTGTGGATGGGCAGAGCAGCTCCATTCCCAGGCCCAGTGACAAGCCCTATTCCAAGGCCTGATGATGGGTATCCAGTGTCATCTCCCCCCGTGCTGCTCTCTGCTTCTGCATGTGTTTCACATCCATAGCCAAGGTCATACACACACACACGTACACACACTGACACACACACACAAACACACCCACACGCACAAACGCGCACACACACACACACACACAAACGCACACACACACGTGCATGCACACACACATACACGCCCTCACCCACGCACACACACACACTCTCACACACACGCGCAAACACACACGCGCATGCACACACACGTGCATGCACGCACACCTATATACCCTCACACACACTCACAAACACACACACACACACACACACACACGTGTCTGCATGCACATCCACACCTACACACACACCCACACACACACTGCCTCTGTGTACATGTAGTTCGTCCCCATTCATCCCAAGTCCCTAACCTCAGCGCTGGCAGAGGAGTCTGGCTGCCTTCTCCAGTGAATAACATTTACATGAACATTTATCCATTTAGCGGAGGCTTTTATGGAAGCCAGCCCTCGGCACAGATAAATTCCGCGCCTTATCGGCTTGTGTGTGCCGCCGAGGCACTGCACACCAATGACCTTGGTGTCGTTAGCAACTTTATGCGCCCGCCAACCTACAAGAACATCAAATATTAAAAACGCTCACAACCGTGGCTATAGAACCCCCCCTCTGCCCCCCCCCCCCCCCACTGTAAATTAGACCTTCCCATGTCTGGTCTGATACCCGCATGTCAAAAATGCAATCGCCGGGTGAAAAAAGAGGGTTGTCAGCAGCACAGGTTCTATTCCCACCCAGACCGACCCCCGCCCCCACACTCCCAACCCCCAACCCCCAACCCGACCACCACCCCCACCCCCACCACCCCACCACCACCACCACCACCCTGCCTGTCTCGCCAAGTGCTTTTGCCAAGTCGTAGATTATTTTTTATTTATTTTTATTTCCGCAGAGAGCGATAGAGTAGATAGCGAGCGAGTAAAAGGAGAGCAGCGTGGAGGAGGAGGAGAAGGAGGAGGGCAATAAAGTGTTGGAAGATATCAGAAATCTCCAGGCTGAGAGGCCTCCCGACGGCCCTATCCACCAACTAATGAAAAGACAGCGCTGGCCAACAGAGGCGTTTGGTCGCTGGTCTGCACTGATTAATCTCACCAGCACACCACACTATAGCCATGGCTATTGCACCACAGAGAGAGACCATAAACGCTGCTACACTACCACCATAGAAATATAAAACCATTACAAAAAGTCAACTTTAAAACATCTACTAATTCCGTCACAGTATTTTTGTCCTACACATTTAATGAGTCCTGTCTTTTCAAACGAGGTAAAATAATTAAAATAGTGACAAACCCCTGTGTGTTATTGCATTAATAAAGCCTAAGGGTTCATACATCACCCAGGGCCAGATGTTGAACACCTGTGAGAGCCAATTCCCAATCCTGGTCACACCCTGCAGACTCCGCTTGAAAGGCTGCCCTGAGGATGGAGCCTTGGGGTGCCAGCCACGAAGACAAAGACGGGGAAGAGGGCGTTTATTTATTCCAAGGCCATTATTTCACACCCATAAACCTTCTTAATTCTCTGTTGAATCCACCAATCGTTTTTTTCTTTGTATCAAGGTTTTTTGTGTTCCCACTGCCACATCAGGATATTTTATAATAATAATAATAACAACAATAACAAGAACAAGAACAACAACAACAACAACAACAACAACAACAACAATAATAATAATAATAATTGTCTCCGTCGTCATCATCATCATCATCATCATCATCATCATCATCTTTACTTGTATAGCGCAATTCATACAAGATGCAGCTCAAAGTGCTTCAAGAAAAACACAAGACAACATTTCGTGCAGTCCGGTAGCGCCAGAAAGACAAAGTCCATTGTGGTGCTGTCGAGGGCTGTTGCTAGCGTCCCCAGGGAGTGACAGGGGTGAGGAAAAGCTCCCTATTTGTGTCAGTTTGTCAAATTTTAGAAAGAATTTTATGGACTGTTTTGGCCTTATCTTTCCATCTCCCTATTTCTCTCTCTCTCTCTCACTCTCTCTCTCTCTCTCTCTCTCTCTCTGGCCCCCTCTCTCTTTTTTAAATATTGTCCACCTCTTCACTTGCTTATGATTTACAGATTAGTTCAATGTATTAGGTGGTTGATTAATTAAACATACTATGTCAAAACGTACAAAAAATTCTAAATAATAAAAATTAGGAAATGCGATTTGGTTATTTAGGTAAGGACTGTAGATATAACTTAACATTATTGACAACAGGTCTACATAATGTTGTTAGAACAACTCAATCTCTACTAAATCCCAGAGCATTTCTTTTGTATTACAATATTTTTCTGATGCAATATTGTTTACATTCCAGCTGCTTTGTTCAGCCCCAATTTTCCTTTGTGATGGGTCCCCGAAGAAATGTCTTTTGTAGCATTAGGGAAATATTTTTCTTGGTCTTTTAATTGTGAACATTCACAGCTCTCAAGCTCCTGTCAGTGAATGGGCCGCAATATGCCACTCTATGAATAGATGTACCCCACTGAGACACAGCCATAGACACACACACACATACACCCACACACACACACACACACGTAGACACACACACACACACACACACACACACATACACGTAAGAAACCCCACGCTCCGAGAACAAATGGAGCAAAAACACTGCAAAACAAAAACAAGAAGTTGTGAAAAGGCACACTCTCGCCATAAACACCTCCGCCTCCCCAGAGGACATGCAGAAGACCAGAGCAATTAACATGGAGGACGTTAACAGATAATGAACCCAAATCCACTGGCGGTGTGTTATTATGGAGGCCCCGCTGCTGCACAATGTGAAGGATGATAGTCTGAGGCTGCTTCTCCGCACTGAGTTTAGGTGTTGAGAGACATTTAAGATCTGCAGCTTTTAATTATTCACTTAAATTGCATCCATTATCCTGTCTTCAACCCTCAAAAAAAAAACCACATTATTTATACGTTTCTTAAGGCTACTTATTTGCGGCATTCACCACAACGGCACATAATAGCCGCGCTGAAACTCCCAATCTCCGTATCCAGCCAAGTAATCCATTAGGAGCAATGCTGAGAGCCGAGACAAGAGAGAGAGCTGGGATATATTTTCACTCTTCCGCCCCCAATCAAGCGCACCACTCATTACCATCACATTTAAATGATACTCAACGCATTTCACAATCGCAACATGATCTCGATGGGGAGTATCGCCGTCCCTGCTCAGCCATCCTTAAATCGTGGCGGAAAAAGGAGGCACTTAACACTGACTAAGTGTTATCTGAGATTCATTAGTATTACTCAACGAATCATAACACGTTACAAATGTATGCCGTCGCTGCTATTCCTCAGTGAGGCACAATTATTTCCTGACATTTTAGTTTGCTTCTCACTGTACTGAGATCAGCTTGTAATGAGGCTGTTAGTGGTGTATGGGGACAATTACGGAAAAAAAACTCATTAAGGAAACCTCTAAACCATATAAAGCACAACGCCAAGAACTTGTCTGATTGAGCTGATCCTGATGATTTTTTTTTTTGTTGTTGTTGAGTGTGAGCACTGCATTAAGGATTAGGGAAATAAACGCATAAAACGCAACACAAATAGAACAAATAGAGATTTACATCAATCGTAAATGTAACAATTTATGTAATTAATATTGTGTGAAATTAATCTCACACAATTACACACATTGCCTTCCTTTAAAGGTGTGTGCTATTCTTTTGAGTTGTTGGGATCTGGTGTTCAATCTTCCTTCAGGTCTCATTTCAGAGTGTCTTTGCTACTTCTCACATCTTTTACACCTACAATTTACACGATGGAAACATGTGAAATTTCATAAGAAATGCCAAAGACTCACATTGTACATGTACCAATGTACACACATGAAGGACGGTACAAACACAGATGCCATATAATACACACATACCTGAAATTCTTTTTTTTTTTTCATTTCTATGAGCAGTAGTGAATGCCAGACCAGGGCTGTGATGGTCAGCCTATTCAACGTCCTGGCCAATCTTCAAATCAATACCACAGAGGTGGAAAACTCCAGCTTCAGAAAGTAAACATCCTACCATATATTGCTCCTGCACTATGCATTAAAAGGGAATGTTCAATGCCTTTCTGGCTTTCTCCATGTCTTTATTGTGTTGCGCAAACAGCATGGCCATGTGTACATGCATGTATACAGTATCTGGCAGCTTACAATAACATGAACAGCACGCTTATACGAGCAACTGCATTGCTGTTTCTCACAGCCATTTCTCTGACTTACCTAGAAATGCTTTGTTGCAGAATCTTTTTTTTTTTTTTTTACTTTTCTTTGGGTACATGGTGACATCATCGTATATTACAGTCCTTACCATAAACAGTATGGGTCTTTCTTACCATTAAAGCTACAACACAACGCCTATAGAGTTTGCCTATAGAAAATCATTATTTTTATTATTATTATTATTATTAATAATAATAATAATAATAATAATCTTTACTTTACTAGCTAGCTTTTCTTTACTAGCACAATTCATACGTACAAGATGCAGCTCAAAGTGATTTACAGTTTGGCAAGGTCACCACAAGACAACAAGACATTTCTTGCAGTCCAGTGGCGTTGGAGCGGATAAATACAGTAACAAAATGAGTGATGCAATTAAGCAAGACCTTTACTTTCTTTTTTAACTTAGTAGTAGCATAAAACTATTTCTTTCTGTATAAATTAGAAGAGAGCACATGAGTTTACCAATGACTGAGGCTAACAGAGGTGTACAACAGGAGAAAGACTGCATTTTGCATCACTATGTTGACCTACTTTAGCCTGGCTGTCACACAAAACTCATACACGGAGCCTGGTCTGGCAAACCTCCCACAGACAGGAAGTTCTTAGAAGTGGGACTAACGGGCGTCTTTCAAACGCCTCTGTGTACTACTGGACAGAGATACAACCATTGCATCAGACCACTGACTGCGATGATGTATGCATGGCGTTTGCGTTGTCATTGGCTCCCGATTTTTCCGGACCAAGAAAAACTGAGAACAGGCGGGTTGGCCAGACTGATTTGAACGCTGTATGTGGCACAGGCAGTATGGGCCGGCTCAGGCTAGACCTACTCTGCACACCTCCAAAAATGAATATTATGAGCAGTAAAAAAACAGTCATCTAAGGTCCCTTATAAAACAAGTGATTTCATTAACCGACTCATCAGTTGGGCTGAAGAATTGAGCTACTACTATAAGCAGATTAATTAAACGACATGAAACATAAATACATGGCAGGAACTTTTAGTTTTACTTAGTGAAGTCACACTTTTTTTCCCTTCCGTGAAACTGTGGGTAAAACATTATCGTGTGCTTGCAATAAAGAAGTTGTAAAGTGCAGCGGCAAATACCCTCAGGATAGATGTTAGGAAAACTGCAAGGTGCACAATTTGACGGCTTCACCAGGCACCTGCTGAACAAAGAAACCCGACCGGGGAAGTGTGAGAGCAGCCAAAGTAACACGCCCTACTAGTAGCCATTAACACACACCGACTGTGAGAGGGACTTTGGAGTGGGTGCAGTGCAGAGGCCAGTCAGATGTCTGCAGGCACATTGATAAGCTTGAAGTCTGTGTGTGCTTTGTGTGTGTGTGTGTGTGTGTGTGCGTGAGTGGGTGTGTGCGTGTGTGTGTTTGCATGTGTGCATGTGCATTTTGTGTGTATGTGTGTGCGTGCGTGTGTGTGTGTACTGTATGTGTGTGTTTGTGCGTGCATATGTGTGTGTCTGTTTGCGTGTGTGTGTAGTTGTAAGTGTGTGCACTTTGGCGTGTGCATGCATATCTGTGTGTGTGTGTCTGTGTGTGTGTGTCTGTGTGTGTGTCTGTGTATGTCTGCGTGTGTGTGTTTGTGTGTGAGTTTGTGTGTGTGTGTGTGTGTGTGTGTGTGTGTGTGTGTGTGTGTGTTTGTGTGTGCATATGTGTGTGTCTATTTGCGTCTGTGTGTATTTGTGTGTGCATCTGTGTGTGTGTGTCTGTAAGGATGACCTAACTAAAGGAGAGCCAAGAAGCCTGCGGTGTATAAATAAGGCAGTCAGCCTCTCTGTCCACATGGCTGGTGGACTAAAATACGAAAATACTTCCCTCACCCCACCACACCATCTACCATCCAGCCACCTCCAGAAACCAACCCAGCTGCCTGCAGTGTTGTGACAGGGGCACCTGTCACACTGACAGCAGCACATCTAAGCATCAGCACCTCTCTCGCCCACACAGACACAGCACCCCAAACACTAGACTCCCATCCCACCCCCTGCCACCACCACCACCACCAGTTCTAGTTTGCACTTACTGTGCCCATGCCTATCCCCAAAAATGGC
The DNA here is from genome assembly GCA_027475355.1 of Coilia nasus. Classification (NCBI taxonomy): domain Eukaryota; kingdom Metazoa; phylum Chordata; class Actinopteri; order Clupeiformes; family Engraulidae; genus Coilia; species Coilia nasus. Next base: position 21,583,904 of record CM050214.1, read on the forward strand.
TTGCCACAATATTTACCACCTGCATAACACCCACCAGCACCAGCTAACACATACTGTGCCCATACTTACCAACATAATGGCTTACCACAACATTTACCACCTCGATAACACCCACCAGCACCAGCTAACACTGACTGTGCCCATGCTTACCAACAAAATGGCTTGCCACAACATTTCCAACCTGCATAACACCCACCAGCACCAGCTAACAGTCACTCCGCTCATGCTTACAAACATAATGGCTTGCCACAACGTTTACCACCCAGATAGGACCTCCCCACCAATAAAAAAGAAACAATGGGGGCTCCATGGCTCAATTTGCGAGAACTTTGTGTTTGTATGCACACAGGGACTTGATGTGAAGTCTGACCTGCCATCATTTCCTGATTTCACCACATCTCTCTCTCTCCCACTTGCTTCCTGTCAATCTTCACTGTCGCCACCACAGGCAAAGACAGGCACTTACTTCACAAAACCCTGACTGGTAAACGGTTGGTTTTGAAGGCTATGACAGTGTGTGACAGATATACCTCCGGCTAAGCACGGACACCCTGGCAGGGCACCGGGGGGTTTAGAGGTGGGTGGTGGACAGAGGGTGAGCTGGCTGCCTGGAGTAAGGTAAGGTGAGTGAAAAAAGGAGCGAAGTGGAAAGGAGAGGAGAGGAGAGAAAAAAGAGTGGACAGGAGAGGAGAGGAGAGGAGAGGAGAAGAAAAAGAGTGGACAGGAGAGGAGAGGACAGGAGAGGAGAGGAGAGAGACTAAGAGGAGAGGACAGGACAGGACAGGACAGGTGAGGAGAGTAGAGAAGAACAGAGGAGAGGAGAGGAGAGGGAAGGGGAGAAGAGGAGAGGAGAGGAGAACAGAGAGAGGAGAGGAGAAGACAGGAGAGGAGAGGAGAGGAGAGGAGAGGAGAGGAGAGGAGAGGAGAGGAGAGGAGAGGAGAGGAGAGAGGCTAAGAGGAGAGGACAGGACAGGACAGGTGAGGAGAGTAGAGAAGAACAGAGGAGAGGAGAGGAGAGGGAAGGGGAGAAGAGGAGAGGAGAGGACAGGAGAGGAGAAGGGAGAAGAGGAGAGCAGAGGACAGGAGAGGAGAAGAATGGAAAGAAGAGGGGAGGAAAGGAGAGGAGAGGGGAGAAGAGAGGAGAGGGGAGAAGAGAGGAGAAGAGAGGAGTAAGAAGGGCAATGGTGGCAAGCAGCAGCAGCTCTGTCTCCGCTGGCGGTGAATAAAACATCTGAAGGGGGCACAGTCGCTGCCTCATGAATAGTGCATGGCCAATGTTCAGGGTGTGATTCGGGAACAGGGGGAGGCGACCTCTACCACAGCACGAGAATAGTAATGACAGACACACCATGCCAAAAAAATGGAGGAAGAAGAGTGAGTTGGAGAAATGATAAGAGTGAGAAAAACAGAAAGAGAGATAGAGAGTGATGGAGAACAACAGAGGGAGAGAGAGAGAGAGAAAGAGAGAGAGAGAGAGAGAAAGAGAGAGAGAGAAGAGGGATGGAACCCAATTTGGCTCCTGTATCTTTCTGCATTAGGGCAAGAAATGTGGTGGCAAAACCAATAAGGCCACATCAAGTGATCTGCAGTGAAGCATACCATTGTTTCGACGTGTCAGTGGGACCCACTGACACCTGGTTATGTACCTAAAGCGTAATGCGATCCAATTGACCAACTGCGCATTCATGCGTGGCTGCAAATTGGCTGCCAGGGCTCTCTACTCCATAATGCAGGCCACACAGCACCACTGCCAAATGGAGACGGCAGCACAGCGGCAGTGGCAGCGAGGGGTCGGCTGGCAGCAAGCAGCCAGATACGTGAGCAGAGGTGCTCGGGTGTGTCAGACCCACCGTGTCTCCAGCGGCACGTTGCTGTTGAGCGCCCAGCTGTCCTGCAGCTGCACGGACTCGGGCGTGGAGGGTCCGTCGCCGGGCGCGGCCCCGCCCTGGTGCTGGTGGTGTGCGTGGCCCCCGGCGTGGTTGCGGCGGCTGGGGTGCGTGCTGCCGCGGTTCAGGGTGCTGGCAGAGGACTGGTGGTGGCTGTGGGGGGGCGGGAGGGGTGGGCGCAGCGTGGTGGACTGGCTGTGGTGGCCGGAGGGACCTGGGGAGGGAGGGAGGGGCGGGGGGGGGGGGGGGAGAGGGACACACAGAGCGTCAGGTTTCATCACATGCTTGATATGGAGGACTGCCCTGGGACAGCAAAATGCAGAAAGCATTCACATAATACCAAATGTATTGTACGAGTGAACCATGAAACAACCTAATGAGCACCTTTTGTGAGTTTTTTTTTACACTAAATCACTGCACTAGTAACCTAAAAACATAGTTGTAACTCAAGGAATACTGAACCCTGAGTTCTGGAGAAAATAACGAAGACAAAGGAAAAGTAACAAGGAGGTTTGAAAAATCTATATATAAAAAAAGTAAAAGTGCATGTTCAGACATATCGACTGTTTTATGCATTATTGAAACTTCAAAGAACACCCAGCAGTGGAAAAACCTATTCAAGCGCAGTGTATGTGAGCAATTGTGTTTTTTATCATATCAGACAACTGTGTGGACGATAAATTGATGAATATCTTCTGCACACTACTAATGTATAACAATCAAAATAAAAAAAATTTAAAAGCAAAAAAATGTTTAATTAGGATTTATTGGATGTGGGTGATTTTTTTTGGGGGGGGGGGGGTATCTTTCATTATTTGCCTCATTTTTATGGTTATTAATATTTATTTTAAAATGTATACATAAATGCATTTGAAATAGTCAATACTTAATAATAATATTAGAATGACAATACTACTGAAGAAAAAGGGAGAGAAAAAAAATGTTGACAAGAATTTACAACAGCATGTTAGGTTTACAAACAGACTAAATTATAGTATTACTGTATAACACAGACTAAGCACATTCTATTAGGATATAAAAATACAGTAGATGCCGTGATGCACTGCTCCTTACTGCTACATTTTCCATTTAAAAACATCAAACGATGTTGTTTTAGTTTTAATATATTTGTTGATATGTGCTTCTTACTGTAAAATTGGTCACTGCTGCTGAGTTTAACAGAGCACATGGTCTGATCCTTTAAAGAATAATGGACAAGACAACATTTACTTTTTCACTATGCCTTATATCAGTCACACGTCTGTTCTATTCACAAGCCAAGATGTCTACTCTTTAACTTACACATTTAATTCTTCACAGTTTATGTTAAATTCTTTCACACATCAATATAGTAGTATGTACCTCCGATCTATTGTTTTCTAACTCCCACCTTTGTTTATTCAAGTTTACATTTGGAAAAAAAAGACATGCAAAATAAAGATTCGATTCGCCTGCATTGATCCTAATCAGAATTTTACGATTCGTGCATGCGAGAAACACCAGCACTTGATGGTTGGGTGAGCTTCAATTAAAATTCATCTGGCACCTTTTTTCATCTTTCCTTCTTGCTTCAGAGTGAGCGCCACAACCTCCTCACAGATTTCAAAAGCCTCATGTCTTCAGAGAGAGAGAGAGAGAGAGAGAGAGAGAGAGAGAGAGAGAGACGGCACTAAGATGAAAGCAGGATCGCAGCCCAGAACCAATCCGCCATGCTATCAGGTCCGGGCCGTGTAATCTGTCACTCCACACTGCACCGGAACAGGAAAAATAGGCCCGCCACAAAGGCCTGACTCTACACAAAGCACGAAAGGGGCTGAGAACTCCAGAGGAAAACCAGCGGGCAACAATGGCTTCGCCGCGCCACGGATTATGCTATGTGACATGTCCATCAAAGCATCCTCTCGCGGCCGCGAACCGCAATCCCACCAAACTCGGCACAAAGGCGTCGCAGTCCCCGCCATTTAATGTGCTTTGATAACCTTGGCGAGGCTCGCATCCAAGGCTTCGCCTTTGTTTTTGCCTCGGAGGCCGGCGCTTAATGCGGGAATCGAAGCGACAGCCATAGACTGCTATTAACCCGGCCTTGAATGTGCGTGTGATGTGATGGCGGCAGAGGGGACATATCTAATGGTCTGTAAGTAGACTGCTTCAGCTAGGATTCATCCCCTTGAACACGGGGCTAAAAAAAAACTACACACTCATGCTGAGGACCCTGGTGAGCGGGGCCACTGAATGAGGGGCCAAAACAAAGGGGCCCCCTCCTCATGAGAGCAGCGCACACCACAGGCCGCCTCGGAAAAACACAGGGAAGTGGAGTCAGTACAGTAATGCGCAGATTACAGCTGTATGCCGCAGGCAGGCCCCCTTTATGAGCCTAATGTGTTATGTGCAGTGCCACTGCCAGGCAGAATGGAAAAGGCCACAACCACCACCAGGATGCACAGAATCCCTATGGGCTGGGGCGAACAGGCAGCCTACTCACAGCTTACTGTTATGGAGGCTATTAGCAGAGGGCTGGGTCTTTAGGGGTTGGATGTGCTAAGAGGCTGGGGTGGGTTAGAATAGGGTGGTGGGTCATGTGCTACATTGGAACACTGAGGCCAAGGAGACGATAGGGGATGATGGGGGATGATGGGGACGGATTTCACGACGAACAGAGTGACGAAATCCACAATGGATGTCACAGTAGGCCTACACAGTCACATTCGGTAGCTGTGGAATATTTACTTTCAATTAACATTAACATATTTAAGTGCTTCAACACCGAAGGCAGATCGGGCTACAATTACAATACACACACACACACACACACACACATACACACACACACACACACACACACACACACACACACACACACTGAGTTTTTGTGTTTTCTTTCTCAAAAAAGGTTAAATACGACCAGTCTAGTTTCAGATTGAGTGAGGAAGATGCTGTGCAGAAGGGATAAAAAGGCGACATTATTGTTAATCTAGCGGTAATGCACTCTACTCCCCAGACACCCTAAAACAAACTACAGCCACTTACTGTTTCAGACTGGGCCATAAAATAGCAACCAGAGCAATAACATTATGCACATGGTTTCTATTAGTTATAAGTGAATTTATAATAATACTAATCATGTGCAACTTGTGTTTCCCCCACACCTTGCACCAGGACCTTGAAAATATACTCCCCTCGTTTAGTTTTTATCCGTTCAAACGAGGCAGACAGTTTTTATGCTTTCTCAGAGTCGAGGCACAAAACTATGTCGTATTCCCTGGAAATGTGAGTACTTCTTTCACAGGGAGCACTGCACACAAGCATGTTTGGTTGTAATCCTTCCATTCAAAACTTAGCAACGCTATCAATTTCAATTTACTGTTAGAAAAAAAACCTCCCCCACTGTGCTAAGCAAGTCTCAGCTGATGATAGATTCTGCCTAATGACAAATCCTTCGTATGCAGATGTGTATGGATGTGTTGTTGTATTCAAGCACACAGCCGTGTTCATTTGACGTCGGTGTGTGCGCTTGCCATGCTTTCTCTTGGTGATTTATAGGGATGCGAGACGGCTGAGAAAGCCATTCCATCCCTTTCAGCTGACACTCATTTCTCCGCGCGACGCTCGATGCCGTGCACCCGCTTTCAAAGCCGTGTTTTCATCCCAAAGCTTTCCGTTCCCCGCCATTTAACAGTGTTTATGAATAATTGAGTCTTGATTCACTGAGCAAACCTATGTGGCAGACAAAAAGCCCGCACTTCTGAGAGGCCCATTTTTCCCCCCGGTTCCTGTTCCTCATCCCATTCCGCTACAAGAGGCCTGTGTCTGGTTCTAAAGCCATTTGGATTTTGATTTAAGGATTGTCTGGTCGCCGCTCGGAGGGTTAGAAGCAGAACAAGAGATCAGTATGTTGCCAGAGCACAGTGCATAAAATAGCACAGAAAAACACGCCATACAAAAGGAAGATTTCTTTTTTTCTTGTTCTTAAAGGGACTCCCTACCCAGCTTAAATTAGCCGCTAGTCATTTTTCTCCAGAACGGTTTCCAAAGTTAGTAGGTGTACGGAGGTGCAGGAAAAATACAAGATTAATAACTAATAAAGAAATAAATAAGTGAAAATCCTGCAATAAAGGAATAAATAGGCTGAAAGCAATTACAGTTGAGAGGCTGCATGTGGCGCAGTCGAAGTGCTGCACAGCACAGGAGCTTGGTAGGGCTCTCTGGCTGGCTGGCTGGCTGCTGCTGCTGGTGGTGCTGCTGCATGGCGATGGCAAAATTACTGCGGCAAGGGATGACAAGGATTAAAATAAATTGCCCAATGTGAGCAGGGGGAACCTTGGAAAAACAATACCAGTAAAAGCATAAATGTCAATTTGGAATGATAAAAGACTCAATCTGCTGGTGGCAGGGGAGCCCCCCAGATACTCCCAGGTAATAGAAACAGCGATTTTTACTCTGACTAAGCCCGTCTAAAATATAAATGCGTGGGTGTGATTGGTGAAACGCCTTTCAGTTTCTCTCACATTTATTCACTCCTTTTCATAAACACAGCTCACTGACTATGTCCTTCTGGATAGGCCGGAGGGCCAGGAAGCTTGCTAGACTGTGATGTCACAGTATTTCCTGCATTTATTTTGAGGTTCACACACTGGTAACTCTTTAATCTTCATCTGAGAACATTAAAAAAGAAAACGAAGTTTGCTTTATAAAATTGCAAAACTGGATACAGTTGAATATTTTTCAGTATGTGTGCTAAACATAATTTCTGGATGGCATATTTGTCAATTCTATTTTAAAAATTCCAAAATTAAAAGACTTTCTTGTGTTACCACCACATATAAAAAAAAAACTAATAACAGTTAGCCCCCCTTAGCATTGTTACACATTCTGGGTATAAACATTTATTTGCCAAGTTCTTTGTTTAAATGTCCATATACTGTCCCCCAAACAAATAAAAAATAAAAATAAAAAAGTATATAAATGTATGAGGCTATTCACAAAAGCTAATCAGCACAATGTCTGATGAATTGCAGGCTGCATGTATGTGAATTTGGAACAATAAAATTCAATGCAAGATGGCAACAATGGATGAACACAGAAAACATTGTTTTTAAAGGATTTTTAAAACTATACATTTATGGTTGTAGTTGTTTCAAATGGGGTTTTCAATACTTAATTTTGAATTATGTTTTGCCTCAAAAGCAATACTTAGCTCTTAGTATGGTTTAGCTTAGTTTTGCTTTTTATTTTCCATTTTTGTCTCGAAGAAAGTGCTTCCTTTATATTTTACAGAAGCTTCACTGCACCAGTGACACTCACTGGAAGTAGAGGCTTTGACAAAATGTGACAAAAAGCCAACATGTTACCTTATAGGTGCTAGGTCACTTTTGATTATACTAGTATCATCAATTTTATGACAGCCAAAGTCAATATGGAATGTGATCTTCAACTCTTACTCACTTGTAAGATGTGCTTACACTTGTACAGTCTTATTATAATATCTTGTAGTTTTCTGTTACTGCATTTATTTACTTTCTATCCCGTGTTAGCTATTTGTTGTGTATATGTGTGTGCAATGTATCACTGAAGCTACAATTACATTACATTGCATTTAGAAGGGGCTTTTTATTCAAAGCGACTTACAAGTGCGAAGCAACACTCAAGCTTCGGGGGATCTAGCAGTAAAAGCTAAGTGCTAACCTCTTACAATAATGAACAAGTGAACAAGCACACAGCCGATGCAGTTTAGCGTGCCGTGGTGTTGGGAGTTGTTGAGATATGAGCCATTCTTCAAAGAGATGCACCTTTAAGAGCCTCTTGAAAATAGAGAGGGACGCCTCTGCATCGGTAGCACTCGCCAGCTTGTTCCACCATTGTGAACAACATCTGAGAACAATCAGGACTAGGACTGCCGGTTGTGCAGCAGCGGCAAAATAGAAAGGTGGGCAAACTGTATGCTCCCAGGTAAAAAAAAAAAAGATAAACGATGCTTATCCTTATCCTAGCGATCATAAAATGATGATTTGACGCTGGTCGGTAATGTAAAAATAGGCATCATTTTTTCCCCCTCCGCATCTACCCTCCAACACATTACTGGCTATGAGATGGCAATGCAAGACATTGCTTCATGTCCCTATAAAGCAAGATAGTGGTCGGGACGGAGCATAAACCTTTATCATTAAATAAGACCAAGCTGTCACTTTGTAGGCAAGTGTTAAAGTCTACATATGAGCTTTGACTCCAACACAGCCATAATGTCTTTTTTTCCTATAGGCTTAACTTTGTGTAATGTAGACAGCGCCATCAACTCTTCCTGTGGCTAGCGGCTACCTGTCTGCATTTGACCAGGAGCCTGCTTATCGGCTCACTGACCCAGAGGACATTAACTCATTACTCATGGTGTCCAATTTTTGGCACTCAGCAATCCTTTGCAAACTATTTAGCTTAGATATACGCTGACCCTTCTCCCATTAACCAACGTTCCATCACACTGGATGACCTTAACAATCATTTATAACGCTGGCGCCTATTTTAGACTTTATTTTATTAAGAGTGCTCTGGGGCTGACATTTTTACTAAAAGCCCATATCATTTTGGATAAAAAAAATGGAGGGAGTGATACAGCCGGGTACTATATCTCTACGTCTGAGAAATCTATTGCAATACTATGCCCAACTCACGTTGGATGTAGAGAGGAGAAAACTCTCCAAAAGGTTTTAAACCAGAAATAGACACAAAAGATGCACAAATACATGGAGAATCTTCTAGACATTGTGACCTAAAAACTTTAACAGCACATTTTTGGGGTGTGATTTACTACAGCTTCATGGATGCAAAGCCACTAACCAGTATGTCAAAGCGTGTGTTTCTAGTTCAAGTCAAATTATTTCAATATCCACAACCTGAGAATAGTATTTTTGAGGACCATACCTCCTGGGAGTAAAGTATTAATTGATTTTAAGTAAATTAGGGCCAACAAATGATACATCACCCACCATGTGAATGCAAACAGCCACATTACACAGCGCTCTTCTCTAGATGCTTCCAGAGGAGAAGTTAGTGTATGTGTGTTGATCTAGATGCTTCCAGAGGAGAAGCTAGCGTGTGTGTGTTGTTCTAGATGCTTTCAGAGGAGAAGCTAGCGTATGTGTGTTGTTCTAGATGCTTCCAGAGGAGAAGCTAGCGTATGTGTGTTGTTCTAGATGCTTCCAGAGGAGAAGCTAGCGTTTGTGTGTTGTTCTAGATGCTTCCAGAGGAGAAGCTAGCGTACAGTATGTGTGTTGTCATCTCTCTGGGAACCTGTGGCAGAGGACAGAGAGCTGGTCAAGGTTCACAGAAGTGTATACCACTAAGGGAGGGTCTGTATGAAGCTCCAAAAATATCAAACCCCTAAACCATGCCCACCCAACCCCCAACCCTTTACACACACATACACTCTCTCTCTCTCTCTCTCTCTCTCTCTCTCTTTCTCTATTTTCTTTTCCCTCTGTCACTCACACACATACTCTCTCTCTTTAGCTTTCTCTCTCTCTTTTCTCTCTCTTTCTCTCTCTCACACACACAGACACACACACAGTCTATCTCTCTCTCTCACAAACACACACACACAGACACACACACACACACACACACACACACACAGACTCCACAACAGCCGAGGGCATGCGATGGCCAAAGGACAGAGCTCTGCAAGCGAGCAAGCATGGCTACTTAGCCCTCGTCCCCTTGATCAGTCTCCCTTCATCTCCGAGGCTTAATTACCAAGCGGAGATCGCCGCACTTTAGCACTAATGAAAAACAAAGGGGCGATGGTGGGAAGTGAGAGCAGGGAGGCGAGAGCAGAGAGGAGAGAGGCGAGAGGAGAGAGCATAGAGGCAAGAGGGTTCGGAGGGTTCACCGCATCTTGCCGCCTTGACCACTCGGCCCAGCTAATTAGACCTACAACTGTCCTTTCACTGCCAAAAACTCGAGAGACGCATCGGCAACAAATTCAACCTCCCGAAACACAAGAGCGTGAACTGCATAACATTCATCACATCTGTAGCATCCACATTATTTATTAAAACTAGAGGCGGGCCGTTATCGGCGTTAACGTGCTGCGTTAACGCGAGACTCTTATCGCGCGATAAAAAAAATATCGCCGTTAATCTATTCTCAAAGTTGGGTTGGGAGCTGGGTCTATACTACACAAACTATGATGACTTTCACCAAAGATCTTAGATTCTACAAAGATAAGCCAACATAATACGTTACTATGGGACCAAAATGCCAACAAATTCCTATTTCGAACTCTTAGAAAATAATTTAGTGTGTCTGTAAAGCGAGCTAGCAAGCTAACGAACTAGCTCTAGCTCATTCAAGTGAATAGTAGTAACTATAACAACATCATGTGCTAAACGCTAACAGCGACTGGGGTTACCTTGAATTTAATACATTGCTGTAGCCCTATAACTTTATATTACTTTGTCTGCTTACACTATAACCAGTAACAGTATCTAGGTGGGTGTTAGTGACAGCTTTCAATTCAAAACATTACGTTAGCGTAGTTCGCTAGCGTTAGCGCGCTAACAACCACCTAGTAAGTGGTTGCTGCCTGACCTGAAATAAAGCTAATTTTCTCAAAATCCAAACAGTAACAACTTACACTATTAGGCTTGAAATTATTACAAATAGTTGCAGATTGTGACACATGATTCAAAAAACCCTTAACAACTCCAGAAAAACGTAATGACCAATTTATTAGTTAAACTCCACATGTGTCCCATTCATTTCAGTGAAATGAACCTAGAATCTGCTCTGCACTGCATAAAGGGGGATTCCCCCCTCCCCCTTGCGAAAATAGAACACGGAAGCAAACTGCTCCCTTCCTCAACACTTTCTGCTTTTACCTTGATATTTTAGCGCGGATGTACTGTATACCCTACCTCTATATTTTAGTGCGGATGTATACTTAGCCGAATTGCACTGAAGGGGACTCCTGCCACAACTGTCCCATGCGAGAGACTTTTTTCTTTAGCAGGCCATATTGTGCAGAAAAGGAGATCTACTTTGCCACCAGAAAATGTGAACAAGCTGGTCTGCCTAAGTGACTGGTGGAAGAAGGAGAAATAGAGCTTGGACTGATTGACACAAAGCTACTGACTGTAAACAGTTAATCACAACGTCTTATGTAAGCTTACAGTTCAAAATCCATGTTTCATGTTTCATTCAGTTCATGTTTAACTAAATAAACAGTTAGTAAACACAAGTACATTTTATTGAACATGATTTATTTTCATCACCAAGTATCAAAGTAGAACAGCTTTTTCAAGCAGTTAGTGATGCATTTTGGAAACAGGAGATGAGCCCCTGGTCTACTGTGCCACCTGGCTTAAGAAACCCGTTCTCAAAGACTTACTTCTAGTCATTATTTAGGTAGCACACATATTCTGAATGCCTTCGGCAGAATTCAAATGAGCCATTTTAATCTAGATTAATCTAGATTAATTTTATGATTAATCTAGATTAATCTAGATTAAAAAAATTAATCTATGCCCACCACTAATTAAAACACTAAGAAGGCGCACATGAAGATTCTTTTGTTTCCGAAGACACAGAGAGAAATATGGGGGTGATCAAACATTCAAAGAGCATACACAAGCCTCTTGTGATTTTCATGTTAGGATACTTTTTTCTTCCAACGAGACAAGATACCAGAAATAGTTAGTAGGGGGGAAAAACAACATATGAATAATGCATCGTCTGTATTACTGTGCTCAGAGCACAGCTCTTTCCAGGAGCACTGAAGCTAATGCTGCTCAGATGCGGTTCTTCACACATGCCTGAACACACACACACACACGCACACACACACACACACACACACACACACACACACACACACACACACACACACGAACACACACACACAAGTGGGCTTGCTTGCAGGGTTTGGGGGCATACTAAAGTGAGCGAGGCAGCGAGAGAAAAGAGAGAGAGAGAGAGAGAGAGAGAGAGAGAGAGAGAGAGAGAGAGAGAGAGAGAGAGAGAGGGATGCAGGAAGGAGGGAGAAAAAGAGAGGAACATTTTCAGCAAGAGGAAAAGTAGGGAGGCAGACAGGAGGAGAGAGGCGTGGGGGGGGGGGAAGCCCCCACAGATAGAGCGAGAAGCAGCAATGCCAGAGACACCCCATCTCTTTCAATGACACCTCGGAGACTCAGGGCAGCAGGGAGATGGTACACGCATGCATATGCTCCCCCCCGGTCCTCAGAGCAGCACGCTACACAGCCAGAGAGAGAGAGGGAGAGAGAGGGAAAGAGGGAGAGGGAGAGAGAGGGACGGAGGGAGAGGGAGAGAGAGAGAGGGAGGGAGAGGGAGGGAGGGAGAGGGAGAGAGAGAGGGATAGAAAGGGGGGGAGAGACAGAGAGACAAAGGGGGGGGGGTGAAAGACGTAAGAGAGAAGAAGTGAAAGAGACAGGGGGAGGAACGAGGTTAGAGAGAGAGAGAGAGAGAAGAGAGAGAGAGGAGGAAAAGAACAAGGAGAGTGCAAGGGAGAGCGGAAGAGGAAGGGTAGAAGAGAGAGAGGAGCAGAAGGAGAGAAAAAAAGAGAGGAGGAGGGACAGAGAGGACAGAGAAGGGGAGAAACGGGGAGAGAGAGGACACAAACATGCATAGCAAGGCAAGAGAGGGAGAGGGTAGAGAGAAAGGCAGAGGAACAGGGACAGAGAGAGAGAGAGGGATGGAAAGAGGCATAGCAAGAGAGGGAGAGGGTAGAGAGAAAGGCAGAGGAACAGGGACAGAGAGAGAGAGAGGGATGGAAAGAGGCATAGCAAGAGAGGGAGAGGGTAGCGCCATCAGTGCATACCAATCACACTAGCAGCAGCACTGTGATGGCCAACAGATGATGGAGCTGGAGTACAGCATTAGAGCATGCTGGGGGCACATGAAGGCAGCCTGTCCCTCAGTGCTTTATCCATAAGGCAGCCACCTTAGCAACACACCCCTACCACCTTTACTAAGTTCAACCAATGGTAAACCAAAATTAGAACTGGGCTTAAAATTAATGAAATTATAGTGAATTATAATTACAGACATTTTTTCATCTCTGCACTATAAAGTCAAAGTACAGTAACTATGTGCACACAGAAACTGAGAAAAATGTCTTTAAAGTTGTCATACTGCCCAGTCAAACATGTTGTACATATAACAGTGGTGATGCTTTTATACACTTTCGTAATAGCAAGAAGCAAGAGATTCAGTCACAAGATAAAGGAGGTGTTAAAGTCAATTTCCAGTCGAAACTTAATTTGACAAAATACGTATTTACTGCCTTTTGGCTTTGTAGGGCAAATTTCCCTTCTTTTTATACCCACTGGCAAGCTTAAAATAAACACAATGCGAAAGACTAATATGAGTAATTTTGGAGTGAGATATTTCTTAAAAATAACCCTGCACCTCCCTTGATAATTACAGCCTTAACTAACCATTTCTATGTGGGGAAACACTGAAAGGAAATGGCACAGTGTAGTATTCCTAGCCCCCTCTTTACTTACAGCTGCCACGCAGGTTAGTAAAAGTCATAGATATCCTCAGCAAATCCAAAGAAAGCTAATGTTAGGGTATAGTAGAATATAGAATTCTAGTCTTAGCCAAAGACCAAACATTTTAAATCAGACTTACTACTATGACAACTGTTACAGAGCAAGAAACAGGGATGGTAGTTACAACCAATAACCTACTTCTTTAAAATCAAATCAGGCATGTTTATGTATTATTAAGTATACAAGTTATACCCCATTCTAAGCTTTATGTTGACAATTAGCATTGATTTGGGAATTTATCTTATTTTAGAAAGTTGCAATATTTGCCATCTACGTACGTCCATTATAGAAAAACTCATGCTGGCTAGCAAAAGCACATAAAATATCCCCTCTTTTTTACATGGATGTATGCAATTAATTATTAAGAGTGTGGTGTCTGGGTTTTTGACATCTGGAATGGTCTGAAAAGACTAAGGGGCGCACAGGTTAGTGGGCCATGACCCTGTTACAGATGAGTTTAAAATATTCTTCTCTAGGACCTGCACCCATGTCATTTTTTCACAGTGTTAAATGTTACTGCAGAAGCACCACCTCATTCAAGAGGTTGTTTTAAAAATGTAAACTAGGTTAGTTGAATACTCTTAATGTGAATATGTGTTACTGGTATCTGAACATTCTGGTACTAAATATACTCGCTGGTATTACTGATGTGCTCATTAATAGGTGTCACATTTACCTAAAAATACAATTAATGCAGTGGGGGTCTCTAAAGAGAATTTGTTACTCCAGAAAAGAATAGATTGTGCATGGAAAATATGTAATCATTTATCAAATTCACCGGATAGAGGACAGTTGCCATATGTATAATACATAATGTAAAGAAGATGTGATAATTGCATTCATTAGGCATTTATTTTTTCTGATGTAATTATTTCTGATGTAAATCATTTTTACAGATAAATATAAATCAATAATTATTACAAAACCTAGAGAAAAGAAACCCTCTGACCACTGATTCAGTACTCTTTGCGGTGATATTTAGGTAACTATTGAATCCAGTTTACTGTATAGTGCTGACTGCAAAAAATTTACTTAAAGGAAAGTTTAATATAATTAAATATTTTAAGGTATATAACTGGCTAATTAGCCACTACTCACTACCATATTATGCACAAGCAAAAAAACTACAAGATATAAAAGCTTTCAATAAATGTTTAAAATGTTTTTACACACACAATGACTGCAAGACCATAAAAAGGCCATATAACATACGCATATCCATATATACATGTCTCTGTAATGGCCCGTAATGCTGCACTTCTATATTAGCATTGCTAGTTGCTGCGTGTTTCTGCAGCAGTTGAATAAATGATACCCATGGGGGAATGATGCCATAACAATGAGGAATGTAGTAGGTTGTACTCTAGTCTAAGAGACTACACCCAAACTCACACTTATTGTGGGCCATAAATTTGAAGGTGCATAGTGAATAACGCAGAGTGCATCTACACACACGAATGAGGCAATTCTACAGCTTCTGTGCTCTCCCTCCCTCCCTCTCGTTCTCCCTTGCTTTCTGTCTGACACACATATATGCAGCACACACACACACACACTCTAGGAAGTGTCTATTTTGTGTATGTATACTTACCTATTGTTTTAATAAACTGAAAAAAAAATCACTGCCTATCTATACTGTAATAAACTATACATAAGTAATCTCTAAAATATATATTTATTTTAACTTACATAACTAGCAACTAGCCATATTCAATATCCATGGATTGCAGTGTCTTGAATTTAACAACAGAAGGTTTAAACTAGGGGGAAAATAACTGCCAAAATTGTGTCTAAAAATATCCATCTTATAGTTCAAGGACCAGGCAAGGAAAAGCTGGTATTTTCATTTAAATGGCTTGATCTCCCTGACCCCAATTCTCTGAGGCTGCGCCATGCCGAGTAAAAAAATTCTTCCGCCTGGCCTCCCGGCTTCAACATACCCCCACCACAGACAGACAAAGTGTGATGGAGGAGAAGCCACTCAAGCTGGCCTTTACAAGCAGCAAGGTGTCTCTCTAGCCCATCCACATTAGATAACTTATGGCCCTGCTCACAATAGACCATGGCCTTTCGGCATCAAAGGTGCTCAGGCTATGAGTTTGGATTAAGGGGTAGATAACCTCACTTTTAGATAAGAAATGAAAGAGACCATCTGCGCAGAAATGGTCAGTGTTATCTACAAACAAGCTTTAAATTAAAGACTTTGAGACTTACATCTTAAATGATACATTGTGTTAAATTGCTCATATTATCTATACATATTCCAATACATCTGACATACCAACTAACAATATAAATCCAAAATAAATTAGATTTTTATCAACTACCGTTTTTAAAGTTTTGTGATTATACTATTCATGCTAATCTGCTCAAGAAACGGTGTCAAGAAGTTAGAATCACGCCTCAAAAGCAGGCTCTGTGAATAGCATCATTAAAAACCTGATAATTAAAGTGATTAGCCTATACATTAATTAGCTCTCTAAATGTTTAATTTCTGAGAAAGATGAAAATGTATTTATAGTTATTGTCATTTTCAGAAACAAGCATATGTGCCAACAGTAGTATTAGTGCGGTACACATGACGAGTATGTGATTCCATCTACATCTTTTTCACTGCCTTCTCCATCCTCAAGCCTTCACCTCAGGTTTAACACAGGCACAATAACACCACACGCACAACAAAGCATTAAAAAGGAGAGCTGAGGACAGGAACATTAAAAAAAGAAAACATAGAAAGAAAGAAAGAAAGAAAGAAAGAAAGAAAGAAAGAAAGAAAGAAAGAAAGAAAGAAAGAAAGAAAGAAAGAAAGAAAGAAAACACACAAATAGATATAGAAAGAAAGAAAGAAAACACACAAACAAAGATTGGTATAAAAAGAAATGGCTGTGTGTCTTGAATGCTTTTATTTCTCTGCTTATCATATTTAGTTTTGGCATGTTCATGAACATGCTTCAATCCAAAACACATAATGTTACTAACATAGTCTGCGTTTCTACCACGCATCAGTCTTAAATGTGTTTTAAATGTGATTTGTTAACTTGCAAAACAAAGTCTGTTCTGATTTGTCATGCAAGCATTACCTCTCTCCTATGGGGGCATAGAGTGATTGGAGAAGTTACCATACATTACCATAGAGAAATCATTTTGAGTTGTTTTTTTTTCTTGTTTTTATTTTTTATTTATTTAATTTTATTTTTTAAGAATGGTTTCTTCATAGTTTAGTTACTTTCTCTGGTGTGTACTTTGAATTGTGTAATTTTGCATATGGCTTAATGTACACAGAAGCTTTAATGTACACACATTATAAGAAAAGTGAAAAGCATATAAGGTCATCTTTAACGTGTGGTGTTTGGCAAACATTTAATAGATGTGGACGTTCCAAAACATTTTAAGCATATGATATTACATACTGTATACCAAAAAACTATTATAACGCAGTTTCTGAACAGACAGGTGATGTTGGGTGAGGCAGATTGTATATTATCCATATCAAATTATATGTTTCATCAGCAATAAAAACACTTTTAGCGCTTTCACAGGGAAGGAGAGAAAAAGACAGACGGAGATAAATATAGACAGAGACAAGAGAAAGACACATACAAGAAGAGAGGGAGAGAGAGAGAGGGGGAGAAAGAGAGACAGAAAGAGAGAGAGAGAGAGAGGGAGAGAGAGAGAGAGAGAAAGAGAGAGAGAGAGAGAGAGAGTGAGAGAGAGAGAGAGGGAGAGAGAGAGAGAGAGAGAGGGAGGGAGAGAGATAGATAAATCCAGAGAGAGAGAGAGAGAGAGAAAGAGGGGGAGGGGGGAAGGGGGAGAGAGAGAGAGAGAGAGAGAGAGAGAGAGAGAGAGAGAGGGGGAGAAAGAGAGACAGAAAGAGAGAGAGAGAGAGAGGGAGAGAGAGAGAGAGAAAGAGAGAGAGTGAGAGAGAGAGAGTGAGAGAGGGAGAGAGAGGGGGGGGGGGAGAGGGAGGGAGGGAGGGAGAGAGATAGATAAATCCAGACAGAGAGAAAGAGAGATAGGGAGAGAGAAATAGAGAGAGAGAGGAAGAGAGAGAGATGATGAGAAAGATAGGCAGAAACAAGAGGATTAGAGGGAGAGATAGTGTGGGTGAAAAAGAGAGATTGCTAGAATTATGGACAAAGACAAGAGAGAAGGAAAGAGAGGAAGAGAGAGAGAGAGAGAGGGAGATAGGGAGAGAGATAAAGGATGAAATGGCGAGAAATATATATAGAGACAAGAGGATTAGTGGGAGAGATAGAGACAGTGAGAGAGATAGTGTGTGTGAGAGAGAGAGATTGCTAGACTTATGGACAAAGACAAGAGACAGACAGGGAGAGAGAGAGACAGAGACAGAGACAGAGACAGAGACAGAGAGACAGAGAGGCACAGACAGAGAGAGATACTGGGGGAGCGACATGGCCAAAAATATAGACAAAGGCAGAGATACTGAGAGAGAGAGAGAGAGAGAGAGAGGAATATAGACAGTGACAATAGGAAGATAGAGACAGAGTGAGCCAGCAAGAGTAACATGGAGAGAGACACGGTCAGAAATATAGCCCAAAAGGGAGACAGTGTGAGAGAGAGTGAGAGCAATGGCAGGAGGTGCATGAGGAGGCTGGGAGTGGAGCGGAGCGGAGTGGAGGAGGAGGAGGAGGAGGAGGAGTGCAGTGCAGGGCCCTTACCCGCTGCGGGGGGCTGGGAGGAGGGAGCACAGGCCTGCAGCAGGTAGGAGTTTGGGGAGAACTCGTCATCGGCAGGGGGGTCCAGCATGGCGTGGGAGGAGCCGCCATCCAGGAGGGGCACCTGGCACTCCCTGATGCCCACCGCCGCGGAGGGGTTGGGGGATCCGGCAGGTGGCGGAGGAGCCGGGGGGAGCAGGTTGGAGGTTGGTGTGGGAGGGAGGGGGCGGCCTGGGGAGCACACACACACACACACACACACACACACACACACACACATACATAGGAGAAGGGCCACAGGGTTACACACACAGCACAGGGCAGGCCACGGGACGGAGGGTGCAGCGGTGGAGGTGGTGATGGGGTGAGGGGTGAGGAGTGAGGGGGTGGGGTGTCACTGTAGCACAGAGTGCACACATACGTTTTTTCTTTAAGTTTAATCTTAAAGAAATATGTGCTTGCACATAGAGAGAAGGGTTTTTTGTTGTTTTTGGTTGCTGTGGGCAGAGCTACTTGTACAAATGGTAGTGGTGAGCTGCTCAGTAGCCTCAGGGTTAGAGGTTGACAAGTGAATGACAGGGAATTATGCAACTGAACTCAGTATAACGATGTTTTTCCATGAACCAAACATTTATAAATAATTTGTGGAGTCATGTTTTTGCAAACATAAAACCAGAAACCACACTGTTGATCACAGGCTTTTTAAATGACCATTATTTTCTTTATCACAGTGCTAAAGGTTACATTTTCCATCCATTAGTAGTATATAATTTGTTGAAAAGGCTTGTTTTTGGGTGCACTACTGCAGCCGATGAGATGAAACAGCATTGTGGTAGGACTGTACTGCACCTCACAGGCTTAGGAAGTGAAGAGCTACCCTCTGATGCAGCAGCAGAGCCAGTCTAACTGTAGCAACAGTTGCCACAGACTACCACTGAGAGACGCAAACAGAGCATCCACATTCTTCTCCACATGAAAAACCCTCTGAAATACTCGGAAATTCTCAGGCAACCTTGTGCTTTCATCTGCTACAGTATGACGATAGGGAGGTTTGCTTATCCTAGCAGAGTAAAAAAAAGAGAAACACAGTGCAGAGACAGACCAGAATGCTAAATATTTCAAAACGAAGGTTGCGTAACTGATGGTTATAAAAAAACAATTAATGTACTACAAGGACAAAATGCTGTGGCTAAAATGTCATACGAGGATACAAGCAGATAGTCGGTGCGGGCATTTGCTGGGTTGCTTTTTGGTGTGGGACTGGGGAGCTGTCACAGCCAGTACTAAGGGCCTGTAATTCACTCTAGTTTCTTCCACCCATTGAATGACATATCAGACGCTGAACTCTACTTCCAACTAAAGAGCTAACACGCTTTTTATTTCACAAGTGGTCCAGACAGGTATGGAAGATAAAGGGAGATGCCACACACACACACACACACACACACACACACACACACACACACACACACAGCAGATTAACTACTTTGCTATCCTGCAGCAGATTTGGGTTAAAAGCAGACGACGGGTAAGGTACTGTGAGGCTGTCAGGGCCTGGAGGGGAGCTTGCATTAGAGAGTGACACATGGTGCATTGAGAGGAGTGATTCATCGCTCAGCGTTCGCTTAGTTCCCTCCCAGCGCTCGCTACAACCAAACCCGCACCAGGAGACTATAGAGGAGACGAGCGTGCGGGCCAGGGAACACGCACTAAGATTGTATTTTACATCGTACAGTACCTGTACACACAAAGCCACAAACAACAAACAGCTCATGAAGCCTACGCCACCTCTGAGCACTTGCAGGGGAATTCAGGCACTGGGCTTCAGCAAAACACCTTTCAAAACAACATTGCCATTGTTTAAATAAATACACACCTGAATGAGCCTGAAGAACTAGACAGACAGACAGACAGACAGACAGACAGACAGACAGACAGACAGACAGACAGACAGACAGACAGACAGACAGACAGACAGACAGACAGACAGATAGATAGATAGATAGATAGATAGATAGATAGATAGATAGATAGATAGATAGATAGATAGATAGATAGATAGATAGATCCTTTTTCATCATAAGGGGTAACTGAGGAATTAAGCAGCAGCACCCTACAGACATAAGGATGGTGCTTGAATCACCCCGTTGATTGGCTGTACCAGCCCTGTAACTGTTGAGAATAAGCTGCGCCCTTACACCCCCAAACCTCAACATTTGTTTGACAGAAAGAGGGGACTTATTGGGTCTTAGCTTAGACCTGTAGCTCACTTTCTGCCCTATCTCCTCTTGCTTGTCTAATGTATGGTTCTACCCCCTCAACAACCCTTCCCAAACACACACAGACATCCATTTCTTTACAATCAGGGTGTCTCATCCTCTCATATGCCCCAGAAAACCAGTTCAGTTTGTCAAGGCCTCTTCTCCTCTTCTTTTCTCGCCTCTCCTTTCGCCCCCACCCTCCCCCCCCCCACACACACACACAACCCAACCCCCCTCTGCAAGGCCTGTCCACACACACCAGTCCAGCATGTGACACCCGCTAGATTTGTATTGCCACGGCATCTGCCAAAATAATGAGTGCAGGCAGTGGCGGCGGCGGCCGGCGGTCGAGATGTGCAGAGGGACCTTCGCCGGCTCCGGTGTAATTCCAGTCTGCCTTGCTGAAGGCAAGGTAAACCAGCCACCGCCTGACAAATCGTCCGACTGCTAGGGTAATTGCATCACGTCAGCCTTTAAAGTTACTTGCATGCGCTGATATTAAACCCACAATTCATTGTTGTGGTTGCGTAACTTTTTATATGGCTGAAATCTTTTTCATTAGGTTTTGTTTTTTGGGACAAAAGAGCATTTAGATTTGCTGAAATATCAACAGGAATGCTGTGCAGTAACAAGACAAGGGCAGAATAACAACAAAAAAAAAAACCCACACACACACAGACGCTGACTGTCAGGGGCTGGGTTGGGAGAGCCTGGTACGAAAACCCGTCTCTCTGGAGCTCAGTGTTACACTGCGCTCTTGTTTTTTTTTCTGCCCCTGCATTTGAGAATGGCTAGTCCTTCAAATTCGCTCATCTGCTTTTCAAAGTCCTCAGCTGTCTCCCAGCTGGCAACAATAAAATGGCCTTTCCCCTCAGTGCTGACAGGATGCTTTGTGTTGTCGGAATGAATCCCACGGGGATCTTCAATAGGCTCAATTGACGATGATTTACTGCACTAGACATGCCGTGTATTGGCAGTCTTACCATGAATGACAATGCAATGTCACTCCTGGCCTTATCATTCGCAAGAGCAAAAAGCTTTGTTTTATAATGCTATTATTTAGGAGAAGCAAAGCAAAACAGGACTGACAAATATGTACTCTTTCAACTTCAGTATTACAACACCTTGTCAGAATCTAGCACCCGCCTGTGTTTTCTAATACCAACTAATACCTGCCGTGGTAATCATTATTGAGACATAAATCATTTTTGCCGGGCTAAATGTTGCTGGGGAAGTGATCGTATGGCGTTACATGCAGCTAAGCAGTCGTGTGGTTTTTAAAGACCTGACGAGATCCTGGTGCTACGCGATATGACAGCTTGCACTAACGCAATATGACACTGGCGTCAGAGAGATTTGACCTCCCCTCTGTAAGCCCCCTCCGAGGCAAAATGCTTTGAGCCCAGGTCTGGTCCATTGTTTTTCAGTGGGGCCACAAAACGAGCTTTTGTTTTGTTTTTCAGACACTTGCTGGATTACCATTTTCTGTTTTTTTCGTTAGGACACGACGCCTTTATGTGCGGTGAACGTAAGGTGATGGAAGCCCGTGTTACTGGCAGTAAACACACTTGTGTTCACACACGTTTCTTTCTGTGAGGCCATAAACCAAGTTTTGTTTTTTTGTTTTGTTTCCAGACACTTGCTCTTTCAAAACTTTGTTTTTCACATTGTTAGCATAACTACTAGCAAACATTAGCTAAGTGAGCTAATTAGCACTGTTAACAAAGTTAGCTAATTCGGATGCATGCTTTAAAAATGACATTAGTTTGACCAGTGTGGCGTAGAGAGGAAGTGCTGACATGAAACTTATCAAAAAGAATTATGGGACTGTCACGAATCAATGTGCTCATTTTTTTTTTACCAATTGGCTCTATGGGCTGCCTTATTAACATTTTCTGTTTTTCGTTAGGACATGACGCCTTTATTTACGGTGAACGTAAGATGATGGAAGCCCGTGCTGCTGGTGGTAAACACACGTGCGTTTACTATTACTCAGCCCACGTTTCTTTCAGTGAGGCCATAAACCAAGTTTTGTTTTGTTTCCAGACACTTGCTCTTTCAACACTTTTTGTTTTTCAACTGTTTTTGTTTTTGTTTTCTGCTTTCTGTTTTTCAGCTAACTAGAGCAGACATGACTTTATGTGTGGTGAACGTAACATGACAGATGCCCAGACAGACAGACAGACAGACAGACAGACAGACAGACAGACAGACAGACAGATAGATAGATAGATAGATAGATAGATAGATAGATAGATAGATAGATAGATAGATAGATAGATAGATAGATCCTTTTTCATCATAAGGGGTAATTAAGTAATTAAGCAGGAGCACCCCACACATAAAGATGGTGCTTGAACCACCCTGTTTATTGGCTGTACCAGCCCTGTAACTGCTGAGAATACGCTGCACCCTTACAACCCCAAACCTCACTGACGCCCATGTCAATGACAGTAGACACACTCCTGCTAACTATCAGTCAGCACCCGTTTAGAGTCTCCCCTGTTAGCTTAGCTTCTACTGCTCCACCTCAGGGAGCCTGTTGGGTGGCTGCTAGGCTGGCTGTGATTCACTGCAGGCTGTGGGCAAGTGCTAGTGCCACCAACATGGCTGCACTTCAGGACTTTCTCCCGACATCGCATGCTGGCTTTTAATAAATATACAGCATAAATTACTTATTACATTACCAGCCACGCGACTGCCTTTGAAGTCTGCATGCGGAGGAAGGGGGGAAAAAAATACTATTTTTATCATGTGTCGCAAACTAAACAAAAGTGGCCTACTTTTTCTCCAGCCCCCTATGCTGAACGGCACTGGCCCCCACCCCTCTGCTTCAGCCTTCCTCACATCCTACCATCTGTATGTTGTTCCCCCACTCCAACATGGGTAGTCCTGAAGATTTAGCAGTCTCTATGAGGTACAAAGGAACACCGCTAACCCCACTACCCTGCCCAACATACACAGACACAAACACACACACACACACACACACACACACACACACAACCCCTATGACCAGTTTTAATTGCATTTCCTCTCCTACTTCAACTGTGCTCCAAAAATGAAACCCTCGTTCTTCGTCTCTCTCATCTTAATGTCTTGCTGAAGGGGAGAGGGTCAATTTTTTTTTTGCTCTGAAAGACAGTGTTTTTCCAGATGCTACCAACAAGGAGCTCTCGTCATTCAAATGGAAGATTAGAAAAATATAACTGCTGCCTTTGAAGTGAGAGGCTGATTTGGTCACAGACACACTATATTGATGTTTTTGTCTGATGCAGGTCTCAGTGGTAATGGCTTGTGAGTCATTGGGCTCTGATGGCACACTTGTCTCATGATTACACACTATCTTAATGAATTTAGCACTGTGAGTGCTCACTCTGAATTTACAACATGAAGGAAGAGACAGATGAATCATGCTTTCATCATCGCTTCCCCTGGTATAGATGGCAGAACCAGCCATAGAGGCATGTATATATGGGAATATACACTCATACAGTCACACAGTGACAAAATCACAGTATCACACACACACACACACACACACACACGTACTGTACGAACACATGCACACATACACACACACACACATGCACACCACAAACACATTTACAGACAAACACACTCTTGGACTCACTCACACACTCTTACACTAACACACATCCTCACACTCACTCTATCTAACACACAAACATACACACATACACACACACACACACACACACACACAAACCATAATTGGTGGCCTGCAAATGAATTATTAAAAATAACCCCATGCTGTCCGGTGTAATAACTGTAAACAGGGCTGAGTTATGCAGCTGCGAGGCAGATGCCTGTCCCTCTCCACACGCCTGGCAGCCGTGTCAACTGGTGTGTACGAGGCCAAGCTCCCGTACCAGTGTGTGTCTGTATGTGTGTGTGTGTGTGTGTGTGTGTCTGTGTGTGTGTGTGTCTGTATGTGTGTGTGTGTATGTGTGTATATGTGCCTGGGGGCGTGGAGAAGGGAGGGGTTGCTGGGTCCACCCGTCTTGGGTCGTTACTGTATAACGAACAACAGGCCTGGTAGGGGCATGTGGCAGAGCCGACTCGGGGCAGGACGGTGCCACGGCTCAGCTCAGCTCGGCTGCGGGGCAGGAGCGATTGGCTGATTGGCTTATACCCCTGGCACTGAGGCAAGCGCGGTGCCACTTTGCATCATCGGCGCCCCAGGGAGCGGAGGAGGCCGCTGCGACGCTGAGCAGCTCCCCCTACAGGGACGCGCGGGAGCCAGCCGCAGAGCAGGAGCTCCAGCGCAGCGCTGATGCAACACTCCAATGCCAACAAACACTCTGCTGCCCAATGAGGGCAATCACTGCTTTTACACACCACACACCCACACAGATACACAGACTCACACATGCACACACATGAACACACGCACACACACACACACACACCCACACACACACAGATACACAGACACACACACATGAACACACGCACACACACACGCACGCACACAGATACACAGATACAGACAGACACACACACACACACACACACACAGATACACAGACATACACACACACAGACATACACACACATATACACACATGCGCACACGCATAGATGTTTATGTAAATATAGTCCTGAGATGAAAAAGCTAAATATAGTACAGAAACATACAGAAAGATAAGAGTAATAGTTGAGAATGTAGCACATTCATGTAAATGAGATCATATAGCGATAATGCTCTTGGCCCACATACAGTAGTCTTGGCAGCAACCCTTTACTCATTTGATCACATCATTCAGTGCAACTGCTCCATCTGGAATTGACCAGTATAAATCGATCATTCACTGCAAGGTTGTACAATTCTCAGCTCATGAATTATTATCACATCATTTCAGTCACGCTAGATTTAGATAAACATGAAATCTGTCATAAAATTTGATGGCACATTTCATGTGACCGTCCAAAGTTCCGACAGATCAAAGGTTCGTGTATAATTGAACTGTGTGGCAGGTGGATGTTTGAGCAGAACAGCAGGTAAACAAGTACAGGTATGCAGGCCTACGTTTCAAATTTAGAGAAAGGGCACAAGGGCTTCAACAGCACCTGCCATCATTCTTACACAGGACTAACACAGCCTCGTGGTGAAATATTCTGCAATACTATGTCCTGATGTAGATGGAATAACACAAAGAGTCAGATGACGGGAAAAGGGCACCAGGGCGGAGATTGAAGTCACACACCGTCACCAAGCACAACACTTGCTCTAACTTTGATTGCAATCATGAAACAGACGCCCGGTGGACTTTAGGGATGTCTTCCTGACATTTCGTCTGAGAAATGATTTAAAACATGGAGAGAAAATCGACGGAATCCATTACGCAGCATCAGGCAAACGTAGGTGGCATCATCACCACCCAAGTCCAAATAAACTTCAGACAACACATGCTTATCATGCTGTCTAATAGTGATCTGTACAACATAAGGTCTAACTATCCACATCTATTAAACCTATTCACGGAGAAAATTGTGTATTTTAATTACAGTTTGAATAATTGCCGCAACATCTTAAAGTTGGAAATGCTGCAGATAAAATGCTTCTGTGATTACCAATGTACCAAAACGTGGTCATAAAAACCTAAAATGTGGCCTTCAATGAAGTCAAATCACATATGGGTCACCTAATGACTATATAGCCTTCAGTCTGTATAAACTTTAACAGTACATCACAAAGGAAGTCAGATTTCCTAGCGTCCTTCTATTGTCATGAGAAATGCATCATTCCTTACAGTAAAGCTAACGATTTTCTGCAAAGAAGATGAGCGACCCTACCTTTTCGTTTCTCCATACTGCACACCCGGGTTTCTTTACTCATCCAACAGATCGGAACATTCCTCCAGCATCCCTTCTGTAAGCTCGAGGAACCGTGGTTTTTCTCTGTGCGCTCGCGCAAATCAGACTAGTGAAGGGCGTAGAAGAACAACGTAAACAGTCGAATGTTTTTTCTCCTCACGTATATCTACAAACTCTGTCTGCTGTTATAGCGGTTAACAGGACAAACGGACAGGTAAGCTCCGGTCGAAACGGTCCACAGACTGTAACGAGGAGAAACAAGCTGGCATGCAAAGGTGAGTGCAATGTGAGCGAGGAGACGCGGAGCTGATTTGAATTTCAGCCCCTCCTGCACCAGCAGTCTCCCTCGTTCTCACTCTCGCTGGCTCCCTCACCCCCTCCTTCTTAGCGTCTTCTGTATCTCCCCGTCCTTTTTTCCTATGAGCCACAAGTCTCCAAAGAGGACAAAACCTGTGATTTAAAGGTGGTTCATGTAGGCTACACACTGACTAGTTCATACACCTCGTACAAACCACTGCTGTAAGCATTCAGACACAATATATAGGTATCAAATAACATGAACTGTAACAATGTGAGACTGGTCTCAGTCAACAAAGGACTGAAAGGCAGACACAAAAAAACTGTACTGTTAATGGGAAATGGCAATTTTTCCATTCTTATTATTTTGAGATATGGGGCTGTTCATAAAACATTCTAACAACACCCATGGGCACCATCCTCCCATATAAGCAGAGGCAGGCAGCAGTCATGAAGAATACAGAGAGGAAAAAAAATGTCTCCACAGCCCCAGCACACTGTGCTGCACGGCGACACCTTGGCTCGCTTGGAGGAACCTCGCTATTGTACGACAGCACAAAGGGAGCGATCGCTTGCTTGCCATGCGTGGGGTTTCTCTCCTCATTACCCAAGACAGGCCCTCGCTCGCCTGCCATAGCTCTCAATGCCACAGGTTTCCAGGAGTGGATGCTCTGCCACAGACACTCACAGGCTGGTGAGCGGTGGTGCTGGGGGTGGTAGCGGTGGGGTGTTGGAGGGATGGGGGGGGGTGTGAACAAAGGAGCTGGGAGTGAGGTGTGTGTGTGTGTGTGTGTGTGTGGGGGGGGGTGGTAGGGAAAGAGTATATACAGAGATGGGAGATGGGCAGAGAGAACTGAGGGTGCAGGAAAGAGTGCGTGTGTGTAGGGTGGTGGGGTGGGGGTAGGATGGTGGTGTTGGTAGGGTGTTGGGGGGGTTGAACATCGGAGCTGAGAGTGACAGAAGGGTGGGGGGTGGATGGGGGGTGAAGGAGAGAGTATAGAGAGATGGGAGTCAGACTGAGGATGTGGGTGAGTGTGTGTGTGAGTGTGTGTGTGCATGTTAGGGGTGGCTCTCCCATCCAACTATCTCTCATGTAATTTCCGTTCCACCCTCAGAAGTGGTCAGAAGTATGATTGATGTTTCTGCTTCCTTTGGGTTTTATCTTTATCAGTCCCCAGAGATGTTAACCTATTTTTACAAGGGTACACATCGTGAGGAATATTTGCTCTGCCAGCCTCTTGAAGTAGCAAAGCTGTGATAATTAGCGGTGTGTTCTCTATTGTTGTAGGAAGCCAGTAATGAGCCCTGATTTTATTCTGAGAGAAAGTCAGCAGCACACATCATAATCACATAGGCAAGGGAAAAACTCATAATGTACACATGCTCACCTAAATTTCTCTCTCTCTCTCTACATCTCTCTCTCTCTCTCTCTCTCTCGCTCTCTCTCTCTCTCTCTCTCTCTCTCTCTCTCTCTCTCTCTCTATCACACACACACACACACACACATACACATACACATACACATACACATACACATACACACACACACACAGACACACACATACAATCACAAACACAGACACATGCACACACATACATGCAGTATGTACACATCTCCTGAGAGAGACATGCTAAAACATGTCTTGGCTTTTGACATGGAGTTCTCTCCAGTGACCATTAGAAACATGACTGTCAGCCCTTTTTATTCAGGCTTCCACACAAACACTTACATGCGCACAAGAACCAGAGCAGAATGGACTCAGTACTGTACATCTGTGCAAAACAGCAGAATAAAATCCACTTCGAACACTCACCGAGTAGAGTTTTATTAAATCAGTGGTGCTCGACTGGGACAGACAATATACACAAACACAGTACACACCAAAAATCAAGTACAGCACTGTGAATCCATCAAGCATGGGGCTGGTAAAACATTTACTACCAAGATAAAAAAAAAAAGATAAAGGCCATAAAAAGTTTGTGACGGCCCAAAGAGGTGTTCTCCATTATACAGACAGAGTAGTCAGGCAGTTCCATGTGGCCAATTTTGACAAAGCTGCTGCGATATAATTGGTGCCAGAGGCAGTAGCTCATCCCGCGAGCTCAATGACTGGAACAAGAACATTACCTCCACTAATGACCCTCTTCTTAGGTGGACCAGGGGGTCTGCAAGGCACGTCGTCAGCAAGGGCTGGACCCACTGACCAGCTCCTGTATCAACCCAGTACTTACGGATCTCCTTTCTGCATCAACCTAATCTGACAACCTTTCATTTGCATCT
>CM050214.1:21615206-21637706 GCA_027475355.1 Coilia nasus
GTGTGTGTGTGTGTGTGTGTGTGTGTGTGTGTGTGTGTGTGTGTGTGTGTGTGTGTGTGTGTGTGTGTGTACATGTGTGAGTAGGTGAGTGTGCAGCTGTTTGTATGTGTGTGTGTGTACCTGTGTGCACATGTGGTGCGTAGGTGAGTATGTGTGTGTAATCCTTCCTGCTACTAGCCAAGCAAAACTCCCCTGTGGTGATGTTAAAACAGCTGAGGGTGGTCTGTTCAGGGGTAAAGGTTTGGGAGCGGGCAGTACATGGTGGCCAGTAGGCAGTACAGTACGTAGCGTTCAGTAGGTAGTGGCAGTGAGGTGTAGGCAGTGCGTGATAGTGAGTGGATTGTGGGTAAAAGGAAGTAGTTAGTAGGTGGTGGGTAATAAGAAACAGTTAGTAGGTAGTAAGCACAGGGTAAAGGGTGTTAGGAACTGGGTAGTAGGTAGTAGGCAGTGTGCAGTGGGTAGTGGGTATACACGAGTGGATTGTGGGTAGTCAGAAGTGGTTAGTAGGCACTGAATAATTAGTAGGGTGTGGTTAGTGGTGATTAGGCAGTGGGTAGTAGGAAGTGGTTAAGAGGCAATGGGTAGTAGTAAGTTGTAAGTATGCAGTGGGCAGTTGGGATCAGGTGATGGCTAGTAGGAAGTGCTTAGTAGGCAGTGGACTTTGTGTTGTGGATTGTTTGCTGTGGGTAGTAGGCAGTAAAAATTAGAGAAAGAGTACAAGGCAGCAGAGAGAATGGGTAGTAGTCAGTGGGGAGAGGGCAGGACACAGTACTTATGTATTCAAGAGAGGGTAGGTAGTAGGTATTAGAGAGAGTGTAGGAGGTAGTAGAGAGTGGGTAGTAGGCAGTAGAGAGTGTGTAGTAGGCAGTAGGGAGAGGGTAAGAAGCAGTACATACATATTAGAGAGTGGGCAGTGGGTAGTAAGTATTAGATAGAGAGTAGTAGACAGTGGAGAGTGGGTAGTAGGCTGTAGGGAGAGGGCAGGACACAGTACTTATGTATTTAAGAGAGGGTAGGTAGTAGGTATTAGAGAGAGTGTAGTAGGCAGTAGAGAGTGGGTAGGAGGCAGTGGGGGGTGGGTAGTAGGCAGTACATACATATTAGAGAGTGGGTAGTGGGTAGTAAGTATTAGATAGAGAGTAGTAGACAGTGGAGAGTGGGTAGTAGGCTGTAGAGAGAGGGCAGCAGGTATTAGAGAGTGGGTACTAAGTGGTAAGTATTAGGCAGAGGGTAGTAGACAGTGGAGAGTGGGTAGTAGGCCGTAGAGAGAGGGCAGCAGGTATTAGAGAGTGGGTACTAAGTGGTAAGTATTAGGCAGAGGGTAGTAGACAGTGGAGAGTGGGTAGTAGGCCGTAGGGAGAGGGCAGCAGGTATTAGAAAGAGGAAGGTAGGAAGCAGCAGGAAAAGGTAGGTGGCAGTAAACATGCAGCGATCATGGCTGAGTGCCAAGCAAAGCCCCCTAACAAAGCCACTGAAGCATCTGGACACCTTCCTGACACACTAAAGCTGTTTTCAGACATGCACTGCACCAGCCGTGCCCTCCACTAGCCACCAGGTGTGTGTTTGTGTGTGTGTGTGTGTGTGTGTGTGTGTGTGTGTGTGTGTGTGTGTGAGAGAGAGAGCATAGATGAATGCATCAGCTGCCCTCACACTGCAACATTGACTTTACCCTGCCAGGTGATGTGCAATTGAGCCACGGTGTGTGAATAGAGCAGGTTGTCCGGAGGCCTCACAGCGAGAGGGTAGGCGTGTTGTCACCCACTGCCACACAGGCAGACACAAAAAAAGAGGCAAACCAATCTACCTGCTGCCATTTTATTTCAGAGTAGGCGATTACAACGATGAGAGACAGGTTGGTGTGGCTAAGCCAACTGGGTGGGCGAAAAATAGACCGGAGGTCTAGTTCATGCCAGGGCAGAGTGATGAAACACTGCGAGTAACCAGTGTGGGGGAAGATAGCCTGAGAGAAATGGCTGAAACAAATTATATGGGCAGCCACTGAATTTTTAACCAAGCAAAGTATCATTAATGTCATTTGTCGGTAACAAAATGCAAAAAAATGCCTAAGGCACTGACAGAGGATGCAAGTAAAATCCTTTTTATTCATCTTTTGCCTACTGAAAATGCTTACGCGTTTCAGCCTAACGGGCCTTTATAAGGGCATTGTGCAGCCAAAAGATTAATTAAAGGCTGTTGTTTGCATCCACTGTGAGTGCCCTTAGATGTTTAGTATTTTTCTATGTCTGGCATACCTGAACCGAAGAGCACCAGAGGAACTCTACGTCCTAGTAGCACTCCTAACAAATTGTTTGTTGGTGACTACATGTTTGACGTGGCCTTTGCATAATAGTCATTTTTCCATCTTACAGATAATTCGATTGAAAAAGATGTGCATAAAAAAGGTTTGGTGGGACATATGTCATGGAAAATGAGTTATATCGCTTTAACGGGGCAGCTGTGGCCTAGTGGTTAGGGAGTTGGTCTTGCAATCGGAAGGTTGCCGGTTCGAATCCTGCCCTAACCATGGTTGAGATCCTTGAGCAAGGCATCTAACCCCACACTGCTCCAGGGACTGTAACTGAAACCCTGTAAATGTCTGTAAGTCGCTCTGGATAAGAACGTCAGCTAAGTGTAATGTAACGTCAGTTTTGTTGTGCTAAGTTAATCAGCTTGGCAGAGGTATATTTGCAAGAAATAATTCGACACAAGTGTGATGGAAACACTACGCAAGTGCAGAATACATGTACTGTATGGCCTTAGCTCGAAGGTTTGATTATCTGATGACAGCTTAGTCTAAGCTTTATTTTGTCACTCGCACATTTTGTTTTCTATTCCCTATGTTCTAATCAGAGGCCGTTGGTTCTAATGTGCAGCAGTGTTGATGGAAAACTATCCAGCGCATTAAAAAAATGCATGGGTGTGGGCATTATGATATTTTAAATTCACTAGAATCATTCTGTTAATGTAAAACCATTTTGATGCTTTTCATATTGCTCTCAATTCAATTGACTTAACACTTAATTCACTTGAATATCCGATGAAAAAAGGACTAATGTGTCCACAATGTGTCCATAATGTCAAAATGACATTACCCAAGAAACTGGGTAAAAGCGAAACAACCTCTCATGGCAAAATGGCATTCACCACCTAATGGGGTAAGGTGCTTCCATCACCACTAGGAAATAGATAAACTCTTAACTCATATTCACGATGACACCCTTATACATCAGGTACAAAGACCTCAGCTTACCTTCTTGACTGCTGTATTTATTTATGGTGTCTGAGGCAATCAACCTATTAAGCTCTACTGGCAGAAAAGCTTCCAGTCATTAGTGATTTCAGTGAGCTCTCCTCCATAGAGCTCCTGCTCATTGAAACCATTAATTGGAGAGTGAGTCACGTCACCTATTTGGGTGTTGGAAAAAAAAAGTGCTGATGGAGTGACTGTGATTAATTGCCTTCCGCGGAAAAAGGCTGGGAGAAGATACACAAATAAAGACGGTGACGGAAAAATAGCCTGCCACTCCACACAATGAACAGTGACAGGGCGAGACAAGCCGTACACGAGTCAATTTGAGAGAGATGCGTCTGTGTGTGATGTGGTTGCCACGGCGGCAGTTTTTAGGCAATTCAGCACACAACGGACACAGGCAGCGCGTAGCAGAGCATAGCAACTCGGCCCCCGCTTTCACCGAAACACGCTCGCAGTGGAGCCTGACCCTAAGTACACCCCACTCCCCACACCCCACACCCATCCCACCCCACTCCACTCCGCAACCCATCCCCACCCACCCCCACCCCAGTTTGAGCTGGGCATCAACTTCAATGAGAGCCGAAGCTGTTAGCGCGGGGCTTATGAAAATGACCTCAGTGTTAGCATTTTAAAAATATGCTGATGTGGAGCGGCACCGCTCCAGGCCAGCAAGCAAATCTCAACCGATTTGTAACTAATCCCACACACACGCACATGCGCGCACACACACACACACTCACATCTGCCGAGCACGCCAGTATGAACTCTGCACCCCGAGCCGCCGGAGACGCGGCAGGCGGGGGGGGGGGGGGGGGCGGGCGGGCGGGAGAGGAAGTGAACGAGCGCGCCGGTTCCAGCAGGCCATCAGGAGTCTGGCGCAGCGGAGAAACAACGGCGGGCAGAGAATCAGATTACCGCTCAGCTCCCCATCTCCATCCAGTAGCCATTATCCCATTATGGGGGGGTGAAGCACGAGTCGTGGAGCCTTTCCCCGCTGCAAATTAGGGAAGCCTTTTGAGACATGAAGAGCCCCCCCCCGTCCCCCCCGTCCCCCACCCTCCTCCATCCCCACCCCATTTGTTGTGGCAAACACCATCATCAGTCAAACGTGTGGCGTCAACGTCAGAGGAAATAGCTGATGCCTCGATATCCATCCTGAGAGCTGGGCTGTGTTTTACAGTAGTACAGAGAGACAGTGGGTGGAGTGCTGAGGCCCGGTGTTTGAGCCCTTAGTATCACTCCTCTTAGCATCACTTGTGTGAGATGGATGGACACCACTGGGCATCAAGATGGATTTGTGACACTGAGGGCGTATAGTATGTGTGTGTGTGTGTGTGTGTGTGTCACTGTGTGTGTCACTGTGTGTGTGGGGGGGGGGGGGGGGGGGGGGGGGGGGGGGGGGGGGGCTCTGTGTGTGGAAGCGCATGTGAGTGTGTGTGTCCCTGTGTGTGTGTGTGTGTGTGCGTGTGTGTGTGTGAAAGAGAGAGAGTGTGTGTGTGTGTGGTGTGTGTGTGTGTGTGAAAGAGAGAGAGAGTGTGTGTGTGTGTGTGTGTGTGAGGGGGAGAGGGGGGAGTTCAGTCAGCTGACGAAATTGGATCTGATGTGCCCTTGCCAGTTGTGGAAGTGTAATTAAAATCTGCAGTCCCACCAACACACACAGCAAGAGAGGAAAGGAGACAGCAAGTCAGTGAAAGAGAGAGAGGGAGGTAGAGAGAGGGTGTGTGTCTATGTGTCTGTGCACTAAGCTGAGGCAACTCTATTTTCCTTCAGTCATGCAAATAAAGCATATTGAATTGAATTAAAATGAAGTGGAGAGAGAGAGAGAGACAGAGAGAGCAAAAGAGACGGAGAGTGAAAGGAGACAGAAAATGGAGAAAAGGATAACTCCAGGAGAAAGAGAGAGAGAGAATGAAAAGATGAGAGGACGCACATCAGAAAGAGACAGCGTACGGCGGACACAAAAAAAGTCTTGGATTGCTTAGTGACAGGAAGATGGAGGGTCCACAACAAACGGCGCAGGGGAAAGGAGGTTATGCAGACAGCTGAAACGGGCACATTAGGGACAGAGATTTACTGCTCTCATATGGGCCCACTGCTGTCTGCGGGACATTAATGACTTCCTGTGATGGAGCTTGTTAGCGGCTAACGAGCCATGGCGTTGGTGATGTCACCGCCTGGACTAAGACAGAACTGCGTGTCACGGGCAAAAATAAAAAATGGAAGGGGAAAGTTTTGATTTCTTGCAAATTTAAATGTGAGTTAGAGGAAGAGTTTGTAATTCTGGCCTAAATTAAATGTTGATACTCAATCATTTGTTTTTAAATCTGAACCACTTCTCCTTTAATAGTTCAGAAGCAACATGTTAGTGACTCTGTCAGTGGCCCTACCTGATGTCTAAGTATAGACCTACTGGACTAGAATCACATGGACTCCCCTTCAAAAAAATACAAATAAAAAACCAGGAAGACATTTTTATGCATTTCTGACCAAGCTTTAAAATCTACATTTAGTAATTTATTAAGTTATTAAGTAGTTAGAACAGTCCATTTCTTAGTGTTTTTATAAGACATAGTGTATTGTGTGTGTATTTATTTATTTGTTGTTTTATTAGTTTCTTTATTTGAGTATTTTAAATAAAGCCCCACACCCAAGCATATATTTTAAAGGAGCTTTAAAGAACCCAGCTTGGAATGGAATTTGATCCCAATAGTGCATAGAGACGAGGACAAACTCCCTCTCTGCTGGATTTCTGTCTTTTTCTGTTAAAACAGAAATAAATCCTGAGCAGAACCACAGCTCATAAAGTAAGAAGGGCATCTGCTCGGGTTTAGTGATGTGTTGATACACATACTGGATGAAGACATGATCATATTGTATATAGTATACAGTATGCACACTATCTATACTGAGAATACACACTATAATTGTATTGAGTTATGGGAAGAGTTTTTAATATGGTTAGTGCAGTCGCTAAACGGTCTACACTGAAAGAATTTGTTTTAGTCATTAACATTAGAATATTTCACGGAGTGTAATATTTCACACAAATGTAAGCTATTGTTCTTTTTATGTTAAACAAAAGGTTGTGTTAATTAATGTGCTATTGAGAACGTACATTTTACATGTCCAAAAACCTTAATCAGCACTTAAGTATTTCAGGTAGTCTACTTCTGTGTAGGGCTGATATAAATATTCATACTGTATAAATTTCATGTAAATAGATGCCGACTATATGAGAGTCCTGAACCCATTTTTTAAATCATGGATTCCAAGCCATCCAGTTTTCCATATTTGGTATGATGATTTTCCCCTCCTCTATGCAAATTTCTGCAGAGATACTGAATGAAGAATGGCAGGATGGAGAGAGAGAGAGAAAGGGGGAGAGAGAAGAGATTGGAGCAAAGAACGTGGCTGGATATAGACAGATATGGAAGTGCAGCCCAGTAACACGGGATACAGGCATGGAGGGATGGCAGTGGATCGCTGAAGGGTGGTATCAAACACACCCTAGAGCAAGGCTAACGCAGGAAGCAGTGGGGCAGGGAGGGACACAGACAGGAAGGATGGAGGGCAGACAGAGAGAGAGACAGAGAGAGAGAGAGAGAGAGAGAGAGAAGGGACACAGAGAAAGACAGAGAGACAAAGAGTTTAAGTGATAATGTGAGTGAGACAGAGGGACAGAGACAGAAAGGGTGAAGGGTGGAGAAAGACAGAGAGAGAGAGAGAGAGGGAGAGAGAGAGAGACAGAGAGAGAAAGAGAGGGAGAGAGAGAGACAGAGAGAGAGAGAGAGAGGGAGAGAGAGAGACAGAGAGAGAAAGAGAGGGAGAGAGAGAGACAGAGAGAGAGAGAGAGAGAAAAGGAGAGAACGGGCACAGAGAAAGACAGAGAGACAAAGAAAGATAGAGTTTAAGTGATAATATGAGTGAGACAGAGAGACAGAGAGAGAGTGAAGGAGGAGAGAGCAACAGAGAGTGCTAACAAATTTGTAGGAATAAATAAAAGGTCTAACACAAAAGGTGACCTATTGATCAACTGACCACGCAGGAAACGAGATGGATGAGGTGGCCTTTTGTGCGGACGGACGACTGAGCCTGCCGAGCAGCAACAGATGCTCGACTCCATCCGGACCAGAGTCCGGAATAATCCCACCGAGCGAGACTGGGATTGATTATCTGACAGTGTCCACCTGGAATGCCTCTCTCCTCTCTCGCGCTCCACTCACCACGATACACCTCCAGATACACCTCCTAACTACAGATCCCCTCCCTCCCCAACACCACCACCCCATCCCTGTATAAGTCAGACATGGCATATGTGTGTGGGTGAGGAGAACGCCTGAATAGCTTAAAGCTATGCCAGCCTATTGCTTGCATCTTGGTTTTTCCTGAAAAACTACTATGGGAACTCTCTTCGCATTACAGACCACTAGGCTATTCTCAATGGCCACACATCAATGGCTAGTGAACTGGGTTCAGTGTGTTGACAAATGCAAACAGAGGTTGCTTGAAATGTAGCTACGACAGTTACAGCAGTGTTAGAGCTTGATAAAACAACACCAATAGCAATAGCAATGCTACCAAACACTGTAGGTTGAAGCTTGAGCAAGATGAACCTGCCACTTTACTCATCAAGTTTAAAGACATCTTTTTTCTTACTGCTAATATGGTTTTGGAAAAGGTTAATATGTCAGTTTGCTCTGTTAGCGCTGAGGAAAGAAGTATAGTAATGTTATCAATGCTGACAAGTTAGTGGCTTGTACAGTGGCTTCAAAATGAACCCAAAGTCTGCACTGGTTAGGATACAATGACCAGAAACAATTCCAAACAAGAAATGACTATTAACAACCCAAGACTGAAAAAATAGATTAGAAACAGTCAAATGAGCTCAGTTGTAAACAACTGGACTTTTTGTTAGAGCTTCTTCAGTTCTGGCCTCCTTTAGTTCTGGCCAAAAAAAGCCTTTTGGATGAAAGGTCTTTAAGCTCTAAAAAGAAGTCCAGTTGCTTACAATGTAGCTCCTTTGACTACCATGACCTAGATGAATGAGAATCTTCACAGACATAGATGAGAAACGGTTTTCTTTTTTTTTTTTAATCACAAAGTGAATTTCGGTCTGTTTTATACTCGTATGCTTTGACAGACATATTTTGCAGACAAACTGCAGAAGAACCTTTCTGCCCTCTCAAATGAATAATATATTAATAGTATTGCTAGCAAGCGATGTGATCATCCTGTTATTTTGTGCATGTAGGAAGCCTCTCAGTTCATCTGAGAATCTACAGAGTGAAATATGAATGTGTGCTGCGCAAAACTAATGCCTTCTATTTTTGATGGGATTTCATGTATGTGAGTTGAAAAGGTAAGAAACTGCATATTAACCAGACATGATTTTTTAATATAAGACTTCAAAAAGGAATGATCATGTACAAATATTGACATGCAGTGAGGTTATGTAACTTTTAATTATGGATGGTAGAATCTGTCTGTTAGTGGAAAGTTTTAACATTATTGCTTAGTACTTCACTTTACAGACAAATTAAGTACACATTTGTACTTCATACTTTAATAAGAGAGTTTTAATTTTATTTTTTCATCAAAACAATACATAACTCTGGATGTTGGATAGATGTCACAAAAAATGAATGATGAAAGCAAAACATATAAGAGTTAGAAACAATAAAGAGCTACATGGTGTGCTTCAGCAATATTTAAAACAAATAAATGTTTGAATAAAATGCATAAATAATTGAGCATCGCTGAGGGCACTGACATATTGGACAGTCTGAATGGTTAAGAGCTTCATATGAAACCGTGAAACACAACAGAAGCCGAAACCAACTAAGTGGCCTCCGTGGGCATTTGAGAGAAATCAACTGCCTGCACGCCATAATGCAGACCGCAGTTTATAGTGAATGGTATCAGAAAAGACTTCCATTTGACAGCACATATGTGACATGATGCGAGCGTTTGGTTTCTGCACACACACACACACGCACACACACACACACACACACACACACACACACACACACACACACACACACACACACACACGCACACACACACACACACACACACTCACACTCTGTTTTGCAAATCAAGGCAGTGCAAGGCAAGAACAGCTTCCTGTGATGGAATCCTGAACCCGACAAACACTTTTTAGCCTATACTTTGATGTCCTATACAGAAACGTCCCATTATCTTGCAAAGAAAATGCCATGTTATGTTTACGTATGAATTATGGATTAGTATTGTCACATGTAGTACTGCCAGAATACCATGAATAATTGTCCTTGACGTGTGGCTATTTTGTTCTACGACAGTGAGGATAGCAATGAGAGCAAGGACCCACGTTAATGTGGACCATACAGAACGGCGGTAACGATGCGCTATACATGTAAGGGTTATGGCTGCCTCACTGAATCCGCTCTTGCTCTAACTCGCAGTTATGGCTAACTTGCAATTATGGCAGTGGCACAACTGTGCTGTGGCATATTAAAGCTCTAATGACCAAATGGGCAGCCTGACACAGCATACGGACCCACATTGCATCGCAACAGATGCCATCGCTGGGCAGCTCCAACTTGACTGCATATTCAGTAACATCGTCCAATAGATTTTTTTATCCACCTCTTCTTCCTACTCCCTTCTTCTCCACCTGCCCACCTACCCCCCCCCCCCCCCCCCCCCCCACACACACACACCCCCACACCCCTGTCACGAGACACGGCTCTCTGTGATGACCTGCCCAGCCATTAAAAGACCCCTCCTCTGCCTGAAGGAGGCACTAATGAGTCTCTGAAGTGACCCCCTCACAGCACCTTGCCAGGGTTCACGTAGCTGCTGGGGCTGACCCCCGCCACACGCGCCTCCCCTCTGCACAGCCGTCGAATCAGGCGCAGGTCAGGCCTCTAGGATAGAAAAGCGAGGGTTGCTGGGGGTGGGGGGGGATTGTGTTGGTAGCGGGGGTTGGAGTTGTCATTCAGGCAGCGGCAGCGGTCGGGCAGGTACCGCAGTGGCGCATTTGTTCTTTTTAGCGAAGCCCTCGGCCCCGCGAGCCAGCGGCTCTGCCTCATTAGCGTCTGAGTTCCAGTAACCCGCTCAGCTCACTCGCTCGCTCTTGGCGCGCAGCAACGCACACACACATCACATCACACCTGGCCTACATACTTGGCGAGGAAAATGGAGAGATGGAAGGAAAAAAAATTGGCCTGGCTGGCTCCTGACAGGAGCTTTGAGATAAAAAAAACATACAGTGAGGTGCTGGTGACACCAGGGGCCAATTCAGTGGTGAACCGTGCGGCGTTCAGGTGACACTGCAAATACCCATGAATACCGGCACCATAAAATCACCCAGGACAGATGAAACCTAAATAAATGGGCCAAACCACACTAAAATTACGACATAAATAAATGTGTATATACAGTATCATGGATAGAATTTTTTATTGCAGTCAAACATGGATCAATTCAAAAGCATTCACTAATAAGTAGGTCTTTTAAGCCTGTTAGGGCCATACAAAGTTTTTCTAAGCCTACAATTTCAGTTTGACCTAGTATGTAAATTTTCCTTGCCAAGACTCCCACTGGTACACTGATATCATACAGTTGCCATGTTGAAGCAGTGTGTGTTGGTGGTGCAAGACACATTGTTTTTTAAGTCACTGTAAAAGTTTCTGTAAAAGAAAATAAAGTATCTATCTGTCTGTCTGTCTGTCTGTCTGTCTGTCTGTCTGTCTGTCTGTCTGTCTATCTATCTATCTATCTGTCTATCTGTCTATCTGTCTACCTGTCTGTCTATCTATCTATCTATCTATCTATCTATCTATCTATCTATCTATCTATCTATCTATCTATCTATCTATCTATCTATCTATCTATCTATCTATCTATCTATCTATCTATCTATCTATCTATCTATCTATCTATCTATCTATCTATCTATCTATCTATCTATCTATCTATCTGCAACAAGCTATAGGGCAAACCAGGGATACACCAGAAAACATTACATGAATTCCACTTCCACACAAAAATAATGCATTTACGTAACCAGAGCACAATACAAAGTCTGACAATGGAAGGACAAAAAAATTGAACAACAGCCAGGGAGAAGGAGAGGAAGAGGGGGAGGCTGCATGGTGGAGGATTTGGAAGAGAATGGATTAGGCACTTCAGAAGATGCTATCCACGCTGCCTTGCACGGGAGGACGTGGATGAAAATTTGTGGCTTGACAGACAGGAACGTGAAGAAGCTAAAGAAGCTGAAGATCAGGATAAGGACTTAGAATTTGGGGAGATGTTCATATGTTTTTGTTTACTTACTGTATGACCTATGTTTATATTTCTGACCTATGTTTACTTGCTGTATTTTACCTTTGTTCTGTCCAGTGCTGTCTTTTTTTTTTCTTTAGGCACTGCAATGTCAATGTCTGCCAATAAAGAAGTCATTCTGTAAATGTGAATCTTGTCTTTTACAATCAATTTCACACATATACTTTATATGAGGTCAAATGTACAGTACAACACTTCTCATCACACCTAAACCACATTTTACATCAAAATGTCCCTTCGAAGTGCACTATTCAATTGCCGACATGACTAATGAATTTGACTGTCTTATCCGTACACAGTGACACAATGACTAAACATTCTGATGGCACTGACACGTATATTGACACAAAAACTTGCTTTTGAGGGTTGAACTACGGATTTTGAGCAAGAGACTGGCTTTTGCAGGTGATCCACAGTGTTTTGCTATTTGTCCAAACTGTTTTGAGAAATGCACTTGATCTTATGCAAATTGCAAGAAAGATTCGAAAAATGTACCAAAGCGATAGAGAAAAACTGTAAGATGTATTATAGCCTATGTACTATAGCCTAAATGTTTTGGGGAGTGAGACTATTTGATAGATTCCCATAACAAAGCATTAAAGCATTGATAATGTAAGAAAAAACTGAGAACTGTACACAATCATTTGCATGGATGGACAAAAGCATTTGCAATTTGTTTAATGCAATGAGAAACTGCCTTTTTCATCTGCACAAATGGCATGATGATGTGACAATTGAACAAGAACTTTTGAGAATTTCAATTCTGATGTGAGAAATGTACCAAACCAATTGAGAAAAACTGTAAATAGCCTTCAACCTACCAGTGGCAGACAGACTAAGTAGGGGCACAAATAAAAGACAAAAAGGACTCTAAGCTATCATAGCCAAGGAAAGAAATACAACTACAAAGCACAAGAGCCGGTTTCAGAGCTTAAGAGGAAACCTTCCTTTTGGTGTTAAAAGTCAGCAGCATTCCGCTGGAGGTTGAATCCATGGTCTCAGAGGACTTAAGTCACATCAAAACACAAAAAGTATACCCACTAAAAATAACCTACCAAAGACTACTTCAGACATCTCTCTCTGTCTCTTTTCTTTCTTTCTTTCTTTCTCCCTCTCTCTCTCTCGTTCTCTCTCTCTCTCTCTCTCCCTCTCCCCCCCCCCCCCCCCCCCCTCCTACCCCTATTCTCTTACCTTCTCCTTGTTTCTGCTACAACAGACCAACTGAGCATGTGTGAGCAGAGGAGCAGGGCTGTGCAGACAGCACTGTGTGGGTACATGTGGCAATGCCAGCATGCCTCTGAAGAAAACAGCCTGTATTTGTGTTAAACTCCCTCAAACACTTGGGAAACAAAACCCATTCATAGAATGGTGTGTGTGTGTGTGTGTGTGTGTGTGTGTGCGTCAGTGTGCACGCATACATGTGTGTTTGTGTGTGTGTGTTTGTGTCTCTGTGTGCAAGTGTATGTGTGTGTCTACATGTGTGTGTGTGTGTGTGTGTGTGTGTGTGTGTGTGTGTGTGTGTGTGTGTGTGTGTGTGTGTGTGTGTGTTATGTGCACATGCGTCATGTAGAGGATGCTGCAACACCTGAGCAAATCAGAGACTGCCAGACTGTGGAAGCCTGTGAAACGTGTCCCACTCACAACAAGCAGTATCTTGCCCAGCCCATGAGTGTGAGGGTGTATGACATCACGGAAGACAAGTCACATTACTGCAGCAGAGAGGCCGCCATACTGTAGTACTACTACTCAATGTTCATTCTGTTCTGTTTATACTCCGTCAGGCAACTCTACTAAGGCTGTGACTTGTCTCAACTAAAGTATTTGTCTCAAATCAGCTAACGGAGGAAGTACTCCGCAGGAGGGCTGAAAGTGATGATGTTGACCTTAAGCCTTACGTTTGAGTATTTATTCTGCATTCAAGTGGCAGGGCCAAATAGTTTTTAGAAATTCACACAAAGTATACACCCACCAGGACGTGAATGTTGCCTGCAGAGAATTAGCCTGCTAAACCAGCCCCTTATACTGCATTTCATTTTGTACAAAGGGTCTGGCCGTGCTGCCACTGACATTGCTGTATTAGGTACAAGCCAATCGTAGCCAATCAGCCAACAGAGGGAGTGTTTGTGAGTGATGATGTTGAATTTGTGTGCTACTGTTGCTACTTTAGTGCGTAGGCAGGCTAATTGCATACATGATAACCAGACGTTGTCGATTGGGTAAAGGCAGAGCCACTTGTTTTACAGTTTTTCTCTGTCGCTTTGGTACATTTTTCAAATCTTTCTTGCAATTTGCAGAAGATCGAGTGCATTTTTCAAAACAGTTTGGACAAATAGCAAAACACCATGGATCACCTGCAAAGTCTCTTGCTCAAAATGCTTAGTTCATCCCTCAAAAGCAAGTTTTTGTGTCAATATACGTGTCAGTGCCATCAGAATGTTTAGTCATTGTGTCACTGTGTACGGATAAGACAGTCAAATTCATTAGTCATGTTGGCAAT
Organism: Coilia nasus; assembly: GCA_027475355.1. Classification (NCBI taxonomy): domain Eukaryota; kingdom Metazoa; phylum Chordata; class Actinopteri; order Clupeiformes; family Engraulidae; genus Coilia; species Coilia nasus. Next base: position 21,629,291 of record CM050214.1, read on the forward strand.
TGAATAGTGCACTTTGAAGGGACATTTTGATGTAAAATGTGGTTTAGGTGTGATGACAAGTGTTGTACATTTCACCTCATATAATGTATATGTGTGAGATTGATTGTAAAAGACAAGATTCACATTTACAGAATGACTTCTTTATTGGCAGACATTGACATTGCAGTGCTCAAAGAAAAAAAAGACAGCACTGGACAGAACAAAGGTAAAATACAGCAAGTAAACATAGGTCAAAAATATATACATAGGTCATACAACATCTCCCTAAATTCTAAATCCTTATCCTGATCTTCAGCTTCTTTACATTCTTGTCTGTCAGGCAACAAATTTTCACCCACGTGACACCGGCAGCGTGGATAGCATCTTCTGGAATGCCTAATCCATCCTCTTCCAAATCCTCCACCATGCAGCCTCACCCCTCTTCCTCTCCTTCTCCCTGTTGTTGTCCATTTTCTTGTCCTTCCATTGTCAGACATTGTAACTTTGTATTGTGCTCTGGTTATATACTTTCCAGTAGATTGTTCATGAGATGCTCCCTTGAGCTCATTCAGAAAACTGTTGATCATTGGTTTCTCAACTCTCTTCATTAGAAAAAGTCTAGATTCAAGCAATTTATCAATTTAGATCATATTTACAAATGTTTTATGGAAATGTATAGAAATGTGCTTGACATGTTATGATAGCTTGGTAAATCATTTTGCATGTTAAGACTTATATGGTGAACTATAGCCTAAATGTTTTGGGGAGTGAGACTATTTGATAGATTCCCATAACAAAGCATTTTGATTAGCATGACAAAAGCAATTGATAATGTACGAAAAAACTGAGAATTGTACACAATCATTTGCATGGATGGACAAAAGTATTTGCAATTTGTTTAATGCAATGAGAAACTGCCTTTTTCATCTGCACAAATGGCATGATGATGTGACAATTGAACAAGAACTTTTGAGAATTTCAATTCTGATGTGAGAAATGTACCAAACCAATTGAGAAAAACTGTAAACTTCAGCAGAGTCCACACCTCCAGGAAGAAATTGTTTCTCAATACAGCACTGCCACACCCTCTGTACAGAATTAAATGAAGTATGAGGGGCTGGTTTACCAGACTAATAGGGAGTAGCCAGAGAGTGAAAAAGCGCACACAACGAAAGAGTCTGGTCCAGCAGGCTAGCAGAGCCCAGTCCTTCATGTTAAAATAGCCCGGGCGGATCTTTGTCCCTGCTTGGCTGTGCTCGGACAGCTGTCTGTTAAGCACTGTGGGTGTGAGACATCCTTAAGCCGCTACACCATCTCATCCCTCGGTCTCGTGGATCAGGGCCAAGGGTTCCGTGACGCGAGACTCCAGAGAGGCCGGTGTCGAAAACACCTGACAAACAGCTGTCTTCCCGAGGAGACAGGGTCGAGTGAAAGCCTGGTAGAACACAGACAGACAAAATGTCCCCCTTGGGCATAACGTCATGGTCTCTCGGGAGGGTGAACTGTGGCTATACACTTTTGTCAGATAAACCATCTGGCATCAGACACTACAGGGTGTGAAATTTGGATATACAGTGCTCCCTCGATTCTTGCGAGAAAAATAACCCGCAATAGGCGAAATTCGTGAAGTAGTCAGCTTTATTTTTTTTACAGTTATTATATATATTATATATATATTATAGTTTTAAGGCTGTAAAACCCTCACTACAAAATTTATACACTTTCCTCAGACAGGCATTAACATTTTCTCACATTTCTCTCTCTTCTACAACATACAGTCACACGGCTAGTGATCGAAGATTTATGTACATTTTTTTTAATTTCTAAATTTTAGTTATAAAATAATAAAATAGGCTACTGTACTTCTAAATAGTTTCCTGTGTGTCCAGAGTTTAGAGACACCCTGTAAAATGTACTCTTAACATGACCACAATGACCACACACACACACACACACACACACTCACACGCACAAACACGCAGGGAAACCTTAAGAACTGTGTGTGCCACTGAGTGGTGTACCCTGGTGTACTCCCGCACCTTGGGACTGTGGCATTTGGGATGAGAAAACCAGCTAAGGAAATCACCGGCATGATTGTTATTATTAGGTTTAAATGAGTTAAGGTGATTACATTGTTTGTTTTTTGTTCATTAAATTGTTTATGGAGCTTTGTGCAGTGTGATGTTACTTAGGGGTATTGTTAGAGACAGCCATTATTATCGCCTGTGCCTCACACATGCAAAACGAGCTGTCGTCTGCAGCGGTTAGCATGCAAAGCCTGGCATACCAATGCAGCAGGTCAATGAGGTGGCAAACAAGCACATTAGCGTCGCCACCACTCATGAACACACAAACACACACAAACACACGCGCACACACACACACACACACACACACACACAAACACACACACACACACACACACACACATATACACACACACACACACACACAATGCATACACACACACACACACAAATAGACGCACAGTCACGCATGCACAAACAATTCATACACACACACACACACAAATAATGCATACACACACACACACACACACACACACACACACAGAAACAGATGCACAGTCACGCACACACAAACAATGCATACACACACACAAATAATACATACACACACACAAATAGACGCAGTTACGCATGCACAAACAATGCGTACACACACACACACACACACACACAAATAATGCATACACACACACACACAAACAGACGCACAGTCACGCACACACAAACAATGCATACACACACACACACACACACAAATAATGCACACACAGTCACACAAGCACGCACGCACACAAGCACGCACGTACACCTATTAGGTTGGCACCAGGAGCCAAGAAGCAGCAAACGACAAGCTGGGGTCCCACGCAAGCCCCAATCAGTCTGTATCCTCCCATTGTGCCCCCAGAGAGGAGCAGCATTGTGCGGAGAGGTAATCCTGATGGAAAGGTTCATTTAGAGAGAGTCCTGCCTTTCACCGCCATAAACAAAGCTTTGGACAAAAGGCAGGACACGCTTCGCCTCTCAAGTGTGGGTCATTTGAATAATACCTCGCCCCGGTGCTGCGCTAAGCCAGGTGTAGAGAAGAGAAAAGCAAACACTTTGTCGCCTCTCTTTGTGTGCGAGAGGAAGACCATCCCTATTTCCATAATTTGGACCTTGCCGGACCACACTCTTTGCATAGTTTGCATTACACAAAATTCAACCTCGTCCAAGTCATGTTAAATCATTCATCTTGCTTTCATGGAGATTGTTGGTTTTTCATTGTATGGAAGGACCTTTCATGGAGATTGTGCCCCCCCCCCCCAAACTCTCTGTATCCCCTAGCCATTGCTCTGAGGCCCCTCCACCCCTCCACCACACCACCCCCTGTTTATGGGAATGGGATGCAACTGATATTTTGAGTACCCCTCTACTTGACCATTCGTTTCCTGTCTGGGCTGCAAATGAGAATTCCAATTACACCTGACACTCCGCCCTTGCCAAACACACACACACACATACAGTACACACACTCTCACTCTCTCACACACACACACACACACACACACACACACACACGGTTATAGGAATGGGATGCAACTGAGATTTCGAGGACCCCTTCCATTTGACCATTAGTCTCCTGTCTGGGCTGTGGATGAGAGTTGCAATTACACCTGCCCCATCACCCCCCCCCCCCCCCCATCCTCCTAACCTCCTTCCATCACCCCCCCCCCCTTCCTGGCAGGCCTCAAAGCCCACACACAGGCACTTCATTTAGGGGCGAGGGAGTGATTACAAAGGGGGGGTGGTGGGTTGGCTGTGTGTGTATGTGTGTGTGTGTGTGTGTGTGTGTGTGTGTGTGTGTGGTGAGTGTCAGCCTCTCAGGCTTTAATTAAACACTGGACGGCTAGCTAGGAGATGGAGCTGATTGGAAGGGTAGGGTCGCTGGTGCACTCGTCAAACACAGTGTGTGGCTGCCGTCGCCATCGGAACATCTGACAGGCGGCAGGAATCGATCTGAAGGGGGGCTCAGAGGGAAGAGGAGGGCGATATGAAGAGGAAATGACAAACGCCGCCTTTGGCTTCGACAGCCTCCGGGGAAAGACACACAAGCACTCGCCGTTTGCTGCCGTAAAAAGCACCACGTTGGTGTCGGTGCCCGGTGTGCAAGGCACACAGGCGCTCCTCTTCCTTGAAAACATTCACAGAGCTCCTACGAGGATGTGACCTCCTCGTCTCCACCACAAGATGAGCCGCTATTGAAAATGTGCCAATCGGTAATAGATCTTAAAGCACTTCCCCCTACTGCCAGGGGCAATTAAGTCTGTCACTGCAGAAATCCTAATTAGCCATTGTTTCACAAGTCATTGGCCCCTAATGCAGGTGTTCACTAGTCCCTCTCACCCCCCCCCCCTCCACCCCCCACCCCAACCAGTTGTGTGTATGTGTGTGTGTAAATGAGTGTGTGTGCGTGTAAATGAGTGTGTGTGTGTGTCTTCCATACCATATGGTATGGTATGAAATAAATAGGAGTCTGCTTGTGTATATGTGTGCAGTGTATGTTTGTGTGTGTGTGGGTGTGTTTCTGTGTGTGTGTGTGTGTGTGTGTTTCACAACATACCATATGGTGTGGCATGGAATGAATGTACGTATAGTATGTGTGTGCTTGTGTGTGTGTGTAGATCTACGTTTGTGTGTATGTGTTTACATGTGTTGATGTGTGTGTATGTGCATGGTTGTGGTTGTGTGAATGTGTGTGTTTGTGTGTGTTCACATTGCAGGGGCTGTCCGTCATTGGTTATCTGTGTGGTCAATACTGGCATGCTGTGATGGGCTCCACCTCTTTGTCTGCTGGTTCTGCATGACCGGGCCAGGCTGGACTGGGCTATGCTGGGCTGGGCTGGGCTGGGCTGGGCTGAGCCGAGAGGCTGTGAAACAGACCCATGTGTTGCTCATGCTGGGAAGCTAATTGGGTGTGGCAGAGACAATGGGGCTTCCTGCATCAGGCCCAACAGGACAATGGATGCTCCTAATTGAGATTCTTCTACATCTATGCCCAGAATTATTTTATTTTTATTTTTTTTTGTGGGCTTTTCACCTTTTTATTACATAGTAAGATGGAGAGAGACAGGAAGTAACATGGAATCAGAAAATGACCTCAAACCCAGAGCCCTGGATGGGCACTTTAGCCTAGAGCACCATGGCACCCACCTTAGAATGTTTTGTTCTAAGAAGACTTTATGACAGATGCTTTGTGAGAGATTTACAGGTTGTGGACAGCTAGCAGGCTTTGTCTTAGCTTATGTGCCACAGTTCTCACACGTGTGCAATCAACCACAGTAACACTGTTTGTCTACATATCCAGAGATTATGTTCATATAGTAGACCTCTTTGCATATTGATGTTTTTTTTCCAAGGTGTTTCAGCACATCCCACTGTGTCAGTTTTGGAATGACCTGTCAGTTTAGATAGCTAGGGGCAATCCCAGCCCATGAGATGTTTAACAAACACTTCACCTGCTAGTGCATCTGAGAGCGGTTATCTACTCTATAGCCAGTTGTCTTGTAATTACAAACATGTCATCGAGTATCATATTTCAGTCTGAAGCCAATAATTTATGTCTGATTATAATGATGGGTATTGTTTGCATCACCGGCATAAGTCAAAGTGCGCAACTGACAGAGTGCCTACTGCCTTGATTTACAATCAGACGAAGACCACTGCGGCAGCCTTTGATTCGGCTTGTCAAGAATGCCAGGAGGAGTGGCAGTGGATTTCCAACTATAAGCTTGACACGATCTGAGGAAGGCGGCTTAAGGCCAAAATGTAAAAAAATTAGAAATAAATTTTGTACTGCATCTAGAAATTTTGCTTTCTAAGTGACAATGGCTAAACATACAATGATACTTTGTACTTACATACACTTACGTTAGGGTAACTATTAAAGCTCAGTAAGCCATTAGTATTATCATGCTGTTGCAGATTGAGAATTTTAGTGTTATGCTACATTTACTGGATTGGTCATAGTGTCACAAAGAGGGCTCTTTGAAGCTCACCTCATCTTTCAAAGAGACTGTCCTCAACCCAATTGATGTTGCACTGTGGGGAAAAAGTTACTCCAGTTTGCTATGTTTGTAAGAGGAAAGGACGGTCAGTTCTCTAAGTGACTCTAGACGGGTAAAAAAAAAAGTGATGTGTGTGCACGCGCAACATTAGACTGATAAAAATGGCCCGACTGGAGAAAGTGTCAGTGGAGAGAGAATGTCATTTCGCAGGGATCGATGAGCAGACACCCAAAAGAACTTAATGTCGGAGGGAAAAAAAGGCTTCCCCATCCATCAAATCTCCTCCTTATTGTCTGGGAGAGGCTGACATGATTTGTATACAGTAAATAGTGAGGAGGACAGGCAGGATGAATCATTTCTGCGTTCTCAGGGGGGACCGAGAAAAATGACGAGAGGCAGAAATAAATAGCATTTTTCATCCAATGATTCCATATTTCATCGAATGACAGGTGAGGATATTCAATATAGAAAATCAAGTCCTGAACTGCAAGGCCCCTCTGGCCATCCCACAGACCACTCAAACACTCACCCACTCACACTCGCACCAGCCTAAAATATGCACCTCTTCATCGTGGAGGTGAAAGTCCATCCAACGTATCTGTTACAGCTCATTAAACCAGACAGACAAGACATGGATGGATAGATATATAGATAGATAGATAGATAGATAGATAGATAGATAGATAGATAGATAGATAGATAGACAGACAGACAGACAGACAGACAGACAGACAGACAGACAGACAGACAGACAGATAGATAGATAGATAGATAGATAGATAGATAGATAGATGCTTTATTCATAACCAATTGATGGTAAGACTTTAATTCAATTCACTTTCTCCTCTATCTCTATGAAAAACAGTGATGAAACAGTGAGTTTTGTACAGAGCATCAAAACCCCATCAAATTATCAAATCATATTTACCAGAAAAAATGAAAATTAAGAACATCAACTATTACTTTATTTTCATTTTTGATTGTACCATTTTTTCCCCCGTTTTACATTCTTTCACTGCTCTTTATTGGAATGTCAACAATGTGCTTGAGATTGCCTGAGGTTATGACGGGTGTCTGTGAAATTCAGGGATTTTTTTTCCCATAATCTCTTAAAATAAATTAAAGCACAGAAAGAGATAGAGAGAGAAAGACAGTGAGAGAGAGACAGAGAGAGAAAGAGAGAGAGAAATAAAGAAAGAGAGGCAGAAAGAACCAGAGAGCAGGAGGGAGAAGAGTTATCGCCACAATCACATTCTCTCACTAGATATTCTGTTCATCGCCTTTTTCGCATAACCACATGCAAGCACCCACTGAGCCAGAGAGGAAGAGAGGAATATATATTCTCTGTGTGTGTCCATGTGTGGGTATGAGAGAGAAGGAGAACGAGATAGGGGGGCGTATGTGTGTGTGTGTGAGAGTGAGAGGGATTGAGAGCGAGTGAGAGAGAGTAAGGGAGAGGGAGACAGATAGAAGGGGTGTATGTGTGTGTGTGTGTGTTAGAGAGAGTGAGAGAGAGAGAAAGAGATAGAGAGAAGTGTGTTGTGTGTGTGTGTGTGTGTATGAGTGTGTGTGCGTGTGAGAGAGAAAAGGAGAGAGAGTGAGAGGGAAAGAGAGTGTGAGAGAGAGAGACGTGCGTGAGTGTGTATATGTGAGAAAGAGAGAGAGAGAGAGAGAGAGAGACAGAGAGAGAAAGAGAGGCGTCTGTGTGTGTGTGCGTGAGAGAGAGAGAGAGACAGAGAGAGAGAGAGAGAGACAGAGAGAGAAACCCATGAGGGCAGTTAAGACAGCATGACAGACAGAGCGGTTCAGGTAATTAAGGTTATTCATGTTGCCAGGCCAGATCAATACTGGCGCTTCTCCCTAACCCACACAGACTTCTGTGGGCTAACAAACACGGCCCATTAAAAAAGGAAGGCGTTGCTCGCCCTCACTACAGATTTGTGTGTGTGTGTGCATTTGTGTGCGTGTGTACATTCCTGTGTGTTTGGATGTGTGTGTCGTGTACGTGTGCGTGTGCATGTGCGTGTGCATGTGTGTATGTGCATGCCTGTGTGTGTTTGTGTGTGTGTGTGTGTGTGTACATTCCTGTGTGGATGTGGATGTGTATGTGTGTTTGCGTGTGTGTGTGCATGTGTATGTGTGAATGTTGGTATGTGTGTGTGTGTGCATGCCGGTGTGGATGTGTGGTTGTGTGTGTGTGTGTGTGCCTGTGTCTGTGTGTGTTCCTGCTTGTGTGGGTTTATATGTGTGTGAGTGTGACATATACTTGTCTTACATGCCCATCACATCATCCATTCCCTGTCAAACCCCACTGGACCCAAGGACATTTATGTGTGTGTGTGGGCAAGTGCATATGTGCCAGAT
>CM050214.1:21642706-21650206 GCA_027475355.1 Coilia nasus
AGAGAGAGAGAGCGAAAGAGGGCCAGAGAGAGAGGCATGAAAGGGAGGAAGATAAGGGAGGATAAAGAGAAGAAAAGCTACAGAGGGCACAGAAGAACCAGAGAGACAGAGAGACAGTGAGAAAGAGAAAGAGAGAGAAAGAGAAAGAGAAAAGAAAGAGGGAGGTAGGAATGAAAGGGAGGGAGGTAAGGGAGGATAAAGAGAAGAAAGAGTAAAAGCTACAGAGGGTGCAGGAGAACGAGAGAGAGAGAGGGGAGAGGGAGAGAGAGAGAGAGAAAGAGAGAGAGGAGAGAAAGAGAGAGGGATGAAAGGGAGGGATGTAAGAGAGAATAAAGAGAAGAACGAGTAAAACTACATAGGGTACATGAGCACCAGCGAGAAAGAGCGAGAGAGAGAGAGAGGGAGAAAGAGAGAGAGAGAGAAAGAGAGAAAGGGAGGTAGGGATGAAAGGGAGGGAGGTAAGACAGGATAAAGAAAAGAAAGAGTAAAACCTACATAGGGCACAGGAGAACCAGAGAGAAAAGAAAAAAACTGAAAAAAAGAAAAAAGAAAGAAAGAAAGAGAGAAAGAAAGAAAGAAAAAAGAGAGGGAAGAAAGACAGGGAATATCAGTACGCATAAAGAGAGCATGGAGGGCAACCTGAAGCTCATTCCAGGTGACAGGGCAGCTGTGGCCTGAAGCCCAGGGGTCCCAGCGGAGGATCTGGCCCGCAGCAGCCCTCTCTCTCCCCCCGTCCCAGCCCTCAGCACAGCCGTGGCGGGCGGGAGCGCTCGCTCGCTCCCCTGGCAGCCGGCCCAGGCACAGCCACGGGCACACAGGCTTTACAGGCATCAGGGATGCAGGTTGGCACAGGGAGAGAATAGGATTCTAGGATTCGGTGACATTTCACCTTGACCCACTCGCAGGCTGGGGACGCTTTTACCCTCAAATGGGTCATTTCGACCATTTTTGTGGCTGCACAAAGGCCCTCTAGATTTTACGTGGACACATTAAAGAGTGCGGAAAGGTTAAAAGGTGCCGTGTGGCGTGTGTCGTAGCCAAGAGCATCTCACAAAGAGCACTTTATGTGATCTTGACACAAAACTTTGTGGGGGCTCCTCTGAGGAATCTCTCAAAGACTTTTTCGAGAATTTTAAGAGGATCATAGTATGTGCTAGTTTACTATTTTCCTTTTCTGCTGTCTGACTAAAAAGGTTTCTGTGTGTCTTTGCAGCAGACATAACGATACCAACATTTTTCATCTTTGTTTTCATTGCTTTTCATTTCATCAGCATCTGTCATACATCATCTTACGACACATAAATGTAAGGTTTGAGGTCAGCCTTCTACCTTTAACATTTTGATATTAGATTGCCTGAAATCTATTTGGCCTATATGTACGTATGTCAGACTTACCTTTTGTCCTTAGAGAATGAAGATTTATACTTGAGGAAAAACTAAGTAACAAAAAGCCCCCATTGGCTATTCTTCTTGATAAACTAAAAGCATACAATGTAATAAATAATTTCTTAATAAGTGCAAACTCCAAGGCTGTATTAGCAGCTTAAGCCTATGAGCTGCCTTACTCTAGCCTACTGTATAATTAAAGCAGCACTATGCAACTTCTTCAAGTTAATTAATCATCTTCATAAGTCGGCAGATGCTTAAATAAGTCATTACCAGGCAAATTAAGACTTTCTCAACTGCCTCGCTGTCTGTGGACAGGAAACCACGCTTGCAATATCTGGGTGTACGTTCCGGCGCCCTAAAATTCACAAAGTCTCGAATATCACGAGAAAGAGGGTCACATAAAATTTTGAAGAAATTCTGACTCGATGGACATGACTACTTTTGTATTCACCAGTTACTCTGATCAGCTGAGTTGAAAACACATGCACAGGGTGAGGGCAAGAGAAAACAGTTAATTTTTATGAGAGTGTACATTTACTTGGAGACGGTCGGAGGTCCGTTGAGAAAACGCACTGAAAGTTGCATAGTGTTGCTTTAACATGCTGTTGCTGATTAAGGCATGGCTGTCTACACTAGCCGCCAAATAATCAGACAGTATCAGTGTACTGATGATAATACCATATCTATTGGTCCTCAACATGTCAAGCCTGATGTAGACTGCGGCAGCCATGGACATGAATCATTAGTCTTACAGTTATTCTCCACTATACAAGTAAACCAAGGGCTGAGGAGAGTGACTGATGCAGACCTTGCCTTTGGCCGTGTGGATGAAACTGTGCTTGCATTTTATTGTCTGACCAGATGTGTGTTGTTGTATGTGTGTGTGGTGTGTGTAAATGTGTGTGTGTGCATGCCTGTGTGAATGTGTGTGTGCCAGTGGGAATGTGTTGATGAAACTGTGCTTGTGTTTTATTTTGTGACCAGATGTGTTATTGAATGTGTGTGTGCATGCCTACTGTATGTGAATGTGTGTGTGCCTGTGGGAATGTGTTGATGAAACTGTGCTTGTGTTATTGTGACCAGATGTGTTATTGCATGTGTGTGTGGTGTGTGTGAATGTGAGTGTGCATGCCTATGTGAATGTGTTAATGAAACTGTGTGTGTGTTTTAAAGTGTGACCTGTGTCTTATTATGTGTGCATGGTGTGAATGAGTGTGTGAGTGAGTGTGTGTGTGTGCGTGTCTGTATGAACATGTAAGTGCTTATGTGATTGTGTGTGTGTGTGTGTGTGTGTGTGTGTGCGTGTCTGTATGAACGTGTAAGTGCTTATGTGGTTGTGTGTGTGTGTGTGTGTGTGTGTGTGTGTGTGTGTGTGTGTGTGTGTGTGTGAGCGTGTCTGTATGAACGTGTAAGTGCTTATGTGGTTGTGTGTGTGTGTGTGTGTGTGTGTGTGTGTGTGTGTGAGCGTGTCTGTATGAACGTGTAAGTGCTTATGTGGTTGTGTGTGTGTGTGTGGGTGTACAGGCATGAGCTGCTTTAAAGTTCCCTGTTTATCGAAGCCCTCCACCCCTCTAAGCTTCTCCCACTGTGTATAGCCCCCATTAAGATGATACTGATGAAAATTACATTTGCTCTCAAGACCTGGCAAATTAACAAATTGTCAGCTTATTAAAACAATAATAGATTTGCCTCTGTTCTGCAAGTCCTGCTGACTCTAATGAGATGCAAGTGAGTAGCCCTTGTCTGCAAGGTTAATGGATTCCATATTTTTCCTACCTAAACATGTCTCTTTTGTAGTCCTGGGAAAGACACACAAGTGGTCATACTGTATAATTACACTCGAACAGCTGAAATGGGCCTTCATGGATCCTGGCAAACAATGCTCTTTCACCCACTGGATTTCCATCTTCAAGAACAAAGTTCCCTCTCTTTCTTTCTGTCTCCCCATGTATGCGTGTGTGTGTGTGTGTGTGTGTACTGTATGTGTGTGTGTGTGTGTGTGTGTGTGTGTGTGTGTGTGCATTTGTAAAAAAAACAAGCATTTGTTTGGGCATGTGAGTGGGCATCTTTGAAAAGATCCCATCTTTCAAAACAACAACCTGTCTCACTCTTGCATCAGGGCCTGGGTGACTAGGCTCCACAGGCACAGACAGAGGTGACTGATGAAATGCTTAAGCCGCCTAGCAAAGCGCCCGTAGCCTCAATTGACAGTGACAGGCCACAGAGATGTGTCCCCACTGCTGCTAATAACGCATGCCGAACGAAGGGCCGGGGGCCCGGGGAGGGCTTTTCAATCACTCAGCCTCCCTCTCCCTGTGTGTGTGTGTGTGTGTGTGTGTGTGTCCATGTGTGCGTGTGTGTGTGTCAGGGGGTTTAGGGGGCCCTGGGTCTGGCTAAATTGCCTGGTGGCAGTCTAATTTTTTAGTGGCTGGTTTAAAAAAAAAAGTGAATCCAATGCTCCATCTCGTTCCCTCAGCTGAACACGGACCACTGACATTCCTCGTTCATTCGCGGTTCTTGGAAAGGACACAGTCCCTAGTGGTGCTCAGATATGGCAGCAAATACTGAGATGCCTACGGTCACACACATACATGTTTTACATACACACAAATGCACAGTCACAAATACACATTTTACACATGTGTATACACCTATAAATACTAACACACACACATACACACACAAACACACACACCCGCACACTCTCATTTACTCACTCTCTCATCCTTACTTTTTCTGTCTTTCTCATCACACACATACACACACACAGGGAAGAGAGAGAGAGAGAAAGAGAGACACACACACACACACACACATACACACACACACACACACACACACCAACCAACCTGACCATAACACCTCCTAGACTAAGTCTTGGCAGAGAGCATTTCATTTGAGCAGGGCCTGGGGCAATGTATCCTTCGTATCAGCTCCCACCTGCTCCAGTGCTCTCCACTGTGATGGTATTTTAAGCCCTGTTCAGCAGCACTGGCTGCTACCTATCTTACCTGACAATGTCCGCGTGGCCCAAACACGCGTGCGAGGGGGCACCATATGCACCGAGCTGGGCCGCACGTGAGCGCAGAGGCTTTTTTCGCCATTTTTAACAGGAGCCTCTGAATGAAAATGAGTCACTCGGCGGGAATCGCGCCCCTCGCAGACAAGGGCTATTGGCTGGCATTAATATCCCTTATCTGGTGCGCCCTTCACTGCATGAGCGCGAGGGAGGGAGAGAGGGAGGGAGGGAAGGAGGGAAGGTGGGAGGCAAGGAGGAAGGTAGGGGAGGCTGCCCTAGCTTTCTTCACCCCGGTCTCGGTGACCGCATTTTCTTAAAGTCTGACTCCGGGACCTAATTGAGGGCAAGAGGCTCGCAGCCGATGGACGGAGAGGGTGAGTGGGGCGGCAGCTGAGCTGAGATTTTGGGGCACCCAAGGACACACACCCACCCTGACCACCCTGACCTCACACACACACACACACACACACACACACACGTGCGCATTTATATTCATATTTAAAAACAAACACACACACAAAAATGGTGGGTCACAGAATTCAAATAAGCATCGTCAATTACATTAGGGGTTATCTATCGTGGGTGCCTCTGACAGTGCTTTTGCCTAGATGACTCACCATGTTCCTATCTGTCTGCTCTTTTACTTTTGTATGCAGAGTACAACAATACAAATATATATTATGAACAAATAAGTCCAATAACTACAGGATGTGAGGCAGATTTATACTGTATAGTTTAATTTAAAAGGCCAATGTACAAAGACATAATAACCTAATAAAAATTAATTGGTCCATAACCCAACAAGAAACTTTTTTTGACATTCTAATGATTAAACATATGGAATACACTGAAAAGAGAGATGACTATGCTACTCAACATACAAAATATTAAAACTACAACCCCAAAATGTGACTATTTTCCCTTACAAAAATACAATTTAAAAATTTCATCAAATTTCAACCTGGTGTCAATTTTATGGCGCCATAAAATTGTCCATACCTAAGCAATACATTTGTACACTAGCTCAATAGCTTTAAAATTAAAGAAATTATTAGAAAAATACTGTAAAACGTGTTTGAGTCAAATACAATAGTTTAACCTATATCTCTGAAAGATTACATGATTACTGCTGTATCAGAAAACGGTGGATAGTCAAATGTCAAAATAGATTTTCAATTTTGAGAAGTACTTAGTTGCTGTTCGTGTTTGTAGACATTTAGTCGTTTTCCCCCATACTTTGCACTCGCAGACCGCTTGTGCTGTGTCCGTCCTTAGCGGATCTAAGATGTAAATGATTTGTAACTGACAACGACCTGTCATTTCAAGAACGATCACCAAGAGTAAACCGAAAAGCTTACCTGGTTCGTGGGTGAGCGCTTTGGCTCTGTGCATCCCAGAATGGTGCATCGCCCTCCGTGAGCGTTCAACGATTTACCAGGAATTTGGGAACAATCCTTCACAACTTGGTAGCACAACGACTAAACTGTTTCAATAGTGGTACGTGTGTTCCTTGCTGAGGAAATGTCCCACTGGCTTTTTGATATGTTGCATTAAACAACAGTCTCCATGTTATTACGATAAATTAAAAGAAACGAAGGCTGGTCTGATTGTGATGGACCAAAAGGCACAAAGTACCGTCAAGTTCAATAGCTACACGAAACGTCTATGATCGTCGAACAAAGAGAACGAGGAGAATCTCAGATACTAGAGGAGACGAGGAAAGGGGGAGAGGGGAAGAGAGAGAAAAAGAGCAGGAGTCGGGAGGAAGCAGTGCGTCGACTGGCTCATCTTCACCCTCCTCACAGACGCGAGCTGCGCAGATTGGAAGGGTGGAGTGGAATGTGGTCGGGAATGTTCATCAGCGAGAGACACAGGGGTAAATGGCCAGAAAAGAACGCAAAACATGAATACAAAGAAACATACAGAAGTCTAACAAGGTAAGTTTAAAGTCTGATAAGTGTGCCAGCATGTGTAATTGAGCAAAAAAAGTCATCCGTATTAATCTCCTTAAAAGTCAAGATATTTATGATTAACGATATTTACACTATTGCATAAATAGCCAACATAGTTCCCACGTCAAATAATTTAATTAAAAACAATCTAAACATTACCACAGTCAATTAAACTTGACAGAAAGTGAGGTTAGTGTACACCCACAATACTTGTTCTGCGCGAGAGGCTGTTGCTGGCTGTGGATTTCAAGTGGGAGGCAGTACGAAGCAACAACTAGCAAGGTCAACACCATAAATAGTCAAGCCCGATCAAAAAGATTCAAATGTTTTGATCGAACGTTTGAGGGCCTACTTTTCTCTCAGGCTGTCCTAATTCTACAGTGACAAGCCAGTGACTGAGTGTGGTCCCGTTCGCAGTCTTATCACTAGGCTGGAGGAGAGGCTAGGTACTTCAGGGGCTCAATTGTTGGCCAGCGCCGTCCTGCATGGCTCCAATCTGCCGCTCTCGAGCCTTCCGCATGTCACTGGCCAAGTGAACAGGCCAGACGTGCTGCTCGCCACCTTCTCCCACGAGGGCGTCTTCCTGGTTCAGCAGGGCACGGGCTTAACCTGGGCCATCATATCAGCACAAGCTTCCGCTGTCAAATACGTGGGATTCTGTCTCCAGTCAAGGATAAAACAATGCGGTGTGCAGTAAAATATTACAGAATCCCACGAGTGGGGTAAATGCTTAAAGGCCAGAAAGTGCAACACAAACGGTTAAATGCTCAGAGTATGATCAAAATTCGCATTCAAAATCAGAGAGGAGAGGTTCAGCACCATGGAGAGCTCATACTGAAGTGTGCTATGAGTACAGGGTCGTTTTAAGCTACAACGTCCAATTAAAGAAATATATTTATAAATATCTGGGGATTGTGTCGGGATTACAGTGCTTAGGCAGTGGAGGTTTAATGTATGCACCAAGAATAATGAATGTATGCATCTGTACCATGGGCTACCATTCAAATATCATTGGACTGCATTTGGTAATCTTTTAAATAAGAACGTAAGCCTTTTTATTATAACTGCCCTTTTGTTTAATTCAACACAATTTCATCTGCTATGCATATCAATGACATATTCATGTTGTAACACTGCTCT
>CM050214.1:21652706-21687706 GCA_027475355.1 Coilia nasus
TTACAGGAGCTACTGGAGGGTACGGCACCCCCGATCAAGACCCAATACCCCCCAAAGACACGAAAACAATTGCAGGGTTGGGGGGTATTAACATATTAATGTAATTAATGTAAAATATAAAAGGTAGTACCCCCCGTAAAAGGTAGTACCCCCCAATTACGGAGGGGTAATTCTCACTCTGAGCCAAGGGATGAGTAAGACAAGTTGCACTACTGACTGCTAGCCAGGGACTACAGTGCACTGTAGTGCACTGCACTGCACAAAAATAATTACCTCGCATGTCTTGGGAAAAGTGTCAGGAAATGATCTGTGTTCTTAGTTTAAGTTGAACAAACTGTGATTAGCACACAAATAGGCTACAAGATTGTTATCGAGCTCCTGCTGGAATCCTGCAGAGTTTGATGAAACATACATCAAATATGCATGTGTTCTTCTGTGGTCATATAAACATTTATAACATACAGGTTGTAGAGCCTTCAGTGGTGGTCACCAAAAAAACAATTCCACAATTATTAAAACAAATGTATGACACTTTAAATGGATGAGTAAGTATGTCTAATAATAGAAATAAGAATGTAAACCTCTTTAGTGTTAACAAAACACATTTAACAGTTTATTACAATCATTCAATCATTACATCTTTTTCTTTTACCAATTGAAACCTAAAATATGGTTCAACAATTCAGCCAGGTTATGAGAAGATGGCAAATTACAAGTGGAGAAACAAGGCCAGCTAGCCTAATTAGCTTCCCCCCCAAGTCCCACTGTCACGTTGGGTCAGAAACGGGCATCTCCGCACACCCTTACAGGAGACACCACAGCTCCCTCTATCTTCCATAACATCATAACATTTAAGAAGAAAAAAACCCACACAACACTGTTCACCCCCACCTCGCATTCCCGGAGGTGCTCAATCCTCTAGCACTCATTAGCTTCTTGCTAATTAGCACCTGACATACAAAGGAAGGAAGGAAACATTTGCATGATGACATGTATGGCTGCTGTCTTTTGCAGTCGGCAAGGCAAAGCTCTCTGAAGGGCTGTCGTTTCACGAAATACAGGGCGCATGGACGTTTGTGGAGGGAGAACTGAGAATAGAGATGCTGTTGAAGGAATAAGGCAAGGAGGTAAACATTTCCTTCCGCCAGGTCCTCTGATGTACTGTTTTTGTTTCTCTGAATACTCTACCGCTTGTTTGATACAATAAAGGCTGTGGGCATGAGGTGAAATCAATAAAAATGCTGGTATCTTACTGTAGGATGGAAACCTCACGCTAGGATTAGGTATGATTTAGTGAGGTATCGTCCTACCATCGTCTCCTTCACACCTCAAACATCTAATGAGTTCATTAAATGAAGCTAAGACATTACCAATTTATAGTGTCAGTCATAGGGCAAACCTGTTTCTCTGTAGTTATGAATCCTCATCACGAGTTTTGGTAGGCTTTAATTTTATGGATACGAAGAAAACAACAAAGCAGTCCATCACATAAATACTTTATTTAGCATTTACTTATGCTTGTCATGTCTCATATTTGTGAAAACAGGACAACAGCAATCACCTAATTGCTTTGGGAGAGCCTTCACAAAGCAATTCTTGTTCTAGATTGAACACAAACATGAGCAGAATGGAGATTACAAGGGCACCTACTGTGTTGGCTACATCAGATTGTTTTTTGTTTTTTTGGCGATTGTACTCTTTTGGGAATCTCACACAAACATCAGTGCTTACTGTTTTTCACCGAAAACAGCTCCAAACTGACGCTTGGCCTGGGATACCAAACTGACTATCCCCCATTTCTGGATGATCTGTCTTGTTATGACTCAGTATATGTAAATATACATGCACACACAATTACATTCCAGTACACTTAGCTGACGCTCTTATCCAGAGCAACTTACAGATATTTACAGGGTTTCAGTTACAGCCCCTGGAGCAGTGTAGGGTAGGGTGGGATTCAAACCAGCAACCTTCCAATTGCAAGACCAACTCCCTAACCACTAGGCCACAGCTGCCCACACAACACTTACTTAGCTATCTCTTAGATACACACAACACTTAGGTATCTCTGTTAGCAGCAAACAAACAGACGTGTGTGTGTGTCTGTGTGTGTGTGTGTGTGTGTGTGTGTAAGAACATGCCACCTTGTCATAAGAAAAAACAACAAGCATGCGCATCACAGGCAGGTTTTCTTACACCCTTTGAATGTCAGGCAAGTTTGTTTCTTATGAAAGCTTGTTCATTATGAAAGTGGGAGATGGTGCTAACTTTGACTGACACACCATCTGCAGGCTCTTAACACAAAGGGCAGTGTGACAAGCTGTTTCTCGCTCACAACTTTGTGAATTAGCATGGTAAACATGTGTCCATTGAGAAGCCCTTGTAGCAGTGCTAATGACTGCCATCAACACCACAAAAGCCTCTATCGCACTGGATAATTAAATCGCTAGCTGCACACCTGAAAAAATAAAAACAGGCTTTCTGCGCAAGCTCTGGTAGCTCTGAATTTATGAGTCCATGACTCTTCTATCATAATAACAACATACCACAACAATGTAAACAACGAGCTTACAAGCTTTACAAGACTGTCTCTGAAAGACATTTCATTTAAACTTCATTTAAAAGACACTTCATTTAAAGTTTTTGCTCACTATAGTTAAGAGGGTTGAAGTTTCAGAAACTTTCAGAAAACACTTTTTAGAAATCATGTTCTGGTGCCTGACACATTGATTCTATTCCCTATGGAAACATGCGATAAGGCTGGTGTAGAACCTGGTAATGTAATAATTTCCCAATAATGTAATAACTCCCAATAATGTAATAAAATCACCTTATAAGTCCCTAAAACATGTAATAAAACCTGATAATGTAATAATTAACTACAGCACTGCAGCTACAGCACTGACCAAAGTTATTACAATATTGGAAAATTATTACATTATCGGGTTCTGTGAATTTAAGAATTTCTGTGAACCTAGTGATATAAGAGGCTATACACACATTCATAAAGGGTTCTAATGCATTTATACATGCATAAAGAATATGTAGTGAATTCATGGAATCTTCTGTAAAGCTTTATAACAATCACTTAATTGCGGTCATTATCATGAGATCAAAGAAGCTTTACAATGCCCTGTGTCACCTAAAGTTGTAAAGCCTTATAACATAGCATTGTAATGCCTTACAGTACGAGTGCAGTCATGATGTATAAATAGTTGTGAATCAATCATTATAAAACTTGTGAATGCATTATAACCCTTTATGAATGTGTTTATCTCGTATTATTAACACTATAGCGTATTATTAACATTATTAGAAAGTGTTACCGAAAAGATAATTAAATGTAAACAGATTTAAAAAAAAAAATAGTATAAGAAAGTATAACATAGTGTAATATTTTTCAGGTATTACACTGCAGTGGGAGTGGAAGCCATTTTATTTATTTTTTGTGGCAGGAGAACATTTATGAGACAGCACTGTGTCGTTTGTATGATCTCAGGTTTAGTTCTACCGATACCTGCATGAGAACGGCATCTATTCTCAGACTCCATTCTGTAGGAATGGCACACTAATGGCTATGAGTAAGGGCTCCTGAGTAAGTAAAATATGGAGGCTTCTTGGCACCTAGCTGACCCGATAAGGAGTCAGTAACTTACCCCCCCGAAAGGGCTGTGGCATACCTGCACATCCACAGAAAAATCAAAGGGGTGCCTTGCAGAAAATCAATAATTCAGAGGTGACAATCAGATTTCCCCTCCAGCTAACATAAAGGTGGCTTTGGGCCAAGTCTGGGGTGGCAGTGAGAAATCACAGAAGGCTTGGCGGTAAAAAGGGCTCTGTGACCAGTGTGTGTGTGTGTGTGTGTGTGTGTGTGTGTGTGTGTGTGTAAGTGTGTGTGTGTAGAAATGCATATGACTCTGTTTGTTCTGTAAAACATGAATGACAGGTCATCTTCAGAGGCATGACACTAAGAGCTGCAGTGGAGAGAGCAGAAAAGTGGGGGAGACAGAGTGAGACAGACAGAGAGAAAGAGTGAGAGACACACAGAGAAAGAGAGAGAAAGTGAGACAGAGAGAAAGAGAGAGAGAGTACTAATATTCCATCTTCTTTCATTACTAACCAAAGCCCATTACACAGCCGAAGTACTGGGAACCTTTTGACTTTGGACATGATTCGACTGTAGCTCTCATAATGGCAAAGTTATATATATCCCTGAATTTGGCTAGCTGACCAAGCATAAAGGATGCAATACTATGAGATACCGGGGGCAGATATTAGCTTTCCAGGGATGTCAAAGAAGTCTGGAGTAGTCTGCTCATCCTTTTTACAGCTATCATACTCATTCATGCATTAGAAAGACATATTCGATGACATATAGACCCACTCTGGAAGTAAGACACGACTTTTGTGAATATTCTCTGCAAGGATTAAATAACTGTTGGACACATGAGGTCATAGGGGTGTGCATTATGGGCAAAAATTAAAGTTGGGAAAGAATGTTCATCATATTGCATTTTCCAACAAAATATAATATTTCTGGATTTTTTAACTGTAGTAAAACAAAAATCTGCTATCCCAATGCATTTCTATGGATAAGTGCTGTGTTTCCTTCTGTTAAAACACCTCTGCAATGCTAGTGTCTTTTTTGTCTTTTCAAACAAGGGCTTTTAATTTCATTGTACTTGTACAATGACAAATAAATCCTAAATTTGAATCTGAATCAATAGCCTCAAGATGGCGGTGAGACATGGCAGCCACACTGAGTGCTCCAGCTCTATGTATGTATGTATGTATGTATGTATGTATGTATGTATGTATGCATGTATGTGTGTGTGTGTGTGTGTGTGTGTGTGTGTGTGTATGTATGTATGTATGTATGTATGTAAGTATGTATGTATGTATGTATGTATGCATGTATGTATGTAGAGTATATCAGTATATATATATATATATATATATATATATATATATATATATATATATATATATATATATATATATATATATATATATATATATATACATATTATGGCATGCCGTTTAGGAAATTAAAGAATATATTGAATGGATGTCTGAATATATTCAATGAACACTTGAATATATGGAATGAAACTTGAATATATGGAATGAAACCTGAATATATTGAATGAAACTTGAATATATGGAATGAATGTTTGAATATATTGAATGAACGCTTGAATATATGGAATGAAACTTGAATATATGGAATGAATGTTTGAATATATGGAATGAAACCTGAATATATTGAATGAAACTTGAATATATTGAATGAAACTTGAATATATGGAATGAATGTTTGAATATATTGAATGAACGCTTGAATATATTGAATGAAACTTGAATATATGGAATAAATGTTTGAATATATGGAATGAAACCTGAATATATTGAATGAAACTTGAATATATTGAATGAAACTTGAATATATGGAATGAATGTTTGAATATATTGAATGAAACCTGAATATATTGAATGAAACTTGAATATATGGAATGAAACTTGAATATATGGAATGAAACCTGAATATATTGAATGAAACTTGAATATATATGGAATGAAACTTGAATATATGGAATGAATGCTTGAATATATTGAATGAAACTTCAGAACTGACTTCATCAAGGCACTGTTTTGTACCTATAATGTTGCTGCTAGAGGTTTGCCAATATGAGCAACTCTGCAAAATAGTTTCAGCAATATTAAGTAATGAGAAAGCAATCGAAACCCTGGCAAATGCTTGTAACGGGGCCAAAATACTTATATTAACTTATACTGCTCTACGGACCAAGAAATTCATTCTTTGTTCAGTCGAGGCAGACATATGAGCC
Organism: Coilia nasus; assembly: GCA_027475355.1. Taxonomy (NCBI): domain Eukaryota; kingdom Metazoa; phylum Chordata; class Actinopteri; order Clupeiformes; family Engraulidae; genus Coilia; species Coilia nasus. Next base: position 21,658,556 of record CM050214.1, read on the forward strand.
TCACAAGCCAGGTGTATCAGGCTAACTTTCCGAGAAACATGCCTGCGCCCTCACAGGAGGCACCTGCTGCCCCTATCTACAATCTTCGTCCATACACACTTAAGTGCCCAAGATACAAGAGGTAAGGAAATAATTTCATGCATTTTAACTGCGGTTGATGTTTCATTTTGTTTTCGCTAATTAGACACAGCAAACTACAGAAATATGAGATGTTACTCATTCTGTTTAGCAATAATGCTAATTAGCGGCTAATTTTACAGTGATAACAAGCAACTTTTCTATTATCCTAAAGAGGGAGAAGGACAAACCGTTCCAGTTGTCTCATGAGAGATGTCAGTGCATGTAATGATAGTTGAGTGTATGTTTCTGTGCTAGATGCACTGACATCTCTCATGAGACGACTGGAATGGGTTGTCTCTCCTTAACCTTCTCCCTCTTTGAGTAAGATAATAGAAAAGCTTATCACTGTAAAATTAGCCGCTAATTAGCAAATTACTGCCAAATGGCATATTGAACATCTCTGATATTTCTGTTGTTCGATGTGACTAATTAGCGAAAACAAAATGAAACTTTTCTCAACTGCAATTAAAACGCATGAAATTATTTCCTTACCTCTTCTGTCTTGGGACCTTTCGTGTATATAGGGATGCAGGTTGTAGATAGGGGCAGGTGCCTCCTGTGAGAGCGCAGGCATGTCTCTTGGAAAGTTCGCCTGATATCTGCCTCTGTTGAATAAAGAATGTATTTCTTGGTCCATAGAAGGGTAATAATTAACGTTGGTATTTTGGCTAGTAAAATGGCAGGCATTTGCCAGGGTGTTAATCGGTTCTTCATTGCCTAATATTGCAGTTTTCAAGTTTCATTCAATATATTCAAGCATTCATTCCATATATTCAAGTTTCATTCAATATATTCAAACATTCATTCAATATATTCAAACATTCATTCAATATATTCAGGTTTCATTCCATATATTCAAACATTCATTCCATATATTCAAGTTTCATTCAATATATTCAGGTTTCATTCCATATATTCAAACATTCATTCCATATATTCAAGTTTCATTCCATATATTCAAGTTTCATTCAATACATTCAGGTTTCATTCCATATATTCAAACATTCATTCCATATATTCAAGTTTTATTCCATATATATTCAAGTTTCATTCAATATATTCAGGTTTCATTCCATATATTCAAACATTCATTCCATATATTCAAGTTTCATTCCATATATTCAAGTTTCATTCAATATATTCAGGTTTCATTCCATATATTCAAACATTCATTCCATATATTCAAGTTTCATTCAATATATTCAAGTTTCATTCAATATATTCAGGTTTCATTCCATATATTCAAACATTCATTCCATATATTCAAGTTTCATTCCATATATTCAAGCGTTCATTCAATATATTCAAACATTCATTCCATATATTCAAGTTTCATTCAATATATTCAGGTTTCATTCCATATATTCAAACATTCATTCCATATATTCAAGTTTCATTCCATATATTCAAGTTTCATTCAATATATTCAGGTTTCATTCAATATATTTGAACATTCATTCCATATATTCAGACATCCATTCAATATATTCTTTTATTTCCTAAACGGCATGCCATAATATATATATATATATATATATATATATATATATATATATATATATATGACCAGAACAAAATGACCAGAACATTTACATTTGTTGACAGAGGTAATTAGTCACAGAGTTTATTCTAATGAGAGGAAAATAGTTTGTTTTCTTTTTTTTTTACTTAAAAAATACACAATGTGGCTTCAAATAATGGTACATTAAATTGCTTGCATGTAGTAAAAATGGCATACTCTTTCCTTTGTAAACTACAGAGCAGTACTGAGTTGGATGTCCTGTTTGCGCGAGCAGACATTAAAGTTGAATTTCCATCTCAGCTCTTACTTGAAGTGATCCTGCCCCATGATCCGTTCATTCATGTCTACGCCACGTCTGCCCAGGAAAACAAAATTCTCCCAGATGGTGTGCAATTTGCTCTGGTTCTTTGTCTTGGTCCATTACAGACATTTTTATATTAGTGGCCAAAAGAAGGATTAAAAAGGGGGGGGGAAATCTAATATGACTCTGGGCCTTCATGTGATAAATAGCAGCAGTCGTTTCATCTGGCAACTCCTGTTGAGCACACTGTCTCAATGTGTCGATACATATTCAGAGGGCATGAGCGAGGGACCGTAGCAGCTTTTCTTGTGAGCCCCAGCTGTTGGAATTTAGAATCAGAATGCTAAACAGTTTGAGAGACAAAGAATAACAACAACCTACTGCATTTCAAGACTAAAATTAGATTGAGAGAGAACTGGGGGAGTAGAGAAAAGCCAACAACGTTAACTCTCTTTCTCTCTTGTTCGCAGGGACACCGAGCTGCTGGCTTGTGCAGATTAATTGTGGATGTTGAAAACATTGTACACACACACACACACACACACACACACACACACACACACACACACAGCCTACGCCTCCACCTCTGGTCCCTCTGATTCCTGACAGTATGTGCCAGTGCATTGTGGCAGACATATCAAAGACAGTTTGATACATAAAAAGAGGAAAGAGAAAAGCAGGCGCAGAAACAGAGAGAGAGAGAGAAAGAGAGAAAGAGACAGAGAGAGAGAGAGAAAGAGAGAAAGAGACAGAGAGAGAGAGAGAGAGAGAGAGAGAGAGAAAGAAACAACAAGAAAGAGGAAGGGGGGGGCGTGGCAATGCTTGTTTGATATGGCAGTAATCAACACTGAAGCAGTGCCAGTGCCTCTATCTTCAATGCGACACATTGCCAGCTGTACGCAGTAGCGATCCCTATATGGGTAAGCGCCACGCCACCACGTCTGAGTGAATCCCTCGCTCGCTCCCGTGACCTGATTAATGAGGAGAGGGACTGTGACCGCACATGGGAGTGACTCCTGCTGGACGTGTGGACATGCCCAAATCTACACACAGGCACCGCCGTTACGCATTCACAGGGTAGGGCACCCTGTATATGAAGGCTTATTAAGAGCAATATGTTCTAAAAGTATTAACATCATCCAGTGAAATTTCAGGGTAAGGCTTGTCATTATTTGCTTGTGTTCATATGTGCCTGCTTTTCCAAAAACAAGGCTACGACCAGAATTTTTGTCTTTAAAAATGCCTTTCTGTAGCTAAATGTCTGTGTTTGGGTCTGCCTATAACATCAGCACTGATTGTCAGAAGAGTACCACATACTCAACAAAAGGACTACACACACACCAAAACCATACCCTGGACACAATCACACCATCATTCATGGTCAAACAACTGAGCAGGTCAGCAGCTTCAAATACCTTGCAGTCACCATAGATAATAAATTACACTGTGATACAGATGCCACAATCACACAAAAATGTGCACATCAAAGAATATATACAAAATTAAAACAATGTTGCCTCCCACCGTTCTGTTACTGTTTTACAAAAACATCACTCAGCCCATTCTAACGTACTACCTCCAATTCTTCTTCACCATGTTGTCACCACCAAAGTCAAACTCATTAAAATCTCAGACAAGGCATCCAATGCAACACACCTTTGCACGCCTAACCTGTCAGATGACAATGACATAGCCATCATGCACCTAGCGTGCACAATAGCAAACAGTCCTGACCACCCCCAGATCTCTTCACACTTCTCCAATCTAGCCGTAGATACAGAGTCCTAATCTTGCAAAAACACTTAAAGAAACGTTTCTTGGCTTTTTCTGCACTAAACAAAGTGTTATAAGAGTGCACATCCCTGCACTTTCCACATCATGCAATGTCACTTGTGTTACTATGTTCATTTTTGTTATGCCTATCTGTTTTTCTTTTGGCTCTTTCTACCCCGCTGCCATCAGACAGCTGACAGGAGTTGGTATCACCACCCTAATGGGACTCGTTCTCTCGAATTGTTCCTGTACTTTGCACAAAAACGCCACTGCACATACAGACCAGTTTGCACATGGCACATTGTTGTTGTACTTTGCACAAAGAAACCATTGCACATACAGACCAGCTTGGTCATTGCACAGAAACTTTAATCCGCATCGTATTTATTGCTTTTGCTGTCTTATGCCGCTTTAGGGCTCATTCACACTGACTTGAGCGTGTCCAGCGCCTAACCGTGTACACTATGTTTGTATAGTGACAGAATATGCCCGGATCACGCGTGCGGTGTGAATAATCGAATTTGTTACCATGCATTCTAAACGAATACAGACAGAAAACGGGCACGTGCTGTATACGCAGAGTGTTTGGTGTGAATGAGCCCTAACTATGTCATAGCAAAGAAAGAATGTCATTGTGCAGTGAAGCATGTACTGTACATATGACAACAAAGTTGAACTTGTGGCATGTAATAGGGGACAATATGGTGGAGGTGGTGGGGGGATGTGTGGCATGGATGTATGTTGAATTGTAAGACGCAAAATCATAATGTTCACAGTGTTCTCAATCCCAGTATTTGTTTCAGAATTGAGCTCACCTGTTGGTTTTTGACACTAGTCAACAATATTAGCATCACCATTTGCATGTGTCATGACTGAGGACTTAATAGATGTTTAACCATATTATTAACCATGTTTGATTTGATCATAATGTATGAAGTGAAAGTGTCGGAAAATGTTATGGTGCATTACGCGTGTGGTGTAATTTGTAGCATAGCTGGGTGCCATTTGAGTTTTACCCTTTTAACAAAATCAACAGAAGACGACAAACTTAAAACAAAGACTTCATAAACTGACAAACATATACTTATTTGAATTGTTTAAACAAGCACACATTTCACACAGAGCACTTGATAAGCAAAACAGTGTAATTATGAGCTGCGATGAAGAGACCAAACTCATTATTTGAGGTAAATTAATGGGCAGCACTTTGTCCAATCAGTGAATTCCTAAACTTTGTTTACAATTAATTGACAATGAGTCACATTTGATTACTAACATTTCATGACCGTTTCACATGAACAGTTTTGTTGAAGTATTCCAAATGGCATGCATTTGCATGATTAATTGAGCCTCAATCAAGTCTCTTGTAGTTCACTTCATTTACCACTCCCCTCCCCCCGTAGAGTTTGAGCAACACACTTCTGGGAGACAGACACCCAGGGAGGCAGGGACTGGTGAAATTTGGTTGAACAGCTGTGGCCTAATGTGTCTTAAGGCTAAAGTTTCCTTTTTTGGCATAGTTGTTTTTTTTTTTTTTGCTGTCTCTAACAAGCATCGGGGCCTTGTGTGTAGCTGAGAGGCTTGCAGTTCTTGGCTTCTGGAAGCCATCTGCAGAGCACAGCCCATAGCTACAGACAGCATGGAAACATGCACAGTATCCAGGTTGATTCCAGAGGTATGCCAGGACTCACGGCTAAGTTTTCAACTGGAGTTTGTTTGAGACACTGTGAAACAACACTGCAGGGGATTTCAGGCGAATCTGGGACGTACAGGAGTTCAGTTTTGTGCATGCACTGTTCACACCCTCCTTGCACGCCGTAACAAAGAATTGGGAGGCACATGACAGCCTGGCCATGCCAGAGTTTTCACCACATGCTCTTTGAGCGATGTGAGCATGTGGAAGTATACCATAGACTTTAGGTTTGCTTCTCACAAGACAGCCATGTGGATAAGCTAAAGCTTAGTGTTCACTTCAGACATTAGGTCACAGACATCCCAACCTCCACAAACTCAGTTCCGGGAGATGTTGTCACCCCCCCCCCCCCCCGAGGCGATGTACAACAGCACACCACGGAGCGCACCATCTACCCCCCCCCCCCCCCCAAAGCGACGTAGAACAGCACACAACGCTACACGATGATGAAGCAGGCATTACATTAATGTCTCGCGTGCAAGCTCTTGCTCGCTTGGTCTGGGTTCCGGGATATTTTATTCAAATTCCGGGTATCCGGGAGCCACTATCGATATGCGGGAGACTCCCGGAACTTCCGGGATACTTGGGATGTCTGAGGTCAGATCAGGCTCAATGCCGTGCAGGCAAAAACATCTCATTCAGAAGCAGAGATGGAAAGACATCATAAGGGGTCATTTGTGCAAGGACCACCAGACTGTAGAAGGCAGAAGATTGAAAGGGGCACTGCTAATTTCAAACTGATTAATCTGCTGTGCAGTCGTCTACACCTACACAGTAATTGCTGCCAATTTACAAGCACTCTCTGCTCATTCATTGAAATGCACCCAGGTAGATGGTGAAGGCAATGGCACCTCACACACACACACACACACACAGACACCCACACACACCTCTCCCTTGCCAACCCTGGCGCCTGACGTTCACACTCCCTCCTGTGCCTGTGCCGCTGTCCCAACGAACCCCCATGGACCATCGCCACCCCCCACTCCACACACACACACACACACACACACACACACACACACACACACACACACACACACACACACACACACACACACACACACACCTACCCCCCAAACAGCCCTGCAGATGGGATCATTATGCGCCAATTTTCCAATTTATTCTGTGCCTTCAATTCCTCATTAGTTCCCTGTGGACGAAAAGAGGAGAGGCATTATCTATTGGGAACCAGCAAGGCAAGGAGGGCTACATGGAATGTTAATCAATGTATCTATCTATGTAGTCTAGCAGACAGAGCCTGAATGGGAGTGATTAGTGTGCAGGTTTGTTGCGACGAGCGGCCCCATTCCTGCCGATTACAACGCGCAGTGGAGAGACAAGAATGACTGAAAGGGTTTATCATGTGATGAAAAGCTAAATGATTACAAAAATGATTTCCAAATTCCCAGCAAGTACTTCTAGCTCTAATGATCCTTTTTTGGTAGCATAATGGTTTAATCAAAATCCAGCAGCAGAATCTGCAGGTAAAGATGCATTTCATATTGAGTGGGGTGAATTAAGTAGACAAATATATGATTTGTTTAAAAAGGTTTTTAAAGAAAGAAAATCACATACTAATGTAATTGACCCTTCCGGAAGCGCCGCCCCCCATATAGCAACTGTTGCTAGGACTGATAAGCTTTAGTTCCCAGCAGGTTCCCAGTATATAAATCGATGGAGATTTTAACATGTTGTTACTTCTGTGCACCTCTTCCGTACCTTAAGAAATGATTACCAACTTTTGAAAAAGTCTTGAAGTATCAAAGAGAAGTAGGCCGAAGGAGGGGCTTCAGTATGCATTTGAAAGCTATTTACACGACATTCCTTTATAACTATGTAGTGAGTCAAGTGAATTAAAAATAAAGGGGAAATCGTATAGGCACTGGTAGATGTGCAACAGGATGAGGGTGTTCAAGACTTCAAGACTTCAAGGCTTTTATTGTCATTGAACAGTTGCCTGTACAACTAAATTAAGCAGCAAGTCCACCAAGGTGCGAGATGAAAGTATCAAAGTATCAACTAGAAAAGGTACAAAGTACAAAGTGTCAAGTACAAAAAAAGAGCAAAGAGAACCAAGGTGGGGTATATACAAGGGCATAATAAATAATAAAAATACCTGAACCTGAATACCGGAATACTGAACATTGCACATTGCTTTGTGGCTGTTGCACAGGAACAGGTAGTGGGGCAAACCCAGGTAGAGCATGGGCACTAGCAGCAGTGGGGTAACACCCAGATTGCACACATGCACACACACACGCACCCATGTACACACACACACACACACACACACACACGTATACACACACACACACACACACACACACACACACACACACACACACACACACACACGTACACACACACACACGTACACACACACACACAGCAGTTAAGTGACAATGGGTCAGGTGTCCATATAAAAGGCTGTGTCACTATCCCGATGTTTTTAGAGTTCTCTCTGCCAATGGAAAGAAGCTGTTTTTTAGTCTGTTTGTTTTGCTCCTGATGGACCTGAACCTTCTCCCAGAGGGCAGCATACTGAACAGGTGGTTGTTAGGATGGAGGTGCTCTTTTATGATTGCCCTGGCTCTGGTGAGACACCTAGAATTGGACATTCTGGTGGGGGCTGCCCATTGACAAAATGCTACAAGATTAGAAATTATGTGAGAATGAGTTTCTATCTTGCAGTTACCTAGCTTGGCATTATGGAATAAGAATGTCCAAATTAACGTGTATAAATAGACACTTGTTGCATAGCAACCACAGATGCCAGCTGTGAGTGTACTGGAGTGAACAGAAATGCAATTAAATTTAAAACTTTAAAAATGAATTTAAAAATGTTGTCTATAAACTAATTGAGTTGGCAATGGAACTGTTGTATAAAAGCAATATAACACTCGCATTCAGCCTTTGGCCTCGTGCCTGTGGCCGAACCACACCCGTGAGGACATCCACAAACAACCTCACTCCTACTTGTGTTATATTTCTTAGATATCACATAGAACACTTAAACTCACCTCTCTATTTCACCCTCAATTTCAGATAAACAACAAGGGCATGCACTTTGGCATCTAACCTCAAACGGGTAAAATTACTTAACAGATACAGTACAAACGCATTGACCAAACCGACATCTGTTCAATTCAGTGTTGTCTAGGTGAGAGGGTGAGTACAAATTCACAGTTACTTCACCAGACTTGTTTATTGCCCAGATGTCTGATGTCTGAAGACGACGATTGTCTCAAAGCGACTCGGGGTGCAACGCAAGGGGGCTCTCCACGTTTGTCCTGTCATATCAAAGCTTTATCAATAATCCGATAGAACTTTGGAAGGCCACAGAAACTTAACTCAGGTGCAGACACCATCGATCTGAAAGAAACCAGAGAAACTCTTGGCTGCACTTAGCTTGCACTTAGATCATGAACACTCCCCTGAGAATATTTTTTAAACGCTAACACTGGCTACCACATTGATTGACATTGCACATGAGCCAATTCCTGCAATCCAAAAAAGGAAACTTGGTTTTCATTCATTCATTCATTCATTCATTCATTCATTTCAAATTTCACTCGTACTCTCCCTGTCCAATTGATTTTCAGAGCTACAGTATACATAGACGCCATCATCCTAAAGGGGAATAAGGCAAAAACAGCTATGGTAAGTTTTAGGACAGTGTGTCAGCGCTCCTTGAAGTACTTTTGTATTCTGTGTAATGAGGCCATTGAGGCGACACGTTTGAACTGGGGCCTACTGTGTGTGTGTGTGTGTGTGTGTGTGTGTGTGTGTGTGTGTGTGTGTGTGTGTGTGTGTTATGCAAAATGAGGGAGTGTGTAAAGGCTGATGAGGTGATGTGGGGTCAGTCAGTCCTGCCTGTGAGCCCAGGGGAGTGAGAGGGCATTTGAGGGAGGCCCTCGCAGGGAGCGTGCGTGTCCTGCCACGCCACAGAATGGCGGCTTGAGAGAGGCCCTCGCAGGGAGCGTGCGTGTCCTGCCACGCCACAGAATGGCGGCCTGTTTGATATGGCAGCAGAGCCTGCTCATCAGCGCAGATAAGAGAGAGAATCCCCCCAAAGCCTTCCACATCAGTCACACACATCACACTTTCAACACGTTCACACACACACACACACACACACACACACACACGCACATGCGCACACACACCCCTACATACACATTTATACACTTACACGCTTGCAGGCACACACACATAAAACATGCACACCAACCCACACACACACGCACACACACACAGGCACACGCTCTCTCACACCCACACCCACACCCACACCCACACACACACTCACACACACACAGGCACACGCTCTCTCACATCCACACCCACACACACACTCACACACACACACACACACACACAGGCACACGCTCTCTCACACCCACACACACACTAACACACACACACACACACACACACACACACACACACACACACACACACACACACACACACACACAGGCCTCATGAGGGGAATGAGTGGGAGTGGTGATGGTGGGGGCCAACAAGGGAGACAGATCAATGAAGCAGCATGAGCATGTGCTGCCAATGCACGTAGCGGGAGTCGCGTAGCGCACCGCAACACCGCAGCACCACACCGCACCACACCGCACCACTGCAGAAGGCAAAGAGCCATAACACCATTACCACAGGCAGGCCGCCCTTGCCGGCAAACAGAAATTACAGCACCTGACAGCGCGCATTCAGACTCAGCCCATTTCCCCGCTGTGTCCCTGCTTGACACATCCTCAAAACTGGCCCCAATTATGGCCAAAGGAGCTGTCTGTTTGATTTACAGCCGACGCCTTCTGCAGCATGGCAGCGGCCGGCCAGCCCCCTGTTCTCCTGTTCTCTTCCCCGAATAGCTGTTACATCGTAGGGACGAGCTATTTTTTGCTGTTTTGATGACATGTGGTTAAAAAAGAAATTGGGCGATTGATGAAATAAATCACTCTGTTTAACGTGGAAAACACTATTTCAAAACACAATATAAACAGGTGGCTGCAAAGGCAATTTTTGGGAAATATATCTGCAGTGAAGTAATTTACTCAAGCAGTGGCTCAGATTCTCGTACAGACACAAGAGCTGATGGACTCAGGAAGCGTGTCTGTGTGTGTGTGTGTCTGCGTGTGTGTGTGCAGAGTGGGGCTAATTGGCCCTGGGTTTGTTTAAGGCTTTTGTGATTAATGGAGTTCCTAATGGCTGGTTTATGATGAAGAGAGCAATCTGTCCCCCCCCACCCCCCCATCCTCCCCATGTGACTCGATTTGCAGCAATCAGTTAAGACTGGCACTGCCGTGCAAGGACGCACCTGACAAGCTGTTCCTGTGCTGAGAGAGAGACCCCCCCCAATCCCACCCCCTTTTGATTCTTGGGATATTCCCACAGAACCTTCCGGACTGCAGTGAAAAGATGAATACCGCAGTGAGTGAGTCTTCACAGCCTAGCTTTCAGCCATCACAGCATCATCTGGTGTCGGCAACGAAATAAGGTTAAATTAACTTTAGAAGCCATTTCTGCAGTTGAGGTTAATGTGTTTCAAAAATGCACCACGGTTTCTCATTATTGCTATTGTGCTTCCATAACAAGGCCATGAAGAATACTGTAATTCTGTAATTTTCTCTATTAGTCTTTAAAATCACTTAAAAATGTAATTCACTTTATGCTGTTCAACACCAAAATTATGTAAAAAAAAAAAACAAGCACACAAAGACGACACACAGCACACAACTTTAGTATAAATATGAATAGCACTTACTGAAGAGATGGTCAATGTATGGTTCTTCATCCTCATCGTCAAAGTAAGCTTAAGATGAGAAACATGGACATGAAAATAACAAAAGATGATAAAACAAGCATGACAAATGCAAGCATTGACATTCTCAGAAACAATAAACAAAGGCTGAAAATGTGATATAGATATGATGAAAAAAAAAACATGTAATACACCGCAAGCATGATCCTGTTTCACACAGTTTGCCCTGAACATAATGATGTGTAGTAGACACAATTCTTGAACTTTGTGAACTTCAACTTGCACATTGGTCTCCACACAACATAACCTCTCTGTCATAGCAGAGCTTCATTCTTAAAATGAATGAACAATGAATGAAAACAAATACCATCTTCTTCTATCAGGTTTAAGACTCCCTGTGGGTTAAATAAACCAAGTTTGCCGCCTAACCACCTTTGTAGTATGGCCCTCTGTTCTTTCCCTTCTCCATGTCAGTAAATGGATGGTGGTGCCACACCTCCTCCACGCTATCTCTCCATCTGTGTCAGGGAGTTAATGTGATGCTGTTCCTGGAGTGGAACTGATGAGACTCAGGCTCGGTCCTGTTCCCATCTGGATAGGGTACCTAATAAAGAGGGCTGTGTGTCTGTGTGCTTAATGTGCACGTGTGTATGTGTGTGTGTGGGTGTGTGTGTGTGTGCGCGTGTGTATGCATGTGTATGTGTGTGTGTGTGTGTGTGTGTGTGTGTGTGTGTGTGTGTGTGTGTGTGTGTGTGTGTGTGAGAGTATGTGCGTGTGTATGCATGTGTATCTGTGTGTGTGCGCGCATGTGTGTGTGTGAGTATGTGCGTGTGTGTGTGTGTGCGAGCATGTGCGTGTGTATGCATGTGTATCTGTGTGTGTGTGCATGCATGTATGTGTGTATGTGTGTGTGGGGGTGTGTGTGAGAGAGAAAGTGTGTGTTTGTGTAAGAATACGCAATACTACGACTCCAGACAGGAATGATGATGGAACAGTCTTATTTTAGGCCCCAGACAGTCAGTTTGTCTTGTGCAAAGGACAAGGGCTGACCCCATTAAGTGCCAAATTGCCGCCTCGCAAGTTAATCAGATGGCATCAGCATTCTGCTGGGAACATATGAAAAGTCATTATTGCCAAATCAATTCTCAATTACCTCTTTTGCTGCCGCCATTGACACGCTGAATAAACATTCAGCACCGTCACCATTATTTTCCATAAGAAGCGACCACCTTAACGGCTCGGTGCACATTATTCAACCACCACTGCGGCAATGGTAATGGATTGTAAACAATCATGAAATTACACTACAGACGAACAACGCAGCTGCCGCGGTCGGGCATGACTGGGAACATTTGGAGACGTACCGCGCTGTGCCTATGCAGGAAACACAGGTGCACTTTGCATCGTACAGTAACAAATTGGGGTTGCTCTCCGATGAGTTTTGGGATTTCTCTCACACTGTGTGCTACTTTGCAAGTCATGGCTGTGCGGAGCAGTTTGTCATATGAAAGTCTTTCTGTGTCTTGTGTTCCTGTGCGGGCAGCCCAGGCGGTACTGATCAGATGCTGTGATTATGGCAGAAAACATGGGATGCAATTCATCACACTTAGCTGACACTCCTTTTCAGAGTGACTGACAGTGTACAGGGACATGGGCCGCTGGAGCAATGTGGGGTTAGATGCATTGCTCAAGGACACCTCAGTCATGGATGAGGGTGTGGGAGAGAACTGCTTATTTACTCCCCCACCCACATCTTTCTTAGCGGTAGAGGACCCAAAGCCATCACCTCATAATACCAATCCTAAAATCCCCATTCTGAAAGCAGCTCCACGGCTGCCTCAGTACAGGACAAAATGTTGGGTCATGGGTCATGGGTTAAACTCCTTACTCCCTCTCTGAGCCACACTCTGTGCCCTATACTGCCCTACAAAGCCAAAAGGCAGTAACTACATATTTTGTCAAAACTGAGTTTAGACTGTAAGTTGACTTTATAACCCCTGCTTTGTCTTGTGACTAAATCAGCTGCTTCTTATACATAGTATGGCAACTTTAAAGGCAGTTTTCTCAGTTTGCGTAGTTACTGCATTTTGCCTTTGTGTGGCAGTATGGTATGTACTGTATGTACATGATGGTGGACAAATTCTTACCACTGTACTTCTCTGGCACAGGGCTCGTTAATAACCCAATATGCTTGTTGTCAAACTCAACTAATTGCTCCCTCCGATTCCCTTTGTTGCCTGCTTTGTCTGTGTGTTTACAAAACAATCCTAGTCTTTGTACTCAGTCCCGCTGCTGTAAATAAGAAACAAGCATTTTGGCTCAGACTGAATCATAAACCATTCCAGCAAGTCAACACATTACTTCAGTAAGAAGAAGACAGTGTAATTTCATAGGTGGTTGAGTTCAAATATCAATGATCCTTTGCCAGGATCATTACCATCATTAATTTTGAAAGCACTACTGTAAATAATGAAGGCTATATCATTTGACTTTGAACTTTCTGGGTTGCCGTTACTGGGAAACAAAGCGGGTGACTATGATCAGTGTGTGTATTATACTTTTAATAGCCAATGTTTAGCATCATACGTGGGTATTTCAAGGAATACTTCAAGGCTTCTTGAGATTTTCACCTCGACCATAAAACAGGTTTACTGAGCTTGCAAAAGATGACATGGGTTTTCAGAAATTACATGAAAAATACTGCAGCTGAGGAAATTACACAGTGCTTGAGGAGTGTGTGGTGTAATTACAGTATGTTTTATGGAGTCAAAGGATGCATAATGGCTTTCACATCAGATGCAAAAGCGCAGGCTTAACACCCCCCTCCCACTCCCTCAGCCTCCCCCGACAGAGAGGAGCAGGAGACGTAGGGAAGCGACGCATCAGGTGGGACCTTAATGCTATGTTATGTGATGCCAGGTGTTTGTGTCATGTGTTTGTTTATCCTGCTCTTACTTTTCATCTCTTCCCAATTTGACTTTTTTCTCTGTTTGTTGTCAATGCCTGTGTGTGTTGTCCTTCTCTTGAGTCTGCTCCAGCCTACAAAGCCTACTGTGCCTGTGTTTATGTGTATGGGTGTGCGTGCATGCATGTATGTGTGTGCGTGTGTGTGTGTGTGTGTGTGTGTGTGTGTGTGTGTGTGTGTGTGTGTGTGTGTGTGTGTGTGTGTGTGTGTGTGTGTGTGTGCGTGCATGCATGTATGTGTGTGTGTGCGTGTGTGTGTGTGTGTGTTTGTGTGTGTGTATGTGTGTGTATGGGTGTGTGCGTGTGTGTGTGTGTGTGTGTGTGTGTGTATGTGTGAGTGCGTTTGTGAGCGTGTTTGTGTGAGAGTAAAGTGGGGCTAGCACATTGTCTCCATTAATGTGGGTCTCCACATTAATAAAAGGGAACATGTGACAGTATGTGTGTCTCATTACTATTAGCCCAATGCACAGCAATCTAAGGTCCCGCCAACAGAATTTTTTTTTTCAAACTTTAAACACTATAAACACAACATAACTTAATGGCATCAAGTGACTAATATAGTTAGTACTTCAGAACAATCCACAGGTATAACTGAAAAAGGAAATGAATAAAATAAATGACATGATGTAATGTGTATGGAAGTACGTGTGAGTTCACGTATGGGTGTGGGCGTCTCCTAGGCACTGTGAAGGTCCTGGCTCTGAATGCTGTTTATGTCTGTCCATTTCTGGTAAACTTCAAGGTGTAATGTGTAAGTGTCATCTTCTATGGTAATGAATCCACTACGGGGGGACAAAACGAAGTCTGAGCAACTCACTGGAACGCAGTGCTATTTTAATGAGCCTTCTCTGCTAATCAGACCATTGTTTTCAGTCAGGCACTGCTGTGCATCCCCCACTCTCCGCACAGGGCCAGATCTCCCAGCGGACAATGCTGAGGGGTAGGAGGGTGAGGGAGAGAGGGAGAGAGGGAGAGAGAGGGAGGCAGAGAAAGAGAAAGAAGAAGAGACAGAGAAAGAAAGAAAGAAAGAAAGAAAGAAAGAAAGAAAGAAGGAAAAAGAGAGAGAAGGGAATGAGAGACAGAAAAAAGAGAGGAAGAGAGAGAGAGAGAGAGAGAGAGAGAGAGAGAGAGAGAGAGAGAGAGAGAACAAGAGAGAAAAAGACAAAGAGAGAAAGAGAGGAGTCCTGAGACTTCAGGCAGCTCTGTGCTGATGAAGTGGCCAGGGGAGCTAACTGACGGTTAAAAAGCGTCCGCAGCCTCAACAGGCTTCACAGCCCACGCGCAACAATAAAGGCAGATAAAGCGCTAATGAGCATAAATGGAAAGCCAAGGTGACATGTTTATTTAAGGAATTACATTATGCTAACATCACCTCCAGTCACCTCTCCTAGGCCGAGTGGAGGCTAAACAAAGCTTAAGTGCCAGGCTAAAAGTGAACTGTCCTTTGCTCTCTGGATCAAATCAAACCACTGTTTTGTCAGCTGTATTAATTAGCTCCCACTGTGTGAATACATTAACGTCAGGGACTTGATATATATACAGCATGTGTGCTTAATGCAATTTACAGAATGTGTTTTTTAAAAATATTCTTGGCGGGGCCCTGGCGAGGCCAAGAAGTAAGACTGAAATGGCATTAGCGCTTGATTTGTGGTTTCCCCGAGACAGAAAAAAAAACTAAGGAACCAAATTTGAGTGGGTTTCAAAAGGCTGTTAGAAGACTTACTGACATACATATAAGTAATTCCCTGGAGAGACCAAATGCTACTGAGCTCACAGCTTGAGTGTTTGTGCGTGTGTCTGTGTGTGCATGTGTGTGTATGTGTGCATGTGTGTGTGTGTGTATGTGTGTGTGCGCGCGCGCACGTGTGTGGTTGGCAGGAGGGCGGTATCTTTGTTAGTGCCAGAGCCTCATGCGCAACACCCACTGTGGCTCCACAGTTTCTCCAGTTTGCCTGGCATGCAGTATGCACATGCCACAACAAAATCATAGCATAATGTCTCACTGACAATGGAAACTACAAACATGCCCTAAACTTTAGCATGCCTAACCTAAAGCATTCAAGTGGAGGCTATCAAAATTCAGATTTTATTCTTCCTCCAAAACACTATAAAAACAATATTTGAAACATATATGAAAGTTATTCCCATCACACAGTGCACACACCAACATTTGACCTCTGCATTTAACCCATCACATAATAGTTCTCCTTCCTTCTTATGTAGCATTTACAGTCAAAGTTACGCAGCTTAAGTAGCCATGAGGTTTGCGTTTACCATACAGCTGATTGGCAGAAAAACAAACAAAAGATCACTGTAATTGTCAAGTGAATGGCCAGTATCGTCAGTATGGTAATTATGGTAATTTACACACACCCCAAGGAAGGCGAGATTCTTTCCTAAAAACTAGCCAATTTTAAGGACAAAATGTATGCTTTCAAAGCAACCAATGCTGTTATCTAAAACATGAAATGGCTTCTTCATGATCTCAACTCTCGTACCTGCAAAAAAATGAAAATCACTAATTTAAAAAAAATTGCTTCTATTACAATTTCCTCCTGTTCGCTCTGAGCAACTTGAGACCCTGGAATTCAAATTCGGTCACATATATGTGAACAGGGGGCAGCCATGACAACAGCACCCATGGAGCAGTGTGTGTGAATAGTACCATGCTCAGGCCACCTCTATGTGTGTGTGTGTGTGTGTGTGTGTGTGTGTGAATAGTACCATGCTCAGGGCACCTCTATGTGTGTGTGTGTGTGTGTGTGTGTGTGTGTGTGTGTGTGTGTGTGAATAGTACCATGCTCAGGCCACCTCTGTGTGTGTGTGTGTGTGTGTGTGTGTGTGTGTGTGTGTGTGTGTGTGTGTGTGTGTGTGTGTGTGTGTGTGAATAGTACCATGCTCAGGCCACCTCTATGTGTGTGTGTGTGTGTGTGTGTGTGTGTGTGTGTGTGTGTGTGTGTGAATAGTACCATGCTCAGGGCACCTCAGTCACAGGGGAGGATGGAGGACAGCGCTGGTCATTCACTGCCCCTATCCACCTGCCGATGTGGGGAATTGAACCTGTGACCCTCTGGCTTCAAGTCAGACTCCTTAACCACTAGCCGACGACCGCCCCATGCCCCGTATGCAAATCCCCGTTTTGCTTTTACATCCTGATGATAATCATTCTACACAGTTTTTCATGTATACATTCATATGCATGTCAGCACTCTGTAGGGGTACATAACTTGCTGAAAATGCATCACAAAAGGTATCAATTTCCATCAGTGTTTACATCTCTGGCAGGCTCTATTTAGAGATGATATTTTATTTATTTAGTTTACCTCTACTGCTGATAGATTATAAAAACTGTGGCAGTTGCCTGATGGTCATCATTTCTAACACAGTGTACATTTAGACATCAGTGGAAGGTTACCTTCAATAATCAAAATTGTTTCCAGAAAGAAGATTTAATGAGTCATCCTATTTATGGATATGTATGAAGCATTCTAGCCTGGTAGTCTACACTCTTTTGATTTGTGTAAACAGTCTGGCCACTTTCAATCAGCATTCATTCATTACTTCCTGGTAGGCAGATGTTTTCTGAACTTTAAAACTATTGGGCCGGCATTCATCAATGTGCAACTGCCTAAACACAGCATACATCCTTAAACACAGGCATAGCCATTCTTCATGGACAGTTATTTGAGAAGATGTGTCTTGGGGAAAAGAGAGGCAGTAAACAGCGTGTCTTACCGGACTCGTCCTCAGATTTGTGCTCGTGGTCGGAGTCGGTGAGGGTGAGGGCCGAATTCTCCCGGCTGGACAGCCCCGAGCTGCAGCGCGACTTCAGGCCACGTCCGCCCCACAGCCGCACGGCCCGCTCCGGGGTCATGGCCTCGTCAGGGTCCGAGTCGTTGTCGGAGCCGGCACCGCGGGCATAGCCGTGCGGGACCTGAGCCAGGTCCGAGTGGAACGTGCTTGACTGGGACGGGGCGTCACAGAGGCCCAGATCAGCCAGCCTGAAGCTCCCTGGGAAAGGCAGCAACAGAACAGCAAAGGCTCCAAATGAAAGGAGTATTGGCCTCAGAATGAGAGTGGTGTTTATTAGCACTTCACAGTGTCCGTGTGCCTTATTGTATATATATGTATGTGTATATATATATATATATATATATATATATATATATATATATATATATATATATATATATATATATATATATATATATATATATATATATATATATACATATATACATATATATTGTTACGTTGCCTTGGTTTGTGTGCCACTGCAATTGCCTTAACTGTCTTGGTTCTCCTCTCTGCCTGTGTGCTTTGTGTGGCATGTTTTCGTAGCCTAACAGTCAGCGTGCTGGTGCTACTACATTGTGAAGTCTATATTGGGGTTGCAATTTATCCCGCTTGGATTTCTCACATTTGTGATCAGGAAATGCACCGGCTGGTCGCTGGCTTCACGTTCCCGTATCTGAAATAAATTGTCGGTTTTCATTCGTTTCTGATGTGGTTTTGTAAAGTGCTTTGCTCATTTACTCCCCAGGATGACATCCCTGAAACCGTAACATGATGAGTATATGTACTTGTGTGATTTTTATAAACTGTGCACTTTTTGTTTTGTAAATGGCTTAAACACTCTCAGCTCACTCGCCTGCAACGCTGCTCTTTTTATAGGCATTTTTGGGCATTATTTGAATTGGGGCAACTACTGTACCTGTTTCTTGTTTTTAGGTTTATATCCTGTTGGTTTTTGTGTGGTGATTGGGTTTTGGTGATTTTGCTTTCTTTTGAGCACATAGCACAGGTTATGTTAGTGTAGCAGGAAGCCTTGCGGAAGACTCATGTATTTTGATTTCGAGGAGGTTCAGTTAGGTTGGTTTTCTCTTTAAAGCACAGGTGAGTTGGCAAGGCCTTTTGCTGTTACTTTTGTTTCCTGTGTTACACGTGGTCACCACCTTTATTTCTACTTTCAATTAAAACTATGTATATTTTTGCATTATATATATATTTATATATATATTATATATATAATAAGGCACACGGACACTGTGATATATTGTATATATACTGGTACTACATATACCTTGATTTGAAATAAATAGGGTTAAAACAGGACATGACTGTTTGAAATAAACAAAATAAAAAGCGTTATCATCAATTATATTTAGATGTAATACACTGTGTGTATGAAATCTTTCTGTGGCTCTTTTTTCACTCTCACTCTCCACTGTGGCCACAACACCATGACAAACCCAAACTTTAGAGCCAGAGACAGATGGGCCGTCCTTGCGAGCTGGACTGGGCTCAAAGCCTGTAACTCTAAGCTTGAGCAGATTTCTTGTCATTCTTTCACTGCCCCCTGGCTTATCCTTAAATTTAGACATAATTTATCATAATATGTCATTATTAGTGCACAACAAAAGCAGTGGTATTAGTGGCAGTAGCAGTAGTAGTGATAATAATGCCATTGCCATGTAGGATTGCAAGCAGTAAGAGTAAAAATAATCAAATGCAGGCAAAGGCAATTATCTGAATTAAAACACACATCAAATAGAAATCAATAAAACAACAAATACCCATTTAAGTTTGAGTTCTAGAAAAAAAACAATTAACCAAGAGTCACACAGACCACAACCCATATATTTCCTGCAGTAATTAAAGTGCAATCTCCAGCGATCAGTCAAAAGGTTGTACTTGAGGAAAACTAAATTAATTAAAAAAAAAAAAACTTTGAAACTAGGAAAGCATCCTTCAAGGACACAGTTGGTCTGTAGAAGCCTTAAGATAGGTACTGTTGTATTGCTATGCCATGGTATTTAAACAAATAGTTCTTTCAGCATACATCACTCCATCAAACCGGTCTCTGTTTGAAAGGAGATATTTTGACTCAAGTGGCAATTTGTAGAAACCCCTAAACATTACCAACTTAAAAAATAGTTTCTAGAATATTACATTTTGTGCACAAATAACTAGATATCTGGCTGAACACTGTGGCAGATATGACAGGGGCATTGCCAAACATAACATTCTACTCAGGCACAGGTCTCTTCCAACATTTCCTTTTCCTTTTTTTCTCTTGAATTCCTGGTATGTAGCATATGTGGTGAACTATGATCCTCCCTTACATAAAGCACTGTTACTGCCACTGTGTGCCAACCAATACATAGATTTGTCTGCGTGTACATGCTGCAATGCACTGGCTACAAGCCCACTGCTGTGCAGAAATGTGTCCTGGCCTGAAAAAAAGGACCAAAAGCTGTGAGGTTGTAGTACTGTGGGCTAAATTGCATTGTTTTGGCATCCGTCATCCATTAGTAGAAGATCTGTTGTTTCTCCATTTTCCTCCACCTAAATTAATCAATGGCCAAATGTGGGAGCTTGTTAAAACTTCAACATGAAAATGTATTGGCACATAAGACCAATACTGCGGTGCCTGCCTTAGTAAAATGGGTCTAGCAATGCCCTCAGCTCTGATTAGGAACACCACATACACATTTAAAGAGAAAGAAACAGCAACATATAGACACAGGATAGGGTCAGGCTTCACTATTCAAGTATCAATACCTGTCACATTCAGTTCACATGGTAACCTGCTGAAACTAGAGATGAAATACATGGTGTATCATCACAATGCGTTCTGTTTTTCTTCTATTAAAGGAAAATTGGCATGTTAAAATATCATACCGAGTTGGTATGTGTACTGAGGAGCAAAATTGATTTAGCCTGTTGCATTCAGAGTTTAACTATTTTTTATCGTTTGTCCCAGAAGGCTAACATTGGAAGTGGTAGGTGCCCTTAGACGAAGCATGACGACTACGCTATTTTTAAACCATTAAAACAGCTCGAAGAAACTCCACACTCCATCAGTAGTACAACAAAGGCTCTGGCATTCAAAACAAAGCACTGAGAATATTGTAAATGTACACAACATTTATTTAAAAAACTGTTCTTACATGCAGTAGTTTGCAGTTGTTTCTCGTCGCCACCATGATGAAAGTCCAAACAAGTCGATCGTACTACCTCTCCTCCTATTCTTCCTGCTGGTTCGTGTTCATCAATCGACTTGTGCAGACTTTCATCATGGCGGCGACGAGAAACTACAGCAAGGTACTGCCTCTCAAAACTGTTTTGCTAATAAATGTTGTGTACACTTACAAAGTTCTCAGTGCCTCGTTTTTAATGTCAGGGCCTTTGTTGTACTACCGATGGAGTGTGGAGTTTCTTCGAGCTGTTTTAATGGTTTAAAAATAGCGTAGTCGTCATGCTTCGTCTAAGGGCACCTATAACTTCCATTGTTAGCCTTCTGGGACAAACGATAAAAAATAGTTAAACTCTGAATGCAACAGGCTAAATCAATTGTCTCCTCGGTACTCATACCAACTCAGTATGATGTTTTAACCTGCCAATTTTCATTTTACACCGAAGTTCTCCTTTAAAGCATACTCGCTTTAATGTTTCAGTTTTAAACATTAACAGGTATTGAGCACATTGTTATGAAGTGAGATTTGGGATCTTATATGTAAAACACAGCAATCAGGATACAGCACAGGAAGTGGTAAAAGGACTGCAGGAAGTTATGTCTCTTCCCAGGCAAGAGGAACCAGGAAGGAAGGAAATAAGGAAGGAAGAGAGGGGGGAGAGGACAGGAGAGAGGAAAGGCTGCCCACACACTTTGCCTGTGAGGAGACACAGGTGTACACAGATGCTTTGGGATACATACCTCTGTACTGTACACCTGTCAGGAAATAACTGAGACCAATAGGAGCCACTTCCATGTAGGCTGGATGAGTGAAAACAACATAGGACTCTGTGAATAGAAGGCACCCAACTGCATTCCTTACCTAGTGTACTAGTGTTCTATTTCTCTTTTCTTCTTACTTTCTTCCTTTTCTTTCTTCTCTTCTTTTTTTTAACTTATGATTATATGACTATGACTCATATTCATTTATCCTCAAGGCTCAATTCAGGCTGGTCAGTCAGTCTGCTATACTGATGCCTAGTCAGTAAGTAAAGATGCCACAGAGTAATAACATGCATGTTGTAGGCAATGGACGCTGTTACAAGTGCAATACTTGGAAACGTAGATGAAACAAGACGTGGCCAGATGAACTATACTGCCCTTACAAAGGCAAAAGACTTGAACTCCCCAGACTGTGAAACTAAGAAAAATGACTCAAGAAATCTTCTGCTTGTGTGTGTTTTCAGTGTTAATGCAAAGACAGCATCTTTAAAAAAAAAAAAATACAAAATTGACTTAAGATATTCAGACACATGATAAAACTGATGTTTATTGTTCCAAAAATACCAATACCTACTTTTTGCCCAAATGTGAAGTTACAGTTTTGCCAATATAGATGTGAAAAGGTCAGGAATGTCTGTGTACTTTGGTAGGCAGCAGGAGCCCTCTCCACCAACAGAGAGGAGATGGGAAACTAGTCAACAGACACACTTCCATGTATGTTATTGAGAGGGATGATGAGACAATGAGACAATACTCACAGGGTTATACCTTTCTTAATCTATTACTGAGAAATATGTTCATCTGCTTATGTCAAAATATTTCATTTAATTCTCAGCTATCATATATATATTTTAATAATCACTACTTTAATAACTCCTTGGATACACTACAGTCTCACTATCCTACAATAGGCATACTTCCATGTATGTTGCTGGGAGGATAGAGAATGGTCACAGGGTTATGCCTTTCCTAATCCATTACAGATGAACAAGATCATCTACTCTTGTAAAGTCTTCCATTTAATTCTCAGCTATTGTATATTTCTCAAAAATAACACAACTCCTTGGATACACTACTGTCTCAAATACCCTACGTCCATGCACACTGTTAAAAGGCATGATATAAAAATGGTCACAGGAGTGTTCTGATACATCACAAATGAAAATGGTTATCTGCCCTTGTAAAACCTTCCATTTAATTTTCAGCTACAGTACCACACACTTTTCAACAATAACACAAATCTTGTATACACCACCGATTCAACTAGCCTTTAACACAACACAAACACAATGGACACAAAGGCCCTCGAATAAACATTCCGATGAGTTCCTTAGAATGCTTCTCTACCAGTCTCTGGGAGAGAAGTCAAGAAAATACCCTGTGCTGCTTTGTTGGTTTCCATGGTAACCATGCATGGCACCAGTACCAGCAGGTAGCATAGGCACACACTTTACTTCAAGTTCGAGAGTATTTCTTGCAGGCATGCCATGCTTTACATATTCTTGCTGGGAAATGCCATGTTCGATAAATGGTAAAAGAAATTGTATATTCTGAGAACATAACACGATAAAAAAAAGCAAGATGCAGTCAGTAGTCAGTAGCCTGCAATCTCAGCCACTGTAGCTTGGAACAAATTTAGCAAATAAGAGTAAATTAGAGAACAATTTTGAGTTATCCATAGTCTATATTTGTGTTGTACACCTGTGATCCACACCAAAAGTAGGCTACAGTACATTGTTCATAGCGCGTTCATTTTTTCTCCCTCACTTTCTCCCTCCAGCCCTCTCCCCTCTCTCACTCTTTCTCTGGGCAAAGTATTAGCACAACATGTACTACTGCACGCATGCACACTGAGTGGCCCAGACTAATCTAACTGTGGGAAGTACTAATGTGCTCACTAAAGGAGAGGTGCTGCTGTGACAACTAGCCTTCATCACTTATGCACTGCTACTGTTGAGCCATCTGAAGCCAGCACATTGTCAATGTCAGTGTCAGTGTCAGGCACAACTTCAGTCCAGCTCTCAGTGTCAGATGCATGTCTGTTGATACTGCTTTGCGAATGTTTAAACTGTGTTCTACATCTAGGTCTGTGTCTATGAGATGCTCCAAGCTGTTGGTGTGGGTTTCCTCTTTGTGGAAACACATGTATTTGCTCTAAGAGTCCTGTTGTCTTTATGCTTTTATATTTTTTTTGACTCTGCAAGTAATCACATTATGGCTCTTTGCGATGTTACAGTTTTCATTTTAATTTTTCATTCTGGGCAGTTTTCGTTCCATTGTAACTCCAGCGTGTAAGAAGCACTCTAGAAGCTTTAGTTTTGAACCTTTTTCTTGTGCTTTCAATGTCTTTCCATGTCTTCTTTGTGCAATTGCAATTACAGTACATGCTCTTCCACTCATACCAAGCCATCACACCTAAGGTGTTTTTGTGCAGAGGCAAAATTACACACTTCAAATGATCAAAGGCATTTTAGGCCCAAATCAGTTTTAATGTTTGCCTGCTCATACCGCATGTCAATTTAATATTTGGCCCACTATTTCCCTCTAATAATGTGACTGTAATTTTCCCTTCTGTACAGAACACACAAATGCAAACCGGACTGGAGGGATTCAACACAATCTACTAAATACACACACAGCCAGGCCAGAATGCTTCATGAGATGCATGTATAATTTAACACATGTTATCTGCTGAAGGCACAGAGGATGGAAACGGTTGTATTTTTAGCAGATGCTTTTGACCAAAGTGACCTACAAAACAAATAGGGAAAAAAGACATGTGAACAAAAATAAGCAATGCCATGTGAACAATATAAGCATAATGCTTAGTGCTCTTCTTATATGCACCTAAACCCTTAAGTGAAACTAACTTCAAATACAGAGTAACAACACCATGTTTCCAAAGTTTTATTTTTTCATTCTAATCTTAGCTGTGAACATTGCTGTTAGGGAACTCTAAAGGAGATTAATGCAGTAAATCTCCAAAAGGAGATTTATTCAGACCATAAAGTTCAAGAAACCTAACTTTAAAGAACTCTGGAACAAATAACCACTTTAAGCAAATTTAGGCTAATTATATGGCAGAAAAGTGCTCATTTGGTGGATGTTAAAAGATGGCTTTTTATACAGAGAACTAACATTCAGCACCACACTAATTTTATAGGCTTGTGCACCCCTGGATGCCAGAATTACCCTCCATTATAGTCTAGAGGGGGTGGAAAAATCAGGGTCCACTTGACTGTAATAATGCCTGCTTGATACGCTTGATATGCTTGATACTCGAACATGTTACAAGGCAACTCAGACTATGCAGTTGCATTCACTTTAGATTCTTTTGCAACTATTTTATGACAGGAGATGATCTTCATAGAATTGTACAACATCTGGATGCATAGTAAAGTATTATATAGAAAAATATAATAAAGGACAATATAAAAGCATAAAAGATAAAATAAATGTAAAAGCATAAAAGTATAATAAGTATGTGGTAAATAAAAGACATAAAAGCATAAAAACACATAAAATAAGTATAAATGAGTAATCTGAATCATTTGAAAAGATAATAAGGAGTTATTGAGAATTAAGCATATTGATATCTTCCTTAAATCTATGGCCCTGCTGACTTCTTGAAACCAACATTGTTACAGGGTGCTCATATATCTCAAAAGCGGTCTGACCTGATCATTTCACAGTTTGGTGGATGCTCTTGCTGAAGCTACGTATATCAGGAAATATCTTGCTTGTCAGAGAGCCCAGAATAAAACTTTTTTTTCTCAGAAGTGCCACACAAGTAAAATCTGCTCTTAGGCCTCTTTATGCCCAATAGTTATGCCAGATAGTGCAGGAAACATGGTGTGTCCTGCAGAGCCAAGAGGGTATGGGTGGCAAGACTGAGGAAAAGAGATTAAGTGTACTTTCTCTCCCTCCTTTGGATGTCAGCCCCTGCTCTTCTCAGCCTGTGTCCTGCCAGAGAACCGTTTCAAAGGCACCAGCCTCTGAGTGTGGGGAGAGAATCATCCAGAAAAGTTGCTGCAGCGAAGCTGGTGGAGATCATGGCTGTCCATTTGTCCTCTCCCAGATAGCAGAGGCAGCCAGTCCCGCAGATGGGGACGCCGCAGCCGAGCACGCTTGCTCTCCTCGCTCTCCGGCCAGGGATGATGAGGAGATCAGCTGGCATTAGCATAGTGGATATCGCTCTGGAGGAGGCGGTGCACTCTTCGTACAAGAGGACTTACAGACACAAACGCATCAGCTCGAACTCAGAAGATGCAACAAGACTGTTTGCACACTTGCGTAGTTTCTGTGTAAGGGGAAAATAATATGTGCTCCCAGTGGGCACAAAATGCCTGGGGCCATGTCCATATGTAAATGCATATGTGAGATTATTTATTCATCCAGATGCTGATTCACACAAACAGTGACAACAGAGATATCTAAAACATTGCATTGCTTTATCCTTATGGCAATAGAGACAAAAAATATATAGTATACAGTAGCCCTAAGTTTTCTAAATACCAGACCAGTTCTCTAAATAATAATTCCAAAGTTATTTATAATAAGGTACATTCGCCATTCATCAGTGGTTAAAGTAATATAAAATGCAATGTTGATGTTTCTTCCTCAGTCATAGAATTATGGTACTTTTACAGGAGGGTTAGTCAATGTTTGCATTTTTGCATTAAAGCGCAACTTTGAGTGCTATTTCTCAACGGAGCTTCTGCTAGTCTCTCATAGTAAAGACATTCTCATAAAAATAGAGTGTTTTCCCTTTCCCTTACCCTGTGCATGTTTTTCACTCAACTGATCAGAGTAACCAGCGAATACGAAAGTTATGTCCACCAAGGTAAGTAAAATCAGAATATCTTCAGAATTTAATGATCCTGCGTCTGGCAACACCCAGCTATTGCAAGTGTGGGTGGTTGAGAAAGTCTTAATTCGCCTGGTAATGACTCATTTAAGCATCTACCAACTTATGAAGGCAATTAATTAACTTGAAAAGGTTGCCTAGTGCTGCTTTAAATAGCACTCTGACAAGACAGTCATAAATACTGTCAAAAAAGTTTTTCTTTCTATCTATCTATCTATCTATCTATCTATCTATCTATCTATCTATCTATCTATCTATCTATCTATCTATCTATCTATCTATCTATCTATCTATCTATCTATCTATCTATCTATCTATCTATCTATCTATCTATCTATCTATCTATCTATCTATCTATCTATCTATCTATCTATCTATCTATCTATCTATTCTGTCTACACAGAATCCAAGACCCTGTCTTGCTATCCTGCATGAGTAGCCAGGTTCAATGTCTCTTTTTTCCAAAACCCTGCTTGGCCTACAAAGATTACAGAATCTGTGTTTTATTTTGTCAGGGGAGCATTATGGGTACTGCCACCAGATGTTGTGGAGAAACAAACTGCTCTTAGGGGTCGAGCCAGGGGGTGCTTTCGGGGGCCCAGGGCTATGTGCGCTCTGCTTTTTTTTCCTCCGCGGTCATTACCACCGCTCCCCCGAATCCCTTCGCCTTCCCCTCGCCATATGGCTCATTCCAGGGTAGCTGGAGCCTCCACGGACTCTTCGGTGGAAGACTACATAACCTATGCATTGCCAACGTGGGACTGGCCTTGTGGAGAGAAAAAAAAACATTAACAGCGCGTAGTTTGTAACTACAAGGCTGCTGTTGCCTGGAACGATGCAGGGGTGAGAGAGAGGGCAAAACACAAAAGGCATGCTGACTATTTATGCTTTCCCCCCGATCAAACACCTCTGCTGTTCGGCGTTTGGATGAAAGCTAAAGTCTACACCATTCTTCCCCTCCTTCTCACAGCTTCCTTTACAAACGCACCTCCGAGGATGTCTGTAAATACACCTTTGGCAATCTTAAGTTGACTTTAGAATATGAGAGTAGGGGGCATTCTGACAACTGTAACTGTTCTAAATGATTTATGCAAAGCAGTACATCAGTGGATACCACTGACTGTGTGTGTGTGTGTGTGTGTGTGTGTGTGTGTGTGTGTGTGTGTGTGTATGTGTGTGTGTGTGTGTGTGTGTGAGGGTTTGTGTTTGCGTGTTTTGCGCATGCGTATGCATATAGGCATGTGTGTCTCTGTGTCTGTGTTCGGGGGCTGAATGGGTTGGGAGTGAGTGTTTCCACGATTTTCCACGGCATTTAAGTGAGTAGACCAGAGTGGAATGAAGGACAAGGTCGGAGACTGCTTTGAAGGCGCGGAACGTTCCGGCAACAATGAGGTGCTGATGGGCGGCGTGCTAATTCTCGGAAACTGAGGACCCACATCTTCCACTGCACTTTGATCCAGGCCTGCGCCGCTCTCCCAGGAATTCACAGAAACCCTCAGAATGTACGGAAGAAATAAATAGATGTGTGGAGCCAGTCTCTGTGGAATGTACAGAAACTCTTAGAATGAATAGAGGTGAAAAAAAGGTTTGCTATCACAGCTTATTTCACAAGAGAGAAAAAAAAAACTTTAAATCTAAAAACATCATGCTCCGACTAGATTTAGCTTTGTCCCTGAAAAGATATTGAGCCAAGGAGCCATCATAGAGATTTTTTTCACCAGTCTGAGGCACACCTCTGACACTATGTGCTGTGGTGCAGAAAAGAAATCAATGGATCTGTACAGCTATAGCAAAAGCATGCTGTAAAATATGTATGCATGGACACATTGCACATGGACAGTGCGCACACACTCACACACACACATGCACGCACACACGCACGCATGCACACACATGCATACACACACACACACACATACACACACACACACACACACACACACACACACACACACACACACACACACACACACACACACACACACACACACACACACAGTACACACACACAGTACACACACACACACCAATACCAGCTCCCACACACAGTGCTTGTATAACAATTTTACATTTATGCACATGGCAAAAGCCTTATCCATAGCAGCAACGAGTACTGTACGTAAACTGCAAGATACGCGCGAGTGACACAAGAAGCCTGTGGGGAAAGAGGCAGAAAGCAGCCACCCCAGCTGACCTCAGACCAGGGCCAAGATACAGGTGGCGTGGCCTGTGGAGCCTGGGTCAAGGCCAGGCACTGTAACCGCCCTCTTCCTTTGCTACCATTTGTTTTTATTCAGCAATGCTAACATGATATTGGGGAACTCAAAAGGTCTATCAGGGATAAAAGAATTGACAGCAACAGGCACAATGACACTTTTGTGTGTGTGTGTGTGT
>CM050214.1:21692706-21790206 GCA_027475355.1 Coilia nasus
CCGGAAGGACATCTAACCACACGGATAAGGACTGTACTGAATCAGTGTGTGCTCCACATCAAGTCCATCTAGATTGGCCATTGTGACAAAAATAATCTCTTATTACCAATCTCAGTAGTAGTCGTAGCATCTTAATTTAAGGAAGTTAAGGCCTGGGCATTAGTCACTGGGCGAATATTCAGTCCACAATCGGTCTCCCTGTCTTTCTTCATCCGTGAAAATATCATGGACAGGACCCTGATTTTTTTGCCGAAAATAATGAGGCCAAAAAATCTTCAATGTGATTGACAACACAAAAGGCCGAAACCAAAATAAACCAGTGCAAACTGTGTGACGGTGTGGACACAGAGACTGGATACTGAAAAGAAGTACCAGGTTGTTATAGTTGTATTACTTACTTTTTCAGTTACAACCAAAACAACATTTTCAATGCATGATTAGGCTGCACTTTTGTATTGAATGATTGAATTACTTTGTACAAATCTGCTGTAATTACCTCAGTGAAATTCTATACATGGCTGAAGGTTAAGAAAAAAAATGGAGCTGTAGAGTAAACTGGGGAGTCGTCTCAAAAGAAGTAAAAGTTTGCTATTAGTGATACTGAATGTAGTCTTTGTGACAGATATTAGTGAAACTGCGTCTTTCATCTAGAAAGGAATGGAAGGTCATTGCTTTTAGGTATTCTTTTTTAGTTTTATGACCAATATTAATACAGCATTTTTTTGTTTTAGTTTTATGACCAATATTAGTACAGCATTTTTTTTCAAGTGATAAACTATTCAGGCATACAGCGCTGCAGTTTCTTTCCTCCCTTTTATCCTTCTACAGATGCTGAAAAAAAAACACAAAGAAAAATCCTTATTCTGAAGATTAAGAGAATTGTGGAGTCATGGACAATTCCAGATAAAGGGAGGGACAGAATGAGAAAGGGCGGGAAGAGAAAGAGAGAGAAAGAAAGAAGGAGAGAATGAGAGAGAAAGAAAGAAAGAAATAAAGAAATAAAGATAATGAGTTGTCTGCCAAACTACAGCAGGGCCACATGGATTTCAGTTACATTTCAAGACAAAGGACTCAATGAGCAAGCAGGCAGGGGCTCGTCCTGCCACCAGGAGAAAAATAAAATCGTGCTCTCTGGCTCGCCACAGCGGTGGCAATTCTCGCGCTCCATTAAAACTAATCCCCCAAATCCACACTGGGCAGACCGCTCAGTGCCTTAATCTGCCTGAAAACAAAAGGATTTGGGGTGCCACCAACTGACTTTGCCACCACGGCACTGGCTTTTGAGGCTGCCGTCTCCTGGCACAGGGCGGGCACCTGTACACCCTGATGAGCCTATTAGAGGCTCTTTAGTGGAGGGCAACGCGGCTCTGTAGCAAAGCCAAGACAGAGCCCGTGCTTCTGAAGATGGGATGGGAAATCAGATAGTGCTAAGACGCAGCTTTTCTACATCTGCGAATGTTCCAATCAGGACACCATCAAATGACTCAAGGGGCCCTCGCTTCACAGGCCGTCTAATGCAGAAAATAACATGCAATTTATCACAAGTACAGACACATGACAGCAAGCGCCAGGAAGCACATCTTCCATCACTGTCCCTGCACATGAAAGAAAGAGATAGAAAGCAAAGGTACAGAAAATGGCCTAATTGGCAAAGCATCACACATCCCTCAACAGTGCGTCTGTAAGCACACTGAGAGCATCAAGGCCACCTTCCTCAAAAGGAATTGAACAATATATACACAGGCATGACACATAGCACCATTCATATAGTAGTTATGTGGGTGAAATAAAGCCAGATGAATAGACATGGCACTCTTTTGTACATGGTTTTAGTGAATAGATGTGAGCATACAGTTTACTGTAATGCTATGATCTGTAGATGAATCTTCATACTTCAGCCAACAGAGTTTGACATCTTCTGACTAATTCAGGCAGTAGTCTTGCACATAGTGCATTCAAAAGTTGGGACTGGAAACATATGTGTTCCGTTGCGCGAGGAGCATGACTGGTGTCTTATGGTTTTGTATTGTGCTACTAATGTGCTTTTACAGTGGGTAAACAAATTTGGTAAATGGCTCCTTCTTACTTCTGCCCTTCAACCTACACATTTAAATGTTTTCATTTGAACTGTTACATTATTATAATCCCACCCTAATGAACTGCAATGTTTTAAACAGTCTACCTGTGGATGACATGAATTAAAAATTGTGGCTGTATTTAAAAAGACTGTCATCATAATGCCTCTCCACTTAGTCTTGACACATAGCATCGGTTGGCAGGATAACAGTAGTGGCTGATTTGTGATTTGTGCAAAGCATGCATGTTAAACAACATATTAATAAAAAAAAGTGTACCTGACAGGTTCAACTGCTTTCAGTGGCCTATGACAGGTGGCATCTATCAAAAATTGACCAAGTGCATATTCAACACACAGCAGAGCAGAGCAGAGCAGAGCAGAGCAGAGCAGAGCATCATTTTGCTTCTAGGCCCCTGCTGCAATGTGCTGCATCTTTTCTGGTGTAGCAGGAGCTATTGACTAGAATGGAAGCATTGAGCAGTATCCGTTAGGCTTTTTGTGTGATCCTTCTGACATGATGTGCAAAAAACACTTTTGATATTTATTTATTTATTCTTTGTACAGTGTCAATAAAAAACAATACATCAATTAATTAATCAATGCCTTAGGTAATTATCCAATCAATCAATCAATCAGTCAATCAATCAATCACTTAGCAATCGTATTGATTCCACGATGCGCCACTGTTGTTTCTGGTATAAATTCAAAATAAGGATGTATAGAGGATGACAGTTAACTGGCTTTGTGCAGGTTTACTTTAATATTTCTCACAAGCTTGCCTACAAATATAAATTTCCTACATTTACAGACAAACCACATGGCCAAGGCCTTTTTCCTCTTTGACCTTGACTCTGGTGCTAGACTCTCATCCCAAGGCCAGCATGGCATCACTATGGGTGAGTTAAATGATGTGTGACCACCTGTTTCCCAATCACACCTTGACAAGATCTCCAACTACCCCACTTCCACCCCACCACCATCTAGCCACTGACCTCCAGTTTCATGCTGATTGTCTGGTTGATTGCACACACACACACACACACACGCACATACGCACACACACACACACATATACACACACGCACACACACACACGCACATGCACACACACACACGCACGCACGCACGTACGCACACACACACACACACACACACCAGACTGCTTTAAACATGCACATTGCTTGGCAGAAATCTATCTGCCCAGCAGCACTGGAGGAAGCAGTGTCCCAAGTGTGGCCCACATGCTTATAACAACAACAACACCAAGACAACGAAACCCACAAACCATGAAGGTTCGGTGTGAAATTTAGTGAGTCACTCCTGTAGCTGTCCATTGTGCACCATCGAAAAACCTTGTCTGTCTGTACACAGTCCTGGCCAACCACAATTTAGGACCACAGGAGAAAATGGCTGATGTCTGTTCATATTATTGAGCTTAAATATCCAAACAAATAAATAAAAAAAACAATAGATATCAAAAGAGAAAAAAAAAAACTACAGACCAATCAAAGACCGAGCATCTTCTGCGATCTCTACCTCACACCCACAAACCCAAATACTACTGCATATTATATTTCAAGCAATACAAACACTACTACATTATGAATATATTTCAGGCAATACAAATAATCCACAGAAATGTCTCACTGTGCAGTATTTAACAAAAGGTGTAGTTTGCCATTGATATACATGCTTCCTTACACCTATTATTTCCCTAGTTAGCAGGGGAGGGAGGACCTATGCACGTGAAATAGCTCCTCATTGTGAATCTGTGCTGGTCGGTTGGTTTCCACTCAGCCCTGGCTGAGAGGCTGTTGAGAGGAGAACCTGTAATGAAGACAACGCAAGTGGTAGGGAAGTGAGGATGATCGCGCCCTCTCTCGCACGTGCTTCCCTGCTGAAGGGCCGCTCCACAGGCCCCTTCACCTCCCCCTACCCCCACTCCCACCGACCCCCCCCTTCCCCTTTTGCCCCCCTCCCCTCCCCTCCCCTCCCCTCCCTTTCCCTCCCCTCCCCCCACCCCAAACTCCATCCCCAGGTGGCAGGAAGTGAGGATGATCGCGCCCTCTCTCGCACGTGCTTCCCTGCTGAAGGGCCGCTCCACAGGCCCCTTCACCTCCCCCATCCCCACGACCCCCCTTCCCTTTTCGGCCCTCCCTCCCTTCCCCCCACTCCCACCCCCATCCTCCTCCCATCCTCTCCCCTCCCATCCTCTCCCCTGCCGGGGATGGATAATGGCTTTGCTCTCCAAACACATTATATGCTATATGAGGCGGCCCCTTACAGCAAGCTGGAGTGGACTCCACTCTCCGTCGCCAAGTGCCATAAAATTAGGTATTCAGGCACTACAATGTGGACAGAACCAGGCTAAAGGAGTGTCACTCCACCTGGCACACAATCTCCTCATTTGTCCAGCTTACAGTATGCAAATTACGCCTCTTTCTCTTGCTCAGCTCCCCCCCCCCCCCCCCCCCCCAACCCCCAACATCTGGAAATTGGGATGAAAAGAGCCCCTCTTCTCTCATCTTTCTCTCTGCCACTGGAGCTCAACACCAACATGAATTATTTGCCTGTTACAAAACCATTGCACAGAGCACAGGGAAGACAAAAAGAGACAGAAAAAATGACAGGAAAGGGAGAGAGACAGAGACAGAGAGAGAGAAAGAAAAAAGAGAGAAAATGGAGAGAGAGAGAGAGAGACGGAGACAGAGAAAAGGGATGTTGCGTAACGCTTGCTATGTTGAATAGGTGCAGACAGGTAGGCAGTTAAATCTTTGAGCAGTACATGGATGAAGTAAAACTTCCTGTTCCATTGTCATCCCAGCTCATCTGACACTGTGCAGGAGAAGGGCGACACTGTTCCATGGAGTCGCCTGAACAAGGGAAAACTGCAACGTGACACATCAAATCATTAGACCAGGACCGTATGCCTGGATGACTTTTCCAGTAGGAACCCTATTAAAGTGCCTGAACATCCACCACTCACGTGTCTTTCAGATATTTGAGCTTTATTACACTACGCATTGTGTTTTTTCTTATTTGTATTATATACATATTACAATATGTTTGTAAGATGCGTAATGTTCACTGTGGGCCTAGGGAGCATTGCAAATTCAAATTCTGTGTGTGCAACCTATGGTATGGTTTTTTGACAAGAAAGCTGACTTTGACTTTGACTTTGACAAAGGAGAAACACATGTATTTAATAAAGCTATTGAAACCTACCTGTCAAAACATAGTATGTCTGTTGGTAAACAATGATACCTTTGTATAGAGTAAGGAATTTTGACTATGCAAATACCATTTTATCTTTTCTCATCTACAAATTAGCAATCAATAGCAACTGAGTGATGTGAAATGTAAATATCTGAGAGGAGTGGAAGAAATACATTTGGAACAAAGTTGATGTAAGCCCAATAATTTAATGACAATATTAAAGAATGCTGCTCGACTACCAAGGTATTGATGGCAAAGATTCCATCCTGTTCTGCCGATTGTTAAACTAAAAGGCAAAAATGTTAGAGATCACGAACAGTGCTGGCCTCACATCCTATTCACCGCAGCTATTCGCTGCCTATAGATCGTCATCGCATGTCGTATGACAAAGGGAGGATTATGGAGGAGCACGACACCAAGGCAGGTATGTCAGGTATGCCACTGAATGGCATGTGTCATTGCCGTGTTGCACTGTACGTACTGTACAATTCCTGTGTATAGGAAGGTCTTTGTACTTCAGCCGATGCAGTTCAGCTTTGGGCTCTCCTGGGTCTGTGCATCTCTCACTCTCTCTCTCTCTGCTGATGACAATGTTCTGTACCAGCAAAGGTGTTTTTCTTTTCATATCGACCGTGCATTCACAATTGCAATTAGAACAGCAAAATTCATCAGTGCAAATGAATAGGAAGGCTAAAAAGGCTTCCAATTCACTTTCTTCTATCTTATCAAGGTCTTCCGTCTGGATAACTCCACGAAGATGGCACAAAACAACTTGCTATCAATGTGTCCATTCTTCCAATACCACATGAATGACTTATGATGAATGACCAATGATTAATATGTGACAAAAATGAATACAGCAGCAGTATAATTGAACTAGAAAGGAGCAGAGACAGGTAGGGGAGGATAGGCTAGGCGAACAATCTCTGACTCTCTCGTTTCCACTGCTCTACGTGTCGGCCGGCCCTCTCAAGGCTCCTTGTCCACAGCGCTGTGACGGAGGCCCACAGGCTGCCTTCAAAGGCTTGTGTTAAGCCCTCAATGCTCCAGGAGTACTAATTATCAGGAAACAATTAGGGAGAAATCATCACAGTGTGCTGCTGATGCAAAAAAGGTTCTTTCTCTGTGCTCTGTCGACAGTCGGAGAACAAGCTGAGGTCAGAGGAAATGACAAAAGACCTAATTAAAAACTCGGTTATTTTCATTTCAATCATTCGTCTTTGTTCACTCTCTGCCAGTGTACAGGGCATGAGCAGGAACTGCTGCATAAAATGTAGCTCAAGCCAGTATGAGCCTTTTATTATAATCAAGTACAGACATATCATTGTGCCGCTGGGTTATTTCACAGACGTCCTGCTAGCATAATTTGATTGGCATTTTAACAAACAAAAAATACATTTCGCAAAGGGGAACACTCCATATCGTTGGTCCCTGTCAGACATTTGTATAAAGACTCCAAAAGAAAAGGATTGACATCCACACAATGTTGTATTGACATCAGTACAATGAAGCTTGGCATCAAAAACAGCACACAGCGGTGTGCATGGTCTAAGCTGTGAACATGCAATCTAAATGAAAACGGACACAAACAGCGTACGCGCCACGAAGGCAGAGGTTTTGGTGTGAATGAGGCCTCACTGTAGCTTAAACCCATAGATTAGCATTTGTAGTTCTTTTACAGTACGCCATTTGATTGAGAAAGGACGGTTCAATAGAATACCAGCCTGTATTGGAGCACAGTGTCAGGAAAATAATGCACACAAAAAGTAGTGGTGTCAGTTACTCTGGCTCTAGAGTGCTTCCTAACGTTCCAGTCTTTCTGCAGGGCTCCTCAGACCTGTTTGAAAGACCCCAATAGTAACGAGAGTCAGAGTTTCATTTTGAAAGAGGCTTTACAGGCCAAGGCCCCGGCCAAGGTCTTTTCAGACATCACAATCCTGTAGTCAATAAAACTAGAAAACCTAATTCAAAACCTCACCCAGCCAGCCAGGGGAAAAAAATGAATGGTGTTTGTACACTAAAAGTCTGAGGAGCAATTTACTGAATATGACAAACTGTGTATTACATTACATTGCATTTTCCAAATGCTTTTATCCGAAGTGACTTACAAAAGAGGAACAACACGCAAGCTACAGTGCTATAACTGCCAAATATGATGTGTTATTTTTGCATTGAGTTTACAATGCTATGGTACAGTATACTACTAAGGTTTTTGTTATGGGATCCCTGCACTCAATAACTAACAATAACTAGGTACAAGCCTCATGTGCTCAATTAGAATCACTCTGATTCAGTTTTTTTTTTAATACAACTGCATAAATACATGTCTTGGGTATATTTTGCACTGCAGTATAATTACACCAATGGCAGAAGAGGAATATCGGACAACATTCGGGCTTAAAGCATTAGGCCTCTTGAAATGACGGCGTGCTCTTGTCCTTGCAACCCCAACTTGAGGTAAAGTCAATTAAGCAAAAAGTAAATGAACGCCTGTGTGAAGACTTCACTGCTGAAGCAGGCACTCTAAGTTCAAGAAACATTTTCCAAAACATTGTGGCGAAGCGGCGGAGTAAGGATCAAGCAAGCTGTGGGGAGTCCCCCTTAAGCCCTTTACAGTGGCGGAGATAAAGCAAGCAAGCAACACAATTATTTTCCCCTACATCCTCCTAGATTGAGTTTTAATGCCCTCTGTAGAGTGGCGGGGGGTTGTCATCCACACAGTCGCAAACCAATTTGCTCGGCGGTAGGCTTTCACAACAGGGCCCTGCTCAGCACATGGAGAGCGCAAACAGCGGAGCAACTGTTCACCAGAGCGCCAGCAGCTGTAAGTGACACACACACACACACAAACACACACACACACAAACACACACACACACACACACACACACACACACACACATGCGTGTTACCTGATGGATGACATGCAAGTCAAATATTGACGGCATTTATGAGCACAATTACAGCGATGAAGGTCTTCAGGGCAAATGAGCGTGTGGCTTTACAAAATGGCTCACAATCACTGTCTTCTATCTTTGTCTTTCTGACAAAAGAGTTAAGAAAATGTCATAGGGTCAACTGTCATGGAAAGCATAATGAGAGCATATTGTAAGTAAAACAGATCAATGAAACATTCCTAATTGCCACCAATTCCTGCAGTGACACACTGACTCTCACATCCCAGTTTAGATGTGACAATAAATGGAGGCTTTACTTGTTCTCTCCGCATAATTTGCACTTCCGACCACAAAGTTTCCTGTTAGCAGTGTGACATCTGGCCCATCTCTTTAGTGTACATCTCACACAGTGATGATACTCCTATGGCATGCCATCACTTCATACATAACTTAGTGTTTTCCTGGTGTGTTCTGTGGTGTATCCAGCAGGACGACTGGGTTATGCCTAAATACAGTCTCCAGCCAGCATGCTGTGGAGTAATTGAGTCTTGCCATATTTGTGAAGAAGAGGTGACACAGGCTGGCTACAAGCTTGCTCCATTGACATTAATCAGATTTGTTCGTCTGGGAAAATAAACTACTCAGAGATAAAAGTGCGGCAGAGCCAGACAAATAGCATCAGATGCTTATAAACAGCTTCTGTGAGCGAGTGAGATGTGACTGTCGGCTTTTATTATTGTGGTTTTGCCTCGTGGTGGGCAGTAGTTTTGTTAGACTAGAGGGTTTCTGTTAGGCACAGTGTGTTGTCATTCTCAGCACAAAACCATGGGAATTATTATTTCGTGGAAGGCCTTTGTGAAACCTTAAAAGGTCGTGAACATTCGATTCAAAAACGTCACTAATGTATGAGTTTCATTCAGCGACGGACAGAACCGCTTAGTTACCTGGGGCCCTGTTCTGTTTATCTGTACGGAGACAGCGAGGATTAGACTGTCGCGCTGAGACCTCACAAACGCTGCCTGCGTGTGCAAGTGTGGGCTTGCAGCATGTGAATGAGCAGCCTATCTGTTCCATTTCTCCTTTTCTTGGAAAAATATAAAAGAAACCGTGGTGTGACCACGCACTCCTGGCTCTGTCTCTGTCTCCATGTGGTGGTTTGAAAGGGAGTATTGTTTTTGACAGTCTTTGCAATATCTCAAACAAGAAAGTGTGTAAAAGAATTGAAAAAAACAAAAAAACAAAACAGGAAAACACAATAGTTGTAACTGCAAGTCTGTACAACATCGATCACAGTCGATGGTTAACAGCTTTAAATATCATACAATTTACAATGTAGCCTAGGTGAGTTGGGTGCTGGGGGATAAACTGCCCCCAAAGGACAGCCGAGACTTGCTTCCGTCTCCTTTCACTGTATAACACACATTATGTCCACAATCAAATATCCTCAAATGTAAAAACAATCAACCTCATCCTGCAATAAATAAATAAATAAATAAATAAATAAATAAATAAATAAATAAATAAACAACTAAATAAATAAATAATAATCAAAAAAACATGGGGCAACATGGACTCACAGTAAGACAGAGAACGAAACAAACTTCCTTTCAGACCCAAAAGTAAATTAGGGTGGAAAAATACAGGATGTGCACAATCAAATGTCCTCAAACATAAAACCATCCACCTCACTGTGCAGAAAAAAAAAAAAACATGGGCCAACATGGACCAGCCCTGCATAAAGGGTGAAAACGAACTTCCCTTTCTGCCCCAGGGGTAAATTAGGGAGGGAAGCAGTTCACATTCGAATATCCTCAAAAGTGAAAAATATCTGCCTAATCCTACAAAATATAAAAAAAACATGGGCCAACATGTAACCAACCATGGGGCAGAGGGCGAAAAACAAACTTCTATTTCAGACCCAGGAGTAAATTAGGGAGAGAAAAACTTCTACCTGGAAGTGACAGAGCAGCAGCTGTGGCTTCACCCCGGTGAAATGCCCAAGCGCTCTGATGTGCACCGTCTGGCATCGCGGTGTGCTAAGTCATGGCGCTGGGCACGTGCTTAAGCAAATGTGCTTCTTGTGCTTTGCTTCCCCCAACAGTGCAGCTGTTGCCCACTTTGTGAAACCATGAGGGAGAGACCGGTTTAATGAAATCTTGGACCACGCTGGTGTCTG
This sequence comes from Coilia nasus, assembly GCA_027475355.1. Taxonomy (NCBI): domain Eukaryota; kingdom Metazoa; phylum Chordata; class Actinopteri; order Clupeiformes; family Engraulidae; genus Coilia; species Coilia nasus. Next base: position 21,703,073 of record CM050214.1, read on the forward strand.
GAGGCTGCTCTGCTTCTCTGTGTGTGTGTGTGTGTGTGTGTGTGTGTGTGTGTGTGTGTGTGTGTGTGTGTGTGTGTGTGTGTGTGTGTGTGTGTGTGTGTGTGTGTGTGTCTGTTAATGTGTGTGTGTGTGTGTATGTGGGACAGAGAGAGTATATTTGTGTGTGTGTGTGTGTGTGTGTGTGTGTGTATGTGTATGTGTGTATGTGTGTGTGTCCGTTCCTGTGTGTCCGTTTATGTGTGTATATGTGTGTGTGTGTGTGTGTGTGTGTACGTGTATTTGTACACTGTGTGTGTGTGTGTGTGAGAGAGTGTGTGTGTGTGTGTGTGTGTGTGTGTGTGTGTGTGTGTGTGTGTGTGTGTGTGTGTGTGTGTGTGTGTGTGTGCAGATAGACAGATCTTTAAAACTAAGGGGGCCCAGCAGAGCACAGAGCTGGTCTCTGCCCTGACCGCTTCGCTCACACCCTCCATCACTCCACTCCACTCCACACCACACCACCAGCACCTATCCCGTGTGCACGCTTTTAGTTTTTGCGGCTCGGGATTCTCCATTACTGACCTCTTAGAATGTAAACACACGGCTTGGCCCACAGTCATTTTGTCCTAACCACCGCCACACCACAGCCTGCGACACCGGCCAGCGGCCCCCCTTGGCTCCTTTAGGCGAGGAGATTGCACTTGTGAATTATTTAGCTGCACCTATTTGATCAATGGTGGAGAGTGCTGCCCCGTGCTACAATACCACTGTCTGTTTCCCTTTAAATATTGATGAAAAGAGAGTGGAGAGGGTGAAGGGCATTTGCACTTTGCAGTAGGCAACTCTGACAGGATTTTTTTCCCCCCTTTTCATTTTCTCTGATGAATATTTTATCACCACGCATGTGCACATGTCCTTTGGTGGGATATCGTATTGACATTGACTAAAAAGGTAAAAAAGCATCACCTGAGTCGGAGATCCAGTGCACACTCAATATCACGGCTAGATTTGGAAATCTTGAAACTGAAATGAACAAACTGATATGAAACTGTGAATATGATAATGTTTTGTGAAACATATAAAATTGAAAATTTTAATATGCCCTAAAGTAAAAATTCTTGGATGTGGCACCCTGAAGTTATGATTTGACTGTGATATCATGGAGCAATGTAACTGCATGGGAAATGGTCTGTACAGGGATTGCCGCCTATTCACTCAATAATATTGCACCATAGGCTGGCTGCAATTTCATACCTGTTTTAGAGATTTAACTAACATACAATTTACCATTTTTTAACTAAAACTAAAGCAACAAAGTCATGGTAAAGCTGGAATATAAATTTCTTTGAAGAAAGATTTTTTTTAAATCCCAACCAGCAGCTATCAACCTCACTCAAGCATGTGCAGTACCAGATATAGAAACTGTCAGGGTGATAATTCTCAGTCTAAGTTTCAGTACAATAACCCACTGTCACATTTCAGCAAGACAATTTGGCATGATTTATAATAATGGTGACATTCCCCTTGAAGGGCTTTATATTCATCATTCAAAACTTTGAGAGACCATTTTCTGTGAGGAGAATGTTGTCACTTATTTCACAAAGGTTAATTAGTCTCACATCTACTACATGCTCTAATCAGTGAGTCTCCTGGCCATTGGTATGCCTTGCGCTGTGATATTGGTGCATTAAAAGTATCTGTCTCACATTAGAAAGTCTAGTCTAAGCGAGCTTGACTTAAAAAAAAATGCTAACACGTTGCTGCTATGCAGGAGCTGCCTACATACACCTGCAATGCAAGACAAGATGCTCAATAGCTTCAGACTCGCTGTACCAACAGCAGATGTGGGCTGTTCAGGCAGAGCCTGGGAGGTGGTTGTTGAAGCATAACTTTCTTTATGCAGTGCAGTGGATAGAGAACATGGCTGCCAGGTCATGTCCATTTTACATTTCTGGAGCACCAGGAAAGGTTTTTGTTAATCTGTTATCAAAGTGCCTAATTATTACTATCCTTCTTCTTCTTCTTCTTCTTCTTCTTCTTCTTCTTCTTCTTCTACATGACTGCAGTTAGTGATGCACAGTTTTACAGTGTTAGAACATAACACAAAAACCTGCAGAGCAAACCTGCAAACCTGTGCACATACAACACACACATACACACACACAGACACGCACCTGCACACCCACACCCACACATACTGTATACTAGCATACAGGCATGCACACACACACACACACACACACACACACACACACACAGATGTGCAGTCAAGCATATTCAGATCTGAGAGCAGCCCGCTGACTCGGAGAGAACAGAGAGAGGCATGTTCTTGTAGCAGGGGAGAGCCCAAGAAAGTGAATTAAATCTACAGGAAACCACAATCTGCCAAAGCGATATTGATGGAGTTGCACAGTAATGAGAGAAAAACAGCTGGCCCTCATCCAGAGTGCCGTGCGAGGCCCGCGCTTGGCTCTAGATGATTGGCTGGAAGGCATCCAGGGTTGGCTGCAGACGCAAAGCTCAGATAATCCCAGACATGGGCCATTTCACTCTTCACCTCAATTATTGCTAAAATCAAATACCGGCTGCAGATTGTTCTCCACTATGTGAGAGTGAATGAGATTACAGAAGCAGTAGTACATGACTGATTTCTGCTACGCGGTGTGCTTTTGTTATATTTTCATCCAATTTGTTGTGACAGACATTGTGACAGAAGAGACATTCAAAATTATTCTCCTGGAAATAATTTTAGGTTTGAGTTACATATATGAACTTACACGGAGCATGTACATTAGCTTTTGCATAATGGTTGATCATGGGCAAAATAAAATGCTTGTTACATGTAACTTGTTTCAGCAACTGGCTAAAAAACTAAAAAACGCATACGTCTTAGATGCAGAAATACATTTCCATAAAAAACAGTGCAAATTACAATTTTTATGTGCTGCTCAATTACTTCACAAGCAGGAAGAAACTCATGAAACATTTCAGAGTGTTTTGGGGAGCGTGCATTTTATCACCAAAGAGGAACAAGACATAACTCATTTTATATGACTCGGTTTGCAGCGCTCGGTAGTTAATATCAGGCCGCTTCCTATGAATCACCTTCGAATCACCATGTTTTATCAGTGCTGAAAACCTTCCCAGCATGCAAATGGGCTCGAATGAGACCAGAACAGCTGTGTCAGAGACCGGTTGAGTGAGCGACTTCATCGCCCCGCACTCAGCCAGACTCAGCCAGCCCAGTAATTGGGACTTTAACCCCCACGGGGGCAATACGCGAGACATGTGGAAGAGGAAGTTGATACATTATAGGAGCTGATCTGAATTTTTACACCGCTGATGCCCACTGGCGATGGCAGATAGATATCTGGTTTAATGCTCTAGTCCACTCAGTAGGCGTGTCAGTGGCATGCTTCTTGTGACAGGCATCTTGACATATGACTGTTCTTTTAAAAATCTAACTGCTACATAGTCATAACCTTTACATATGGCTATGTACATATGTTTTTTTTTATACTTTTTTTTTTTACCTTTTTCTTTAATAAAACTGTTCCATTAAATGCTACAATAAATATTTGACCATCACCATGTACAGTATGCAAATCAACAAAGATATTTTTCTTTTACATATGTCCTGTTATTATTACATTTTATGTCCTGTTTTTATTGACAGCTTTACTGTATTTTCCAACATACTCAAGCAAAAAATGGTTCTTAGCTTTTCTTTGCGGAACAAAGCCAAGCCACCCTCAAGCAATCAAAAGTTAAATACAGAATCACTAAAATGGCTCTTCTGTATTCAGGCTCACCTAATAAGGAAGTAAATGATTTAGAACAGCTCCCATTTGGTCTATTCCCAAAATTGCCTTCTGCGCATCAATATAGTTGAGGAAGGAGCTGCACTGCGACTGCAAGGCAAGACTGTGAGAATATTACTCAAGTGAAGAGTCCACACGCTATTGTATGCAAGATTACTCAGGAGACTCAACAAGATATGTCCTCAAGGAGCGATCTGACTCAACTCATGTAATGAAGCAGCCAGTTCACTAAATGCCTTAGAAATTACAAGAGGGGAAATCGCTATTTAAATGCGGAACTTGTCTGGTGAAAAATGAGATTCTCTTCACACTGTTCTCCTCAGCGCTAACACACCCTAAATGCTGGTCTTTAACGTCAATACAATATCTGCCGTTGCCCACAGCATGCAATACACACAGCAAACGTGGACACTGAACAGTACTGATCATTGTGTCAATGTCAATTTAGTCCTCGAGCACAACAACCTTTTTCAAACAAGTGCTTCAGGGAAAAAATACTATTTCTGTAAAGAGATTAATCGCTGTAGTCAAGTACATGGGATTTAGATTAAATGTTGGATTTAGAGAACAGAAATGGAAGTGTCTTAATCTTCCAGTCATTTTAATACTCTATAGATAGCAAAGCTCTGCCCTGAAATATCTGCTCCCATGCCACGCACAATGCATGAGACAAAGTCTCGATACATGATATTGATGTATCAACTCATTTCCTAACAAGCATGTCAACAGCCTACCAGTCTATCTATCAGAGATCATCAAAATGATTACTGGGAATCCACTCAGTAGTTTACATGTCATGTTACAGAGAGGGAATATTGCAGGTATAGGTACATCAGACATCATTAGTAGTCCATGCATTACATTCTCACTGACTGTACAAAGCCTTACATGTCATATTAAAACATCCCATCATATTAATTTGACAGCAAAAACAACAAGCTCTCTCATTAGGAACACGCTCACTGAGTGTTGGTTTGGTTGGGAAAGGTGCAAAACACACTGACACTGAGTACAACTTAATAACAAGATCGTGATTCAAGTGTTATTCTTTCATCTGATACACACATACAGTATTTGTGGCAGAAATAACAAATCTCAAAGTGTGAAAATGGAAGATTAGGTGCCAGCAACCAACGCGAAAACATGTCGGAGTTCATTCCACCCTATGATTACTGCAAATAGTCTACATGCGATATCTCGTTATAATATCATTTTTATCTAAAAAAAGCAGTTGTTTTTGTGCTGCCCTCTTTTCAAGCAAATCTGCACTAGCCTGACACTGCTAAACTGACACTGACGGCAGCATTAATGCCCTGGAAATATTCAACTAAATTGTAAATGACAAAGTAATGTAGTTGATGTTCGTTACATAATATTATAGCAACAGTTGAATAACATTTAATTGCATATATTTCAAGCTCTTTAATGAACTGGTTGTGCATGATGCCAATGTTGACATGACAGAAACACAAACTAATGACTAACTAACTGACAAAAATCAAAATGTATAATACAACCAATGTAAACACTGCCAAGGATTTCATCCATCTCTGCCATACAACAAAGATTGAATTACTTTTGGCTTATGACTGAGCAATGCGTCCAGATAAAAGGTACAGTATAAATCATTTAGCAGAAATGTAATTCCATAATTATCCTCGGGCAGTTGATGGTTCTCAACTTTTAAAAGCAGCAGTTCCTCTCCATCTTTGTAGTGTCCATTCATAGCATTCATACAGTTCCTGTGCCAACATTAATTCCATCTACAGCAATAGAGTGCTACTCTGCAATACTGAAGGTCACCGTGTCACACCTTTGTATAGCATATGGTGACACAGATTCCGGAAGCACATATTGGGGCCGGGTCCCGGGTCTCGGGCTTGCATGCCACTCAACTCATGCGGTTGGCAGAGGGAGGGCACACTCCCTGCCACCCACGCCGTCTGTTTTACAGCACTCTAATGCCGCTCTGGCAGGCGCTCGCCCGCGGCCATAGGTGGCTGACCCCATAAGCTAATCCACGGGCTGGCTGATGAAGCACTCTTCTCCGGTGTCGAGGGGTGAAATGATTAGGACTGTAGTTCTCCACTTTCATTTTAATATATCTCTCCAATCATCCCTTAACATTCACAGAACACTCACTGTATTAATCAGGATAAAAAATGCAAACAGTGCTATACAACGGATGACCTGCAAATACTTAAAACCAACTCAAAATTATTTGTTTGTGTCTCAGAAGTAAATAATTAGCTGAGAGTCACTGACAATCAACATGTCAATGGCGTTGTTGGTACCTCAACAGTCAAACTGTCCAGTGTAAAACTGTATTCCACAAGTGCTTTCTTTAAATATCCAAGATTGTCTTTTTTTAGCACGGTCTCATTATTTTACACAAATTTAGTACCATAACAGGTTACTGCATGTCTCCAATGAACTGAATATCATTCTTTAGCATCCAGGATTACATTACATTACATTATTACATTACATTACATTAAACTTAGCAGACGCTTTTATCCAAAGTGACTTACAAAAGGAGGACATAATAGCAAACAGATGTGTAGAGAACATCAAAGGTACCTATGTAAAGAGATGGTTAGTAGAATTTGGTTTTGTTAAGCAGTCTCGGAAAAGAAGGATCTTCACGAGCTTTTTGAAGGTCGATAGGGAAGTTGCTGCTCTTGTAGGGACTGGTAGGTTGTTCCACAACTGAGGGACAACAACCGAGAAAAGTTTGGAGTGACCTCGCTTTGTCTTGGTAGAGGGTACGGCCAGGCGGTTCGTATTGGAGGATCGCAGCGTTCTGGACGGGATGTAAGCATTCAGTATGACGTTGAGATACTGTAGGTGGGGGCAGATCCAGAAGTAACTTTGTAGGCTAGAGTCAAAGCTTTGTGTTGAATTCTGGCAGCCACCGGGAGCCAATGCAGGTTGATGAAAAGAGGAGTGACATGCAACCTTTTGGGTTGATTGAAAACCAGTCGTGCTGCTGCATTCTGAACCATTTGCAATGGTTTGATTGCACAAGCAGGAAGGCCAACCAGAAGGGCGTTGCAATAGTCGAGGCGAGAGATGACCATAGCCTGAACCAGGAGCTGAGTAGCATATTGGGTCAGGTATGGTCTGATTTTTCTAATGTTATATAGCGCATAACGGCACGACCGCGCTACGGAGGCAATGTGGTCAGAAAAAGATAGCCGGTCATCAATCACGACGCCGAGGTTTTTAGCAACCTTGTTCGGAGCAATCGTGACAGTGTCCATATTCAGGCTGATATCATGGTGGATTGACTCCTGGGCTGGGATCACCAGGAGTTCAGTCTTAGACAGATTTAGCTGGAGGTGGTGTTTCTTCATCCATGCGGAGAGTGCGGAGAGACAGGCAGAGATGCGTGCAGAGACCGTGGTGTCATCTGGACGGAACGACAGGTACAGCTGTGTATCATCAGCATAGCAGTGATAGGAGAAGCCGTGTGAGTGGATGACGCGGCCCAGCGAGGTGGTGTAGATGGCAAAGAGAAGGGGGCCCAGCACCGACCCTTGGGGCACCCCTGTGGAGAGGGTGTGAGTTGATGACAGTTGTCCTTGTCATGACACTTCAAAGGACCGTCCAGTGAGGTAGGATTCAAACCAGGAGTGTGCTATGCCTGTGATGCCTATGTTTGAGAGTGTAGTTAGCAGTATGCTGTGGTTGACTGTATCGAAGGCTGCCGATAAGTCGAGTAGGATAAGTACTGATGATTGTCCTTTAGTTCTGGCTACTCTGAGGGCTTCTGTGATGGAAAGCAGTGCTGTTTCAGTGGAGTGGCCGCTTCTAAAGCCAGACTGCAGAATCAGTGACCTTGACTAATTCAATGACTGTACTCTCATCAGTGTTCTAAAGGAACTCAATGGGCTCCTTTGACCTTGTTTGAAGGAACAGAGAGTTCTCAGGTGTGTGTGTGTGTGTGTGTGTGTGTGTGTGTGTGTGTGTGTGTGTGTGTGTGTGTGTGTGTGTGTGTGTGATTGAAATTGCAGTGCTCCCTAGGCTCACAGTGTTATGATAAAACATTTCTGCATGTATGCATGTATGTGTATGCGTGTGGCAATACCATATATATTTCCTTAAATATATATTTTTTCTGTTTGCTAAACTACTTTCTCTTTACAAGTACATCATAGACCCCCTGACATGAACATGCAATTCCTCTGCTAGCATATCACTTCAAAACAAAAAACGAATCTCTAACCATTCAGATAAAGAAAATCACTTGGGAATCACTTTCACAAACAGCCTTCAACACAGATCCCAAATGGAGTTGGTCAGGTGGAAGGTCAGGTGTGAATCCATGTATCCCTTCAAACTCTTGGATATTCCCCACTCAGAGTGATGTGGACATTAGACTTACAGTACATGCCACACTACAGAGGACTAAAAAAACACATCTCATGCAGGGGCTGTATCAGACTGCAAAAGAACAGAACAGAACAGGTGTGTTGGCAACAACTATAAATACAACAGCTCCAGAAGGCCTCCAGGAATATGAAATAAAAAGCAAGTTATCTGTGAATAGCTGAAAAAATCGATAGCAGAGCATCGTGAGGTCACAAATTTTCCCCCCTGTTTCAACACCTCACTGGGAGACCACAGACAGAAATAACTTCTTGTGCAGTGTGTAGAAATGTTAAGCCCCAGCGATAGATACCTGATCTGATTGCCAATGTCTTTGGATTTAAGTTAGGCAAGATGGGAGATTAAATCAGAGTAAGTCACAAAAAAGTGGATGCTTGGGTGGATGGGTGGTTCAGCAGCGCGCTAAAGCCCATTCAGATGTACCCCGTAAAGCCTATTCTGATGTACCCCGTAAAGCCTATTCTGATGTTCCCCGTAAAGCCTATTTAGATGTACCCCGTAAAGCTGCTAACAGGATTCAGAAGGAGGCAAAGCTTAACATACAGTACTAGTGGTCTGACCACTCCTACTTATTTGAACAGGCATGTAAGGTAGCATGTTTTTGTTTTTGCGTACTGTACGGTTTAGCAAGTAGGAGACAGTAATGAATTTGTGCAGGATTGACTGCTTGTAGTATTTAGCGATTCTGACATTTTTTTTCCCCTGTCATTTCCAAACAGAATTGCTGTAGACGGACAGATGGTTTAATGTGCATATGTTGTCCTCCATGGTTAAAAAAAAAATTATTTGACATCATTTCCACCAAATCAATGGCAGAGCACTACAGCATTGGAGATCTTCATTGAAAGAAACAGCAACTGAATACAGATGATTTACGGCAATAACAAATACTGACAAAGCAGGAAGTTATAAGGTTATGTGTCGCAGATAACGAACTTGGGTATCTTATCGGTGTTAGATTTTGTCTTTGACAGATGTCTAGGCCATGCGGAAGAGACGATTACAACTGATTGTCCCAGTTTCCCTATAAAAAAACAACAGCAGATAAGAAGAGATCATGTTTCTGTTGATACATCAAACAGATTCAAGACTCAACAGATTTTATTTGTCACATACTAGTTTTACAGAGTACAGCAGTAGTAAAATAAAGTTGGAACTCTTCAGAGCAAAAAAGAAAACTATAGAAAAGAAGCCACGGGGTAAGATTAAATAGAGGCATTGTTTATAAAAAAAAGTGTAATATAGAAAAAAATCAAAGAAAGGGTTGGTGACATGGCTTATTTATAGAAAAATATAATTGAAAGGTAATCATAATTATGACTATTTATCACAGAATAAATTATATTTGCACTGAGGAAGATACTTAAGATTAGTGAACATTATACTTTTAAATATTCTTTAGATGTTTAGATTCTTAAGAAGTGTAAATTTAAAGACACACTGAAATATGGCAGTGGTTGATGCTGAATATATTTTCAGTAGCTGCTTAGAATTATCTGATTAAAATGAGGCAATTGTATAACTGACAGGTGTGCACTTTCATGAATTTTAACTATGATTTATTACCTTCCTGGCTGATCTACAAGGCACAAGGCATAGCAAGAAAGGTTTCATAACACAAAAGCAATGATGGACTTCCTCCACATGCAAAGACTTTCTCATTATTGAAAATAATATCGGAATATGTATCAGGCAATAAGATGTAATTAAATTACCATATTCTCAGTCATGCTATTAAAGGAATGTCAACGTACAAATGTGTACAGTGCAGCTATTTCAGTTCAGATCTTATTATTCCAGACCTCACAACATGTCATGCGATTTCAAGCACACACTATCAAAACTTTCTTTTCACAACACTGCCACACATTGGATGTCACTAGTCTTTCAATACCAGGCTTTTGTTTGCCTTTTCTGGTTTTGCAGTTCTAAAATAAGCCAGCCTCCCGATTCCGGTTTCCATCAGCTCCCGCGGCACAGCCTCCCTCTCTGCGCCCTGACAGGAAAGTCACGGAGCGAACTCAAAACTCAGACTCAGCCCCGTGGGCTTCCGAGCAGCATATGCGCATCACACCAGCTCTCCTTCTCCCATCGCTTCTTCCGCCCCTAAAAGCAGACCGTGAGAGGAGTCCGGGGGGGTCTGGGGGCATTTGGCTGTTGCAGACATGTTGCACATGTTCACAACATGTTGCAGAACCCCTCTCCGCCATATCATCAAGCTTAAAGCACTTTGACTGCTACTAATGCTACACAGACATACATGGAGAAGGGAAAAGGGGGGCAGCGATAATAGGAAGCAGGATGTGTCCTCCAATGCAGAGGACAGTCACTCCCAAAGCACCGTCTGTGGCTGCGAAAGGCACAGGCAAAAAAGCGTACCACTTCAATTTAGGGTTCCTTTTTTTAGTGTATCTACATGTAGGAACATGTAGTAGTACGTACTTACACTGTTAATACCTGACATTAACCCTAACCCTAACCCTACAGTGTAAGCACATAATGTTACATATTGTTACATGCTTTGTTACACTGTACCTAATTGATGTAAAAGGGACAGTAAAATTAATGCAGGAATTAGGCACCAATTAGGTTTATAGAATAGAGGGTAACACTTTATTTTGTGGTTCCTTTTACAGTTTACCTCAATGTAACAACATGTAATACTACAGTATGTAGTTACACTGCACATACTAACACTAACCCTAACCCTAGGGTACAGTTTAAGTGCAATACATACATTGTTACAAACCTTCACTGCTACGATGTACTTGTATGATGTAGATACACTGCAACAGGGACTACAAAATACTAAGCACTTTAGTTTACAATTGTATCTACATGTAACAACATGTAAGATGCACTTACACTGTACTGACCTACAAAGCCAAAAGGCAGTAACTACATATTTTGTCAAAACTGAGTTTAGACTGGAAATTGACTTTATAACACCTCTTTGTTATGTGAGTAAATCTGCTTGCTTCTTCCTATTAAGAAATACTGTAACATAAAAACATCCACACTAAATATTTGACTGGGCATTAAAGACAACTTTAAAGGCATTTTTCTCAGTTTCAATGTTCACGTACAGTAGTTACTGCATGTTGTCTTTCTAGGGCAGTGTATTGTACACACCTAACACTAACCCTAAACCTAACCCTAAGGTACAGTGTAAGTACATAATGTTACATATTGTTACACACTTGGTTACATTGTACGTAATTGATGTAACAGGTACAGTAAACTAAAGTGTAATAGAGAATAGACCGCAGTGGGAGCCAGAGGCAGGCGTCAAACATAGGGTACAGCAGTAGTGTGTTACACACAGGAAGTGACAGCAGCAGAGTGTTTAAAATCAAGGCATGGCAGGGATGTGACAGGAGGAGATGAGTGCTGGCACTAAACTGGCACTCTCTGGTTATACCTCACATCGTTAAAGCAGTGAGAGTTTTACATTTACTCATAGAATAAAATAAAAAAAAACACAGAGAAGAGATGGACAGATTCAAAGAGACAGAGAGGGAGAGAGAGAACAAGAGAGAGAGAGAGAGAGAGAGAGAGAGAGAGAGACAGAAAAAGGAAGTCAGACAGAGAGAAAGAGAGACAGAGAGAGGGAAAGTGAGAGAGACAGAGAGAGAGAGACAGAGACAGAGAGAGACAGAGAGAGAGAAAGGAGAGAGAGTGAGAGGGAGAGACAAAGGTCTGTGTAGTGGGTGGGTTGGGGTGGAGTGCTTGCCAGCCGTGATGTTAAAGGCAGATATGTTGCAATCCAACAAATATTTATCCCTACATGGACAAAAACACTCAAGCGCTGGACTCCATCCATTCCAGCACCACACTATGTGAGTGCATTAAGGATATTGGACAAAAACTACAGGACAAGCTACTAATCCACTAATCTTTAGGGGCCCTGGGAATTGATGTCTGCATCTGTCAAGCATCAGGATAGCAGAGTGACACGCTCGAAATATACAGTAAGCATCACATTCCTCCCGCAGAAAGCCGAACCCTTTACACACCAACAGCCTTTACGGCAATTTGCTGAGAGTTATCAGGCTAATGGGACACTCTGGCATCCCGAGTGACTCTGCGGTGACAGGCTATGTGCGGATCACTGAGCAGCGAGAGCGGCAAGCGGGATCCACACACACACACACACACACACACACACACACACACACACACACACACACACACACACACACACACACACACACACATACACACACACACACAGATCACCGTAAACTGCATCTCACACCTCACCTCTGTGTGCACCTGCCGTGTTGTTGTGTTCCTTACAGGATGTCACAACCAATTTAGACGCTGAGATCGACATGCATACAGAGATTGCACCTACATAGACAGGAAGGAACATACAAAATACAGAAAGAGCCCCCTCTTCTCCCTCCCCATTTCTCTCTTTCTCTCTTTCTTTCTTTCTTTCTTTCTTCCTTTCTTTCTTTCTTTCTTTCTTTCTTTCTTTCTTTCTTTCCTACACACATTCTCTTTCACACACAGACACACAGACACACACATGCAGCATGCAAGAGGAAATTCTGTGTACTGAACGATTGACAGTTCAGTTTGAACTATTTAAAAAGGTACCTGAGAAATAAAAATTGTGTTTGTGTGTGTGTGTGTGTACTAATGAGAAAGACTTCTACTTTCTGATTTATACCTGAGAGGGAGAGAGACACAAAGTCTTATCTGACAGTAGTCTGTGTTTGGTCACAAAAGCCCTCTGAGTCTCACCAAGGTCAGACCAAAGAAGAGAAATATGTCACAGAGAAGTACCGATTACAACACTGTCATGATTTTTCACAGGTTGGACAAGCTTAACTCCGAAATGTTTTCCTACGGACAGGAGTAATCCTGTCCGTGAATAGGAAGATGGGAAGATAGGAAGATAGGATGTCATCTCGGCAAATTCTGGAAGGCCCAAAAAAAACACCCACCCTTGATATCTATGTTTAAAAAGGTTATTTGTGTTTTCACGCAAGGTGGGAGACAGGGATTTTCGTTTCATTATCCTTTAAGACAGAAAAAAAGCCTTAACCTATCTGATACTGCGATCGAAAGGCGAGACCTGTGATTGATGATCCAACTCTGGTGATAAATGGGAGACGTCATTCAGGCCAAATAAAGCCATTACTAAACCTATTACCAAAATGGCTGACCAACACGGCCCTAATGCAGCAAGTTAACTCTTGCCCATCCTCTGCCCCCCTTCACACAGATCCTGCTTGTTAGCTCCAGCAAGACTGGTGTCAGGACAAAAAAGTATTTGTGTTGTGTATTTATCACACAGCGGGGATTAAACACAACCAATCAATCTTCAGAGAGAGAGAGAGAGTGTATTCTGTGCTCTAATAAAATAAAATGTAATGGTGCTGTATACCTACAGACCAATAAATACTGCTCTGTTTGCACCTACAACACAGCAGAGGCATAGTACCATACTGTTTATCATTGCACATCATCAAATGTCTCAGTGTTTTGTTACTGATTTATTCGTTTTATTATTAGTATTGGTAACACTTTATTTGGATAGTTGACCCACAGAAATGTTACAGTTTCCTGAAATGCAGTTTAATTTTCTTTATTGTTTACTGATTTACCACCTTAATCGAATCCAACTCGAAACTTTAACAAGACACAGGGTTTCAACACATAGTTTATTAATTATAATATTTCGTGTACAATAACCAACCAGAGGAAATATATGTACAGGAAACCTCATAATGGCCAACTGATACCTTCTGTGTCACTATAGCAAACATGTACTTGGAAACTGAAAGTAAGGCATCACACTACACCAAACCCATGAAATGAGTCTCTCTTAATATAAATATCTACAAAGCAGTTTTTGTAATGACACCGACTAACCCACGACAGGTCAATACCTTCGTGTTAGTCTGAGTGTGTCCTGCATCCTGACCACACAAACCATGTCTGGTCTGTGGGAGTGAAGGGACATCTATCTTAGGCTGCCGGCTTCTGCGTTTTTCATTTACTTTATCCAACATCAAACCCTTTAAGATTTCAAGGTATTTTACCAGAGGCTAGTTCTCCGCTCATCAGCTTTGCTTTAGATAACGTGAACACCGACGGTATGGTATAATTAATTTGCAACATGTTTCTAAATCGCACATAGCCTACTCCACCTGAGAAAGTGTTGACTGCACCAGACCCAGGATGCACTATGACCTGACACACGCTACACGTTAGAGTGCCAATGGCAGATAACTTTTGGTCGAAAAGAACGCGCCAACTCTCTCTCTCTCTCTCTCTCTCTCTCTCTCTCTCTCTCTCTCTCTCTCTCTCTCTCTCTCTCGCACACACACACACACACACACACACACACACACACACACACACACACACACAGGCAATTGTGTCATAACTATATGGGACATGTAGGCTATTAACACTACTCCGCAATATCAAGACACAACACAGATGATATTCTTACCTGATGTGAAGATCAAATCGGAACAGCACCTGGATCTTGCATCTCATATCATGTCACCGTGAAGTTTTAGTCCAATTGAAAATAAAATAAAACCATACAGAAAAGGAACGTGGTAGTATCAATCTTGTTGTAACAAAAATAGCAATAATAAACTGCGACTAACCCAAGATCTTATGTCATAAATGCAAAAAAACATGAGACGACGTGAAAGTTCATTACTTCGACGGTAGTCATCTGCTGGAATGTGACACGAAGCGGTTGACAGGGACTGTGGGTAGTGCTTAAGCGCAGTGCAAGAAACAATTATCGCGGAGTCCGACTGAGGCAACGGGCTGCGTTGAAGACCAAACATCATTGGGCGGTGCCATCTGATTTCACAAAAAGTGCTTTGAGTCCAGGAAAAACATACGGAATATGTGGTGCATTTCTCAAGGGAATGTGTCCATCTGCCTAAAGCCACGATATTGCAGAGAGCGATTCATTCTTACCGTCTTAGCCATTCAGAAGAATCAGGAGCGAAACCTCATAGCCTACACAAAGACATCTGCGTGCCATTTCAATCGAGTGAATATACCTCATTACCCTGTCAGCGCACAACAATGATTCATATCCGTCTAATCAGACATCCAATGTGTTGGGGGTGATCTACAGGAGAGACAGAAACTACAACTACGATTTCAAGTCGAAAAGCAGTTCAAGTCTTTTTTCTGTCAGCAAAAATATTGCATATAGCCTGTAGCTCCTATAGGTCGTATACGAAAAATAAAGAATCTAAATTCACTTTTGCAAAAGTTCACTTATACTTACTTTGGTCATTACTCATATCATAAACAAAATAAATGTGAGGGACATGGTTGATTCGTATCATTGTTTTATTTTATTGAATCCCAGTTTATCTCATTGTTCTTTAGTCATTCCATCACAGGGAGTTTTTAATAGTCCAACTCAAGTGGAAGTGCATTGGGCACTTATGACAGTGTTTTTTGTCAGCAAAGCCCATGAGAGGTTAAGGCTGAGTGTTTCATGATTGATGGGCATTTCAGAGCTGGAGGTTTAAAATGTTTGTTGATTGTATTAAATCCAGTCGGTATGCTGAAAATGATAGGTGTGGAGTACAGCAAATGTAAACTTGGCAATTAGAGGCTGCCAGATTAGAAATGAAAATGAGTTAGATGGTGAGCTCATATTCTTTTAAAACCATGCAGAAGGTAATGGACACACACACATACATACAATCACACACACACACACACACACACACACACACACACACACACACACACACACACACACACACACACACACACACACACACACACACACACACACACACACACACACACACACATGCATGCATGCACAGGACAATATATAATACACAATAAATGTGCTAAATGTTTTGCAGCTCAGCCCACATTGTTTTAGGGCAAAAAACAAACACTCGTGTGTGTGTGTGTGTGTGTGTGTGTGTCTGTGTCTGTGTGTGTGTGTGCATGTGTGTGTTTGTGTGTGTGTTTGTTGTGTGTGTGTGTGTGTTTGTGTCTGTGTGTGTGTGTGCATGTGTGTGTTTGTCTGTGTGTGTGTTTGTTGTGTGTGTGTGTGTGTGTGTGTTTGTGTGTGCGTGTGTGTACATTCTAGAGGTGTACTGCCAGAAGCGCAATAGCCAGTATGTGGCAAGGTAGGAAAGGAAGCAATGCAGCGGGTGTTGCTAATTGGGCCTATGTTTTTAACCCAGTGGCAGTACTATGTATAGCACAAGGACAATTCAAGCTGTGGTGAGCCCCCCAGCTAACACTTAACAATATCACAAGTAGTGTTTGCACTGGTGCACAGTCTGTTTCTTGCCAACTGGGAAACGAATGTATGCCATTTGCCTTTGGAATTCACAGCTTTTTATTGCTGTAGCCTATATTGCCTTGCAACAACACAGTGAATTACTTGCTATTTTATTCGAAAGGAGCCTCGGAATCATAAGCGAACCTATATCTTAACCATACCACACTACAGATGTTTTAGAGGTCATGAATAATGCAAACCCAGTCCATTAGTTCAGTGTCCAGAAACCAACATCTGAGAGCTGTACTACTTTAAGCTACTTTAAGGCTGTCCCATGGCGTGTTTGAATGGGCTGCAGCACAGACACGCTGCTGACAACAAATTATTGCCACCCCATTAGTTGCCCAGGCCTTATGGCCAATTGGCTGCGCAGAGGGGCTTGCAGACACCCCACCCTCTAATTAAAACTGTGACAATGAAAAGATCAAGAGACAGTGTTTGTTTTTCTTTTCAATTATGTGTACAAGGCCACAAAGGATGGCCTTGTTTTTTTTTTTTCCATCGCTTCGCCCTTTGGTGTTTGTGGAGGGGAAAGAACGCCGAGTCCATCTGTGCTGTGTTCAGTCAGAGTCTGACTGGCATGCTGTTTTTTATGATGGTTCTGGGGTGAGCAGGGAAAAAGCAGAGTCGGCCAGCGAGGCACGTCCTAATGGCGGCCAACGTGTCCCCAGATGATCGTCATCATCGCGGGGCGAGATTGGCTCTCTGATGCGCAGCGACCCATGGTACAGCCATGCAGATCTGGGGACGGGGATGGAGAAGAGGACGGGGACGGGGGATACAGGGGGACGGCAAGCAAGATAAACAGGAGGGTCCAGGGAGGCGAGATATGTGGGATGGATACACGCTTTGGATTGATATTTCTCCCAGAGGATGAGCACACATCAAAGGGCTGTTTTGATCTTTCGCCCACCTTTATCTTTCTAGTCGGCGTCTCCCCTTCAGCGCGGACTGTGGACCCGTTGAGAGGACAAGTTTCTCAGACAAAGTGAAAGTTGGCATTAACAACCCCCCCCCCCCCCCCCAACCAACACCACCACCACCCTCTGCTCTATTGTGTGCTTGTCCATTGACATAGCCCATATCTGCCAAGTGGTCACGCTTCTGGCTTTGAATTACACGAAGAGACGGCTATGAATCTCAAAGCCTGGTGGTTTTGAACAGGCTCAATATGACCTTGAGCGATGCTTTAATTCTCTCTGACTTGACTTACATCTGCTGAAGGCTGATCAATAGTTGCTCAAATAAACATATTGAGGCATCCAATACATCAGGTTTGTCACCATTTGGTGATAAATGAGAAATCCATCACTGTGTTGATGCCAAAAGGCTGGATGTTTTTACTGCTATTTATCAGTAAAGGGAGTGCAGGGGAATTTGTGAATTAACACCATATCTATAAATATGTGATGGGGCAATATATGCTGTAAAGGTGTTTGAAGTGGAAATATGAATGCGTTTCACCATTGCTTGACATCTGAAACACCTAAAGAGGTGTTTGTACTTTGTGGATTCTTCTGATGGTGTCAGAATTTTGCAGTGACATCACAGACAATGGCTGATGAAAACGCGTTTGCAAGCTCCAGTTTGTGGTGTTTTTTCTTTTCTTTTTACAGCCTGAAGTTGAGTCGAAGGCTTCAGTCCAGACAAGAACACAGTCATTCCAAATGATTTCAGAGCAGTAAGCTGTCTATCATGGGGAACCGCAGTATAGAGGCTGGAGTAGAGGCCCACCCCTCTATTTGTCCCTCCCCCTCTCTCATCCTCTCTCTCTCCCACTCTCCCTTTCTTCCTCCTCTCTCTCTTTCTCTCTCTCCCTATCCCTCTTTCTTTCTCCTCCTCTCTTCCTCATCCCACTCCCTCTTTCCCTTTCTCTTGCTCTCTCTCTCTCTTTCTCTCCCTCTCCTTCTCCCTTTCTCTTTCTCTCTCCCTCTCTTTCTTTTTCTGTCCTTCTCCCTTTCCCTCTCTTCCTCTTCCAGCCAGTGATTCCTCCCTGGGCTTGCGGGCAAACAGAGCGTGACACGAGCAAGCACAAGTCTGTGCTAGAGACGGACAGACAGCAGTGGAAAACAGGAGATGATGCGGCACACAGCTGTATTTGGAAAAGTGCACCGCAACCAGGTTCTGCTTTTACAAGGAGGAGTAAAGCCTGACACTGCGTTTGCCCCAAGAAACAGCAATTCCACACAAACGAGCTGAGCTCAAGGCTTCTCCTGGCTTTTATGCCCCATTCCTGATGTGCCCACCCCCCCCTCACACACATGCCCTACCCGAATGATTTGTCCTAGAAGCTTTGATTAAAACAAACATGGCTGTCTGTGAAAATCAGCCCACATGCCAGTCAGCTTGAGGTGTGGCCTGTGCTGGAAATCTTGTGTACGTACAGGTGGCCATCAGATGTCACAGGCTGGCTGCACCACTCCAATAGGTCCTAATTAGTGTTCAGGGCCTCATGCTTACTTCTGAAAGTGCCTGCCATGTTTTCCCAGACCCCATGTTTTGATTGCCAAAAACTATTTCCTGAAAAAGTTAGCAATTTTTTTCACAACAGATTGTTTGTGACAGGAATATGGAAGAAGAAGCAGGAGCAGAATTTGATATGGAATTAAATTCTATTAGGATGCCACAACTCTCCTGGCGGAAGTACAGTGAGTGTAGACTGTACTGTGGAGTGTGATGTTGCTGCTGTTCACTGCTGCCTATACTAGATGGTCCCTCTTCAAAATGTATCACAGATGTAGCACTATGCCACCAGACTCGCCTACACTGCTTCTTCTTCCTGAATCTGTACAAAGAGGAAGAGGTTGAATCTGACATGAACATCTCTAAAATTTCAACTATCCGCTAGCTCCAGGCTGTCTCTGTAATCCTCTGGATCCAAAAGTGTGGGATGGGATTAACATAGACAACTATCGCATCACCAAATATCTCGACCAACCACAAAGCTTTATTGTTTTGTTATATCTTGTTGACGTGATAGTGCCAGAGTTATTAATATGGCATTAAATGTATACTACTACTACTCCCAACCACAATTCAACACTTGTTCATGGTTGCTGTCTCATAGCACTAGAGGTCTGATTAAGCCTGGAGTAATTGTTTTTTTTATTCCATTTTGTGGTGTACATTACATTTGCAGTTCATACAGTGGCATGGGCATATAGAATGTGATGCAGGATATGTAATCTTTTAATATAAATCCTCTAGACTGACTGACAGGATAGGTATGGTTGCATGGAAATCATCACAAAAATCCAAAGTGCTGTCAACCCTAATGGTTAGAAATCAGTATTCAGTTAGCGTTAAAAAAACAAACCTTCCTCCAATGCACACACACGCACAGACTAAGTAAAACAGAGAGTTAGAGACAAAGAGGGGAAAAAATAAGGGCGATTGCTGGAGTACTCAGGCTTAAGCCTTCCTCCTGCATCCATGGAGGAGGCTGACCCACATCAGCATCAGCAGGTTACATAAAACCCAGGCACAGATGGCACAGCGGAGACAGGGGTTTAGGTCTGACACACTTTGCAGTGAAGGATGCACTGAAATATCCTTTGTAGTACACGTGTCCTATTCATAAAACCAGGGAACAGCAAATGTAAAAAAAAATCTGTCTGACTTTTCAGTACATCTAAACTCTATTCCGCTTTTTTTTTAACGCAACATAATTGTGGGGTCTTCAAAAGAGGCCATTATGCTTGGCTAGTTGTATACAGTATGCTTGGGCAGTTCTATCACGTCACCTATATACCTGCTCTCATCCTCCTTTCAGATAACATGCACAGAGCGAGTGTGGGATGCGTCAGTTGCGACAGACTGACTGCAAGGCCTGTACTGTATGTATGCAAAGCTAACACTTTGTCCTTCCTATTGGGGAGGAGAAGGGAGGGGAGGGGGTGGATGAGCAGAGGTCGGGGAGGAGGTGAGAAGGAGATGAAAAGCTCACAGTGTTTTTCATCCAGCCTTCCTTCAGTATTATTTATTCTGTTGGATTTCATGCTGGTGATTTAACGACCGCATTCTCGCTTTTATTTCTATTTGAAGACGTACCCGCCGCTTATTTTTGTCCTTTTCAATCCGCCATCAAAACTCTTGGCATCAAAGCCTTTATTCATTTTGCGGGTTGACTTTGCTGCCTTTTGTTCACATAAAAGTGAATATGGGAGCATTATCATGCTTGACAGTGTGTGGAGCTGAGGGATCCAATTATAGTTGACTTTCTAAATTACAATACTAACCCAGAAAAACTCTAGTGCATGTCTTAAGGAAAATGGCAAATTGTATGTGCTCCTATCAGGTAGGCTCTGCTCTGATATGACCTCACCACCCTCACCCCTACCACCACCACCATCATCATCATTATCATCATCGTCGTCATCGGCATCTGTATTCTTTGTACAGCTTAACCTTAAGCCTCTCGGAGATAGTGGTTTTCGGTTGGCTTAAAGGGGTTTAAGATAAACAAGGTCAGTAAGAAAAGGGGTGTGTGATTGGCAGGCAGGGACAATGAAAAATAAAGAAAGATTGGGTGGAGAGAAAGAAACGCAAGGGGGAGGGCATGTTAGAAAAAAAAAAAACAGTGAATAATAGATCACAAAGGGAGTGTTTGAAGGTTGCAGGTAATACCTAAGGGGCGACTGCAGACCGGAGGTAAAAGACAACATGCTAAAAATGCTTGGGTTGCTACTTTAATTGTTATGTAAGTTTCCTCAAGCTCACAAATGTGATCAACATGACATGCCATTCAAAGCCTTTAAAGCTGTTTTAATGCAGGGGATTACTTTTACAAAGGCCAATACATGACATATTATTTTATCAGCGTATGGTACACAGCGACACCCACAACATATGGACTATGGAGCAGAGGGCTAAAGTTAACCTAAAATACACAGAGGAAGATTAAAGATGAATGACTGATTTGGATCATTCAGAAAAGTATTTTAAAGCAAGAGAGGCTTATTATGACAAACGGGAAGATTAGAACTCAACAGGTGGATAAAATCTCAATATCCACCAAGAAAGTAACATGTAGGGATAAAATTTGTAATTGGCTTCAAAACAAATAACTGTTGCAATTTTGATGACTGAATGCAGTTTACATGTAATTTAGGTTCTCAGAAACTTTGTTCTGCCATTCGCAATGATTGACATGGCATTCTTTATTCAGACTGTTTGGACAGACAGACTGTTTCTAGCGGGTCTGAGGAAACTTGAAATCAAAGGAGCTTCACTTTCACAAGGTATTGTTCCACACTGTTAGGCATGAGGGGGGAGAGATTTTTTTAATGAAAAATTCAGCTGAGTTTGCAAATTCTCAATCTTTGCCTTTTTGATTTGATGTCTCAGAGATGTAGCACTCTCCTCTGCTGTGCTGCCAAGGCCTGTCTGTTCTATTCGCTTTCTATGGGCCACGGGAGGCTACAGATGCTGTCAGTTTTGCCTGGCAGATTAAGGGAATCTTTGGAAAGGCTCAAGTACGGTTGAAAATCTTTTTTCTCTGCCTCATTTTGTGAGAAAGTTTCGCAATACCTTTGTAAATATTACCTGTGTTGTACTGACCTGTGCTCTTGAAGCCCGGATGTTGGAAGCTGGTTTCCCAATGACACTGAAACCCATATGAATGATTCTGTGCTTGTGAATCATTTTAACT
The DNA here is from genome assembly GCA_027475355.1 of Coilia nasus. Lineage (NCBI taxonomy): Eukaryota > Metazoa > Chordata > Actinopteri > Clupeiformes > Engraulidae > Coilia > Coilia nasus. Next base: position 21,725,220 of record CM050214.1, read on the forward strand.
CTGTAACATCGTGAAGCACACTATCCAGCATGCTGATTTATTTTACTGGACAGCAACTTTTTAAAATTCTCACTGATTTGTAATGTATTTGTTACACAGCAAAATTGATAGCCAGATACTCTCTGGTATTAAAATGAAAGGAAATGAAAAAAATTGAAGCAGACTTTATTGGCATGGATATTCTGGGATATTCTTGTATTCTGGTATTGTATATTGTCATGTGAGAGAAATACAAAAAAGTCAAAATTGATGGGCGCTACCTCTAAATGACACTGGACACTTCAGGACCATGGACAGTGGCATAAAGGCTTCAGGCTATCCTGAAATCAAAGTGGCCATTTCCTGACTTGGTGATTCAGCCACTTATAGGAACAAGTATGTGCATATTATGCCTGTATTAGCTGTGTAAACCCTGCCTTTACATGCGTCAACTTCCACTTCTTGCATCAGAAACAGGACCCTGAAAAAGCACCTAGACCTTAAGTGTCTGGCTAAGCTGAGTCATTCAGAAATATTTCCAGTGATATTCAGGGAAAGGATTACAGTGATTTGTAGAATCTTTTCTGATGATAATGACTTTTGATTGCTGTTATTCCAATGCCTAAAATCAGACTACTTCACTTACAGAAGCAGTGAAATCTATGCATTAAAGATCTTTGCTTCTTACTAACTTGTGTCAATGAATATGCAATTGAGTGGAACAGTGTGCAGCTTAAATAAAAAAACCTTTAAGGGGGGAAAGAAATCTGCTGTAAAATGTGGAGCAGCTTCCATGTAGAAGTGCATGAACACATGGGGAGAAGACAAATGTGAAGGAGAGATTGTCTGCTGCTAAATCAATACAACAGGATATCGGAGGAAGTTATAGCCTTAGTCAGAAACTGAAAATTAATAAGACTCAACAGAACAATTCCTGTAATATTCCCCCGCTCCCTGCACACCACAACACACACTGAAAAACACAACATACCTGAACAGGCATCCACTAAAGAGAAAGAACTGTTTTAAGAAAACACAAGATACTTGTGCACCTAGGAAGAGTACCTTTGGGAGCAGAGATTTAGAGCCCTCTTCACTACAAACCTTATTCCAACATACTATTGTTTGGCAGAACATTTAGCACTTTAGGTTCATTATTCTACTATTTCCTGAGTCGTAAATCCATCGTCCTATTTTTGGGTTTGTTTACTAAGTAGCAGAGTCTAGTTGGTCTCTGAAAATTTCAGGACACTTAGTAGCGCACTTAAATTTGTGTAAATTTGTGCAAATTTGTGCAACTTAAATCTTAAAAAACAAAAGACACAAAGGATTGAAAACAATGGCCAAGCAGTGTCCGGCTAGGTAAGAACAGGAAGGCCCTGGCGGAATGCTTATGAAAATCACCGGATGAAAAGCTATGGCCCAGCAATGCCTTTAGCCCCCTGGGGAGAAAATCCTTTCATTACAACCTGCCACGGTTTGACACTTTCATTCTGCCGCAGCTGAGGATGGCACTATAGCGCAGGAAACGCAACCACCAAGGACACCACTCACCGATGTAACATGAAACAGGATGGATATGAGAGCTGTCATTCTCCCGTTGACATTACACCATCCGTTCCTTCTCACCGTCAGCCAATAACTCAGAGGCAGAAGAACAGGGGATGGTGACACAAAAGGTTTTACTATCACTTTGATACAGACACACCAATTTCCCACCAAAAGTGCCCATTCAGGGCCAAAGTTAAGCCGCCGTGTACATGGAAATGGAGTACCCTGCATCAGAAGTGAGTCAACAGAAGCAGAAGCATGTAATGGTGGCATAATTATAAAATATACATATGCACATCTAATATGTGTAACATAGTGTATTAAGACGTCATGCCCGATGGTCAGAGACAAATTAAGATGAACATACCAGCACCAAAACTGACACATAATATTAAAAAAACAGATGGTTCTTTTACTTAGGATCCTTTGTGAAGCTTTAGTAGGCTAAATCAGAAAAACATACCTGAGACTACAGATTCTTAGGCCTGAGCACCATGTGCTCAGGGTCCATGGCTCACTGAATATGCCTTGACACTGTTGCCAAAAATGTCAACACATGTACGGCTTTGTTAAATTACCATAATGTGCTGACCAAAAACTGAACAAAAATGTTCTCTCCTCTCAGTTGTCATCTTAGAATAAAACTACATTGTAATTATCACTTCTTGGTGATATCTGTTCTGACAACACCTGTAATGCCCTGTTAAATTAGCAAAATGTTCTGACCAAAAAAGTAAACAAAACAAAAAACATTCTATCTTCTCACTTGTTGTCATTTTATCTTGCCATTACAGTGTAATTATCACTTCCTGGTGATTTCTGTTCTGCAGTACTGGGGCGCGAACAGTTGGTTCACAATGTTTCTCGGCTCCCAGGGCGGCTGCCCGTGGTTGCCCGGAGAGCGTGACTGGTGAATAATGGCGGGCTCCCCAGACATCTTAATGTGTCAGAGTTTGTGGGCAGGGGAGCCATCTGCTCTTTACAGCCCAAAAAGTCCTGCGAAGCCCTGCGAAGCGAAGGGCCTCCGACGAAGACAGCCAGACTCCGCCGAAGAAGACAGAGATGTCACATAGACTCAGACGTGACTGCACAATGCTAAATTGTCTGTGTGTAATTAGATTACGGAGAGAGCGGCTTTGATTTTAGAAGAATCCCAGAGGCAGCATAAACCCAAAAAGAGTCATTACCTATCATCCTGCCATCTTTGAATGTCTGTGAGTCTGAAATGATGGTATCTGCTTAAATTGAAAGGCATCCCTCTGAGCATGATGAACAGAGCCTGTCCAAATCATCATCATACTGAACCAGACAGGAAGTTGTATTTTCTGGGCCTTGTCCGATGCTGTGCTCTGTTAATGTGAATGACACATACGTGCACCACTGCTCATGCTCAGCTTTGTCTAGATGCTATCAAGCCATCTAACTCATAAAAGCATGATGATGTCACAACGAGGGATTTTAAAAGTAATATGACGTCATGGCCTTCACTCGCCTTTACACAAAGACTTCTGAGGTCATTAAGCCACTTGTGTTGCCTTGTTAGAGGTCTTGATGACTCCACTCTTCTATTCCCCTGACGATTCCTAGCCAGTTGTAAGCCTAGCAGGGACTGACTCATTTTTGAGTTTTGAGTCTTTTGCTTCCAGCTCAGCTACACATGATCCTGACAGCTGACAGCAGACTCTCTATTTGGCACTTGGAACAACTCGATGAGTTTGGGTTGTGCTCAGTGTCATATCTTGTAAAGATGTTACATAGCTATTCCATTATTATATAGACACACCTCACGCATATGCGTCTGACATTAATAGTGAAAGATTACAACTTACCCATTATCATCATCTGTATTCAGAATTTCTGTGGCCTAATGGGAAAAGAGTTGAGATCAGAGGGTCACAGGTTTGATCCCTGTACCAGTAGGAGAAATGTGGGTGGGGGATTGAATAACCGGCAGTCTCCAAGACCCTCGTCCACAGCTGAGCTCTAATCCCAGATTGCTCCAGGGAGACTCTGTAACTACTACATTGTGAGACACTTTAGATATGAGCATCGGCCAACATAAAGTAACGTAAAATTGTGTGAATCAATATATGTATACATCCCCCCCCCCCCCCCAAATGTGTGATTCTGTTCCAAATGAGAATGCAGTGGTTACATGCACTTTCAACCTATTTTATGGAGTCTCCAGATACTCATTATAATAATTCTAATTTGTGCTTAACCAGACTACAGAAAAACATTTTCATCATAATTGCCATTTTCTGTATGTATGACAATTGTCTATGCACACGGATGCACAGTATGAACATTGTTTACAATGGGGCCTGGGTCTCACTTCTGATTAAAATTTACAGAAGTGTCCATTCAACATGACTGTTTAAGTGTCTGACCTTTAAAAAACGCATGAGGTCATGTGTGTTTATTAAGTCACGGTGCCATCTATGTTGATAGTGTCTGTCCTTTTTCCCCCTCTTATTCACTGATTTATTCAGTCATGTCAGACAAGGGCTTGTGGTGTGAAGTTATCAGGCTTTGGTCTTGTGTGTTTAATCTTGCCGCTTTGATAAACATGCCATTATAAAAACTCAGATGCCCAGACTGATCCTCTCGGAAGATGCGCAGAGGATACCCTCCTTTTAGGAGGCATCTTCCTAACCCCGGCATCCATTATGCATGATTCACGGAGATTAAGTCAAACAGCTGCGCCCAAAGATTAATGTGCACATAAATATTGATAAAAGTGCTCCTCGGGGCGCGCTCCTGTGATCTGCACAATATGGGATGCTCCGCACCGCGCCAGAAGACCTCAGCGAAAAACCCAAATGGAACGGGATTATTAAATAAATAAATGAGGAAAATATCTCAACATTTGGAGACTGAAGTATGCCTTTTCCCCTGTCGTTTTCTGGTAATCAAGAAGGTCATTTTTAAACTCCTGCTGAATGCCTGCTCGTCAACTTTTGGAAACACTCCAAAGTTTATATTTAGCAGTTGAGACAATATTAATACTTAACTAATAATGTTTATAACAGTGTAAGTTAGAAAGTAAGATTTGAAGAAATGGCTCTGATGACTATGCAATTTTAAGTACAATGCTAAATTTATTAAGCATTATTAACACACACACACACACACACACACACACACACACACACACACACACACACACACACACACACACACACACACACACACACACACACACACTCTGTACTGCATTAATTACCGCATGTTTGTTACAACATGTATCTCCAAGTTCACTTCAGTAAATCCTGAAGCACTGTTTGGTATGTATTTTTGATTACAGTTTTCAACTGCTGTGTTGACACCCTGATAATGATTCAGTGTTGGATGGAATATCCTAAATTGAGACACAGACATTGGCAGTTGGCAGAAAGGGATTGCACTAATTAAGTGGGAAACAGTGTGGTGCAAAACTATGTTTATTAAAATATTCTGCTAAAAGCCAGGGCCTGACTCACCACTGCAATTATCAAGTTTGCACTTAAGCTGAATGGTGGTAATTCCATGTGATGCCATCAACTCAATCTTCTTTAAATTGGACACAGTCTATAAAAACAAGGTAAGAGAAGACATGCTGTTAAATTGTCATCACGTCAGCTGTTTATGGACAAGCCATTTGACTACAGCTTATTCTCCAAATAAGTGGAATGCTGAACAACAATGCAAGCGTGGGAAAATGCAAGATGAATTGTTTACCGGGATAGAGAAAGAGAACTTATTGGAGGGAAAGGAAATTGTAAATACTGGCCATTGGTCTGGGGCATGATACTAAGTCTACAAGTACATTAAGTATAGTGTAGTGTAAGTACAGTATAGTGTATAAGTATAGTGCTCTGAGTTAAGAATGGGTAGCTGTCCCAGGCTGGGATGTACTGCACAGCCTGTTGATTTGGAAGTGCTTTCTTCAACTGTCACCTTAATTTCTGTATACTTACCTGTAAAACATCTGGTAATGTATAGTAAATTACTGGGAATTTATCACAGATTACAGCTAAAACCTTTACTGTCATGTTACCGTAAAGTACCATGGTCACACTAGCTAGGAAACAGCTCTGGATATCCTCTTGGCTTTATTGTCTTGTCTAAAATGTCCCCAGAATTGTTTTGTTTAGAGGGCGTAAGTAATGATGCCGAGATTACTTGCCAACCATGTCCTGTCCTGACAAATGGGCTAATGAAATTCCCTAACAGGAGCAGAGGCACCAGAAACTACTGTACTGCTCTCAAGAGGGAGCACCCCCAAATATGCTACAACAAGCCCTTCAGAGAAATATATTAAAGTAATTGTGTTCTTTTTTGCACAGTCAGGGAGTTGTTGCAAGTCCCTTTTGACTGCGGATGTACACGTACATTTCTCATGTGACAAATAAATATCTTACAGTGTCCCAGGGGTGTCTGGAAGAGGAGGAGGATAAGCGCTTCAAATGACTATGAGTGCAGACTGCAGCTGAATTAAGGTCTGCAACAGCCTGAGAAGTCTAAACATCCAGCACACAAAAATGGGCTGCTTAGGCAAGGTGGAACATAGCCTGGTAAACCAGCCCCCTCGTACTTCATTTCATTTTGTACAGAGGGTCTGGAGTCGCGACGGTTGAAATTCATGTATGAGGACCGAGCAACTCCCAGCCAATCAGCGAACAGAAGGAGTGTTTCTGAGCCATGATGTTGACTTTGTGTGCTACATTTGAATTGTAGTGCGTAGGTAGGCTAATTGCATACGTGACGACCAGATGGAACAATGCACAACACCAGAACTGGACTCGGTACCTATTGACACAGAAGGACACAGATTGCTCAAAACCTCCTCACACTACGAGATGCAACCGAAACGAAACCATCAGACTTAGTGGTAGGGATGGTGGGAGGATTAGGACAATTCCATGGGCCCTGCACTGAATGTAGCTCTGTACTAACACTTTACACTGTATGTAGCGGGATGAGGTGGGGGAATTTGGGCAGTGATATTTTCTTTCGAGGGGAGAGGGGTGGTGGATTTAGGCAATATTATATTCTTTCATGGGGCGCCAAAATTTCTAGCATCAGCCCGGTAGATGTGGCTTTGTTTGTAGCTTTCTTTTGAACAGCACCCGTCTGAAAGCTTTCAGATGCCTTATGAAGCAGTCCAGTCAGTAAGGCCTGATCAACGCTCGGCATCCATTATGCATGATTCACGAAGATGAAGGCCCTCTCTTCTCCTAAGTAATGAAAAAGTGCTTAATTGACTTTTGTTTCTCTGTTTGTCAGTCATCACTATGACACTATAATTACCACACCAGATGTGGAAACAATGCCGATGCTTTAATGGGCTTGGATCCAGACAGAGTATGCAGATAAAGTCTGCTTTTACAACTAAATCATAATGAGTCAAAAAAAAAAAAATCAAACATAAACAATTGTTCCAAACTAGCAACAGATGTAGCTCTATCAGGAATTCTAAACAGCATTTCAGTATCAGTAGGAAACCAGGATTAAAAAAACACACAGACACACAGACACAGACACACACACACACACACACACACACACACACACACACACACACACACATACACACACACACAGACAGCAAGAAAGACAGATTGGGCACTCTTGAGAGTTTTTCACTGGAACAATTTTTTTGTTCAGAACACACATATACAATAAACTATATGATACATACAGTACAATAGCTATACAATACAGGAGACTGCTATTCCATTCTGGCAATGTCATGTTTAGTTCAAGATATAACAGTTACAGATAACACGTAGTTGTGTTCCCCAAGCTACAATGTTTACCCTCTAAGACAAGCAGATTCAGCACCATGGACAGAGCTCATTTCCTAAAAAAAAGTAGCTCATCTGTTTGATCTGCAATCAAGGGACTGCACCGCCTGTCCCCAGTGGAAGGACTCACCTCAGCAAACACAGCCAATAGTGGTTAAACACTCACTCCTGTCCACCAAAAAATTCAGAAGGAGAAAGCTGTTGTTTCAAGCTTGATTACAGGGGCTCCTGTGAAGTGTTGCTGGTCTGAAACGTGGTTAAATATCAAATGCCTACCAAATATTGAATGTTTCTCATCAGTAATGAAAATTACTGCACACCAGCCTAATCTCTTTGCAGGTTATTTTAATTTATGTGAAAAAAAATCACATACTTTATCAGGTTCACTGTCCAAATATTGATTTAGTTATTCCTGTGTGTCAGGGTTTATGACATTACACATTATGGTCGACTTAAGGTAAAACATGCTGCTTATCAGGTAGTTGTTCGTAAGCAGGATATCATTTGCAGAGTTGTATAAAGTACAAGTAGAAGTACTCTAACAAATGTAATTGCAACACTAGTGGTATTATATTACATGGTTTCGACTTTGTAATAACATGCTCCTAGTGTTGTAATTCTACTTCTACTTGTACTTTATACAACTCTGATCATTTGTCATTGTAAGCACAACCATATGGTGCAGTGCATTCAGTGTTCTGCCACTGTCTGCCATTGCCATGGATCTGCTGTGCTGCAGTGCCTGTGCAATGAATGCCTTAGCCTGCTATTGTGTGCTAGGGTGGCTTTTCAAAGTTCAGGCCGAGCCTTTGGGAATGAATGACTGAGAGCTGTCACTCAACCCCAGATACATGTTCCAGGTGATTTAAACCTGCAGAAACACTCTGTATGTCACACACTGTGGCACAGCCAAGAGCATCGCCTTGCCTGTGTGAGCAGTTTCACGAGTAGCTAGCTCTTAGCTCACCCCAATGATTATCCATAGTGGTTCTCAGCAGACACTGCTCACACATTCTCTGCTATGGGGGATGTAACTACCAAGCCAAACAGACAGATTCTTAGCAGCCTGAATCAAGTGTCCCTAAAGTAGAAGTAGTTTAATAGAAATGACTGCAATTTCTAGTGGATGCCTTAGATTACTCCTGTGTTGAATGATTTCAAAGAACAATATCAACCTTCATCCATGCAAGCATCAACATGAGAATTCTTTGCACTTACAAGATACCAATTACCAGATGACAGCAAAACTGACAAAAAATAAGAAATAAAACGAAATAATATTAATGGCACAAAATGGTTATTGAAGCTACTATAAACCAACATATTTATTACTTTGATTTGGCTACTATCCGCTGTATACTTCTCTTCGGTTAGCAGTGTTTCTGTCACTGGATTCAGTTTCTCATTAGTATATTGATCACAGTTTTGACAGCTTAAAGTTTGTGAGGTGTTGCTTTTTTGTTATTATTACTGGAACACTCATTCCTCTGCCTCATCCTTATTTCTGCTTCCTCAAACACACTTGTCTGCATTCAAAGGCTTCTGTCGCATTTCAACATGCTGTGAATCATTTGGGTTGGATTACAACCGACACGCACGCACACACACACACACACACACACACACACACACATGCACGCGCGCACACACACACACACACACACAACCACACACATGCTCACGCGTGCACACACACACACGCACACATGCACACAAACACACACACACACACACACACACACACACACACACACACACACACACACACACACACACACACACACACACACACACACACACACACACACACAATCATTCCTTTTTTCTCTCATTGTCCCATCACAACCACATATTGATTGGTCTCTCTCATTCCCATCCAATCACCTTGGTTGTCAACCATGACCCAGAGGCTCTTCTGCCTGGCAGCCAGTGGCATCTGAAAGCATAATTAGATGAGCTTTATCTTCAAGCCCTGTAGTTTTTGATGGGTCTCATTGAATTTCTGGGAGTTGGCCTTATTTTTCTTTTTATTCCTCAGATCTTTTTTTTGTTTGTTTTGTTTTTGGAGCCTCACCTTAGTAAGGCACGTAAAAGAACTTGGCTGTGAGACCTTACGTGGAGCTTTGCTGTCCTCAAAACAAGGTGACTCTTGCCTGAGAGGCTATTTGCAGCCTCTTACCACAGCCAGTTTTGAGTTCTTTGAAGACGATGGTCTCTATAAGTACAGCATAAGTCATCCGAATCCGTGTGTTGCGTGATTAAATAAAATATTTCTATAGTAATTTGAGCAATAAATGAGAAGATTGGTGTTTCTGTGTGTTTAATTTCGTGGTTTGAAACACATGACCCATGCAGTCAAATTAAATGAGGATAGGAATAATTACATCGCTTGAAGAAGTTAGAGCGAAAGAATTATGTGAAATAGTAACATTGTTCTGATGTCTCCATAATTGGAGATGTAATTGCTTTAGTCTCTGATTTTGAGCCATATAATACATGTATTACAGTTTTTGCCCATTGCTTGAACGCAATAGACATATGTAACCAAAGTAACAAAACTTGAAGTTGTGTTACCATGCCTTAAACACAGTGTAACCATACCTTAAACACAAACGCTGCTTTACACTTTAGTTGCAATTCTGCAACACACTTGCTCCAGCACACTACACACTATTTCACACATAAGACACTTCGTTCAAAAATGAAATACCGATGTATCAGTGGTAAAACACATCTATTCAAAATACAAAACACATACAAAACACACAACACTCAGACACACACCAGAAAATACTTACTTACAAAATTGAACACCAATCAGCCAGCTGATTGAGTTTTTTTACACACTAAAATAAAATCTTTCCCACATTTTTTCAACTACTCAAATAACAAAACAATGGCTCAGTGGAGGAGAGCATGGACAGAGAAGACAAATGTGTGATAACATGCAAATAACATTGGTTGACCACCTGGAAAACCCTAGGTTGAGACATGCCACCAATTTGGAAAGAGATTATGCTTACAGTAGCTTTTTGTCTCCAACAGCACTGTGTTTTACCATGTTTACTGTGAACATGATTCTTTCTAGAAAATGATTGTTTTTCAATTTTCAACATGCAACCATGCAACAAGCAAACACTTGCGTACTTGCATACACACCAGCGTACTGACTAATGTTGCATTGCAAGTCCAAATTTGTATCGGTTACGTAAAATATATTTCGTGAACAGTATTAGTCTTGTTGTGTTTTTCGTGAATGTTATTTATCAATATTTCTCAAAAGATAAAACCCAGATTATGTCATTAGAAAAGTCAGAATGTTACAGCATGTTTACAGTAGGATTGAACTACAGTATATATACAGTATACAGTTTATATACAGTTTATGGCTGCTTACGTATTGTGAGAGATGCTTAGTGAGAGAGATGCTCACCATATGCTTAGAAAGAGGAGACATTGCCCGCAATTACCTTGTCTGTCCACTTGGCGAACCAGGTTGCCATTTCGAATTGTAGTTGTTTTTTTTGTTGCTTTTACTTAAAATGAATTTACTGCACTGTAAAGTACACTACTGTAATGTACATTATTGAGTATTTCATTTTCTTGTTTTTGCGAAGACATGCCTTCTGCAGAACTGAATAAAAACGAAAGACTGCAGTGTTTTATATAAAGTAGACTAGTGTAGTGCACTCTCAGAAAAGAAGGTACAGAATTGTACTTTTAGGGGTACAAAGGCTTGTCACACCGGCAGTACCCTAAGGCACATAATTGTACCTTTTAACCACTGTTTTTCAACTAGTTTGTACCTTCTCCAGAGCTGAATAGGTACACATCGGTACCTTAAGGTCCAAATATTAGCCTTTCTTGGTACATTAATACGTATTGTACCTTAAGATACAGATTTGTACCCCTACTGTCCCCATATTTCTGAGAGTGTGTCCTATGTGCTTGGGTGTAGAGTTTTGGCACAGCGAGCCAAATTTTGCAAAATGTGTTTAAGCAATGGGCAAAAACTGTAAAAGAACCCAGTTTGTAATTAATGTTTACAGTGATTCTAATGTTTAAAAAGTCTGAGTCATGGACAGCAAGACTTACATTACTGCTGGTGTTAATGCCACTTTCTTCTTTGACTTTGTTCTGCCATGATGTTTTGAGGGGAGTCAGCTTGGAAGTCAGTTTAAGGTATAATTAATGCACATCTGCATGGGGCTATAGTTAATGCACATATGCATGGGGCTATAGTTAATGCACATATGCATGGGGCTATAGTTAATGCACATATGCATGGGGCTATAGTTAATGCACATATGCATGGGGCTATAGTTAATGCACATATGCATGGGGCTATAGTTAATGCACATATGCATGGGGCTATAGTTAATGCACATATGCATGGGGCTATAGTTAATGCACATTTGCATGGCTATGAGCTCTACACACGCAGGCTACATTGCTAGTTGCTGACTCTATACTGACTCTTTACTGGCTTTGTTGAATGGTTCAAAACATATACTTCATTATATGAGCAAGTCCAAGTCCACATAAGTCCAAGTCAACCAAATTGAATGAATTAGACATCAGTAGTACCTGCTTTGGTAATGTTTCTTCTTCAAAGACAAAGGGAACATCCCGGTTCATTAAGGTGTTGGTTCATCACTGCAATTGTGCACAAGATGACTAAAATATGATTTGAAAAGATGTTTCAGATGTAGATGTATTTATATCTGAAATAACATGTGCACAGTGTGTTCTATAAAAGGACTTGTGAAAAAAATATATGAAATAAGTCATATAACTGCACAGCATTTGTACTGAGGTCTCATGAACTGATACAGCTATATATAGTGTAAGAAAAAGAAGGGTTCGTGTGTCTCTTGGTTGATGCAGCAATCATATTTTATTCCAGTAATGAGCAGTGACGAAGCATGGGAAACATACTCCGGATTCAGCGGTGTAACTCTGAACCACAAGCATCTCAAACTCTAGCCATTTATGCTGTTAAGACTCCTCCTTGATGTAATCATTCAAATGTGATCATTGTGATGTGATCATTCAAACAGGTCTGGAGACCTTTTTGTCACTCTGCATGGTAATTACATTCACTTAAAACATTGTCTGTGTTGGTTCTCACTTGATCACTTCCACAACCCATACTATAATTGATTGGTGTTTTCACATCTCAGGTATCTGACCGTTCTTGTTACCATAACAGGATTACCATTCAGGAAGCCACATTTGTAGTGGTATCGCAGGCAGGAAACTATATAATTTCTTACAATAGGCAGCATATATTCAAAACTGTAGGCATCATTCATTATGTGAAACAGTATCTGGTAAAAAAGGAGATTGTCTTAAAGCATGGATTCAATACAAAAGAAAAGAAATGTCTTGAACTAACTAACTAAACAAACAAACAAACAAACAAACAAATAAATAAATAAAGTTCTTTAATAAAGGATTTGCTGAGCCTGGTTGCCAAAAGTTGCACGTTGAGTCTGCGATTGGTTAGAGTTTTCGGGAAAATTCCTCTGTTGTCAACAATGCTCAGTTTTTTTCCACGTCTGACATACGCAAGTCATCAGTGAGCAGACTGAGAGAATGCAGACCATGTCATAAGGCAATAGGGAATCAACATGAAGAAGAAACCAAGAACAGAACTGGTGAAGCTTTCCATCAAAGCAGAAAGATGCAATGTGTCTTTTTATGAAATAACATGCGCAATCTAAAAAAAGATTAGATGCCTTCAGAAGACATGTTAAGTTAAGATGGCCCTGAGCCTGCCATGATGTGATGGCTATTCTCAGTTACACAGACGGTCTCAGACGTTGAAGAATCGATATCTAATAGATGCCCTTTGCTTTGATGGCTGGAGGATAAAAGAGATCTCATGACAAACATCTAAGTATGGCTGAAACTCCTCTGCTCTATGAAATCAGATGTATCATGCATTTGAAGTTGTTTCATCAGATGTTGGAAGACATTCGACATTTTACTGGGTACTTGCAAAAGAATTATCTGTGCTCTTGTTATATTACATTATCCAGCAAGCAATTAAACCATATACAGAATTTTACAATGTTTCAAGGAATCATTTTATTGGCATTTTTTCTGCATCAATATTTCATCTTTAACAACAATTTAACTTGTTTGATGCTGCATGGCCACAAAAAGGACAAACCAATCATCTATAGTTCTAATTACGCATTCCCAGCATGCAATCACCTAGCCTGGTAAACCCGCCCCTCGTACTTCATTTTATTTCGTGCAGAGGGTCTGGACCGGACGCTCTTGGGGAGCATTTGGCAAGTTTCAGCACGACCGCTCCAATCAGCGAATAGAGGGTGTGTTCGTTAGCTGTGACGTTGACCTTGTGTGCTACATTTGAATTGTAGTGCATAGGTAGGCTAATTGCATACGTGACAACCAGGCGTTAGTGATTGGGTAAAGGCAGATGCACTTTTTTAAAACTTCAGCAGAGTCCACACCTCCAGCAAATCGTTTCTGACGGTCTCTGTTCCAGACCCTCTGCACGAAATGAAATGAAGTACGAGGGGCGGGTTTACCAGGCTAGCAATCACCAACTACAGAGCTAAAACTACCAGTTAGTATGTTAGCACGCGTTTTTGAGTGCACAGTACGGCCTTCTCAACACTGTTTTTGTTTTTTTGCATGCCTTTTATGTACATAGTATTTTGACCATCAAACAGCCATAACTGATAGCTGCTGCTGTAGCCCCCTTTGCAGCACTATCCTGACCCATTTCACCGAGAGCTTCAGAGGAGAGCACCTGTCCCAATGACGTTATATTTAGCAGACATGACATCACATTTAGCAGACGCTACATTTAGCAGACGCTTCTATCCAAATGTAATGTAATGTCTGTTGATGTAACGTCGCTATTCCAACGAATGTCTGGTGACTGGAGAATGGCCCTGTCATGCTCCTCACACAATCAAGTAGTAAAGCGAAAGGATATGACAAATATCCCCATGCATGGGTTATTTGTGCTTGCACATTAACATTGATGTCTTGAGACAGCGTTGCACAAAGGGTATCTTATTGTAAGAAAATTACATTTTTAAATGAGGTTTATTTATTTATGTTAAATCCAACTTTACTGTCATTGTGTAAAGTTTGTGCTACAGTGGTAATTAAATGTAATATGCTTTAAACCACATGTACAAGACACTCAATAATTCAAAAGAAACGTTCAGGAGTAATACAAAAAAATATTATTATATTTTTGCACTTTTATTGAAGTGGGCAGTGAGTAACAGTCAAAAAGATAGCAGTCTTGTTTTAATTCCTACTGGATTAAACCAGTGTGCATTAGCATCACAAAGTGAAGCCTAACCTAACATAAACTACAAAGTATTAAAGTGGATATGAACATTTTCAAACAATACTGATTTTATCCCAGCTTTTCTCCCAGCTCAGTACTGATGTTGACACTAACAGAGGCTGTCTGTAGAAGTGAGTTTGTGACCTGGCAATATGCAAGTATGTGGGGTGCTTGCTGCTCACAAAAAAGAGAGTCCAACATGACATCCATGGTGTAAGCATGTTTTGTTTTCGTATATTAGGCCAAGGTAGCACAGACTGGAAGTGGGTCCTGAGCTAGCAGAGCCTGTAAAGTATGCCACGGTTATCCTTTAGGACATCTGCTTCTGCCCAGCAGGAGGTGATGAGGAGAGTGGTGTGGTCAGTGTGGGGAGTGGTGCTGTCATTGAGGCAGAGGCATGATCAATTCAAGAGAAGAGAAGAGAAGCTGCAGGTGGGTGAGGCTCAGTCACGGCTCGCCGAGGCACATGTGCTTTGACATGCCTGAAGAATACTATCCTGTCTAAAAGAGGAAGTGTTGGAGAGTGTGCGCAGCAAAAAGACTCGTGTTGAACTGACTACTGCAGAGTTAATTTTACCACTGTTAAAAAGTTAAATTAACAAGTTGAAAATGTAAAATAACTTTTGCTGTGTGTTGGCTTTTTACAGTTTTTCTCAATTGGTTTGGTACATTTCTCACATCAGAATTGAAATTCTCAAAAGTTCTTGTTCAATTGTTACATCATCATGCCATTTGTGCAGATGAAAAATGCAGTTTCTCATTGCATTAAACAAATTGCTAATGCTTTTGTCCATCCATGCAAATGATTGTGTACAATTCTTCTCAAGTTTTTTGGTACATTATCAATTGCTTTTGTCATGCTAATCAAAATGCTTTGTTATGGGAATCTATCAAATAGTCTCACTCCCCAAAACATTTAGGCTATAGTTCATCATATAAGTCTTAACATGCAAAATGATTTACCAAGCTATCATAACATGTCAAGCACATTTCTATACATTTCCATAAGACATTTGTAAATATGATCTAAATTGGTAAATTGCTTCAATCTAGACTTTTTCTAATGAAGAGAGTTGAGAAACCAATGATGAACCGTTTTCTGAATGAGCTCAAGGGAGCATCTCATGAACAATCTACTGGAAAGCATATAACCAGAGCACAATACAAAGCTACAATGTCTGACAATGGAAGGACAAGAAAATGGACAACAACAGGGAGAAGGAGAGGAAGAGGGGTGAGGCTGCATGGTGGAGGATTTGGAAGAGGATGGATTAGGCACTCCAGAAGATGCTATCCACGCTGCCGGTGTCACGTGGGTGAAAATTTGTTAGCTGACAGACGAGAATGTGAAGAAGCTGAAGATCAGGATAAGGATTTAGAATTTAGGGAGATGTTCATATTTTTTGTTTATCTACTGTATGACCTATGTTTATATTTTTGACCTATGTTTACTTACTGTATTTTACCTTTGTTCTGTCCAGTGCTGTCTTTTTTTTCTTTACGCACTGCAATGTCAATGTCTGCCAATAAAGAAGTCATTCTGTAAATGTGAATCTTGTTTTTTACAATCAATCTCACACATATACATTATATGAGGTGAAATGTACAAACACTTGTCATCACACCTAAACCACATTTTACATCAAAATGTCCCTTCAAAGTGCACTACTCAATTGCCAACATGACTAATGACTTGGACTGTCTTATCCGTACACAGTGACACAATGACTAAACATTCTGATGGCACTGACACGTATATTGACACAAAAACTTGCTTTTGAGGGATGAACTAAGCATTTTGAGCAAGAGACTGGCTTTTGCAGGTGATCCACAGTGTTTTGCTATTTGTCCAAACTGTTTTGAGAAATGCACTCGATCTTCTGCAAATTGCAAGAAAGATTAAAAAAATGTACCAAAGCGATAGAGAAAAACTGTAAACAGATATTGTGATATTTGTTCATTATTATAATATCATGACATTAGCATGTATTTACAGTAGATTTATTTATTATACAACACAGAATGGATTGACATCGTGTTTACTGATAAGGTTTATCAGTATTTTGAGAAAAATGTGATTGAA
This sequence comes from Coilia nasus, assembly GCA_027475355.1. Classification (NCBI taxonomy): domain Eukaryota; kingdom Metazoa; phylum Chordata; class Actinopteri; order Clupeiformes; family Engraulidae; genus Coilia; species Coilia nasus. The sequence continues at coordinate 21,741,964 of CM050214.1, forward strand.
AATCCAAAATAATATAACCATCATTCTGCATTTTGTTTTCATATGATATGATATGATATGATATGATATGATATGATATGATATGATATGATATGATATGATATATGATATGATATGATATGATCAATAGTAGAAGAACAATACTATGGTATTATTTTGCATTAGATTGTATGATTTTATTTTCTTTATTTTTCATAGTCAGGAAACAGGAAAAACACTTAGCCATTATGTGCAATATTTTGCTACCAATGGAAGAGGAAACTTTTATTTAATCAGGCCATGAATTCCAGTGCATGTAATTATTCACATACTGCATCAGTGTCCTTTCATGTTTCAACTTTGAAGTTTTTCTCTTCCAACTGCATTAACAAAAGGTAGCCTTTTGAGATTAGCTCAACAACTGACGATTCATTTAAAATCGTACCAAATGGTACCAGAGAGATGTTCTTAGGATTATTAGAAAAAAAAGAAATAACACAGACCACCAGCTGTTTGTCATAAACATGCAATTAAAAACCAAACATGTTTTCCTAACCAGGTCCTGGTCTTTAGTGTATTTGAAAATTGCTCTGGGACATGATGCAGTCCTTCAAAACGTCAGTCTGGAGGTATTCTCAACACATTACCCCATGCTGGGCTGAAAGAGCGTGCGCGCACACACATACAGACACACAGACACACACGCACACACACACACACACAATGAGAGAGAGAGAGAGAGAGAGAGAGAGAGAGAGAGAGAGAGAGAGAGAAAGAGAGAGAGAGAGAGAGAGAGAGACGGTAAAGTTAAATATTTAAACCTTGGAAATACACACAAGGATCTATACTGACACTGCTGGCAGGCTATCTGTAGTTTCTATGGATGCCTCTCCATATGCTATCACATGGCACATTACACACACACCCACAGAAACACACCCACACAAACACAGACATGCACGCACGCATGCACACACACACACACACATATACACACACACCCCCCCCCCCCCCCCCCCCCCCAACACACACACACAAACAAACATTATTCCTTTCTGCTGGTGATTGGAATAGAAATGCCTGACTGTGGCCATGAGGACCTATCATACAGAAGGTCGTGTGAAGGTCAGTGGCTACACAGCGGGATGCGAGGGGTAAACAGTGTGAGGATATAGAGGTCCGTGTCAGACCTGCGGGAATAGATGAGCTCTCACATTTAAAAGCCCAGGGGAGGGAAATCTATCCTTGGTGAACGCACATACCTGTGACCCCCATGCTCCAGGTCTCAGAGTCTCAATATGATTCCAGAATGTGATAGCACACAGCGGAATCCGCAAGCCACAGCAGCACATTCGATTTCATGTGAGGCTTTTTTTTTTAACAGAAACATCTGAGCATACTAACAAGCACACACAATGAGTAATGGTCATTGTCTTCTCAGTGAATTTTTTTTTTTTTTCAAAATGTTGATGGTTTAAACACCATTGTAAATGTACAGTATTTCCTTTCTAGTGTGATATAAAATCAGTTAGATCCGTTTTTCAGTTTTGACTAAGCATGTTGCTGCTTTCTGCACATTCTTTGAATATTTTACAGAAGTTAGCCAGTATGCCCTCTGGCTAATATGAGTACTGATAAAAGGTTTAACATCACAATTTATTACCTTGACACACAATATCTTGAAATTACAACTAATTATATTGAAATGACAACTTTTTTGTTGTAATAGTGACTAGCTACCTTTCCTTTTTTCATTACATGTGGTTCAGTGCTTCTGTAAGTACATATTACCTTCAGATCTTACAGCATCCTCCTTTATTGATTTCCATTCTGGGCTGGTTGTACAGTGGCGGATTCTCAATACAGGCAACATGTGGTGTGGGGACCTATCAAAGGGCATCATGGTCCTTAAATTATTGCAAGGCGTGCTGATGAGTATTGGTGGCAACATACCTTACCCTAAAAATAACAAATACACAGACAAATAAATTTACATTGTGTTTATTAATGCTTATAGTAAGGATTGATTCATCCTTCACTGTCAAAAAAAAAGGAAATTACTTTTTTTTACGTTATAAAAACTATCTTCTAGTCAGGGTTACTTTTCAAACAAAAAAAAGAACCCTGAAGGCAAATTGTGTTAATTGAATTGTTAAATTGTTAAAAAATTCAAGGATACTGCATCCACATTTGTTGTAAACCAGGCTCAAAAACCTCCCATGATGCCTCAAAATTGAGAAATCCAATATGGCTGTTGCCACCATGCCAAAATCGAATTAAGCACTTATCTTTTTGACTAAACAAGGTAAAACCTGAGTATGATATGTATTTATATGTTTTCAAATATGGATGAATCAATGTTGTGCTCAGATTTGCAGAAAATGCTTAAAGCTCTCATTGCATTGTTTTTTCATTCATTTTGCCGTGTTCTCTAGTATTAATGAAGGCCCTGTGAGCCAGTTTTAGTAAAAAAAATGCTTTAGTGCTCCTGTTACAGGCTGTTCTAGTTTGGTGGAGGAGATGTAGCAGGGAGAAGGACAAGTTCTCGGCTATGCTAGTCACGGGCTACAATCATTCAAAGCCCATTCGGTCAAACCACACCAAATAGAAGATTTAAACATTCTAAACAAACACACATACTTAGCTATACTTCGCTAAGTGAATGTGTGCTGCAACGACACTCCTTCGATAATCACAACTGTGGCATGGTTTTTTCTATTTAACAAACTTATATCACTTTGTTGGTCTTTTCTTTATTCGTTCGTTCTTCTGCCTTTTTTCTTTCATTGACTAATGGAGGCAATTGTAATGGAACAACGTGCAGAATGCATATGCAATTTGGAGTGACCTGTCATATTTCAAAAAGAGCAAGTACTAAATGGTTTCTCGTGGAATCAGACCTTTAAAACCCATTTACATGTTTAACCCTTAGCCCTAACCTATTGTTGACTTTTTGATGAATTATTGTCTTTTTGGAGTTTAGGGCCTATGCATACTTAATTCATATTAAAGAGCTATAGGTGGGGTGTGGTCTAATGCTGCCCAGCTTGTCATGGCAAGAAAAGGACATGCACGTGCCATCACAAAAATGTCCCGCAAACTTTTTGGCAGCTATTACTTCCACATCTGTATGCTCACCTGGATAAGGTTGATACGTGAGGTTGACGCTGACAGCCAAGCTTTTCTGGTGTGTGCAAATCTATAAATACTGATCACATTGCACAGATGGCCAAACTCATTACTAGCAGATTTCAGCATCCTCTGAAAGAGTTTTCCTCATCCCTTATAGCTGACGACCCAAATGTTGCATTTCGGTGGGGCTATATCAGTATAGCCACCATCCTACCCTTACTTTGTAAGAGCTCAGGTTATGGGATCTCCATCTGTATACTTTCAAGCGCATGCTGACATTTTTCTTCAGGTATCATCAACTATGGCAAATGGGGTACTGTACACCTGTCTTAGATGCCAGCTCTCCCACCACATCAACTATGCCAAATGGGGTACTGTACACCTGTCTTAGATGCCAGCTCTCCCACCACATCAACTATGCCAAATGGGGTACTGTACACCTGTCTTAGATGCCAGCTCTCCCACCACATCAACTATGCCAAATGGGGTACTGTACACCTGTCTTAGATGCCAGCTCTCCCACCACATCAACTATGCCAAATGGGGTACTGTACACCTGTCTTAGATGCCAGCTCTCCCACCACATCAACTATGCCAAATGGGGTACTGTACACCTGTCTTAGATGCCAGCTCTCCCACTAGAAACCCTCCATATTGAAGAACACAATGAATACAGACATGGTCACATCTGAAATCCAAGAATCATCATTAGGGACAGCTCCCACCCTGGCTTTGATCTGTTTGACCTGTTGTCCTCAGGGAGGCGCTACAGGTGCATCAGAACAAGGACTAACAGACTCAACAACAGTTTTTTTCCCCAAAAGCCATAACCACTGTGAACTCACACACATGCACTGACTCCACAGTCTAACCCTCGACCCCTTGACTTCCTTCTATCCACCCACTGTGGATTAATAATTAATGTTTAATGTTACTGAAATACTGTGCAATATCTGTACTATGCAATATCATTACTGTCATTGTCCAATATCCACTACTCATAGCATATGATCATTACTGTGCAATATTTAATTAATGTGCAATAACCCACACTGCATATTACACTGTATATATAACCTTATTTATTCTTTTTGTACATGTATATACAGTAGCACCTGCGTGAAGTTGGCACCCCATGTGTTGAAAATAAGTATGAAATCATTTGTGTTAATTTGTGCATCATTTGTGCATGTTTGTGCAGGCAAAATAAACATTTGTGCTCAAACCGTTTTAGACATAGTAAAAATTAACTGAATTGGTGACCCAGCACCCCAGCTGTGCCAAAATGATTTCAAACTAGTTGCAATCGCTTGTGCTTAGTTTAGAGCGTAAAGCAAATTGCATATGTAGTCTAAGTATACTTCACTAGTCAGGTCTTCACTACTTCACCACTTCAAAACTTTTTTTTTCTTCCGTCTTTTTCACGGAAGTTTGTAACAGCCCACAGGATCACCATTCGATAATGTGCTTGACGCTTTTGAAAATGCTGTGGAAATTTCCTTTCAGCTGTAATGATTGCAGCAGGAATACGAAAGCGGGCTAAAGTGCCTCTGTGGTGTAGTTTAGACTACTGCCTCCCTCCATATGCCTCGTAACTTAGCCCTGACTTACAGCAGCAAACCAAGCTGTTCCCAAAGTAAGTGTCCATAATGACTTCAGCCTGAATTAAGATGTGCTCTTATGTAGCATACACAGACTGCCCTTTTACGTGCTGTTGTTATTAGGCAGGTGATATGCCAGTTGGAGTATTCACAGATGTGGCATTAGGGAGAGCAAATTGGCCGCTCAAGACACCTTCTGCACAAGGTGGACAGCTCTGTTATGAAATTGATCTGAGGAGCATTGCATTATTAATGAAATATATGAGGCTGAAAAGGGGTTCGCGTGTTATGAACAACACATCTTTCTCTCTTTCCAGGGCAGTATAAATTATAAGCTCATATCACATCTCGTTATTTGTCCCTCAGTTGTCATTTGCAGAGGAACCAGAGGTACATTACAGTACATACATTACATGCCTCTTAGCTGATGCTCTTATCCAGAGGGGCTTACTGTACAGTGACTTAGGCAATGTGGAGTCAGATGCCTTGTTCAAGGGCATCTCAGCTGTGTGTCATGGTGCAGGAGACTGCTGATTATTTACTGCCCCACCAAAATTTTTTCCTATTGATACCAAACCTGTAACTCTCCAATCCCAGCAAGCACTGCACAGTTGCAACAACAGCAAGCATTGCATAGTTGCAGTACAGTAACATGGAATGGCATGTAATACATGCTGGTCTTTGAAGCCTGTGAAAGAGACTGTGAACAGATGCTGAGTACAGGAGGGTAACAACAACTCCTGCAACTCTCCTGAGATGCCCTTATGGACTTACCATTTCAAAATGGGGCCATTCATTCACCTGGGCCTTCCCCCCTTCCAGGTACAGCTCATTGCTTTTTTATTTCAGCAGCTGTTATTCCCCCTGTATAGTCTAAGGGCTCATTCACACCAAACACTCTCCATATACAGCGTATAGACAGCAAGTGCCCATTTTCTGTCCGTATTCGTTTACAATGCACGTAAACAAATTAGACCATTCACACCACACGTGTGATCTGAGCGTATTCTGTCACACGTACACACATATTGTACTCAGTTACGTGCTGTACATGCTCAAGTCGGTGTGAATGAGCCCTAAGAGTGATAAAAAATTGGCTACATAAACTGTATGTGTATGTGTCTCAGATTGTGCCATTCTATTTCTCTGCGATATGAGAGATCTGAGGCTGGGGCGCACACACACGGGGGCACAAAAGCGAAGGAGAATTTTTCTGACACCATCCTGAGGCTGAACGCAGCGAAGGGTGAGGCAGGACAGTCTGAAACTGACACAGTCTGGTCTGGAGAGCGGAGATGAGTCGGCCAAGTGACACGGCAAGGCTTTTTGAGGCAGCCAGGGGAGTCAGCTCTCCGAGTGTCTCAGCTTGGCTGGAGACACTGACTTGCTTGGCCTGACAGAGCTGCATTAGGGATGTTAGCCTCTTCTCTGTTTGAGGACTGGGATAGAGCAGACAGATTCTTCTGGTCCTGTCTCGTTCCATCTCTCTGTCTCTGTCTCTCTCATGCTATCTGTATTGTGTTCACTCTGTGCCTCTGCCTCTCTTTTGCTCTGTCTCTCTATCTCTCTCTCTCTCTCTCTCTCTATCTCTCTCTCTCTCTTTTGTCTCTCTGTTTTTCTCTGTCTCTTGTCTGTCTGTCTCTCTCTTTCTCTCTGTCTCTTTTTTGCTCTTATCGTCTCTCTTTATCTGTCTCTCACTCTATTTCTATCTCTCTGTCTTTCTCTCTCCTTCTCTCTTTGCCCCTCCATCTGTCAAATCTGTCCTGTACTATAGGGGTCAGGGAAGTTCAAAAGCTGTATGCTGTTTCAGTCAGGGATTATCATTATTGTACATCTGCGGGGTGCGGGTGAACTTAAAAAAACCTCATGCTACTGTAAGGATGTTCCACCTTGGATGCAATTTGTCCTCCAATCATTCCAGCTCTCCTTCTCCACCTCCTTATTTTCCTCTCTCTCTCTCTCTCTCTCTCTCTCTCTCTCTCTCTCTCTCTCTCTCTCTTCACAGGGAGCTAGACAAGATGGCTTCATCGCGCCTTCGTCTCCGACTGCATATTTTTGTGTCGGCGCAGGGTTGGAGGGATAACAGGGTTCCTTTTTTTTTTTTTTTTTTTAAAAAGGCAGGTAAGATGGAGTCTTTTTCTTGGATCGGCCCCCGAGGTGGATCCTCTACCCTCTCCCTCACTGTGCTGTCCTCTCAGCAGCATGGCAAATGTAGACAAATTAAAATTCCTCCCGGACAGCAGTCCCAGACTAACAGGGGAGCACTGCTGTCTGAAGAAGCGAGGTGTGACGCAAATGCCGCCGTCCGCTGCGTACAAAGAGGCAGAGCAGCCCGCGGAGATCACTTTTAATGAGCCTGTCGGACAGGACCACAGCAAGTGCTCCATATTCCTCTCCCCGCTACCTCGGGCAGGCTTTTTACACCTATTCATTCTATGACTCCAAGCAGGACCGTATTAAATAAACACATTCACATTAACAACTAAATGTTTTTTTTCATCATTCAGTCATTCATTTTCATTCATCTATCATCTATGTGTAATTATGTAAGTGAATACATTAAAGGATGCATTTTCAAATATTTATTAATGTAGGAGCTGCCTTAATCACTTTTTGTTTACTTACAAAGATGACAACTCATTTAATTTAAAAGCATTTACTCATCTTGACTAAATTACTGAATTAGTTTAAATGGCTTGCCTGTTACAGTTTTTCTGAATTGTTAAAGCACTAAAACCAATTTCCTGAACACTTTTACAGAACTGTTCACTCTTTTTTCAATACCTTAAACAATTTTCACATAGTAGAACACAATTCGCCAAACTCACTGACTCTTTTTTGCAAAACTCTGAACACACACTTATCACATTCTCATTCTCAAGACACATTTTAATTGTCTGAGACATAATAATAATAATAATAATAATAATAATAATAATAATAATAACAGTAATAATAATAATCTTTACTAGTATAGCACAATTCATACAAGATGCAGCTCAAAGTGCTTCACAGTTCGGCAAGAAAAACACAAGACAACATTTCTTGCAGTCCAGAGTGGAAGAACACAATAACGCAATGGCGTATTGACGTAATGACGCAATGATGCAGTGACGCAATGCCCCGTTGATGCGGGCTCTTGCGTGACGCAATAACGCAATGTCACAACAACATGTGATGCAAAATACAGTAGTTCAAAACATTCTTCTTAACATTTAATCACAAATAATGCACAAATACCATAAGCTAAGCACAATAACTCTGAATTGTTTTTACTTACGTACAAATGAGCGTTCAAAAACTACTGCACATCCCAGTCCAGCAGCACAACTGGAAGATAGCACCAGACTACGTGAATTGCTATCTTATAACTTCAATAAAGTTTTAACTAAAGAACAGAAGCGTCAGGGATGCTGGACATTTGTCAGTTAAGGTTACAAATTTCACCATGTTACAGGTTTCCCATGTTTTTTGTGGCATCTGTCATTTCGACCGAAGGTGAACATTTTGGGTGTTAATATCTCACCACAGGACATCATATTGGTCTGGTTGTTCAGAGAAAGATCAAATCTGCCTCTGTCTCAACCGACAGCTTTTCACTGCTTCAAACCTATGCTTCTGACACATTTGTGAGGAAGTACGATGCCCACTTGGGGACCGAATTTGAGAATATGGAGTTCAATACTGTGTGTAATGTGCAGGCCGCTTAAGACTGTCTGTCTACCTCATTACTGCCAATCAGTTAAAATACCTCATTGATGGTGAAGTGGTCATCGTCTGTAACAAGCTATTTCTAATCATGGAACCCTCCCAAGAGTCCTCACACACTTTGCCGTAATTGAGTAATGGAAGAAGGTGGGAAAGGAAGTTATTTCCATCAGTCCAGTGGGCTGTTCAGCGATGTTCAGTAATAGAGCACGTAATAGCGCTTCTGCACGTCGACCATCTCACCACATTATTTGTCTCAGTTTGGCCTATCGGTCTTGTCCCTTTCATCCATCCTTTGGCCTTCTAATGTAATGTAACACGTCTGAGGTCCTGTTCTCTTCGCTGCCACCAGTGTGTTTTGTCCCTATGCTGCTGTCCTCGGCTGTGCTCCTGGCCCCTGTCATTTGAAACGATAACAGGCGTGCCAGCCACTGAACTTTAAGGCCATTAGGAGCCCTTTTACAATGTAGCATTCTCACATTATCATTATTTTAATTATATATATATCATTAGTTTAATTCTACGTCTTTTTAGTAGTGTGTGGTTGCTTGTGATCTCTGTCTCTCTCTCTGTCTCTCTCTCTCTTTATGTCTTTTTCTCTCTCTTTCTCTCTCTCTCTGTCTATCGTCTCCCTCTCTCGTTCATTCAGGACACAAGTTCCTCCACTTGTTAATGCAAGTTGAGAGTGACGCACAGAGTCTTGTTTGCCTTGCCTTGCCTTGTATTGACTGACCTTGTTGTTTGTTCTGCCTTTCATCTCCCAATCCTCACCCTTTGGCCCTCCCCTTAGGCCCGGACAAGTCTCTGCTCCTCTGTGTGCTTATACAGTTGGTAATATCTCCTAGAAACGCCTAGAAATCATATCTCCCATGACTTCTGACTAGGATACACATAAAACACCACCCAGGGAGCAGCCCCCGTCAAGTCATTTTCAGCTGAGGGGCATTTTTGTTTTTTTAGTTTGTTTCAAAATAAAAGCTGTCAGTTGTGCCGCTGGTCCAACATGCCTAGGCAGGATATGCATGTGTGTGTGTGTTTTTGTGTGAGAGTGTGTGTGTTTGTCTTTGTATCTAAGTCTGTGTGTGCGTGCATGCATGTGTATGTTGGTGTGTATGTGTGTCTGTGCGTATGTGTATGTGCATGTCTCGGTGTCTGTGTCTACTGTGTGTGTGTGCGCGTGCGCCTGTGTGTGTACGTGTGTTTTTGTGTGTATGTGTGTGTGCTGTATGTTTGTTCACATGTGTGTGATCATGGCGGTAATAGGAAGAGACAGGGATGGGTGAGTTGTGTGTACAGTAGTGGTAGTGGGAGCAGCAGGCATGCTCGGTGTCTAAGTGTGTGTGTAAGCATGTGTGTGTGTGTGCGTGTGTGTGTGTGTGTGTCTGTGTGTGTCTGTCTGTGTCTATGCTGGGTGTGTCTGTGCTTGTGTGTGTGTGTGTATTCTGTGTGTCTGTGTGTGCCCATGTGTGTGATCATGGCAGAAATAGCATGTGCTTACAGTAGTGGTGGGAGAGCAGTGGGTTTGCTCGGTGTCTAAGTGTGTGTGTGTGTGTGTGCACAGTGTGTGTGTGTGTGTGTGTGTGTGTGTACAGTGCATGTGTGTGTGCGTGTGTGTGTGTGTACAGTGCATGTGTGTGTGTGTGTGTGGGGGAGAGCAGTGGGTGTGCTCAGTGTCTAAGTGTATGTGTGTGTGTGTGTGTACACTGTGTGTGTGTGTGTGTGTACAGTGCATGTGTGTGTGCGTCTGTGTGTGTGTACAGTGCATGTGTGTGTGTGGGGGAGAGCAGTGGGTGTGCTCAGTGTCTAAGTGCATGTGTGTGTGTGTGTGTACAGTACGTGTGTGTGTGTGTGTGTGTGTGTGTGTGTGTGTGTATGGGAGAGCAGCGGGTGTGCTCGGTGTCTAAGTGTATGTGTGTGTGTGTGCACAGTGTGTGTGTGTGTGTGTGTGTGTATGGGAGAGCAGCGGGTGTGCTCGGTGTCTAAGTGTATGTGTGTGTGTGTGTGTGTGTACAGAATGTGTGTGTGTGTGTGTGTGTTTGTGTGTGTGTGTGTGTACACTATGTATGTGTGTGTGTGTGTGTGTGTGTGTGTGTGTGTGTGTGTGTGTGTGTGTGTGTGTGTGTGGGAGGGCAGCGGATGTGCTCGGTGTCGGGAGGAAATGAGGGCGCTACTTGTGTCTGTCGGCACACCGTAACCCCGCATCTCACTGGTGACCTCATCAGCGCGGCCGCAGAGTGACCCGCCAGCCTGGCCCAAAGACAAAGCAATTTCACCGCCACCGAGAGCGCGAGAGAGGGAGAGGGAGAGGGAGAGGGAGCAAAACCTGACCGCTGATCCACGTAGGGATTCAATTTTAGTGCTGGTGAGTACACAATCACTCGATAGGTATAAACAAACCCGGAAGCACGATGTCTGTAGGTGTTTCCATCTGTCACATTGTTTGCTAAGCAACAGACCTTGATGTTTGTCTAAGCTGATTAGAAACTTTCTTGCCTATACAAATAATATATCTTTCTTCAAATAGAAAGGAGAGTGACAATAAAAAGAAGATTTATTCAAAGGAGGTATTATCTTTGCCACTAAAGTCACTCTCAAGGAATGGATAAGAAAAGGCAGATGAGAAAATCTTTGAACATCTAGGGAACTGATATAAAAGTTGCTAATTACTTTTTCACAGGATTTTTTTTTTCCTTTTTTTGTGAGATTATTCCTGTGATTTGAATCATGGAGTATGCCTGTTATATGGGTTATCAGTCTCAGTGGAACTGTTGAAGGGAATTAACTTCTACTGGGCGTCAATTTTTTAAATACCATTCATTGCAGATCTGTCACTTGTCATAATTTGCCAGCTTCTAACAATTGTTCAGATTGCTGCATGGAGAATGAATTTAGCATACTTCTAAGTGCTTTGGTTAATTTTTTTCTTTTTTGCTTTCCTTGATGGCTGTATTCTTCCCAAATATAGGCTATCAAAATTCAAGTGACTTGCTAAAAGGCATAAAAGACTCTCTTTGTAGAATTTACATGATTCTCTCTGTAAATGTTTCTCCTCAGTGTCATCTCTGCAGATGGAAACCAGATGTATCATTCAATGACAGCACATTTAATCAGCTGGATGAAATGAATAATCATTAAAGAGGACACTTCACATTCTGCGTCATCTTCCATGTTCCTTCAGTCCCACGGACAGCCACACGTGATGGCAGAATCGACCCACGGCTGCCTGTAAATTGTAATTTCAACCTAAAGCACATGTTTTGTCACAGCCTGCCAGGCAATAAAATTGATATTCGGATTATTGATCATGGCGGCGCGGCACACTATTAATAACATGGAGCATAGATCTGAAGCTGAAAGTGATACAGAGGCCTTGCTAATTTATCTCAAGAGGGTTGAGAACAAGATATATGGACAGACATTTACACCGTAGCTCACACGTCCAGCTCTGAACAGCGAGAATAGCTCGCATCATTTTTAACATCCCTTGTAAGATTGAGCTTGTGCAGACAATGCCTGGCAAGACACAAGTGGTAGGCAGTGTTCAAGTGCCATAGAAATATGTGTGAATATTTTGGCTTTCCTGCCTTTTATTACAGACGTAAGCATAACCATTCAGATACAGGCAGAGAATGGCAATGGACTCTCTTACAGAGAAAACCTTACAAGATCAGGGTAGACAAAAAAGACAGTACAGGGTGGACAACGGCTATAGACATTTACAACCCAAAACCCTTATAAATTACACAATAAATTATACATGTACAAATCGCACCCTCCTGAAATCGTATACTGATATTATGGCCACATTAATGACCATTATAATTGACTTCCAAGACCAAGCCATTTGCCCCATGAACACTGATTCACATTTAAAAAGGGAACACACTGAGCACACATATAGAGTATGCATGCAGTGCAGACCCCACCAGGCAGACCACATGGTTAACACAGTCGCTGTGACCCATGGGCCCCTTAGACATGTGCACAGTGGCCACAGGATCAGACGCTGGGCCCCCAGTGTTTCCTTCCTCTTACTTGTAGTGAGCCAGGGATCGGTATGGAGCCACGTGTCCTCCTCCACCCTACCAGTTATGGGAAACATGGCTTTAGAAGCTACAATCCAACCATACACAAAAATGGTTGATTCCAATTAGCACAGCTCCTCAGGCAAAGAGAACAGTTGACCAGTGAAATAACAGTGCAGCACAGATCTGGAATATATGGTATTGGATTGCACTTTATGAATCCAGGTTGCCCATCACGGCAGTTAACTTTGTCAGCTACATGAGACAGTCTGGTAACAGTCCTCCTGCTGTGTTACCCACCTTCATTATGGCACTGCTGGTGGATGGGCAAAATTGCACTTACATTTCACGCCGGAAAAGGTTCCTCTCGCTATCTCTTTTTATTTTATAAATAGAGTCCAGTGGAAGTTCTTCTTCAAAGCTGGAGACCTTAGAACTAAATTAGCCTACATAAAGTAAGTAGTGGCATGTAGAACAGCTTTGATGTGATGTGATCTGATGTCCATGACACATTTGATTTATAATTCAAAACGTTAACTGAATGTGCACTAGAAGGGAGGAAGATAAGGAGAAAGACACAGACGTACATTTTGCAATGCCCTTCGCACAGCAGGATGCAACAACAAAGCTAATAGCCGATGCTGTAGCCTCGCATCATCTGAGACGCGAACCCCTGCCCTCCTGTTTACTCCAACGTCTCCTTCCCCGCCCACTCACTTTAGTACAAGGCCAGACATGCATTCTAAAATATTAGCCTAAGTAAGTGTGTGTGTGCGTGTGCCTGTGTGTGTGTGTGTGTGTTTGTGTGTGTGTGTGTCTGGGTGTCTTACAGTAATACACCACACAGTGTACAACATACACGAGTACGTCAGCTCAGCTGTCAGACTACAGAACAGTTGGAGGTGCTACTTGAGAGACAAAATGGTTCTGAAATATTAATATTTCCGCAGAATGTTTTATTTAACTGCCTCATAACACCACTGTAGAGATGGAAGACGCGTATGCTAGTTTGCACAGAAAAAAAAGACAGATAAACAGAAAAAATGAATGCTGTTGGGTACTCTAAGTGAAGGCTCGTTTATTTTTCTGGAGATAAACTGCAGAATCCATAACATGAGACAACATGCAAATAGCATGAACGTATTACTATACAGCCCAGTAGTCATTTCTCCAGGCACTGTGTGTGTGTATGTGTGTGTGTGTGTGTGTGTTTGTGTCTGTGTGTCTGTGTGTGTGTGTACAGTATGTATGTGTGTGTGTGTGTGTTTGTGTGTTTCTGTCACACAACCCAACAAAGTCATGCATTTCACAGCAGATAGAGAAGTCTCAGCACCGTGACCACCTCTGAGACACTTGTGCTAAGTGTATCAGGGCAGCGTCGTGTTAATGCGACTGTGTATCATGTGACATTTCAGACGCATGGCCGAGCATTAGTGAAACAAGCCCTTCCAAATATACAGGCTTCATGCAGTTAGGATAATGTGCTGCTAACATGCTAATAATGTGTGTGTGTGTATGTGCGTGTGTGTGCATGTGTGTGTGTGTCTGAAAGTCCGTTAGATTATAGAGCATCGCTTTGTAGCTTAACTCAGTGTTAGGGGGTGTGTAAGGCAGTTGATCAAAAGGGGGTGTGTGAGTCATCTTGAGATCAGCTGAGACATATTCACAGAACACTTGTTTACCCATAATTCCCAAAAGGGTCATGCTGTGATTTCCAGCACTGACTCATTGCTTCATAGACAGACAGCTGAATAAAATCACAGACAGGTTGCAGATTTGACACCTTTCATTGCTTTTCATTTATGTCAGAAGAAAGGCCATGTGAAATGTGAAATCAACAGGATACAACCTTCTTAGCATGGCTGCTCCACTCTTCACACACATACACATACTGTACCCACACACACACACACACACACACACACACACACACACACACACACACACAAACATTCACATATACACATGTACACACCAACACCCACATACTGTACACAAGCACACACACACACACATACTCAGAGAGAGAGAGAGAGAAAGAGAAAGAGAGAGAGAACGAGAGAGAGAGAGAACGAGAGAGAGAGAGAGACTCACAAATACGCGCACCCACACACGTACACACACACACACACACACACACACTTGGGAAGCACTCCTTTGAAGCTGCAGGATTAACATTGCCCTCTCCAGCTCTGACCTCACATGCTCCCTTTTACTCAGCATCCAACCCAGACCCAACCCATTGCACAGCCCACAGCTGTTTACCGCCTCTTATTCCACCACCCCCCCCCCCTTCAGGTGTATAGTTCAGTGACCAGAAATCAGTGTCAGCCAGTTGGTCTGTGTCACTTCTACCCAGGGGCAGCACAGACCTCAGGAACACTTCAACCATCGGTGATAACAGTGCTATGAGCAACGGCATTTTTAGAAACGTCAGACAAAATCTGCACGCTACGGAGCTCCCATTTCAAGTTTAATAGTCGTGATGTTTCGAGCCGTGCGGTTCCTACTCAGACTTCACTCAGTGCTATTGGGAGGGCATCCGGTAGGGCAATCAATGCCGCGTCAGCTGTTGTTGGTAATAGGGTCACCGAAGTCACCAAGTGTATACATAACCTCTGAACACACACTGACAAAGGTCCACAAGTGCTCTGAAACTCTGAAGTCACCCCACACTGTGATCAGGGACAGGATTCCTTCGTAGCAGGTGTTTTGACTTTCTATGTGGTGGGGTTTGTTTTTCAGATAATATTAGTTTCTTCGTTGGCCGTCTCTGCAACTGGTCGTATTTTCGCATGTTCACTTGTTGTTTATCGACACCCGCTGTCACTCCCATGTCAAATATTGGATCCATCCTCCCCATCGCTGCACATGAAATGCATTCCAGATAAAAACTTTATCTCGCAGACACGTTGAATTATTTACACCCGAGGCTAAGGTGCATGTTTCTTTACAGTGTTGTTTCCCGCTCTGTGAAGCACTTCGACTCTGAGTCTGAAGAAAGAGGCCAGTCGGACAGATCATGTGTGCCCACCATCACGCCCTCCAGCATCAGATTTCCCCGGTCCTACATCAACTTCCTTCGATTGCTTCACTGTCTTTTATACCACACAGCTGAGCATGCCAACTATACTCCTATACAGCAACCTGACAGTTGGTCTTGACTGTGGAAAGGCAGAGCTTGTGGATGTTTAGTGTCTGTTTTCTTGTGCTTGTTTGAATCACTCTGACATTTATTGTTGTTGGGTGATGAGATCAATTCCACCGCCGCTGCGCTGTTCTCTGTCTTTGACGCTCTGGGGAACGGACCGCCTAGGAACATATTTCATACCTGCGCCGAAGCGGAGCGCTCTGTCAAATTAGTTTTAAAGAGGCCTCAGAATTCCCCACATCTCCGCACTTGGGAATGATTGAAGAAGTGCATAATACATGCAGGTGTGTGTGTGTGTGTGTGCGCGCTTTACCTGAGGAGTGAGGACATCTAAGATGTGTGGGGGTGGAGGTAGGTGGGGGGGGGGGGGGGGGGGGGGGGTTAGTGCTCGTAATTACTCACCTCCTATTGTAATGCGCCATTATCATGACATCACAGCTTATCACTGGAGCCCTCAAGACCTGGCTAGGAGACATCTAAGCATCCTTTCCATTCAGTCTGTTTTATGCAGGTTACATGGAAGGAGAAGGAAGGAGTTTTCCTACGGTTTTGTGACCCAGATTGCTGTGCTGTGCATCTTTCACCAGTGCTGCCTCAATATTACAGACTTAATAGCATCGTATCAGCACATCTACTGCTTTACAACCAGAGGTTATATCGCCATCATTTTACCACAGAAATTGAAGGTATTCTACTGTGATTCTGTGATAAAAGGGGGTGCATGTTCAAGGCCAGTGAAATTACACCCCCCCTTTCCATGCTCCTGAAAAAGTGTTGATTCTTTTATAGACTAGACTAGGCAGACATTTTTGTTTTTCTTTTCAAAATCAACACTGTTCAAACACACAATTTCTTTTTTAACCCAAGAAGAGTCTGAAGACTGCAAAAAACAATATGATTTTAAAAAATGTGTGACATCATTGGGTAGCACTTCCTATAAATTATATATAAATGTATTTGTTAGTTAACAAATGATAAACAAAGTATTAATAAAGAGTTAACTAACACATGTATACATGAGTTATAGGGAGGAGTTATTCTAAAGGTTTAGATTGTGTTGAAATATAGTTGTACACTTTACCTTTAATGGTGCAGGAGCCAGACACGGGGAACATTATAAATGGACTTTCACCTTTTTGACCCATCATGATCCGCCCTGTGATCAATAATGAAGCCCATCTCACCAGTCCACTCGCCACTCACTAACTAATGACCACTTCCCAGCATCCCCTGCTATGCTATTCCCAGTTGCCACTTTTTGCACTATACGCCTCTGCATCATTAGATGCACACAAACACACCAACTCGCACACATGCACACATAAACATTATACACTCAAATGCACCTGTACATTCACACATGAACATAGACCCTCAAATGCACTCGCACACATACACACACAAACATAAACACAACCACTCGAATGTTCTCTCTCTAGCACGCACACATACACACATACAAACACGCACACACACACACACACACACACACACACACACACACACACACACACACACACACACACACACACACACACACACACACACACACACACACACACACACAAACACTGTCCTCTCACACACATAGACACATAAACACTAAAATGCACTTGCACACACACACACACACACCCACACCCACACACACACACACACAGGTACACACGTAAACATAAACACTCCATCTGGCGGAGGTGGTGGAGGGATCCAACACAGTGTGGGCAAGTTTAATTATTCAACACTTACTGTAAGCCACACTGGCGATCAGTGCTGGCTCTCAGGCAGTCCCTCTGTCTGATTAATATGCACTATATCGCTCTTAAATTTTACACCCTCACTGAATGTATGCTTTACAGATCCAGTGTTGTGCTGACTCACTGATGAATAAATGTCTGGCTGTTCCTCATGCCTATCGATCCCACTTATCTTCATCCTCCACACAGAGCTGAGAGGCGGTTTTCTGGACTGCACTGTAAAGGTCTTCAGCAAGTCTCGCAGGCAAATCCCTCTGTCGTGTGCTGTTTTTCTCTTTAAAAGCAGACTTGTGACTCATGAAGTGGTTTGTTGATGCTAACGGGCAGTAAAGCTCGAATGATGATAATGCGTGGTCCTCTGAAGCTGTTGATACTTTGAGCATACAGAAATCATTTGAATGTGAAGTCATCTGACGCCCCCTGGATTGATACGAGTCGCTTTCAGCTGTATAGGATGGAACAATTTTCGCCACGCTTGCAGGTAATTACATCAGGTGAAAAGGTTAAATTAATTTACCCTTCATCAGTTCGGGGGAGAGGACGGCAGAGACGAATCACCATTTTGAGCGCGTTTGAAGGGTTGACAAGCCACTCTGGGGAGCCAAGCCTTTTTAAAAGTGAAAAGACCAAAGAAGGTTATTATTCTGTCTGTTATCAAGGACAAACTAATGCACTAAAAATGCCAGGAAACAAGGCATTTCCTTGAAGTTCACCGGCAAGCAAGCAAAACACGTAAATAAAAATAAACAGAGAATGAGCGCTTTCTCAGATTAATACCCACACTCTTTCATTACAAAGGGACACATAATCAACAACAGTATCGGGCCATCAGGAAAGGAGAGCTGTTTACAAATTAAACCACGAGCTCTAAGCACCTGGCCTTTTGCTGTGATTGATGTCTGATCCCTTGAGGTCTGCCATTGAAATCAGAAACTCTGCATTCCGTTGGGCTTCCCCAAGGGTATGGCGGTGAATAGAAAGCCCAAACAAACGAAATTGTTTATCGTCCCCTTATCAAATTAACCAGAGTACTGTTGCCTTAATAGTTTATTAAAAGCTGTAAGATGAAATCACATAATGAACCTCTTGCTCATTTTACGTTTTCTCTTTTTCAATTAGGAGACCAATTAGCAGTCACGCTCACTCATGTCCTTCAGTCGCTTGCTGCTGTGCATGTGGAAGAGGGGTGTGAGCTTTACATTTGCTACTGTTTGCTCCTGTTCTAATTGCAGGAGTTTGTTTTCCACCCTTATCCCCATATCTGTGTTTCAGATGAGCAAGAACAAGAGTGCCCCCTGCTGAAGACTCAAATACTCACACACGCATATACACATGCACACACACACACACGGCACACAGACACACACACACCTGCACAAGTGGATGCACACACTCTTACACACACACACACACACACACACACACACACACACACACACACACACACACACACACACACACACACACACACACACACACACACATACATACATGCACACACATACACTGACCCTCAAATGTGTGTGCTCCTGCTTACACACACACACACACACACACACACACACACACACACACACACACACTTACATACAGAGAACAGAGATCCCTGTCAATGTAGGGTGTGCAATCAAAGGTTGTCATGATGTACATATAGAAACCCCAAGCACAGCAATGCACAAAACACAGTAGTGATTTCAATACACGGGAAAGATGTGCTGGCTGTCTAATTACACAGAGATGTGCAGGGAAGACCTCCAGGAAGACTCACATAGATGAACAATCTTCCCCTGAGGTCCGCGATAATGAAAAGACTCTGCCATCTGTAGTGTAATTACAAAAGGCAATCTTGCAGCTCAGTCTGTCCCAAATAAGAAATTAAATAACTCATCAGGCTGCTTACGCTTGCAGTGACCCAGGGATTCATTAGGAATTTCCCTCATCTGAGAACAAACATGAGCATGTAATACATAAAGTACTCTATCACTCACATGCTGTAATGCTGTCCTAAACACCACCACCAAGACCCAGCCCTCCCAGCATGTGGATGAGTGTGTTCATACACACACACACACACACACACACACACACACACACACACACACACACACACACACACACACACACACACACACATAGTACATGCTAATCCACCTCTTACCAAACATATAAAGACCTTAGGGAGTAAAAGCCAACTATTTGACAGACTACCACAGAGGAATTTAGTCTTTAATTTGGCCAATTTAAAATAATCTACAAGCGAATACTGTCATTTTCACTGAAGGTTTCTGTTTGTCACAGCGCCAACCAATTTAAAGAAAAAACAATTTTGTTCAAATGGTCAAAGATGAAAACATAATTTCTCAAATTTGCCGGCAAAAGGTTGCTTAACATCCAATCAAATAGGAATCTGTTAAAAGGGAAACTTTCCATCCTGAACATCTTAAAAGCCCAACAGAGCAGACCTTCATGATGAGATGATTTTAATGGCTTTTTAATGGGTCTTTTATGCTTTTGGTTTTAATGATGTACTTACAACTGCACTAATCATTTTATTGGGATGAAAGATGATTGACAGAAGACAAACATTCATTTTACTCTGTCGTGTCTTTAAAAGGATTAAACTATATGTCGATAGACTTAGCTGCTGCAGTGAAAGTGGATGGAGTGTGTGTGTGTGTGTGTGTGTGTGTGTGTGTGTGTGTGTGTGTGTGTGTGTGTGTGTGTGTGTGTGTGTGTGTGTGTGTGTGTGTGAATGTGTGTGTTTTGGGGGGGTGGGGTGGGGGTGGAAAGAGTCATGCATATACACTGGCTACAAAACAAGAGTAATTTATGATTGCCGTACTGTTGTTTTTCCCTTATCTCTAATTAGACCCTTCTGTAGCGTGTGGACTGATTTCTGTGTCGAAGGCGCGCTGCGTGGTTAACAAGACAGGCGGGCCCTGGGAGCACTGATCTCGGCACTGCATCATTCATCACTCACACGCATGCGTCACTTAGGGGACTGGCCCTGGTGCTGTTGCTTCCAACCCCGGCAAAGCAAAGCAAAGCAAAGCAAAGCACTGCGATTGTTTTCAAATGTGATTTCTTACACATATCCATCCACACTGTTAATTAGTCAGCCAGATGTCTTTGTGATCAACAAAGCTGTCAAATGTTGAGCGAAGGATTGTTATGATTTCCTTCAGGCAACTTTTGCTTTTTGAACTGTGTGAAATTATAAATAGCGCACATGTACGAACACCACAGAGCAAATGTAGACGATTTACTATTATTGTGTGTGTGTGTGTGTGTGTGTGTGTGTGTGTGTGTGTGTGTGTGTGTGTGTGTGTGTGTGTGTGTGTGTGAGAGAGAGAGAGAGCAAGAGTGACAGAGATTATGTGTGTATGTGTGTGACAGAGAGAGAGAGTGAGAGAGAGTGAAAGAGAAAGGGGGAGAGCTCCTAGCTTCCAGACCAGGCAATCCACATCTAAAGACTCAAACACATCTTCCTCTGCCTACCTGCAGAGTGTCTTGACCAGTAGATGGGCTATACACATAAACACATACAGAGCCACAATGTCATTTTCTAGCAGGATATAGCACTACTCTATCTCTCTCTCTCTCTCTCTCTCTCTCTCTCTCTCTCTCTCTCTCTCTCTCACACACACACACAAACATAAAAACACGCAGCTTACTCTCTCTCTCTCTCTTACTTTTTTTTCTCTCTCTCTCTCTCTGACACACACACACTAACAAAAACATACTCTCTCTCCCTTTCTCTCTCTCTCTCTCTCTCTCTCTCTCTTTCTCTCTCACTCCCTCTCTCTGTCTGTCTATCTCTCTCTCTCTGTCTCTCTCTCTTTCTTTCTTCTCTTCCTTTGTTTGAGCGCCAGCTGTCTGGCCGGTGATGTGAGGCTGAGGAGACTAGAGGTGAGTGTGACTGAGTGCTCGCTATATTGCAGCTGTGCTCCATCAGCCTGCTGTCCTTACTCCTCTCTTAATGACTGGCGGCTGTCTCCCAGTGCCTCCCCTTGCAGGTAGCACTGATGGAGACAAGTATACCTCTCCCTTTCTCTCTCTCTCCATCTCTCTCTCTATCTTGCTCTCTCTCCCTCTCTCTCTCTCTCTCCTCTTTTTCTCTCTCTCTTTCTCTCTCTCTCTCTAATCTTTTTCTCTCTCTCTTTCTTTCTCTCTCTCTCTCTCTCTCTCTCTCTCCCTTTCTCTCTCTCTCTCTCTCTCTCTCTCTCTCTCTCTTTCTCTCTCTATGAAGCTCTAGCCAGTCACTGTGTGTCAAGCTGCTTGAGGCTCAGAGTTTGTGACTGCCCTTTACTGCATGCTTTTCAACAGCAGTGGTTAGAAGCTGAAGGAAGTATATATGGAAGGAAGAAATATTACACAGCAAATGTATTTTTTCAAAGAGTATGGCATGTTTGTTAAATGATAGAAGAAATATGATGAACTATGATGATACTACTTGCAATCAACTAGATGTCAAGGAATAAGAGAACAGAGAAGACATCGCACTGTAACACAATTCATTTGCAATAAACAGCAATAGACAGACAGACAGACAGACAGACAGACAGACAGACAGACTGTACTTTACTTGATAAAATATTGAAGTGATAAGCATGTATTGTGGCAGATTCATAAATAAAACATCCATGAGTATACTGCAGCTGTAGATGACGACATCATATGAAGAACATAGCCCAAGAGTTAAAACAATTGCCTGCAACACTAAGAGGACAAATGGGATTACTTCTGAGTTCATTAAATGCTCCCTTGGTACTGCTGCATATTACTATGGTTACCACCTCTGTGGCTTGTAAAAAAGGAGTCTTGTGCATCTTTACTGAGCGAGTCCGACACCTGCCCCAGAACTAATAATCTATATCAGGCCAACCCTTCTCAGTGTCCTCCAGCTCCCTGAAGTCATTACACTTGAAACACAAAGACAAACAAGCTCTACTCGATTAATGAATTTCATCATTAAAATAACGCAAACGTGTGTGTGTCCCAGATATCCACTGAATCTGATCATGCTATTTCCTTCTTTAGGAATAAGAGAAATTTTCTCCATGCCATGCATATTCAGTGATTCCTCGGACCTTATTTGACAAACATTTCCCCTTTGGGCCTCTGTAGCACAGATCAATGTATTTGACTTAATCGGTAACCTGTACATTTTGTTGTGTATGCTCCATAACGAGTGTACCACACCATTGATCTTTTGAGTCTCAGATATGTGGGAATACTTTTTGATCTTTAGCTACCCCTAGTGGTCAAATAAATAACAAGGGGAGGCTATTTGGTATGAGTTCTAGTGTTTTTTGGAAACGGCGACCAAAATACCTAGGCTTATACTTCATGTCCGCCTACTATGCTTGATTATTTTCTTTATTTAAAGTTAGAATTAAAATAACCTTAAGTCCATTTGTTGGCACAAATATACGCTGAAAATGCTGAAACCGAATTGGTCTTGGGATGCAAAATAATAATATTATTATATTATTTATTAAAATAATAAAAATATTATTATCTATAAAATAAAATAAAAAATATTCAGCAAAAAAAGACAAATATAAAAAATGTGCTGAAATACACGACAACCATTATTTCATGCATCAGTATTGCAGGATGGTTTTTTGTACTGTCATTTTTTTTCTTTTTTCTTTTTTTTCTTCTTGACTTTAGTCTGATCTGCGAGAGATGAAATCAGCAGACCAGTACAGGCGCTCCATCTATGACACACCTGCAGAAGGACCTCTCTGCAAATGGGTTTTCCCATAATTGTCACAGAGAAAAAAAAACCCATTACAGTTCCCATCAAAGATCCCCGCATTTGGAGGAAGATGGAGGAGACATATTAGGCAGCGCTGATATATTAATTAACTCAGTCATGGCCGCCTATCAAATTCCTGCCCGAGAATTTTATTATCTTTCAGACGTTATCATTTTATTCATCTCTTGCCCTTCTTTCGTTTCTTTTCTTCTTCTTCTTCTCCTCTTCTGCTTTTCCTGGTCCTCCTCCTTCACCTCCTTCTCCGTCCTCCTCTGAGGCTGTCGCTTCCCCCAAGCCTCTGGGTGGTAATGGCTTCCCAAACGGCCCTAATGAGAAAAACAACCACTTGACATTTATCTTAAATGTCAGTGCCTCTAATGGGGATATTGAAAGTGATTCTTTTGAAATCTGGAAGATGAGAGATGAGATAAAAAGGGCTAATGGCACGGAAGCAATCCGTGTTATCAGTGGGATACAAGATGCGTTTTCTGCGCCAAAATTACATTAGCACCATCTGAACTATAGCTGTTTCCCAGACAATGAAAGCCTACTACCACTCAGTGGTCAGCACTGATGAAATGACTGACTTCAAAATAGGGCATAACTTGTGTTTCAAAGGCAGATTATGTGAACAATCATTATCTTTATTAGAAATATGTTTATTAACGATAAACACAATGTTGAGAAAAATGTCATCATTAACCTTTAGTGTTAACCTTTTGATTAAAGCACTGTGCACTGAACTTTAAGAAACCCTAATTAAATCACCTTAATTGAGTTTATTCTTTCAAAGCAAATGCTAACCTCAGAGAGAGGACATAGGTTGGATAGCTGTTTTCACTGTCATTGATTATGTATGGTATAAACAAAGAAAAACAATACCTTTGGGGAAAAGGGGGAATGGTTATATTCCTTTATGTGCTGCAGGTGCCTGGTACTCTTTTTAGGGACTCAGCTGTGATTTAATATGTTTAAATAAATTCCCACACCGTACAATAACTTAAAGTGATACGGGTGCTTAAATTTCACCTGAGTGGGTTTTATGAACTAGCATCCACTATTTACATCCCAGTCAGTTAAAGCTGGAATAAGTGATGCCACTACGGTGATGCCATCTTAAAGTTGTTAAAGAAAATTATCTTCCTACAAAACCTTGCCAATGCCATCCATCACAGACTGCAATAGGACATGCGTAGGTGTTTAACGATGTTCATAAAAAGAACACTTTCAGTTGATTTCCTCATTCACCTTTTAGGCAAGGTGGGGTTATATTTGAGTATACATTTTGATTATATGTTAGTTAAAGTTGTGTTCAATGCTCATTATAATAAGGTAGCTATGCCTGGTCAACTGAGATTCAGAGGGCTTGATAGTAAAGGTACATTAACACTTTTTTGCACCCTCAGCTGCAAAAAAGATGGAGTAGCTCATTTACACACACACACACACACACACACACACACACACACACACACACACACACACACACACACACACACACACACACACACAAACCACACTAAAGTCAGGTGTGTGTCACCTCAGTGTGACAAGGTGAGAGTGACAACCTCAGCACCTACAATTTAATTGTAATTGAATACTCTTCAAACTGTATAATTTGTATCATTAACATGAGCATTGACACTTGAGCGAATGGGATAATAATTACCCTTCAGTCTAAAAATAGCTATATTGCAATCAATCCATTCCTTAAACATGTCATTAATCAATCCATGCACTGAGTGCATAATTAGACTTCCCCAGTTCAGCTGCAATTTGACAAAATGCTCACACCTCAACTGCATTCCAATTTTATTAATACATCAGTGAAATCAGACCTATATGTCACCTGGGGAAATCCTGTTACTTTCTCTGAATAACATCTTTACCCTCTGTTAAACTGTCCTCTGGCTCTTATTTCTGAGGATGTGTGGACGGTGTTTGGACCCCATCATCGTGGGGTGAAATAGTCCTCCTCAAACATGCTGTGGAGGGAACAAACAGGGCCTGTGTGCTGCCAATGCATATGCTGGGTCTGAATAGTCTGTATTACAGATTTTTTCCCTGTAATGTCATGTTGTTGACAGAAGTCAAACTTGTTTGGGCTCGTTTGATGTTAGATATTTTGTAGACACAGCATACAGTAGACAGCTAGTTCAGAATTACTTCAGTTTTTGGGTCTTTTCACTGATTTTTGTTAAGCAAAATATGTTAAATATTGTGTATGTGTTTTCTACTGAATTTCTATGTTGAATGATAATAAAGTGTATGTTCTATTCTATTCTATTCTATTCTATTCTATTCTATTCTATTCTACCCTACTCTACTCTACTCTACTCTACTCTACTCTACTCTACTCTACTCTACTCTACTCTACTCTACTCTACTCTGTTCTGTTCTGTTCTGTTCTATCCTATTCACTAAAGAAACGCTTGGTGAGTAATAGTATACAGTAAACTTGGTAGGTGTTGTGCCTGCTGGAGCTTGTCAGCCAGTAGTACAGTACCCAGACTTAGTGCTGAGCCATTATGCTGCGTTAAGTTGGAGCCAACTCCCCACAGAGAAGAGATCTGCTCCTACTGTATTTTAAAAAGGAACTTTCCCTTTTACCATTGCCTTCTGTTAAAGGTGTACTTCCAATGTGTTCATTAATTTGGTGAAAAAATGCTTTAGTGCTCCTGTTGCAGGCTGTTCTAGTTTGGTGGAGGAGATGGAGCAAGGAAAATGACAGGTTCTCGGCTATGCTAGTTACAGGCTACAATCATTCAAAGCCCATTCGGTCATAGCACACCAAATAGAAGATTTAAACATTCTAAATAAACACAATACTTACCTATATTTCGCTAAGTTAATGTGTGCTGAAACGAGACTCCTCTGGTGATCACAACTGTGGCATAGCTTTTTCTAATTAACAAACTTACGTCACTTTGTTGGCCTTTTTCTTATTCACTAATTTTCCTGCCTACTTTCTTTCACTGACTAATGGAGGCAATCGGGTTAGAAGAACATTTTCACTTGCAGCATGCATACTGTATGCAACTCGGGGTGACCTGTCGTATTTCAAAAGAGCAAGTACTAAACGGTTTCTTCTGGAAGTACTCCTTTAAATCAATTGACTACCTTATCTGAGGTAAAGGAATTACTTTGTAACTGTTCATTTATTTTATTTGATTTCTTCTACCTATTATTGTCATACACACAATCTTTCTCACAGTCGTTTAATCTTTACACTGCTGTTTCTATATCTCTATTAATTGTTTACAGTTTTTGTATAGCACTTTTGTATGACAATTTAATGACCTCTACTCCTTAACCACGTTAACCACACTCTTAATGCACCACCTGGGGCTTTATCTCACAGCTCAATGTTCGATAGTGACAGGGATAGATAGATTAATGTTTGTAAAAAGGACAAAAAGTGTCCTAAGACAATTCTGCATGAAAAGGCACTGTATAAATACATCTGAACTTCATCTTGATTCTATGAAAGAATGTCAGCTACTAGTAGGAACTGTCTGAGATTAAAGAGGGCCATCTTGTGGCTACATGATGAAATGCAGCATGTAGTGTAGGCTCCACTACACTGATTATGCATGTCTTGGCTGGCCTACATTTACCGTCTGCCCACAAAACAAGACAGCCAGGTGAAGCATCTCAGGCAGCTTCCATGCCTCATAGTGTATCCCATGGAGCTCAAGGTTTGCGGATTGACTGATCTTCATGCTCAGCTTTGCAGACTGCACAAGCAAAATAAACTAGATGTACCGCATGGCGGTACATGGTATGACCGCCGTAGTGTATTGAAATGTGGGAACTTTTTGTTGCCAATTTTATGGCACATGCTGTGGTTTTAGAGGTCTTTGTGCTGGTCGTGCATGACATATTTTGTGCAGTTCCCACCTTCTCAGTCCAAGATATTGGCAACTCAAAATCCCAATTTTTGCATTTACCCTTATCACTAGGTGGCGCTATGCTTCAAGTGAGTATTTATGGGCTGGGTCGATACGCCTCTGTAACACTGACATACTAACACAAAATCGTTGTCTTGGGCAAAATTGTTGACGAGTTATTTAACAAAAACTGTTTTTTGACACCTAGCTTCGCCAATAAACATCGCCCCCTATGACAAAATGTCACAAAATTTAGTACACATGAAAAGAAAGCTGTTTAGAGATGGCATGTCACCTTTGGCAAAATTTGAGCAATTAAAAGTCAAGATATGGACTTTTGAAGAATTTTAAGCTACGTGTTAAATGTTCATTGATGTGTAACTTCGAAACTGTTTATCTCAAGATAAATCCTTTGATAACTTTTTGTCAGCATTGTCTGTAGATGACGTATACCAAATTTGGTGAGATTCACATGAACGGCCTATGACGAGTTCGTTCAGATTCATTTTCACAATGTTAAAATTTCACGGAAATTGTTTTCGTTGGAAGTGGGCGTCGACCAGCGTTTTCAATGCGTGAGAGTCAATAGATTTCACGATAAAAAAAAATTGTTGTATAGTTTGCATTTTCTAGATAATAGGCAAAATGATATTTTCTACAATTACAGCGCCCCCTATGGACCAAATTTTATGGCATGTGCTGTGGTGTTAGAGGTCTTTGTGGTGATCATGCATGACGTATTTTGCGCAGTTTCCACCTTCTCGGTCCAAGATATTGGCAACTCAAAAACCCAATTTTTGCATTTACCCATATCACTAGGTGGTGCTATGCTTCAAGTGAGCGTTTATGGGCTGGATTGATACGTCTCTGTAACACCGACATATCACAAAAATTTCATGTTGTTCGGTGAAACGTTTATTGAGTTATTCAGCGAAAACTTTTGCCGGCCTCCCCCTCTTTGACGGACACTGGCACAGCGGGGGGGTGGCCCTTGGGGGCCAAAAGCTTCTATTTGCTCGAAAAGTTCTACGGCTACATGCCTACAAAGATTCATGTCCCCTAGACTTCCAGTGTCTCGGCAATCGTTGACGAACATTCACTGAAAAAAAAGAAAAAAAAAAGGGAAAAAAGTCGCGGCAACTCTATAATGACCGCTTTCGCTGGCTTCGCTAGCGGCGGTCATAATAAATAAATAAATAATCAGAACATCACTACATAATTGCTCAAACATGAAAAATAACCCTCTACCAGCTGTGTTTACATAAATATGCTTAAGTGGCCACATAATGATATGCATGCATCTTAGACGCTTTCCAGCATAATTAACCCTGCTACAGACCGTGGCCACGGCCAAGGCTAATTACCACTACACAGGCTTCTCTGATGGCCTGTTTCTGCTCTGTCTTACAGGACCTCTGCTCCTTTCCTTCTTTAAAACCAGAATCCCAATGCACTTCCCCTAGTCTTCTTCTCTCAGCTCAATTTACCCTAATGACATGGGCAGGTATTTATGCTCATAAAATGCTACAACATCAAGAAAAGGCTTTTTGCTTGAAGAAATTTGTAGACAGTAAATAGCAGTAATTAGAGCTCTTCTGCATAAGCTGATAAGTGCAATTAGTCTTTGGCATAACAGGTATGCTGAAACATTTAATTGCTTTCAAGTGCATGGAAAAGTACTTCCACTCACATATTCTCGGAGGGCACTTGAAAGGATGTACAATTGCAAAAAGGTGAAAAGTGCATTTAATGATGTTTAAGTTCCATGGCATTACAGTTTATCCATTGAAATCCCTTTCCAACCAGGCTGTATGGTAACTGACTTCTCTGTGCACTGATAAATTTCATAAAATTGTTCGTAAAGTGACATAAATATGTAACATGCCATCTCACAGATCTTCCCTCTGTAGATGTGTGGTCATATCAGCTCTTATATCCAGACTGGTCAAAACTAAAGAAGCTAGTGGTGACTGAGCGCCCCCCAGTGGATGGAGTATGACATTTCTTATAATCAGTGTAAACATTTGGGACAAAGGAGTCTTGAGCACAAATAAAGGAAGGGCTGTACTTTTGTCTCAAACACAATCAATACAATTCCTAGAAAAAAATATTGGTTGTTTTTCTGCTATTTACAGGCAGTTTAAGGGGTTCCACAGACACCTGCTGTTAGCTTCCTATCTACTACTATGTTTTTGGCAAAGTTTAATTCTGCATCATGGACAGACTGTTGGCAGAGGTCTGTTTAGCACAGCAAACTGCATCATGTTGCTCTGTCATCAGCAGAATAAAGCACAAAATATTGCCACAATGTTTAAAAATATGGCTTTAGATAAACATATCTATATGTACACACACACACACACACACACACACACACACACACACACAGACACACACACACACACACACACACACACACATAATGTACTGCAGTCTCTTAGTCTCTTAGCTGATGATAAACACTCGAGGCCCATCCTCTCTCATGGGTGGGAGGCACTCGATGTTCTCGATAAGAATGTGCTTGTCGTCCCTCTTGGGCCTCCTCTCCAGCCTGCCCTCCCGCTCCCGCTCCCGCTCCTGCTCCCCCTCCCCCTCCCCCTCCCTGGTCACAGGCTGGCACAGGCTGCTCTGAAGCCCCCTGAGTGTCACCTGGACGTCCTTGAAGAGGTGCAGCATGCTCACGCCCAGCACGATGACCAGGAAGCCCCCGACGGTGCCCACGATGTCCACGCCCGACATGGCGCCCCACTCCTTGAAGAGGATGATGGAGGTGGTCAGCACCACGCTGGTGAAGAAGACGTAGTAGATGGGGTAGACCAGCAGCGTGTTGAAGGTGTCCAGGGACTTGTTCAGGTAGTTGACCTGCGTGATGATGGAGGCCACCAGGGCGAGGAGCAGGATCCAGGTGAGGGGGTTGCGCAGGACGGACACGTCAGCGAAGACGGTGCGGATGGCGATGCCCAGACCCTTCACGGAGGACACGGTGAAGGCACCCAGCAGGGAGCAGATGCTGATGTACACCAGGATGTTGCTCTGGCCCACACGGGGGGAGAAGTAGAAGATCAGCACCACGCAGATCACCAGCAAGATGGTGGCATACACCAGGAAACCTGAGGGAGTGGATTTAAAATGGATCCCAAATGAGTTAATATCATTTTTGTGCAATGCCCGTATCACAACCTAGTTGACATGACTTGAATTTTAAACTGACTGTTGGACATTACATTATTACAATTCTTCTTTTTCTTCTTTTTATTATTATTATTATTATTATTATTATTATTTGTAGAAGTAGCAGTAGTAGTAGTAGTAGTAGTGTTACAACAAGACACATGTATGTAGTGCCAGCCTTAAAACTTGAAATACAGTTTTACAGACAAAGCGGTCATTATCCCTTTAACTGACCGCTCAACCGTTTGGTAGAGCACACTTTAAAACATAATATTTCCTTACAATTCCACCTGTTCTGAATTTAACCATATAGAGCCCTGTGTACCACTTGGGCACTACATGTTAAGCACAAAAAAACTGCTCAGTACCCCTCTATTGTTGAACGCCACACCCTTTTAGTATACATGATTTGAAGAATGACTCATATGCGATTTCGGACATATTTTGTGGATTCACATCTTACAGGTTTTTAAAGATAAGATTTTTTTTTCTTCATAATTATGCTTAAATGAAGTCAAATAACATATCAATTCACTTACCTACAAAAAAAATAACATCTTCATAGTTAAATAATTTTTTGAAAATAGGCGTGACCAAACGGTTGATAAGTCAATTTATGGTAAAGGTCAGGTCTCTATGAACAATACTAGAACATCTTACCAAGTTTATGAATTAGTGATATTAATCATTATATACTGTTTTAAAATGTATACTACTACTGTAAACATAGCATGTAAATATTCAAAAGCCAGGTATAACCATGTATTAGGACTATATCAAATATCTTTCCTAGCTATGCGATTCAATGTGATTCAATGCAGTTCTTGTGTCATGTGTCTTGAGGGGGGATACGTAGGGCAGTTGGATCAAGCTTCTAAGTCATTTAGTACAGAAAGGTTTCAGACTGTTCAAAGCAATGTGCAACTGCACTGAAATATTTTACATGTTGGTTCACATTTGATTTTACATGTATTTTATGGGTCAAAATTTGATTTTTACCATAAATTGACTTCGTTACCGTTTGGTAGAGGTTCATAAAACAGAAATGATGGGTCCTTTGAAGAAAATATTTTTTTCTTTCTCATATTTCAGCCCAATGGAGCAAGATGAAACAAAAAATATTTAAAAAAAAAAGGTTTTACACTAAAATGCAGCAAGCCAATGTCAAAGTCAAAAAAAGTATTCTTTTACCATAAATTGACTTCGTTACCGTTTGGTAGAGGTTCATAAAATAGAAATGATAGGTGGTTTGAAAAAGTTTTTTTTCTTTGTCATATTTTACCCAAATGCAGCAAGATGAAACAAAAAAATAATTTTTTAAAAGTGTTTTTCAAGGTGTGCCAGTTAAAGGGTTATAGAGTTGCCGCGACCATTTTTCCCTTTTTTTTTTTTCTTTTTTTTCAGTGAATGTCCGTCAACGATTCCTGGGACACTGAAACTCGGGGGGACATGAATCTTTGTAGGCATGTAGCCCTAGAACATTTCGAGCGACTAGAAGCTTTTGGTCCCCCGGGGCCACCCCCCCGCTGTGCCAGCGTACGTCAAAGAGGGGGAGACCAGCAAAAGTTTTTGCTGAATAGCTCAGTGAACGTTTCACCCAACAACATAACATTTTTGGGATATGTCAGTGTTAGAGAGATGTATCGACCCAGGCAATAAACGCTCACTTGAAGCATAGCGCCACCTAGTGATATGGGTAAATGCAAAAATTGGGATATTGAGTTGCCAATATCTTGGACCGTGAAAGTGGGAACTTCGCAAAATACATCATGCACGATCAGCACAAAGACCTCTATAACCACAGCATGTGTTATACAATTTGGTCAATAGGGGGCGCTGTAATTGTAGAAAATGTCATTTTGCCTATTATCTAGAGAATGCTTACGTTTACAACAATTTTTTTTTATCATGAAATCTGT
The DNA here is from genome assembly GCA_027475355.1 of Coilia nasus. Lineage (NCBI taxonomy): Eukaryota > Metazoa > Chordata > Actinopteri > Clupeiformes > Engraulidae > Coilia > Coilia nasus. Next base: position 21,774,061 of record CM050214.1, read on the forward strand.
TGACCCTCACGCATTGAAAACACTGGTCGACGCCCACTTCCAACGAAAACAATTTCCGTGAAATTTTAATATTGCGAAAACGAATCTGAACGAACTCGTCATAGGCCGTTCATGTGAATCTCACCAAATTTGGTATATGTCATCTACAGACAATGCTGACAAAAAGTTATCAAAGGATTTATCTTGAGATAAACCGTTCCGAAGTTACACGTCAATGAACATTTAACACGTAGCTTAAAATTCTTCAAATGGCCGTATCTTGGCTTTTAATTGCTCAAATTTGGTCAAAGTTGACATGCCATCTTTAAACAGCTTTCTTTTCATGTGTACTAAATTTTGTGACATTTCGTCATAGGGGGCGATGTTTATTGGCGAAGCTAGGTGTCAAAAAACAGTTTTTGTTAAAAAACTTGTCAACAATTTTGCCCAAGACAACGATTTTGTGTTAGTATGTCGGTGTTACAGAGATGTATCGACCCAGCCCATAAACTCTCACTTGAAGCATAGCGCCACCTAGTTATATGGGTAAATACAAAAATTGGGATTTTGAGTTGCTAATATCTTGGACCGAGAAGGTGGGAACTGCGCAAAATACGTCATGCACGATCACCACAAAGACCTCTAACACCACAGAACATGCCATAAAACTTGGTCCATAGGGGGCGCTGTAATTGTAGAAAATGTCATTTTGCCTATTATCTAGAGAATGCTTACGTTTACAACAATTTTTTTTTAGCGTGAAATCTATTGATGCTCACGCATTGAAAACACTGGTCAACGCCCACTTCCAACGAGAACAATTTCCGTGAAATTTTAATATTGCGAAAACGAATCTGAACGAACTCGTCATAGGCCGTTCATGTGAATCTCACCAAATTTGGTATATGTCATCTACAGACAATGCTGACAAAAAGTTATCAAAGGATTTATCTTGAGATAAACCGTTCCGAAGTTACACGTCAATGAAAATTTAACACGTAGCTTAAAATTCTTCAAATTGCCGTACAGTATCTTGGCTTTTAATTGCTCAAATTTGGTCAAAGTTGACATGCCATCTGTAAACAGCTTTCTTTTCATGTGTACAAAATTTTGTGACATTTCGTCATAGGGGGCGATGTTTATCGCCGAAGCTAGGTGTTGAAAAACAGTTTTTGTTAAATAACTCGTCAACAATTTTGCCCAAGACAACGATTTTGTGTTAGTATGTAGGTGTTACAGAGGCATATTGACCCAGCCCATAAACTCTCACTTGAAGCATAGCGCCACCTAGTGATAAGGGTAAATGCAAAAATTGGGATTTTGAGTTGCCAATATCTTGGACCGAGAAGGTGGGAACTGCACAAAATACGCCATGCACGATCACAACAAAGACCTCTAACACCACAGAACATGCCATAAAATGTAGTCCATAGGGGGCGCTGTAATTGTACAAAATCTCATTTTGCCGATTCCTTGCCTTCACAAATCACTCCTACACACTACACATTCAAAACCCACATCCATGCCCACTTCCAGGAAATCATTTCCACAGAAATTCTCACCTCACAACACTGCTCTACCACACACTCATCACACCAACAGTTCCCACATTTCAATACACTGCGGCGGTCATACCATGTACCGCTATGCGGTACATCTAGTTATTATTGCTATTGTTGTGGTGGTTGTTACTGTTGTCTTCGATGCTGTTATTACTGTAGCAGTAGAAACCGTAGTAGCACCAGTGGTGCAGTAGCAGTGGTAGAAGCTGTGGCTAAATGTGTACCCACCAGGGTCCAATAATTTCTCCGTCATTTCCCTTAGGGTTGTGACCTCCTCTTCCTCTGGGGCGTGGATCACCATGATGGTGCTGCCCAGTAGGCTCAGCACACAGCCCATCTTCCCCAGCAGGTTCATCGACTCCCCCAAGAGGTAGGAAGACAGAACTGCACTGAAAATACATACATTGGCCGCATATTAGGGCTGCTCAATTAATCTTATTCTAATCATGATAACGATTTCCAAACGATCTCAAAACAAATAAAATCGAGGGCAACAATGTTTTTGTCCTAATTATTTTCCACTGTTTGTACTGTACATTAGATGTATACATTAGACATTTCTACTGTTTGTACATTAGACATCAAAGGAGACTTACTAATGTTTACGAAGAAAGGTATTAGGGAAAATCCGAAGGTACAAGAATGTTTTTTCGAAATGTTTTTGAATACATTTTCAACAAATGAAGCATGTTACTGAGGAAAACAAAATAATCGTTTGAATAATCGTGATTTCAGTTTTGGCCCAAATAATCGTGATAATTTTTTCCATAATCGAGCAGCCTTACCGCATATCCTATAAAACACAGCAGGCAAGGACAGTCGGTATGCCAGTTACATTACTTTCAGGACAATGGATAATTCTGCATGTGTTTCAGAGTGGGGTACAAAGTATATTCCAGTTGAGTCTTGAAAATCAGCATGCCATCAGGTACAAAATCGTGTCTGATTTTGAATACAGAGTTTGAGCAGTGCCTACAAAACTTCATTTTAAAACTTGAATTTAAAAGTCATTTATTCACCTTCAAATAATACGGTATGACAATATTGTTAACAGGGTATGGTATGATGTGTTAATATGGTTTAAGTTTATAAGAAAGGGTGTTTCTGTGTTGACTTGTTGATAAGTTTCACCATGTGCAGTCATCCACTAAGATCTGTAATGGTGTAGAGAGGTGCAGTCACCAACCTGATAAGCACACTCAGGGCTCCCAGGGGAGTGACCACAGTGGCAGGGGCGAACATGTACGCGGCGAAGTTAGCAACCTCACCAGCTCCCACTGAGGAATACACACACACACACACACACACGCACGCACGCACGCACGCACGCACGCACGCACGCACGCACGCACACAGACCCCCACACACAGATCCATGCATGCAATCACATAACACATGTACACAAAGACATGCACATATTGGATAATGGGAAATCTGTTCACTATGCTAGGTCATGTTATAACCCACTTTTAATACATTGGTGACTAGGCTATGACATTCTGCTGCTATCTTATTCAACTGTACTGCACAACACTACATTACACGCTGCTACACAATACTACGAATTTTAATTTAGTTTACATAGTTAAGATGCCTTTATTTGTATGCCTTTTGAAGTATTTTAAATTATTTTGTTTAATCCAGTATCCATCATTTGAGACTTACTTGTAAGGAGTCCACCCCACCAAACCCAGTCTTTCAGGTACCCATGTCCACCGTCACCTGTCCAAAGAAAAAATCTTGTTAGTTGTTAGTTAATTGGGGTGGTGAGGTTACTTGGTGATCAGTAACGATTCTTCGAAAGGAGAATACACAAAGGCAATCTCCCTGGCAGCCTTGGCACCCTTGGGGCTGTGGTGAGTAGCAGGGTGCTTTCTTTCCATCTCCGTGGAAGCAGACAAGCAGACAGCCACCCTCACCCTCACCCTCACCCCACCCCACCCCAGCCCCATCTTTACTATGCGTGCTCTCAACTGATGTTCTACAGCTGACTGCCACATAATGTCACCACATTGTTTTCTGATTTAAGTTCTGTTTGCCCAACTTCCCTTCTGTAAATAAAAGGTTCAAATGTCACAAAAACTGGATGAAACAAAATTGTGCTGAAATGCAGTGCACCTGCTCTCGTCTGCCCATTGCTGGCGAGGCGCAGCAAAGCTTTCTTCTTCAGAATTACACTTCCACCGATCAAGATGGCTGACAGTATGGCAAGGGTCAGGCCAATCCAGAAGTTGTAGTTGCCCCATTTATTAACAGACAGTGCTTCTTCTGTTGTGGTAGTGCTGTTGCCAAGTAGTGTGGTGTTGATGGAGGTCTCTGGGTTTATTACACAAGTGGAAGTTCGAGCTGGACAGAGAAGCCTAACAATGGTTGCTGTACAGGTGGAACAAAGAAGACAAAAGGTGACAAAACAGTCAACACTTTTTAAAGGACAGGCAGAAGTTCAGCTGTGTTGAAAACTAAATCTGAGTATTTGGTGACTAGATATGGAGAACAGGATCTGCAGTTTGCTGCAGCAAGAACAGTTAAAGGAGAACTTCGGTGTAAAATGAAAATTGGCATGTTAAAACATCATACTGAGTTGGTATGTTTGCTGAGGAGCAAAATTGAGTTAGCCTGTTGCATTCAGTACTTAACTATTTTTTACCGTTTGTCCCAGAAGGCTAACAATGGAAGTGGTAGGTGCACTTAGACGAAGCATGAAGATTACACTATTATTAAACCATTAAAACAGCTCGAAGAAACTCCACACTCCATCAATGGTACAACAAAGGCCCTGGCATTCAAAACAAGGCACTGAGAATTGTGTAAATGTACACAACATTTATTTAAAAAACTGTTCTTACATGCAGTAGTTTGCAGTTGTTTATCGTCACCGCCATGATGAAAGTCCAAACAAGTCGATTGTACTACCTCTCCTCCTATTCTTCCTGCTGGTTCGTGTTCGTCAATCGACTCGTACGGACTTTTATCATGGCGGCAACGACAAACAACAGCAAGGTACTGCCTTTCAAAACTGTTTTATTAATAAATGTTGTGTGCACTTACAAAGTTCTCAGTGCCCCGTTTTGAATGTTGTGGCATTTGTTGTGCTACTGATGGAGTGTGGAGTTTCTTTGAGCTATTTTAATGGTTTAATATGGTGTAATCTTCATGCTTCGTCTAAGGGCACCTACCACTTCCATTGTTAGCCTTCTGGGACAAACGGTAAAAAATAGTTAAGTACTGAATGCAACAGGCTAACTCAGTTTTCCTCCTCAGGAAACATACTATGATCGGTATGATGTTTTAACATGGCAATTTTCATTTTACACAGAAGTTCTCCTTTAATGCATGACATTATTGTGTGTGTGTGTATGTGTGTGTGTGTGTTTGTGTGTGTTAGTGTATGCACATATAGATATCTATATCTAAATCCATATTGTTACACTTTGTAGTAATATTTTGTGTTTTATTCTGCTGATGCCACAGAAGCATGACGGTTTGGCAGACCACTGCCAAAAGTCTACCCATGACGCAGAATTAAACTGCCAAAAACATTACACACTACTACACATGTATGGGCCTGCAGAGACTACAGCATATATTGGGCCTGTTAACTACTGTACAAGTTGTCCTCTTATGACTGTCTGTCTTCAGAGGACACATTAACAATACAATCAGACGCACATGCTAGAAAGTTTCACTACAAGGCATATTACCAAGTCTGAAAATACTTACTTTGTTGTCATAATTTAAAACAGGTTTTTGACAACAGGTGTTACAGTATTTCAGTGGTGTCGTGAAGAAATGTTTGCTCTGTAAACAAGGCTGCTTGAGCATGTACTCCTGTCCACGTAGCGAGCGTAAGCCAAATTGTGGACAGAGTTGGGACATCAGGTGCATGACCTGGTAAAAAAAGCCCTTTGAACGAACTGCTATAATTACACAAGACCTGTATAGGACTGTGGGTAAAACTTCTAATTTCAAGATAAATGGAGAAAATAACAGATACAAGAAATAGTTGTCAGAGAGTAGTGGCCAAAAAAAACAAATGAATGAGAGCTTTGATTTCACCCGAAACTTAACTTTTTACACATCAAACTTTGACTTCCTCCACCGCACCGTACTTAAATGTAAGTTTTAACAACATTATTTACACTTACCATTTTGGCACAGATCATCAGATAAACGTAAATCCTGCATCATGTCAACCGTTGTATAGAGGGATTGTTATTCCACGACGTAGGTCATGACTCGATATCTACAGGGGGTACACGAATTCAGTCCTTGGTTTCGATTCCAAAATAGTTCTTACTGCTATTCAGTCAGATCATACTTCACACAGATCGTACGTCATGGTGAAAATGAAGCGTTTTCCTGCTGTCCTCCAGCAATCTCCGGGATCAAACGGACAAACAAACGACCTGCTCAGGTACATTCGTCTGCCCCGCCCAAAACGCGTCCTCATAGGTTGAGCTCATGATGTTACTCTCAGGTCTCTGTTCTCCTTGTGAGTGGTAAAACGGTATTGGGATAGGTACACTGGTACATGAATATATGTTGACATTTCAACGCGACATAATGGACAACAACACAACAAAGTTCACAATGTCGGCAAGAATATCAACCCCCAGGCTAAAGCTGAAAACTTAAGTGTTCCGCAGAGTTTCCAAGGGCGTGGCAGTTGCGCTTAAAACAAATTTGTTGGGGGTGGAATGTGGCACACCTAAAATCTTTGAAAAAGGAACAAAAGACTCACAGCACAAGTGTATAGGACCGTTAAGTTGTTAAGTCAATAGGCATGCCAGAGTATCTATATGTTTTGATGCTGCAACATGGTGAGTTTTAGAGGTTTGGTTGAAAGTGTAAATAACTTCCCCTAGCACACAATGCACATTCCAGTGTGTGTGTGTGTGTGTGTGTCTGTCTGGGCCTTCAACTAATTCTATGGTTAGGTTAGAACATACAAGTGGCACTGACCATGTAGTTTTGTTTATTAAGTCACCGCGATCTCAAGAGGAAGGGCTATAACATTTTACATATTTTTTGTTATAAAAAAAAAAAACCCAGAAAAACTGTACTACTTAACTGTACTACTTCACTATATTTGTATCTGACATCCTGCAGAGCTTTGCCCTATGCAGTTTGGTTTATTATTAAATGAGGAACAGACTGGTTTTCCTGCTTTTCAGGGGGCTTGACAGGTTTAGCCTCCAGGTGTCGGGTGACTGGTGTGCCAAGCAGGTTTTGGCTGTGGCAAACTCTCCTCCAGGAAGAGGGAAAAGAAACCAAACACTGTCAGGGACACATCGGGAGACCTGGCAGATAAGTAACCAGGTGACTTACACCAGTCATTCATCTTACAGTCATCCCACACAGGGCTACAAACACATGACATTGGTTTCCCACACATGGATTAGGCAAAACCGAGACTGAGAACCTCACTAAATATCTCCCACTGAAATAAGCTTTTAGTGTGGGATCCGGCTTCACCTATGTATGGGAAACCTGCCAATGAAATACTCCCTTGGAACGAGTACAAACAAGAGCAGTCAAGTGACTGCTGACACTCGCCCCTAGTGGTCAGTGTTTTTCTGTTGTTTTCTTTTTTTATTTTCCACAGTGGAAATAAAAACATGGAGTAGGAACAATGGTGATCCTGTAACTTGTGTGAAAATATGAAGTACTAGGTGAGAAGTCTGTCACCCTCCCTCTCTTCCCCCCGTTTCTCTTTTGTCTCTCTCTGTCTCTCTGTCTGTCTGTCTCTTTCTCTCCCTGCCTTTCTCTCCCTGCCTTTCTCTCCCTCCCTCCCTCTCTCTCTCTCTCTCTCTCTCTCTCTCTCTCTCTCTCTCTCTCTCTCTCACACACACACACACACACAGAAACAGACACACACACACACACACACACACACACACACACACACACACACACACACACACACACACACACACACACACACACACAATCTCCAGTGGTGTGGAAGTGGAGTGTGAAAGTCCTGGGGTAATTATCCGTGGGTGGACAAAAGGAAGTGACTAACTCCATGAGTCACACATTTAAGAAAGCTGGTGATGGACGCTGTCACATAAATTCCAACTTATGTAACAGACATTAGAATTGGCCTGCACTTGTGATGTATGTTTGCTGAAGTGTATGAAAAGAATGCTTAATGTTAAAAAAAAAAAAAAAACAATTTCTGTCCTACTTTGGAGAACCAATTATCTATTCTGTGGTTTGTGGTTTTAAAGGGTAATATTGAACCCTTGTTTACTCCGTTCATAATATTCACAGTTGGAATGTAATAAAACACATTAACAAGCTTTAGTGATCCAAAACACAGACTTTCCCATATCTCTGCTCAGCCTCACAGTTAGATATGTGTTGTCTCTTCTTAGCTCACACTCTTTTTTCTAAATGCTCATTAAAGAAGTGAAAATAAACATCAGTTGGACTAAGAACACGCATGCTTTACCAGAAGCAAACTTCATAGTTTTGCTGATCTAGCAGGGAAAAATCCACAATGCAGAAGGGCTGTACACAGGCATGCCACCTTTAGGCAGAGGGACATTGTTAAAATGGCCGAACGTGCACTGAAGCATCTCTAGGGGAGTTGGATAGGGCTTGTGTGGAATTCAGTTACTACCACTGGCATTTGCTTTGAGTTTTTGCAGCTCTGCATACTGTTAACACTCACCAAAGCTACATCCATCCATACATAGCACATTAAAAACGTTAGAAATAAACATACAAGCCTCTGAAATTTCATTTAAAGATCAAATTGTATTAGTATACCAACCATTGACAACCACATCTGCACTTATTGTTGCATTATTTGTGAGAGAAATACTTGAACATGTTGACTTGGTTTGGAACTCTACTGACTACTGATGGTTCCTTACAGAAACCAAAGAGTGGTAGGCCCTTAGGGCGCTTTAGGACTATGTTTGCTTACAGCTAACAACATCATGCAGTTTCCCCTGTTGTCCAGCAGATGTAGACACACACCCAGAAACTGTAACGTCCATTGTTTTTGTGCTTGGCTGTTTCACAGACTCTCATTGGCTCAAGTAAAAAATGCAAAGTTGTAGTTGTAAGATGTTGTTTTTAATACGATTGCCTTTGGTATTGCCATGTATTGATAAAATGTTTCTCAAATGCTATATATAAATATTTTTCATCCTTTTTCCTAATATTTCCAAACCATATTTTCTCCTCGTGTTACCATGATACTAAACACATATGTGGGAGGCAGGGGGTGTGAATACACACACACACACACACACACACACACACACACACACACACACACACACACACACACACACACACACACACACACACACACACACACACACACACACACGGGACTTTGAATACAAATTACTTTTCCTGCAGCGCCACACTGAATGTGATTCTGAGTTTTTGTAAAATGTGGTAGTATTTTTTTTTCTTTAAGGTTAAGGTTGGTCTGAATCTCACTAAAAAATGGCAAAGTGTGACTTTTGAGAGACTATTTTACTTTACTCTTTTCAATAATCATCCTCAAAAATTACAGCAGGTCACATGTTTTGTTCACAGCCCTGACATTTAAAGTAGCCTGAAAGGCCACCGGTATTGTCTGGGCGACTCAGCCACAGCCCTTTTCACAGTAAAAGGCAGCTTTCTTCTTCGCTGCTATGTTGATAAATCCCCTAATGTGCACCGTGGAGAAGCTACTGGAGCTGATGGACAACTATATTGAACAAAGGACCTAGACTGGGGAGCCTGGTGTGCTGGTATTGATCAAAAACACAGAGCAGCCCAGCCTCCTTCATTTTGTCTCGTCTTCTGCTGAAAGTGTTATCCCAACCTTCCTATACACCAGTCCTTTTTAGCTACCATTTACAAAGCCACACTGTATGTGTGCTGAGGTAAAAGATAACACGTCTCATTTTACAAAGTCCTCCCCTAATCTTGTTACACTGTATATAAAGGTGACTTTACATATCAATGCTGCCAATTGATTGCAGATTCCAGCCTTTAAGTCATTCACACTACAGTGATAACACATCTTTTTCCATGCAATGAAGGTCCTTTTGAAAGTTTTTTTTTTTTTTAAATGTATCTTTATTACAGTGCATGCAAAGCAGTTTAGTTTATACTGTCATGTTTTATTTCATGCTCTCCTTGATGCTCACACCTTACACCGTTCACACTAGCCTGGCTGATTTCAAAACTGTAAGAACAAGAAAGAGGTGAACAACAAGCCTCTGTCTCCAGCAGCAACAGCAGCAGTGGTCTTCATCTCCACCATCAAACCCCAGTGAGATTCGCCACAACCTCGTGCAGGAGTGCTCTTTCATGTGTCTACCTTGGATGAGCTTTACAGAATACTGGCATAAATCCATATGCCTACAGGCAAGAGGGCCTCGTGAATGTGAGACAAAATCAAATAAAAGTGCTGGAGGGAATCGAGCCCTCTAATCAGGTTTCGTTTTACTCTTCCGAAAAGAAAATAGAAGCTTATTCCCACGTCTAATACAGGACATATCTCTCTCTCTTTTTTTTTTTTTTAGGGAAAACAAGATTACCCAAACACCTTTGAGAAAAAGTGTAAAAATGGTTCCTGTCGTGGGAATCCTATATTTCAATACGATTGAGCCATACTTCTCACTTCACTTCCCTCTATTTTTCACATGTTCTGCTATAAAGTACATGCCCTGCGGCGTGGTGACAGCATGGCACCCAATGTCAGCCGCGGCAGTGCCAGCATCAAAGCACAGAGTCCCGGCCAGCGCGTGGACTTACGCCCAGCAGGCTTCAAGGTGGGTATCAACAACAAGCCACCCCGAGCAGTGATGTCCACAGTCCACAGTCCTGAACCCTTGCCAAGGTGCCGAAGGGCCCCTTTTGTGGGCACATCAACAGCACCATGGTGCTGGCTTGGGCCCTGGGCATGTCTGATCCACAACCTTGACCTCGTCAACCAGGCTGCTGTTGTGCCTAGATAATGACAAGAAGTGGGAACGGGGTGGGTGGGTGGTTTGGAGGTATATGAGACAGAGGGCATGGCTACTGTCAGGAACTGTGAGGAAGCTGGGGCAGACTTAGATTATCGATGGGGAAGCCAAGTGAGTAACACATGCACGGGTGGAAAGCTGAGAAGTATCATATCATACACCAGGCTCACAAAAACAGGACATCTCTGTTGCCTCACAGCTCTCTTTCTCTTGGTGGCATCGTAACATGGGCACAGATATTCCCCCATTTGCTTGGCAAGAAGCATTTGCTTCAAAGCCCAAATCCCCCCTCCCCTATCCCCCCCCTCCATCAGATGGTGTCACCAAGCATAAAACCCCAGGCATGGTAGTAGTAATCTATGCCTGCATTGAAATGAAGATCCTCAGGCATTGAAAGCACATCTGGAAGGCCCGTGCCTCCCCAGACACACAGTGATTGAATTATTGAGGGGGTCGTTTTGGCATACATGCACTCCAGACAGCACACATCCAAAAGGCCTCAGTGAAGAATTAAGGGGCAAATTGTTTTCATGAATTGTTGTGATGCATTTTTTATGCAATTATATGTATGTATTTTTCTGCCATGTCTGTTCTGTATTTTCTTTATGTGTCCATACAGTTTCTTGAACTACAGACAGATGAGGTCAGAGCACCTTTAAACTGTTGTCTGCACTGGGATAATTTAGCACTCATGAATGTTTTGTAGATTTCAGTCGAACCTCTAGCCTCAAATTCAATAGAGCAGTGTTTTTCATTTACAGAACACAAAAATAGTCTGCGCAGCTGAATTCAATCTCCCCCCTTTTCTGGTTTGCTATATGAATAATAATTATTTCAGTGACATGTCCATTCTCTATGTCTAGTTTTATATTCTTTTTTCTGATGAGCAAATCAGTTCCAGTATAAAATAAAAATCTGTCTATTTTGACATCCTGTAGGCAAGCCTTCACCAGTATGACAGCAAACCTACCTTTTGCTGTCATAGCACTAAGAACAGAGGCGTTTTTTACTCAGCTTCGTCCTTTGGCTACTGTTTTTTTTTAACCTAGGATACAAAGCAAGGTCAAATTACACAAATGATTACTAACCAATTATTTTAGTCACAGTGGACATGGGTGTACCTGGCTGTACCATAATGACTGAAATGAGATTTTGAAAGGGCTGCCCTAGTTTCAAACGTGAGATAATGGCAAATCCTTATTACTGGGGTTATCACTCGGAGTTACTGCTCCCCATTCACCCACATAGCCTTTATAAGTCCTGATTAGGCCTGTGGTGATGTTCAATGAGGCTGCTTTGCAGCAGACTATTGTAGACTCAGCAGGGGCTCGAGGCAAAAACCCACCACTTTCACTAAAAGCTGTATTGCCACTGCTGTAGTTTAAAGGTTGGTAGCCCTTGGGTGTCCTTTAATGGCCTGGGGGGCCCAAGCAGTTGCCTGCGTTGCCTGTTGGCTAGCTACACCTCTGCTTTGCAGCAGCCCTTTAGCAGACCTTTCCTCTCCATCTCACTGCAACACGTGATTGTCCTTCCAGTGGCCCACCCCCTTCGCCACCCACTGCGCTATGGAATGACAGAAACATGCTATTAGCCCCGATTGTCACTAGGCGAGATAAGCAGGCTTCATACAGCAAATGCACAGCTCATTTTCTATTTCGGAGGTCCCTTTGTTTAGCCGCATGTGTTAAATTAATTGCCATGATCACTCAAACTCAAGTTCTGCTCTAGACCTTTAATTCCAGTTGGCAGTGCACTAAGGCAGAAAAAATACACTCTTCGGTTGGCTGACAGCTTCTGTGGAGAGAGTTGCTTGTGAAAGATCTTGGCTTGGAAGACAGCAGTGTTAGCACAATAGCCATAGCAACCACAGTAGCTGTGGTGATATGAGTGGTTGTGGTAATAACGTTGTTCCTCAGAGCGGCAATGAGGGAGAAGTATTAAAGCTCAAACTGTGACATTATGAAACTGTAATGGGTGGCAGGGGTTATAAATGCCCCTAGGCGCGTGTTAGACTATCTCTGGTTGGCATCGTAAAATCGAGCCCAAATGTGTCTTGACATAACCCGAGGGATTATTCTTCACACACTTCAAATGTTAGGCTTGTTGGATTGGTGAAGACAAACTTTATACGTGGCATATTCTGCAATCCATACCCATTGAATTTGCTTAATCAACAATTCTTTTTCAGTGCAGAGTTATTTTGATGATGCACACTTAATTGGTAGTTAAGTCTTTGGTAGGCTAGTATGAGTTGATAACACTAATTAAGTTGTAAAAAATACATGAATGACTTTAAAAATGAGCTATGACAGGGAACCTGCAGGGTGGGAGGTATCATGCCAGAGTATAACACATACAGTCTGTCCAAATTTTACTGAAACACAAACAAAAAACACTAGACCAAAATTATCAAGATACAGTTCAATCAACCCCTCCTCACAGCACAGCATCACCTAGTGGTTAAATCACCAAAGACAGATTTATGAAAATGACCACATAATAACAAGGGTCGCCATCGGCGTTGTGCTGTTGCTGCTACCTCTAAGACTCTAGTGCTCCATTCTCTGTTTGTGAGCCTTATCCTCATTTGTTTACCCCATGTTCCTAACATGAGCATGGGTTCAAATAACACATTTTCCAGGAAGCAATCTACAGGAACCTTGAGGTCATTCAATATGGTGTATTGATCTTTTCCTACCCCACTCTTATATCCGTTTTATGCAGTTAAGCGTAGACCTGGACTGAAATGTCAGTATATGACTCGGCTCATTAGTCTTGTGTATCTGGCAGCACCACCTAAAACTGTCGGGATCTTTTAACAGATCACAGCTCAATATAGGCTATAAGCCCACAGCACATATAGGTTAGCAGAGATTCATAATGTTGACCTGATAGCAGTTGTCTCATTTGGGTCATTAAAGACATATTAATAATGTGGGAACAATTTCTGTGGGTGTAGTATCCGTGTAGCACTTCATACATCTTTATTCGTTATTAAGTACTTGAAAAGGCTCAAAATGATTGACTTGAGCATACATGAGTCTTTGTAATGCTATTACTGTTGTCATCATTGTGATTATGAGACACAATATAGCGAGGGCTTATACAGTAGCATTGATACCCTATATGAGTGCATTTGTTACTAGGTTTGAATAAACAGATACCTATGTCAATCACTATGAACCATAATGAGTAATAGTCATGATTGTGTTTATAATGCTTTATATGTAGGCCTATTACTGGATAGAAGAAGAAGAAGAAGAAGAAGAAGAAGAAGAAGAAGAAGAAGAAGAAGAAGAAAGCACACCACTTAAAAATGAATTAGTACAGCTCTTGAATAAATCCTTGAAATGTAAATGCAACCTACCTTTTTCATACTAGTCTACTAGTATGGTCTAACTGGTCTAACCATGCACAAGAATTCACATGTCCAATCATCTATCTGCCCTCTCTTAAACTCTCCAATAAGACTCTGGTATTATTTCGTTCTTATTTCTGGTATTATTTCGTATTTTCATTTTTTGTGCACACACATTTTCCTTACAGTCTGTAACCCCAGATGTTCCAGAACATTTCACAACTATTACTGCAAACACCCAAGTAAGGGGGGATGCTGAAGGGCCTACTATCAGTAGTGACGACATTAAGTTCTATATCTATGCCTGCTTGAGGCATTGTCTCTATTTGTCTGACTGGGTGACGTCTAGAGATGCTCTTCAAGACATACAAGGGTGCTAATGACGGTGGAGGGGATTACATCCATATCTAAGATGGCTGCTACAAGTTAAGTGCTGGTGAAAGGTTAATCCCAAGTGCGCCACTAGAAAGTTAGGAGAGCATTTGGTTTTAGAGAGCGACATTATGAGTTGTCAAAGACACATAATGGCATGGACCACAAAGCTTTTTATGGGCTACTCTTAGTGATTTCAGATGCCAAAAGCACTCCAGGCAGATTTTTAATAGCATCCCTACCAGTCGTCATGGCAATGCTAGAGATTGCTATTGATTCCTCTGGTGAACGTTCACCCCCCCACCACGACCCCCCCACCTCAATTTATACTGCTAATATCCCATTAGCTGTTGTGTCAGCCAAAGTGCTCCCCAACACCTGAAACTGCGTCCCAAGGCTGCCGTGATTATCTGCCATGGGCAGAGTTGTTATTGTAATATCCGTAGCTGCTGACTGCGCGTACGTAGCCCGCTGCATGCTCTTGTTGTTCCTGCGACTTGGATGCCGGGGTCCACTCAAGCAGCAGCAGATTCACACTGAGCTTACTTCACAGAACACTACCCATCCGCGCGCCGTTACAGAGGGAGGGGGCTGCCGCCTGCCTGCCATGTCTACACTTGTGCAGCTGTTGCCATGCCGCAGTAATGGTGCCTGCACCCATATTCGCCTGTCATTAGGGATATGAGGGCAGACAGCCCACTGAGCTTTGGAGGATGTGTGTGTGTGTGTGTGTGTGTGTGTGTGTGTGTGTGTGTGTGTGTGTGTGTGTGTGTGTGTGTGTGTGTTTGTGTGTGTATGTGTGTGTGTTTGTGTGTGCGCGTGCGAGTTTGTGTCTGTGTGTATGTGCATTTGTAAGTGTGTGTGTGTGTGTATGTCTGGATCGAAGAGAGTATTTCTTTGTATTTATAATACATTCCATTTCTCAAAATAACTGGAGTTTACAGACCATTTCAGCTAGAAGACAGGTGCTGTTAGGAGAAAAGAATTAGTACAATCTAAAAACATTCAAGGGCATCAAAACTCATGCAGTTAGAACGTGGATGCAGCATGCTATTTAGCTCATTTTGCTCTTTTTATTGTTGCTGTATAATAAAATAATAAAGAATGGGGAAAACAAATGTAAAAAATATAATGTGACATGCTGTGGGGTTTGCTGTAAGGTAGATTCTCAAGCTAGACACAAAGGCAGTGGAATCGTAAGGTTGGCATGGTAACCGATTTCAGAACTGCAAACTCGGGTGGCGCGGATGTTTACTCTGGGAACAATGATGCTCGCAAGGAGCAGTTGACTCATTACAGAGTTCCTCACGGACCCCCAGTCAACCTCGAGACCTCCCATGGTGCATTGGGGCCACATGGCCGAAGGGCTTGACATTCTGTCACGCCGCGGTACATGTACATTTTAAGCCAGCTTCCAGTGCTTCTGCAGAACAACCAACACTCACTTTGGCCACACTTATCCTAATGTGGACATGCACCCGGGCACAGAGGGTGAACAGGTTGCCTGTCTGTGTCAGTGAGCAAAGGTGTGGGGATGAGCAGAGGGATGGAAAGCGATAAAAGGTGCTGCTGTACTTCAAAGCCACTGGTGGCCAGAGACAACCTCGGTGCACAGCAGGCAATCAGTGTGAGCTGCTAAGGGAGGTTCATGTATTATAAATCAAATATTTTAAACTAACATACTACATGCACCGGCCTCATTTTATCAGCAAAAGAACTGTCTCATAAAAGAGAACAAGCGGATAAAAAGACATTAAAAAAGGTGCTATTTCAGAAAAAAACACTGTATGTGAATAATGTGTGGAAAAGGCTCAGCCTACCCTAATGCCTGTGTGTGGTACTGACTGACTTGAGGGTTTTCATCCAAGTGTATGTTTCTTTAGATTGCAAG
>CM050214.1:21795206-21835206 GCA_027475355.1 Coilia nasus
AATTTGGTATATGTCATCTACAGACAATGCTGACAAAAAGTTATCAAAGGATTTATCTTGAGATAAACCGTTCCGAAGTTACACGTCAATGAACATTTAACACGTAGCTTAAAAATCTTCAAATGGCCGTATCTTGGCTTTTAATTGCTCAAATTTGGTCAAAGTTGACATGCCATCTCTAAACAGCTTTCTTTTTATGTGTACTAAATTTTGTGACATTTCGTCATAGGTGGCGATGTTTATTGGCGAAGCTAGGTGTCAAAAAACAGTTTTTGTTAAATAACTTGTCAACAATTTTGCCCAAGACAACGATTTTGTGTTAGTCGGCGTTACAGAGATGTATCGACCCAGCCCATAAACTCTCACTTGAAGCATAGCGCCACCTAGTGATATGGGTAAATGTAAAAATTGGGATTTTGAGTTGCCAATATCTTTGACCGAGAAGGTGGGAACTGCACAAAATACGTCATGCATGATCACAACAAAGACCTCTAACACCACAGAACATGCCATAAAATGTAGTCCATAGGGGGCGCTGTAATTGTAGAAAATGTCATTTTGCCTATTATCTAGAGAATGCTTATGTTTACAACAATTTCTTTTTTATCGTGAAATCTATTGACCCTCGCGCATTGAAAACACTGGTCGACGCCCACTTCCAACGAAAACAATTTCCGTGAAATTTTAATATTGCGGAAACGAATCTGAACGAACTCGTCATAGGCCGTTCATGTGAATCTCACCAAATTTGGTATATGTCATCTACAGACAATGCTGACAAAAAGTTATCAAAGGATTTATCTTGAGATAAACCGTTCCGAAGTTATACGTCAATGACCATTTAACACGTAGCTTAAAAATCTTTAAATGGCCGTATCTTGGCTTTTAATTGCTCAAATTTGGTCAAAGTTGACATGCTATCTCTAAACAGCTTTCTTTTTATGTGTACTAAATTTTGTGACATTTCGTCATAGGGGGCGATGTTTATTGGCGAAGCTAGGTGTCAAAAAACAGTTTTTGTTAAAAAACTTATCAACAATTTTGCCCAAGACAACGATTTTGTGTTAGTATGTTGGTGTTACAGAGATGTATCGACCCAGCCCATAAACTCTCACTTGAAGCATAGCGCCACCTAGTGATAAGGGTAAATGCAAAAATTAGGATTTTGAGTTGCTAATATCTTGGACCGAGAAGGTGGGAACTGCGCAAAATACGTCATGCACGATCACCACAAACACCTCTAACACCACAGAACATGCCATAAAATTTGGTCCATAGGGGGCGCTGTAATTGTAGAAAATGTCATTTTGCCTATTATCTAGAGAATGCTTACGTTTACAACAATTTTTTTTTTATCATGAAATCTGTTGACCCTCACGCATTGAAAACACTGGCCAACGCCCACTTCCAACGAGAACAATTTCCGTGAAATTTTAATATTGCGAAAACGGATTTGAACGAACTCGTCATAGGCCGTTCATGTGAATCTCACCAAATTTGGTATATGTCATCTACAGACAATGCTGACAAAAAGTTATCAAAGGATTTATCTTGAGATAAACCGTTCCGAAGTTACACGTCAATGAACATTTAACACGTAGCTTAAAAATCTTCAAATGGCCGTATCTTGGCTTTTAATTGCTCAAATTTGGTCAAAGTTGACATGCCATCTCTAAACATCTTTCTTTTCATGTGTACTAAATTTTGTGACATTTCGTCATACGGGGCGATGTTTATCGCCGCAGCTAGGTGTTGAAAAACAGTTTTTGTTAAATAACTCATCAACAATTTTGCCCAAGACAACGATTTTGTGTTAGTATGTAGGTGTTATAGAGGCATATTGACCCAGCCCATAAACTCTCACTTGAAGCATAGCGCCACCTAGTGATAAGGGTAAATGCAAAAATTGGGATTTTGAGTTGCCAATATCTTGGACCGAGAAGGTGGGAACTGCACAAAATACATCATGCACGATCACCACAAAGACCTCTAACACCACAGAACATGCCATAAAATTTGGTCCATAGGGGGCGCTGTAATTGTACAAAATCTCATTTTGCCGATTCCTTGCCTTCACAAATCAGTCCTACACACTACACATTCAAAACCCACATCCATGCCCACTTACAGGAAATAATTTCCACAGAAATTCTCACCTCACAACACTGCTCTACCACACACTCATCACACCAACAGTTCCCACATTTCAATATACTGCGGCGGTCATACCATGTACCGCTATGCGGTACATCTAGTTATCTCTGTGGTGAGCAAATGAGTTTGTGTGTGCTGTGCACTGCAAACCCCCGACTTTTGACACTCAGACCCTGGCTTTTTACGGTGATTTCAGGCGGGCAATTTTAAAACAATTCCGAGATCAAGTGCTCACGTGCCTCAACCACACACACATGGCACCTGGTAAACCAGACCCTTGTACTACACTGCATTTTGTGCAGAGGGTCTGGCTGTCCTGTACTGAGAAACGTTTGCATTGGATCTATGTTTGCCCAATCGCTAACGTCTGGTTGTGATGTATGCAATGCATTGGATTGTGAACGAAGCTACAAAGCTCGTAGCTTCACTTACGTTTAGCCTAGCCACCTCCTTCGCAAATAACAGAACAAGCTGGAAAAACAGACTTTTTCCGAACTCCGTGGAGAGTAGGGCCACAACATCTTCACCACAAATAAAATTTCGTAAACACTGTTTATGCTTCGACATTTCTGAATATTCCTAAGCATCGCCACAGTGAACTGAATGGCGTGTTTGTTTCTTTCTCCGCTGCCACTGGCATTCTACAACCACAGACAGACTACAATTGAAATGTAGCTCACAAAGTCGACGTAATTGCTCACGAACACTGTGATTGGCCCAGTAAAGATATGACTGGAGTCAACCATGTCAATTGAAGCAAACCCAGACTACAACTGTAGAGAGAAAATAATCGAATGGAAGTGCATAGGCAGGCCTCTAGCCAGGCTAGGCACTCACATCCCCAGGGCTATTATGGATTCAAGCGCCCCAGGGCACAAAATCATCTTGTGCCCCCTGCTACCCAACTTTCAGGCGACTACGAGGTGTTTTCAACACAATTTCAGGGAGTACCATATAATAATGTAGGGAGGTCTGCATTTGAATTGAATGTTTACATGAATGGTGTGCTCACTCTAGAATTTTGTATCCACTAACCTAATTACCTGTACATGGTTGTACTTTTAGGAGTCTGTCATGAAGCCACCCCCCAATACCCCCACCCTCTGACCCCCTGGACCTGGGCCCAGTTGGCCTGTTTGCCAATTCGTCCCTGCACATCCCACAGAGCTTTCACCTCTCAGGCCATGCACAACAGCGATATAAAGACCCTCATCCAGTGGTGTGTTTACAAAAGAGTTCATATTTTATTTTTGATCACTCCTCATTGACATTTCCCCATCACAATGCAAATCACATCTTGCTGTCATTTTTCTAAAAGGTATCTCTGTGAGTCTGATGCGAACACAAAATTAAGGACTTGTACTTCAACATGAAAGGAAAGAAAAGTAAAGCATCAAATCAAAGAGGGACAATTTCAACAGAATTTCACTACAAATACAGGACTAAAACCAAAAACTCATAACAGAACTGACTCAAACACCACTTCAACAAAATAACCAGTTTATCTCCACAAATATATCATACAGGTATTTATTATTTCGATCAAATATTTCAGTCATTATTATTAATACAAATCCATTCAAGTATGAAAAAACCCTTTGTGTTTGTGACTGTCTGTGTCTCTAAAGTTGTGCTATGCCAAATTACTTCAATAAGGACAACATACAAAGTGAAACCACTGCTTGAATCAATTCAAAAGATCCACTTTATGATTGTTAATGATAAAGCATAATACATCATGGCAAAGTAAAACATTGGATTTGTGATTCCAACTCCCATGTGCTCATAACTAACACTTTTAAACATGGAGCAAGACATCAGGCAGAGTGGCACTAAAGTGGAACTGGTGCATACTGTGGCCCCTTCACAGTCATTTGCCCCTCGTGTCACATTGGCACACACACAGAGTTTTAAGCGCTGTGAAAAAGTTTGTCTCGGGCGAGAGATAAAAATGTGTCTGGAAATGATTAATGGTGTCTTGATGTGTTTGCCCACAAAGCTTTTGTAAGCTGCCGATTAACAGAGAGCAACCATCTCGTCATCGCTGATTCACTGTAAACTTTTAAATATGCTCCACTCATAGTTTAGAGACTAGTCATTCGGTGGGGTTTTGCAGAGCAGACAAGAACAAACTCTATACTGCATCTGAATCGATTGATTTAATGCCACTGTCCTCTTTGCTAAAATGTGTTTTCATATCATCCTATCAAATCTTCAATTTAATGTCAGCCATAAACTCAAAAACTCAAACAAAACTCAAAAACTCAAACAATGGTTTGTCCATGCTCACTAAAAATTGGTCAATATCAAACTACCATGTTTTTATTGGAAACCATCTAAAAAGATAGACTGAACAAGCAGATAACAAAAATGGTAAAACAATTTTGCGACGACAGTTGGAAATAAATAACATCCTCAGGCTGTGGCTCCGTCGGTCATTTGTGAATGTCAGTTTATGCTGTGTTCCCGACCTCTATGTGCACCTTGGTCCCACACCGGAGCCACACAAGTGAGCATTTTGGCATGGGCTCTCACAAAGTCACCATTGATTCATGTCAGTACTGGTCAGAGGGGACACATCTATCAATATGTGACATAAAATAATGAAGAAAAACAGCTTTCTTATGAAGTTCCTTCTTCTGTGAAAACAAGCATTAGGAGATTATCAGAAAAGAAAAGGCTTTAAGAACAAAGCTGCCCATTTTCTGTGAGTTTTTTTTTCCTATTTTGTTGTGGGAAAATGCAAAGTAACACAAAAAATCATATTAGGATGGAAGACATCATGACATTGATCATGTGCAATGGAACTAGCCCAAACTAGCCTACACCATCTGCTCTCAACCTCCAATTAACAAAAACAAAACAAGATATTATACATGTTTCCACTGCATATGGTCCTGAATTACAAATGGACTTGACATGGCCGGAAACCAAACAGAGCAAAAGGATTTGGGACGTGGGGCAGTCAGCCCAAGTAGGTGTTGAGTAAGAGGAGACGCAAAAGGTAAGGCAGACAAGACAGAGTATTTGCACATGACTATTTCAAATAGCAAAGGAAAAGAGAAGAGAGAACAAATCTGGCATAGTGCAAGAGTCACGATTTTGGGGTAACCCCCCACCCCCACCCCTTTTCCCCCACAAAAGTATGTATGCCTTTTAAAAAACTTCCAAACGGCTTCTTTATTGCAGCAGATGAGTTCCAAAAAATGACCAAACTTCTGGTTTTATTTTGTGTTTTTTTCTATTTTTTAGAAAATGGAGATCTTCCCTTCATCTTTCCTGTAGGAATCCAGAGAGCGCAGTCAGTGAATCCATTTGGCAGTAGTTCAGTGGCGGGTGAGCGGAATACCGCAGTGCAACATTTTTTTTTTCTCCCCCCTCTCTTCTCCTCTCCTTTCCTCTCTCTCCATTTTCCTCACATACACACGCTCACTCTCTTCTCTCTCTTTTCTCTTATTCTCTCTCTTTCTCTCTCTCTCTCCCATTCTCTCCATTTCTCCTTCTCAGTGGCGCTCAGCGTGCGCTGACCGCGGGGCCCGTCACATGCCCGTGGTGCTCAGGCCCATGCCAGCTGCTTGGCTCATGCAGGGCAGAGTCTGTGAGGCTTTGGGGAAGTCATGGGCGACGACGCGTCCGTTCTCACCCCCGCTCCCCGTACCGCTGATTCGACTTAGCGTGGAGCTCAGCATGGCCGCGTCAATGATTTGCTGTGAGGAGGAGAGGGAGGACGAGAAGAAGAAAAAAAATCAGAAAACAAGACAGCCAGACAGTGAGAGCTCAGATGAGACGCGGTCAGATGACTCCGTTTTTTTAATGGGGGCAGAAAACATTTCAAACAGCGAAAGTTCGGCTGTCGTTTGTGCTTTATCCCGCCCGCTGCCACAAATCCCATTAGCCCCAGTATCAGCCCACTCCCAAGCTGGCCTTAGGGGTTGTGGTGAATCGAGGGGAATCAAAACTTTCACTTTAAATGGCTCTACGAACCTGAAATCAATTATGAGGCCTTTTAAGTATGTATCATAAACGAAAACAGCAGCCTGGTACAGCCAGAGTATTGATAGGGCTTCATAGGAACACAGCCACTTCTCTCCTGAAGTGAATTAGTAGTACTGGAAAAACAGTGTAGTTCCGTCTAAAGATTTCTCATCTTTCGCCCTGTCTCTCAGCTTTAAGCAATTCTCCTGCAATCGAAAAATAATAGCGCTCCCCCATAACAATAATGAGGGCTGTAGTGTACTTGCTTGGAGCACACTCTCTTTCACATTAGTTTCACATAATGAAACCCTGTAGGCCCAAAACTGTAGCTAATGATCTGGATGTTGGCTTGTACATCCTTGCTGAATAAATGATTTAAATCCAGTGCACTTCAATGGATCTGGAAGATTATTTTCCTGCGCTGACACAGACTAATTGGTCTGTTCAGGGCAGCGATTTACGGCTCTGATACTTTAAGTCTGGCAGTTACATGACTGTAATGTCTGCCCAATGAGTCTTGTAAATACTTTCAAGAGCACTGTCATTTGGGTCTGAAATGAGCTTTTGCAAGGTTAAGAAGCCTTCAACAATATAGCTGGATTGATAACAAAACGGCAATATGTGGTATATTCTTAAGGTGGCGTGACGGACTAGACAGCTTTCAAACCCACTGACTCATTTCAAATGCAGTGTTTTGCACTGTGTACTGCATCTAAGCATGTATTTCATTAACTGTGTGTATACGTGTATTTAACATACTGGATATGTATGTATGCATAAAAATATAACCACCTTCATCCTTTGCGACTCAAGTCTGGATTTGTAACAGAACTCGACCAAGGCCACGAGCATGGCGAGCCCCAGGCCTCCGATGAGGATGTAGAACACTCCAGCCACATTACTGAGGCTCAGAGCACTCGTCTTATCCTACAGGACACACACACTCAGGGTCAGCTTTCCATGAATGTCACACATAATCTAATTACACACAACAAGAGATATCTAACACCACAAATGTTTATTCTGTCTGTAAGTAACACATATCTTAGACGCTGACAGAGGAATTACTTTAAAATATGTCACTTTAGCATACACAGCAAGCACACTTGCCACTTGTCTACTTTTCTGTTTAATGCTAAATAGTAGTATTAACTCTGACAGAATTCACAAAAACATGCAGGTTCATGCACAAATCACATTTACTTGCATAAACATCAATCTGACTGACTGATACTACTCTGTGTACACAGAACAGATATGCATTATTAATGAGGTATAACAATGGTGAGGAAAAAAGGCTCTTCTCTGATTGAACTCCCCGGTATCTCTAAGGCATCTTACATTAAAGGTTTTTGCTTTTTTCTACATTTTACATTATTGGGTGGGGGGGTGGGGGGGTCATGCAGGGTAGATGAACAGAGCTGAGTTTCTGTCAGAAGGCCTCCGGATAGCTGTATATATGCTAAATTATTTAAGGCTGGAGACCATATGCATTATATAGGGGAGGCCATTGGGAGTCGCTAATCCTGTAACTAGCCCTGGTGGATAGGCATCATCACATGGCGGGCTGGGGGCATCAGTGTCATGCATCAGCTTTGGCGACCGCCTTTGAGGTCTCATCCAACAGCATGCACAGTGTCTTGGGACGGATACAGAGGAGAACACCACTGTAGGGGAACTCTCAGGAAAGCAAACCAGTTATGAGAAGGGGGGTTTGGAGGTGGGTGAGGGGGTGGGTCGAGGGTTGGAGTTTTCATCTCATTGCCTTTATCTCCAAACTGTCATTTGCTCTGGCTTCTCTGAAAGGCGCCCGTGCTACACCAGCAAGCCTTCCAGAAAACAAATAAAGACATAAAACAGGAGCACGGGCTTATCAGGGGCTGTGGGGGGATGGGGTTGGAGAGGCCACAGCGTGAAATAAACAACAAGTGGCATTAAATATATATATATTTCAAAAGAAATGGTGATTGAAGAGGCAAATGTTTGAAGACCATAGAATTTGTACAGGCCTTTGAAGTGATCTTTGCTGTGTGCACATTAGGCATTTTCCCTGAGGTATTTACTTAGTTCAAATATTTAATTGAAAATATGGATCTCTCAAAATATCATGTTGAGAGGCTTCATATTCAACTCTCAGCCTGCTATTAACGGTCTGTTATGGGGGAAAAAAAAAACTGGCAGGTTTACTGACACTGACACACCAACAGTTTATTTCCTGGTCAGTGCCTTGCTTACGAGCAGCATCCTACTCTACGGTCCAAAGTCCAAAGGTGTCAACGGGCCTCTCAAATGGATCGCAAGGTCATTGCCAAACGGATTTCCACACGGCTATTAGCAGAGACACCACAGCATGAGCAACGTGAGCAAACGGCAGATTGGAGACAAAGTGCCTGGAACACTGGAGTGGCAGGGGAAAGGAAGAGAGACCTTTGACGAGGCATAAATGCTGGATCTCGGTGTTAGGTAGAGGACCAACGTGTGAACTGACCTTTCTTCCGGAGTCCTTGCTTCCACACTCCCCTTTATCGTACCACCATTTGTTTTTCATTTTGTCTAAGACGGCTTGCTCATTGAGTTTCAACACCGCTAGGTTTACGGGGATTCTTCAACCGGGGAAATAACATAAATAACATTAAGCATGTTATCTTATGTTATTCAGCACATAGTAAACATACAACCCATAATTATGTATTGATATAGTCTACATGTCTATAGATAGAAAAAAAAAATCACAATCACATTTTGAAAAACTGTCACTTAAAAAGTGATATGCGTTAATACTCCATCTAGCTTGGCTTCCTTTCTCCCTACTGCAAGATGTGTATTACAATATCACTTTGGGTAACCGGCAAGGCGTGAAAACACTCGGTTGTGCACTTTTTTTTTTAGAATTTCGTATTCATGTTGTCAAACACAACACACGTGAACTTTCTGAATTCTTTTTTTTTTAATTGTATTCGAAATGTTTCTTCTTTCTTTTCATTCGCCCCAATTTGCCAAAAAATAAGGTGAAACACAAATGAGTTCTCATCAGATGTCAATCGCTCTGAAAGCTCCCAGTGACGCAGTTGAGCAATTTGTCGAGTGCAGCCGACGTGTTTTGCTAATGCTAGTTGCCGGTTACCCGCTGTCGGAGGTGGTTACCCGCTGGTTCACTCATACTGGGTCTGACCTTGGAGTCCCCGCCCCCGCTGCCGCACTCTCCCTTGTCGTACCACCATTTGTTTTTCAATTTGTCCAACAGGCCCTGCTCGTTCAGTTTAAGTACTGCCAGGTTTACTGCATTTCTTGAAATGATAATAAAATAGTTCTGGTCAGCAATAATGGAGTTATGATGCGGCGAGTCAGAGGTGTTATTAGTAGAAAACTTAAATTTTGAAAGGAGAAGTAAGTAAAAGAAAAGTAATAACTCGGATTATGTTACCTGGCACTGCGAGTTAAAAACAGAAAGCAACTGTACTGTTTTTGGTTTGTAATGTGTAACAATGTTGTGTGATTAAAGTGTGGCAGATTTTACCAAGCAAGACAAGAACTTTTGGATGAGAAGTATAAGGATTACGAATGCTCTGCATTTGAAGTCAGAGGACAGGCTCTAAACCGACACCAACACAAACACCACAAACTCCTCTAAAACTGCAGAGGGCTTAGTCAGGTCATTACCAAAGTAATAATCCAAATTAGCTGACTATTTCACCTCTGTTGCACTGAGCTTAAATTCTGGGAGGTCGATGTGGAAAATCACTACCGCTATCTAATTACAGCTGTCCCATTTATCCCTGCTCCCCTGACAAAAAATCCAGAGCATGTGCAACACCTCACAGACCCCACTCCTTGTCTTCATCTTTGTTGGTACCTTGGCTGGTGCGCTATGGATAAGCCCCTTTCTCTGCATAGCAGGGAGATGTGCCAAGCAGTAATGGAAACACACCTAACCTAAGGACGGCCTATTGCCCCCCGACATAGGCAGTAGTGCTCTACAAGTGTCTTTCTCAGTAAAACCCCTGAGTTCCTTCATGTCCCTTAGACATGGGACAGAAGAAGCTCAGCGTGCTAATGAATGGAGGACAGTATATATATATATAAATGCAGCTTGCACATGAAGCATCTCAAAAACAAAATATTCCATCGAGACATGACTGTTATTTTACCCAACACAAAACTGAACAGTGAGAGTCAAAAACTGAGTAAAAATGATGAAATTAAAAAGCAAAATGGCTACAAGGGATGCAAGTAAAATTCCTTATAAGTTGCAACATTTACACATGATAGCAATGGACATTAAAATGTATGAAAATGATGTAGGTTATATATCAAGAGATACGCAAAAGCAGTAAAGAATTGTGATAATTGCTTTGGTAGTCCTAGCCTCTACTTTGGCACTGTGACACAATATACCGCACTATATATTAGAGACACTAATTCTTAAGGCCAGTCTTTGAAAAGAACAGATCTTTATCAAGACAGTATTTCACATTTACTACAGCAGAACAGTTAAACTAAATTAGGGAAATGGGTTTGCATTGTAACTCTACAAAGTGTGGTGTGCAAACACAATCACAAGTTCTTAGTGCAAAATAGAAATCTGCGAGCAACTGGGTTTTCTCTGGCATGTTGGATAATACAGCCACCTACAGTAAGTGTCCTGATGTGCACAAATTATGGAGGTGGTGGGCACCAACAATTCTCCTCCATTTCTGCACACCTTTAAGGCCACCTGCATGGCTGTTTGCCACACTCACACAGTAATTACTGTGTAGCCATGTTATTGCAACAGTTCTATGTCTCACCCCAAAAGCGTGTATTTACAGTTTGACAGTAGGCTGTTGCCTTATGAATTTGTATTAAATATAATCTTAAAGGATGTATGTGCCCTCATGAAGGCCGCTCATAGCCCACCAAGCCCGTGGCTAATTATGAGACGTGCTCAATAGCACTAGCATAATAACAGCACACACCTCAGTGGAGAAGGATAACACTGAATTATTCAAGTTATCAAGGCAGCACAGTGCCCCCTGCCATGCTCATGCTAGGTGAGATGGTACTAATGAGGCAGTTCAGTGTTGGTATTGGGGGGGCACTGCAAATGATCCGCCTTGGCCGACTAAAACCCTGACTTGTGTCTACATCTATGCAAAACCAAATGTAGACACTTTCACTGGGGAAAGAGAGATAACATTGTTACAATGGTCGAACTTAACTGGTGAGACGTTAGTGGCAAAATCAGTTTGATATCAGTACAATACATTATCACTGAATTAGTCTTCGAGTATCATAATTAAGGCACTTTGTAGTACTTAAAGACTATGGTTAATATGCTTACCATATGGTTAATTTATAACTGCTGCTTTTTCAAACCTCTGACAAATTAACATGCTAAGCATGAAGAACTCTACATTCGAATGCTTGTGTTAGGTGATTTTACACAGCCTAAGAGGTGTTGATGAAGTGACTGGAAATTAGAATAAAGTGAAAGTTTTAAAAGGCTACAACTGCAGTTCTAGTTCCTTGCAACAGTGTTTGCACACCCACAAACATAAAAGGATAAATCATGATGTATTCTCTTTTAAAGCCCACCTGATCAATCTCATGTGAATTAAGTAACACATTTGTGTCTTAGCAGAAGAGCTTGGAAACCACTCTGGAGAATATTACTAATGTGTGAGGCAGTTAAAGAAAGTTGGGATCAGCCATGATAGCTTGCATAGTAGTCCAACAGTTCTGTGTTATAGACATTCTTTGTTTTCACTAAACGCCATCTATATTTACACATGTCAATATGAGATCCTTCATT
This sequence comes from Coilia nasus, assembly GCA_027475355.1. Taxonomy (NCBI): domain Eukaryota; kingdom Metazoa; phylum Chordata; class Actinopteri; order Clupeiformes; family Engraulidae; genus Coilia; species Coilia nasus. Next base: position 21,807,127 of record CM050214.1, read on the forward strand.
GCCAACACTTACTGTAAGGTGCTATGTATGTTGCACTAAGGTCTTAAAAGAGTAATTGAGCAAGCTCTCCAACTGCCTTTAAAAACCTCATAGCTGTAATATCACCCTGTCCTGAGTGCTTTACCAAGCCATATACATTATAAAAAAGACAGTGAATGCTTGAATATATACTGTGATATATTACGATGAGTGATAAAAAAGATGTAATTGAGTGTAAATGTCATAATGATGAGATTGAAACATGAAGAGGGAAGGAATGTGACCGGCAGAGGGACTAACAGTACGGCGACTGAGAGTGGACAGGATGGACAGGACGCAAGGGGAATACGACAAACATTCCAGGTCACTATGAGGCAGGAGAGGTTGACGTTGTCATTACAATCAAACATCAAAGAGCTAGAGGAGGGAGTTCTTGGCTTTGAGACTAGTTAAAAAATAATACACATTTTTTATATCTTTTTCTAATTCATGAGCTCACAAGGTCTGAACTAATTGTGTTGACTGATTCAGAGCTTGGAAAATTAGCATTCCCCTCACTGAAAATGAGCACATTGTATTTTTGTGTGCTCTCTTGCCTCAGGTGAGTCTGCGTTCACAAACAGATAAGCCATAAAGAGAGGACTTGCATGGTTGGACGGTTGTGTGGAGGAACATTACCTTAAGGGGGATCCTTTGGGGGTGGCTACCCCATAGCCCTTGGAGTCCAGGTTACCCCCCACCTTCATGGTGTCGCAGGGCTTGCGCTGCTCGATGTACTCGTTCATGGTGGACTCCAGCAGGTAGGCATACTTCCCCTTCGACTTCCTGACACGAGCCACGCCTTCGTCCGTTGTCTTCACAAACACAGAGGGATCTGCAGACTTCATGTACGACCACATCTTCTCAAATACAGCTATCTTTGACCTCTAAATAAAACAAAGACAAACACAAAATGTAAAAAATTAAACAACTAATTTAAAACTTTAAGTTACTTGTGACTTAAAATTTAGGTTAATGGTACAATGCACACAAACGTGGCACATTCTCCAACATACAAGACAGAAAGTCCCATCTGCAGTTGAAATAAACACAGTGAAATGTATTCCTTCACAGTGTGGAACAATTATGGAAACATATCACGTGTGATCGCTGATATCTGCAGTTGAAATAAACACAGTGAAATGTATTCCTTCACAGTGTGGAACAATTATGGAAACATATCACGTGTGATCGCTGATTATGCATTTTCCCTCAAGTTCCTTTTATCACATTGTCATGGATACAGTCCACAAGTTGATAAGTATAGTAGGTGTGGAGCAGCTGATGCAACTGCTGGATGACACCACTGCAATTAACACAGATGTGTTGGATGACTCATGTCGGAAAACGAAATGTTGTTAAACACTGGAAATGCTCAGCTCATGGTTCAAGTAATTTGTTTTGTCTGTGAGAGAGGATGACAGTGGCAGAAAAAGGCAGGCTAAGGCTGAATCACAAGACAGTGTGTACAGAAAAATAAACAATCAACAGATCACAACCATGCAATATGCCACGCAACTGTCTTTGGGCTGATATGTTAAAGGTCTAGACAAAACTGCATTTTGAGTGCAGTGGTGAAAACTGATTCATTGCAGAGGTTGCACCTCCTAATTGTTGTGCCTCTGATTTCATTGTAATGTGATCCAAATGGATCCAGACATATACAAGATATAATGATACATTATCTTACATATAAGTTAAATGCTGGCACTTAATTTTAATGTACAATCCTGACTGACCGCACTGTCTACATCCTGAATCTGTGCTGTATGGTTTGTTGGCTTGCAGCAGACTACAAATGTAGGCATTCGCACCTTGAAGAACTCCTTTGTGGACCCAGCGTCCAGTGTCCCGTACGCGATTTCCGTCTGCTTGGCCAGGTCTTCAGCACTCTCGATGGGGGAGACCATCCTCTCCACGGTGAGGAAGGCTGCCAGGTTAGCGGTGTAGGAGGAGATGATGATGAGGGTGAAGAACCACCACACGCCACCAACTATACGGCCTGAGAGAGATCTGAAGAGACAACAAGACAAAACAGAGAATTTGTTAAGCTTAGGGGAAAAAACAAAGCAAAACACTGTTGACTGAAGCAATAAAAACCTTGGTGTGAACACCATGAACACTGGCCTGCAAATTAAGCAATTAACTGAAATCTCTCTATGCATCCTCTAAATAATTAAGGGTTGAGGAATGGGCTGTATCTTGATGCAGTCAATAACATGAATGTGCTTCTGTTGGCAGGAGAGAGGCTGTGGCTGATTTAACCATCAAAAAGCATCCCTGTGTGAAAAGACCTCCTGCCAATTGGGAAAATACTGCAGGAGTCTTCTGCCATGTTCGGTCCATTTTTGCCCAATTAGAATTTCAATTCATGCCGGGTAGGATTACGCCAGTCAGGACGAGGCGAGAGGAAATTATGAAAAGGCAGAGTGAGTTGAAGAGAGCGCTGATGAAATATTGATGTGGCCGTGGCAAATGGTGCTAAGAAGCAATAACTCCGGTGCAGGTATTTCAAAGGCAACGCTCAGCTACTCGGAGAACAACGGGAGAGACGAGAGGAAACAAAACACGCAAATAAAAATAGCAAACTATTTGTTCTTGTACTAAGCGGCAGATAAGCTGGTCCTGGCTTACACACACATACACACACACACACACACACACACACACACACACACACACACACACACACACACACACACACACACCACCACCACCACCATCTCCACCCACTCTACAGAAAAAAGTGAAAATTCTCCAAGAAGAACATCCGTCACCCACACACCTGTATCCAAATCCAGACTCCACTTCCTCTGGAAAACTCAGCTGACACACACGTGCACACACACACACACACACACACACACCCACACAAAGCAACCATCCTCTTTATCACCCAGAATCCTCTGTGCACAATGCAAGGAACGCGCTCAGAGAGAATCTGAAAACAGAGCCAGAGGAGACCAAGCTCCAGGGCGGAGATGATAGGCGATGAAGACGAAGGCAACAACACCGAGGAAGGTATGCCATGCCAAAGCTATACTTACACCGCCAGCAAAGGAAGACATGAGAGAGAAACAGGAAGAGAAGTAGAGGAGAAAAATAACATAAAAAAACAAGCAGCTGTACCCTTGCTGTCTACTTCAGCTTGTGACAGCTACCAGGCCTCCTATTTTTCAACCTCCTTTCCGTAATTTCAGCTCATGTGGTGTGAATGCAATTTCCATGCCACTTACATCACTGGCCGCTGTCAGCAACCACGCTTAGCTGCTCGCCAGCAGTCTGTTCCCAGACCTGGAAATAGGCACCGGGCATTCACAACAAAATGGGCAAATCAAGAAGAACACATCCAGTTCCAACCAGACTTGCGCATTAAAAGACTTGAATGCTTCTGGCCTCAACTTTCACTCTCACTTCACAGTCAAAGGAGGCAGTAGGCGACATGACAGTTCCTTCAACAGGTCCATTTTGTTATCTCCCATGGGCTATTGTCACCGTAAAGTAAAAGCGCTACAGCAAGAATGCACAACATTTTCTATGGAGCACATTTTGTTATCTCTATAACTACTATGACAGAAATGACTTCTGAAATATAATTTCACGCAAGTCATGGTCACCGCAGTGCCACTGCGTTAAAACAGAAAATGCTATTATGGTCCTTGTGGATTTCTGTAAAGCTTGTAATGATTGAGTTTTAGTCTACAATACAACTGTGACCCTGCCCTTCTCTATTTTTCAGTGTTATGCCAAGCTTTAGTTAAACACACGGACACGGATGGTGCACTGGCCCTCGCAGCCATAAGGTAAATATTTCCTCTTTGCTTTTTTTTCCGGCTGCCTCTTTGCCGGGAGAGATACCAGTTCTTTCTGTTCCTGGCACATCTGATATTATCAAAAAGGTGTGATCTCCCGCTTCCAGACAGTCTGATGGCTCGGTTAAGTAGCTCGGGCGGCATGACGATTTCTCGACGGCAAAGGCCATGTTCTTGTCACATGTGCTGTTGAGCATGTCACCCTGATTCTGTAGTGGCGGGGTCACCTCTACACTGTGTGTTGGCCGCAGGGGCCTTTTGAGCTCGCAATCTGCATATGCAACACCTCTATGCAATACTGTCTGGATGCCATTAACCTTTACAGTGACCAGAAATGTTAGATGTGTTCTATTTACCCCCCAGATTCATGCATTAGCTAAAGGTTAGTGTAAGAACAATGATGTCATATCTGTGTCACAGGCTGACCCCTGCATCAATGCTTTTAGGCTACATTTAGCAGGACTAGTACATAAATGCCATATACTGTATAGTTGTACGTGTGTGTGCGTGTGACAGAGAGAGAGGGAGAGAGAGAGAAAGAGAGAGAGAGAGAGAGAGAGACAGAAAGAGACAGTATGCTTGTGTGTGTACGCGCATGTGTGAACGCATTGTGTGTGTGTTTGTGTGTGTGTGTGTGTGTGTGTGTATGTGTGTGTGTAAACCCATTGTGTGTGCACATGTATGTCCATGCGTGTTTTCACACACAGCACCATGAGGCACTAAAACTGAAGTGACAGGCCAGGCCCCGAAGGCAGAGGGAGGTCGCTGAGGTGCCTGACCAGAATGGTCACACGTGCCCCTGGGACGCCACTGTTTGACCCGCACATCTCTCTCCGTTTCTCTCTCTCTCTCTTCTTTTCCCTCTGCGTACACACACACACACACCACTGTGCACCTCCTGAGGGGGAACACCCTCTCTACACCTCTCCACTCCTCCCATCCCCACCAACCCCCCCACACCCCCCCCCCCCCTTCCAACCTCCTCTTCTCCGCATCGTTTCTCCCGTTCCATTCTCCCTCTCTCCCTCGCCGGCCTCCTGCAGCTTCTTCTCTCCTCTCCTCTCTCAGGCACACACAGAGCCGTGAACATCACGCCTCAATCCCCACAGAGAAGCCCTTTGAACATGAGTATTTCATCACTGACTCCACGCTCCATTCATAATCTAATAGCACACATAGCTAGCATAGAGTAGCATAGCGTACGTAAGACCACCCGCCTGCCCAACTAATGCGTTCTTCTCAGCATAAAAATATTCTTGAATATTAATTAATTAAAAATTTCAGAAAATTCCTGACCTAAATAAATAATGGGGTAATGTCTTTAATAAGTTATTTGTGGTTGTTGGAGAATTACCTGTGTCCTTGATTACTTAAATAAAAAAATATTGGTAAACAACATTTGGTAAGTAAACCATCTGCAATGACTTCCATGGTTAATACGAAAATAGGAGCACTAATCAAATACAAATACACTAAACATGCAATCTTTTGACAGTAACTAATGTTCTGTAAGATGCAAATGCAATAAAAGGCTTCAGTATAGCTAGCGTACTTTGTCTCAGGTTCCTCCAGGTAACCTTGACAAGCCGTGAGTCTATTCCACATCACTGACTGCAGAGGCTATGCTCCATTTTTATAGCAGACCATTCCTGACCCCCAGCTTCTTCTGCTCAGCTGTAAGCCCTTATCTGAAACAGCTTTCAGCTTTCTATCACCCCCCCCCCCAAAAAAAAATAAAACACACATACACACACACAATCCACACCCCCACACACACAATCCACACAGACATCTGATACAGCCCCACAAAAAGCGTGAGGTGCCGACGACAGCAGGCATGCTCAATTGGGGCCAAGCAGATGAGCGCTCACAGGAGAAAGACAGTGAGAGAGAAAGAAAGAGACAAGGGGGGTGGAAGTCAGAGTGAGAGGGAAAGAGAAAAAAAGAGCAAGGAGGAGAGAGAGAGATAGAGAAACAAAGAGGGAGAAATCCCCTTCAGGTGGCGGGACAGACAGACAGACAGACAGGCTGCCATCCTCCAGAAGCGAGCGAGAGGAGTCAGGCTCTATCAGCAGCATGTCAGTGTGAGGCGTGGGCGCGCGGCAGGGATGGAGCACAGATATCTGCAGTCAGCCGCGCCGCACCCCCCCGTACACACACCCCCCTCTCCCTCCCCCCACGTCATATCACACCCCCTCCTCCATTCTCCCCTCATTATTCCACATTACAGGCCTCAGTGCAACAGCGGCGGAGAGGAGGGGAGGGGAGGAGAGGGGAGGGGGTGGTAAGCAGAGGGGAGAGGAGGAGAGGAGGGGAGAGGAGAGGAGGGGAGGGGGCGGTAAGCAGAGGGGAGAGGAGGAGAGGAGGGGAGAGGAGGGGAGAGAACAGGAGGGAGGCGGTAAGCAGAGGGGAGCGAAGGAGGTGAGGAGAGTCGAGGGGGAAAGGAGAGAAGGGGGCGGTAAGCAGAGTGGAGGAGAGGTGGAGAGGAGTGGAGAGGAGGAGGACAGAGGGGAGGAGAGGAGAAGAGAGAATAGGAGAGGAGAGGAGAGGAGAGGAGAGGAGAGGAGAGGAGAGGAGGAGAGGAGGGGAGAGGAGAGGAGGGGAGAGGAGGGGGCAGTAAGAAGAGGGGAGCGAAGGAGGTGAGGAGAGTCAAGGGGGAAAGGAGAGGAGGGGGCGGTAAGCAGAGTGGAGGAGAGGAGAGAAGGGGGCAAAGGAGAGGAGAGGGGGAGGGCAAAGGGGAGGAGAGGAGAGGTGGAGAAGAGAGGAGAGTAGGGGAGAGGAGAGGAGAGGAGAGGAGAGGAGGAGAGGAGAGGAGAGGAGAGGAGAGGAGAGGAGAGGAGAGGAGAGGAGAGGAGAGGAGAGGAGAGGAAAGGGGGTGATTGGAGGTGAATATGAGAGGAGAGAGAAAGCAAAGAGAACTGAGCAGCAGGGAGAAAAGGGGTGGAGAAGAGGGGGGGAGAGGAGAGCGGAGGGGGTAACACACAAAAAAACCTGTGCAAATAGAAGATTATGGCTCCCATGCCAAAGCTCAGAGCTATACAGCTATCAAAGAAAAGCTCTCTCTCTCTTTCTCCCAAGCTCTCGCCAGTCGAGCTTTTGCCCGTATCCAGACCTGCAGGACTCCAGGGCCAGTGTGGAGAGAGCAGAGCAGGGCAGGGCAGGGCGGTCTGCGGGAGATGGGGGGGCGACGGAGCGTCGTCCTCTGACAGCACCACCACGGGAGAGGAGGCAGGCGCGCAGCTGCATTGCAATGTGATGAAGCAGCTCTGACTGACGGCTCTGACATTTATGAGGAACAAACACTTCCCTTTATCACCTGGTGGGTTTCTCCAAATAATCTCCTCACTCTCACACACACACACACACACACACACACACACACAAAGACAGACAGACACACACACACACACACACACAAAGACAGACAGACAGACACACACACACACACACACACACACACACAAAGACAGACAGACACACACACACACACACACAGACACACACACACACACACACACACAGACACACACACACACACAGATACACACACACACAGGCACACACACACACACACCCACACACATACACAGACGTAGACACACACACACACACACACACACACACACACACACACACACACACACACACACACACACAAACACATTAATGCCTGCTCAGTAACTCAGTATAGCACACAACTCCACAGTGGAATAATAATTCTCCTCATAACACTGTGTGCAACCCCCTCTCCTCACTGCTTTTGCTAGCAAAGAATTTGCACATCTGAATGTGCACACAGTGGAAAGCCACTCTCAAAAAGGGAAAACGACTGAATCCACACCTGGGAGAAGCCACATGCACAGCTAACCATCATTACAATACCTGGGAGTGGAAGATTTTTCTATGCACAGGAAGGCTGCAGGAGGTACTTCCTGCCCTGCACATTTTTTGCTTTTTTTTTTTTTTTTAAAGCAATAACTGTTTTTTTTTTTACAGAACAAAACAACACAGGCTTCAATAAATTACCATAGCAGGGAGACATGTGCACAACATTCGTCCCCAAAATGAGACCATTTCGGGAGGCAAATGAATCACTCGCTCAACGTCAGCAAAGACTCATGTCATCTTAGGTCGCTCATATCACTGTCCTGAGGTGGTGATGGCTGAGTCACGATTGCTTTTGGTCCTGCTCAGTGATAGACAGAGACAGAGAGTAGAGCGAGGTAGCAAGATAGACATAGAGAAAGAAAGAAAGAGGCAACCCTTTCTCCCTCTCCCAGGATAACCTTAAAAGAAAAAAAAACAAAATAAAAGAAAATCTCCTGGAGCCAGACTCACACTGGGGTCAGCCAAGGGTAAAATAGAAACAAGCTTTGGCGTATAGATGGATCAAAGCGGCTCAGAACGATTTCATTAAAAGCCATCACTCAGCTAAAGTTCACCGCGTCCATTCTTGTCAATTAACGGAGGGGAATGGCTTAGGGAGCACAAAAGAATCCACAGCCAGCTAACCACATTTGTTCCCCTGCCCCCCCCCCCCTTCACAAAGGAAGAAAAAAAAAAACACAGTGGGGTGGGGGGAGGGAGGGTGGGGCTGCAGCTTTTGACATCTCGACATCTCCATTGGCCTTAAAAAAAAAAAAAAAAAACAACAGATGTGGCACCTGACACCCAAAACGGCACTTTTTCGCACGTCGCGCTGTCTCAGAGACACTGGTTTAATTGGGAGAAGCGAACGGGCAGCTCCCCATAGGCCTGGCATATGCACCCCCTGCCCACACATCAGTCAGCCACCTGCTGTGGTGGGAGGTGCGGGCACCGGCCTCCTCCAAGGTGTCCGCTTAATGAGGGGAGGACAAGTCACCGCTCCCAGTCCCAGTCCCAGTCACAGCCACAACGTGAAAGAGAGGACGGACGAGAGCCTGGGCGGATATTAAATAAATAATGAGCACTGGGACACAGTACTGTGTGTGTGTGTGTACGTCTGTGAGTGTGTGTGTGTGTGTGTGTGTATAGGTCTGTGTGTGTGTCTTTGTGTCCAGGGGTGTGAGTGAGGGAAAGAGAGACAGAATCAGAGAGCATGTGTGTGTGTGTGTGTATGCATATGTGTGTACGTATGTGTGTGTTTTGTATCTAGGTGTGTGTGTGAGTATATGTCAGTGTGTGTGCACATGCGCATGTGTGCAAGTGTGTGTGTCTGTGTGTGTGTGTGTGTGTAAGTGTGTGTGTGTATGTCAGTGTGTGTGCGCATGCATATTTGTGTGTGTGTGTGTAAGTGTGTGTGTGTGTGTGTGGGTGTGCAGAGTGCGGGAAAGGTCAGGAGATGGTGGATCTGGGGATGGGCGTGCACAGAGCAGAGAGAGGGAGATGGAGGGGAAGCACTGCCGTGATTTGTCACACAGATGATTGTCTCTGTGTCACACAACAGGGAAATATCAGGACAGATAACATCTCCTTACATCCAGGTCACCAACGGAATCGCAATACTAAACAGCAAACCCCAGTCGAGTGCTCCCACTACAAAACATCCCACAGTACACGCCATAATTATAAAATGATCATTATGAAAATTCACTTTGCAACTACAAGTTATATTCCACTCTGTAAACTAAGAAAAAAAACTGAATACATTTCTGGCAGTTTGTCCTCTTTCATTGGCCAGCAGACAGGTACAGCTTGACCGTAGAGCAGAACAGCTGGTGTCCATCTAGTTTGTTCAATTTGAGCAAAGCGCGTGACATGCAAACAGTGGTGCCAGAAGACAGACATGATGGACTATTTAGCCCTCATTCGGCCAGCTGTGGGACCAAACCAAACAAATCCAATGGAGACAAATAAACAACACAAACTAACAACAGAAATGTTTCAGTTGCCTCCCCTGACATCTAGCAGACCTCTCCAGGGTGCAGTCCAAACTTCAGCTGATGCCCACAAGTCAAATCTTCGAGACTCTTCTGGCATTACAGTACTAACTCTAGCCTCATTTGGGACTCCTTGTGCCATTACACTGTTAGACTGGTGTCAAAGTATTTCAGTATCACATCGGACACCTTACAAGCCTAGTCCCATACCTCTGCCAATGTGGGTGAGCAATCAGTGTAGCCCTACAAAGCCAAAAGGCAGTAACTACATATTTTCTGAAATTGACTTTAGACTGGAAATTGACTTTATAATGCCTTCTTTGTCTTGTGACTACATCTCTTGCTTCTTACTATTAAGAAAGTAGCATAGCAAGAAAGCATCACTACAATTATACCAACAACATAATTGACTGGGCAGTATGACAACTTTATTAAAGGCATTTTTCTCAGTTTCTATGTTCACGTAGTTACTGCACTTTGCCTTTGCAGAGGAAAATGTACCTCTAGAGGTTTGCAGTGGAGGGCAAACAGACAGAAGCACCATGTACACACTTACAAGATGGTGTGTACATGCATTTTTATTGTCGCTAATGTTAAGAATTTACATACCTTACCTTTCACCTTTTTTATCGCTGTGCATGTAGTTTACACATTTTTCGTTTAAGCACTACACTACCGATTCCTGAGATTTCTTTCGCTTCAGTGGCTCTACCCTATTCCACTGTTTTGCACCCCAGGATGAGGTTGGTAAAATATGCACACACTTTACATCAGCAATTATAAAAAAGCAAGTTAACGCTGTTTTAAAAAAGAGGTGCGTTAATAGCTTTTACATGCGCTTATGCTTCACTACACCACTGCTTGCATCACCAAAAAAATACTCGCTGGTATCGAAACACTAATATCAACTTCCTTCACAAGCTGCAATCAGATTCAAATCCAAGTTAGAGTGTTGTTGCTCCCATGCATGGGCAGTGTAGCACTGCACTTAACTCTGGCCCAATACACAAATAATAGTTGTAGGCCCCTTTCCTTTCTAAATTTCTCATACATCTGACCGACTCTCTCCCCTCCCCCACCTCAACAACCCTGCTCCCATGTACTGTCCTGTACTCACAGGCTAGGGATATAGGAGCTGTCAGAAGCAGAGCACAGCCAGGACGACACAATAGGTCAGTACAGCTAGACACAACTGTTCCTGCTTGGACACTGCCACACTGATGATGACAGTGTAGTGTTACGGCTGTGGATGATGACAGCTGCATGATGACTATACAGGAAACATGATGAAGTGAAGACAAGAGGAGTGACACTGTGAGCAGAGAGAGAAAGAGAGAGAGAGAGAGAGAGAGAGAGAGAGAAAGAGAGAGAGATGGTGCACTGGAAATGGAAGTGCTGCGGGGGTAGGGGATCTGTCACGCACCTCGGTGAGATGTCACAGCCCTGCTGCATGAAGGCGCCGAGGGAGAACCAGAGGCTGTTAAAAATCCCAAACTCGTTGGTGTGCTCATGCTGCTGCTGCTGCTGCTGGCTCTGGGCCTGCTGAGATGGGGACTGGCCCGGCTGCGGCGAGGATGGCTGGTTCTGGCCGTGGCCCTGGCCCTCTGCGCTCCCCTCCTCCGCGTCGTCCCCGTGCCACTCGTAGGGGCTGAAGCGGCTCACCAAGAAGAGCACGACGCTCACACCGATGTAGGCGAACACGATGCACATCCAGATCTCGTAGGCCAGCGGGTCCAGGAAGGAGAAGACGCCCGGCTTGGACTTCGTGGGCTTCTTGATCATGATGGAGATGCCCAAGCTCATAAAGGGCTTGGTGAAGTCAATGACCTGCTCTCTGACTAGTGTGATGGTCAGGGGCGCCACAGCAATATCAGCTTTCTGAAATAACAAAAAGAAATAAACATTTTTTAAATGAACGACACTGACAACGTATTGTGAATAGAGATGCTGGCTTGGCAAAGTACTATCAGTTTTTGTTACTTCAGAGGAGACGTTTTATTGCACAATCCCTTGAACACGCACACACACACACAAAATCAATTGACTGAGTGCGTTGGTCTAAAAGGTTTTTAAAAATTTTACAAGAGAGCATCAACAAAACAAACTAACATAAGCCACTGCTCTTAGTGCTCACTGGCCATAATTGAACAACCAATCAATAACCGTGGACCGTAAACACAATCCGTTTTCCTTGAGGAGCTGTAGTAACAAATGCAAATAACCTCCAGATTCACCGAGATTTTTATGTATGCAAGTATTACTGAAATCCCCCTTCCCTAAAGAACTCGACTGGAGAATTTCTCTCTAGAGAGTGTTTCGTATAATTCCGCTTTCTAGGCTGAATAATAATAAGATGCTTTTAAGTAATTTTAAGATTACTTCTTGGAAAAAAAAGGCAGGGAGAGACAAATCCACAAAGCCACACTTGATTGGGTTAAAGATGAAAAAAAAAAAGGCATGCACGTGGACAAGAGAAAGCAGATAATGCAGAACTCGCTCTGCCATTCGCTTATGCCATTAATGCAGCCAGCCACTGGAATACCCTGAGGGCGAAACAGTCTAAGAAACCGAGAGCATCTTAACAGATGATGACGCGTCGTTGGGCGTTTTAGTATCCCGGTGCGATTCTCATTCCACTAATTGTCCTTTTTCGTTTCGAGTTCTGATGCGTTTCTTTTTTCCCCTACTGTTTATGACCCCACTGTTCTGTTCTGGAATTGGCAGTAAATCAAGATGAATCCACTGTGCCCTAATGTCTTGTGACAGAGGCAAAGCTACTGGCCATAAAAATAGGAGAAGCATAAGCCTTTGTCAAAGTCATCGCTGTGAGGTTTGGCGACAGCGAGTTCTGTGCAGGGCTGAGATGTGCTGCACTCTGCCAGTACATTGGTATTCTGCTCACAAAGCATTTGTGTCAATAGAACATGGAAAAAACATATTTGTTGTTGGCGGGAATGGGGATCATAAGTATGACTTATACATGGGGTGTGTATTCTTGCAAATACACTTCATCCTACTCAAATATATACAAACATGGAACTGGTATTTACATAAATGTTCATGTGAGTATGCAAAGCACTGCTAGCCATAAAAATGTATTCAGAGTCATCTCCTACACATGCAGGCCAGATACAAAGAGAAACCGCGGTCCGAGAGAGAAGCAGGTTTCACTTACGCCGTAGACCAGCTCTCCCACCATGCCGTTCCACATGTGCGTTTCAGCGTCTTTTGCCCCGTACTTCCCGTCGCCCACGATCTCCAGCGTGTAGTTGTAGCCGGCGTGCCGGGCGATCTCTGCGGCCAGCTCCACACAGTACCCCTCATACTTATCGTTCCCCTCAAAGGCCTCGTGGTTCTTCTTCAGCATAACGTAGGGAGACTCCTGCATAAACATAAACACAAGTTTGAATCAAAGAAGCTAAGTTGTAGGCAACTGGACTTCTTTTCGGAGCTTGAAAACATTTCACCTGTCATCCAAAAGGAGAACTGAAGAAGCCTTTTGGATGAAAGGTGAAACGTCTTCGAGGTCCAAAAATAAGTCCACTTGCTTACAACTTAACTCTTTTGACTACCATGACCTGGATGAATGAGAATCTACACGGACAACAAGTTTGAATCCTATTTGCATTTTGGAGTGTCAGAAAATGCTGGCAGTCAGCCATTTTGAGCCGTGCTGTTCCTGTCGGGGTAGGAGGCTGAGTGCCATTTCTCAATGCGTAACGTTTTTACTGAGTTATTATGAGTTGCTAATAAGTAAGCAATAATGGGCAAACACAAATAATGGGCCGTGAACAGACATGGATCATTTCTCTGTGTCAGCCCCAGGCTTTCCCACTCAGTTATTTACAACGGCAAGCTCCAGCAAGCGCCTGTGGCTACAACTAAAGAGCCTCTACCTCTGTCTGCAGCATGAGGGTGAGTCACACATACACAGAGAACACACACGCACACAGACAAACACACACACACACACACACACAAACAGAACAGATAAACACGCACACACACACACACACTCAAACAGAACAGAGACAAAACGCACACAGAGAATAGAGAGTTGAGAACACGCACAACATTCACATACACAAATAAACTGACACGAAACACGCACAGAAAGGAAAGCACACTGCGAAACAATGAAAACGCCAAGGCGGACTTTATAGTGGATTTGTTCAATGTGAGAAATTGTTCTACAGCAAAAAGTTGTTCAAAAAGCAGTGCGGTAGTAGGAATATGTGAAAATGATCTGTTAAAAATTGTCAAATTTCCTGTCTTGCTTAGCATAACATTCTCTTTCGGGTGAGTCAAAAATGAGCTTGTCTGTTACTCCCAAAATGCGACACGAAACCAAAATCAAAGGCAGTACCCCTGGGGAGACGAAAACACCGTGGAAAAATATGGCCACCTGTGTACTTGTGGTGTGAATTTAATCTAAGAAGCCATTCATCTCCAGAATATTCCACTGGTCCCACTTCACTAAGCCCACAGCCAAGGGTAAGTTGATGGAGAGAGGGAAGTAAGAGTGAGAGGAAAAGAGAGAGAGAGAGAGAGAGAGAGAGAGAGGCAGAGAGAAAAAAATCACATTTAAATTCATCTTTCTCTCTGATGGGGACTTCATAGGCAGGGCAGGCAGGAGGAAAAAAAAACATTGGAAGAGCTGCACTGTCAAACGAGTGCATGAATTCATTTGTAGCTCAGCTCTTCAGCCATAAGCTGTTGTCTGTCTGCTAAGCTGCGGATGGGGGTGACTCCACCAGCTGCCACCGCTGGAGGAGCAAAACAAACGCCCTTCGCCTTGTGTCCTCCACCCACAGGCCCCACTGCCAAAAACTTTGCTTTGCCCTGAGCTATCTTATTTTAAACGCACACACATTCACACACACACACACACACACACACACACACACACACACACCAAAAAACACATCCATATGCGCGACATGCACATGACACACACAATCAGACAGCTGACAATTTGAATGCGTTTTTTCTCATGTGGCAGGACTTACAAGTATGGTGGTGACTATGTAAGTCTTGTTCAGGAGTTGCGTTTCGTTGAGCGGGGAGTACGTGGCCGTGTTGACATATTTCTCATTCCAGTAGCCCACCTGCAGCCAGAGAGGGAGAAGCATCTGCGTGGTGTGCACAGGCATTTTCCGTTTCGCTATTTATAGTTTAATAAATATTCATACCGAAGGCTTAAGACGGAGTGCAATCACTTGAAATGCAGGCACAACCCTTCCGCGCGGCTCTGACTAGTGCACTTTACCTCTGCTGCTCTCGCAGCTGATAAAGACTCCGTATCAGGACTTACAGGTCCTGCTTTCTGCAATGACATTCGCACTCAACTGTTGCTGAAAGGCTGACTCTGGTTGCATGGCTCCGCTACATTTTGTCCAGACCGAGCCAAGAAGGCTGTGAATTCTGCCTCTATTCACTTGCTTTAACCCATAATACCAGGTGACAGAGAAAGACTGCGTGCACTGGGTCTGTACCATAGAGTAACATACAAAGACATCTTTTAGCATACTTAAATATGTGATAATGTTACCTACAACCTGACAACCACGTTTTACAATCAAGTTGTACTTATCATTTGTTCTTTTTTGCTATGCCCTCTTCCACATTATCATATTTATCTGATACAACTGATGAAACTATATCTGTGCTCACAAATGCAATGATAAATTGCTGTATTGTTTTGCTAAAAAAAAAACAGTTTTATCCAATATTTGGAAATAAATCCAAATATTTGGAAAATAGCGGAACTGGCGATGTGGACTGTTCTTCCTACCTTTTTAGGTCCGGTTAGTCTGAGCTCCATCACATCAACAGTGAAATTGGTCCGATGGCCTTTCTCGTTGAACTGGACATGACCTGTTATTCCCTCAAACTGAACCTACAAAGAGACAATCCACCCACCCCCACAAAAAAAAGACTTGCTGAAATTGAGTGACAGATGTGTCATTTCAAGGTAAGTCCAGGGACACAAGAATGACAGGAACATCAGAAAGGTCTGGGACTAATGCAACAGAGAATCCAACACTGTATTTGCAGACTGTAGAGGGATAAAAGTATGAATAAGATCAATTTCTCAAATCTTCAGAACAAGATAATCATCGGCACATGTGTGAGTCTAATGGAGCAAACACAACATTTGATATGCTTTTCATCTAGACCACATGAGTCTCCAGGAAGATCAGAAATCTCTATGGCAACCAACACAAAAGTGCCTTGATCATCGTGGTGCTTTTTTTTTTTTCCCGGTGCATTGCAGTTGAACCAGGAGCCCCAGGGGGCCGGAGCCAACGGCTCCCCCAGCACGGCAGCTGCTCGCTGTGCTTTTGCCTTACCTGCTGCAGGGCTCTCTGGATGTCGATGCCCTGGCCCCAGGGAGCCGGGGGATTGGCCAGGCACTCCCCGGCGTTGCCCCGCCGCGAAATGTCAATGCGCTGCTTTCGGAGGTTCTGGAACGCGGTGGCCATTACGGTCACCCCGTCGTAGGTGAGCGCTCCAGTGTACTGCAAGTAGGAGTGAAGGGGGAGCAGTTACAGCATCTAAAGCTGATTACATACCATGTTTGTACTCCACAGATGCCAATGTGGAAAGCATACAACAGTAGCTAGGTATCCTTAAAGTCTTTAGATTAACATCCTTATTCAATATCATTTTTAAAATATCTTAGGTTTCATTTAACTGTGAAATGGCACAATGCAAATCACGTGTCTTTGCTGGTACCTTTAGTCTTCTCTCGGAAACCAAAGCTGATTATATACCATGTGTGTACTCCACATATGGCAATGTGAAAAGCAAAGCATATAGCAGTAGGTACTGTAGTGTAGGTATTGTTAAATCTTTAGGACTAACATCTTTGTTCAATGTCTTATTAAACAAATACCTAAATTACATTTCACTATTTAACAGCAAGCAGTAAAGCTTGTGTCTTTGCTGGTACCTTTAGTCTTCTCTTGGGAACTTTAAGGTCTTTGCTGTCAAACTCCAGCCAGTCCTGTATGGTGCTGCTGACGAGAGGGTTTGTGTAGTTCATCAGCTGAAAGCCTGTCACGTTAGCACCTCCCTTCCTGAACTCCGTCAGATTCAGGTCCATGAAACCCTGAGACACGAAGAAGATTGTGAACATCACACTCAGACTCAGACACACCACGATAATAATGGCAATAGACCTTGTAATGCTGTATAGGATGGGCATGTTTTCATAAAGTCCCAAAGAGCATTTGTATCTATGATTAGTTCAATTAATTATTAATGTTTTTAATTCAGAATATAGACTGAATATTATAGATAAATAGCTAATTTACATGTGCAGTCTTTTGTTATCGCAGATGTTATTGTTGCTAACCAAAAAATACTACAGAATACTGTGAAATACAAAACATACAAAAGCTGGACAAACAACATATATCAGAAGGCATACCTTTCAAGAGTAATCACAAGTGCTAAGGATAAATTACCAAAAATGCTAGCACCACTGATTGGCTGGAATGACGATTAACAATTCCTTTCATAGTGCATCTACATATAACATTATATACTTAGACTGCATATATGTACCTAATCTCTTACCCTAACCCTTAGGTATAGTGTAAATACACAATGTTACATGTTGTTACACAGTTTCTTACACTGTACTTCATGAAGTAGATGCACTGTAACAGGAACTGTTCCACTTAAATGTAACTCACCACCTCCTGGAGGCTGCTTAAAAAATCCGCAAAATCTCATGCAAAACCCCCTCAATAGTAAACAAATGTGTCTGCATTTGTTTAGAGTAGAACACGCACGCATCGCAACCTGTGCACTTGCTTTTCTCTTCTTCGCAGACACGTGAGGCTTATTCCCATCACCGCATCAATGTATGGATTGCCCTTTAAATGTCAAGATTGTGTAAACCCCAAAACAGTAACATGAAGCGAGTGCAATCCCACCAGTGCAGCAAAATAAGCATAATAAGCCCATGGATTCTAGAGGCAGATGTTGAAGGTAAGCAAGTGATGTGCCATTAAACATTAGGGGAATCAGAGACTATACAATGGGACATACATGCTGAGGAATAAGAAACTCTATCAAAAAGGTTAACCCTCCTGCACCTTAATTAATTAATAGATTTTATCTCTCACATAAACTGTTGTTGATGTAAATGATGGTGCGCAGTGCTTTCATTTAGAGAAGAGAGAAGATAACATAGCAAGTGAATTTCCTTCGCTCTGTGTGTGTGTGTGTGTGTGTGTGTGTGTGTGTGTGTGTGTGTGTGTGTGTGTGTGTCAGCAGTGTGTGTGTATGTGTATGCACGCATGTATAAAAATCTAACTATGCACTGTATGTGCATATTTGCAAGTGCTTACTCTAAGTGATCCTCCATGCAGATACGAACCCCATGGGACCTCGCTTGCATACTTACATACTTACTTGCAGCCAGTATTGCCACCATTACTTATAACCTGACATGTTGTTTCATTATTCCGCAATCCAATTATGCGCCTGGGTGTACTTCTCAAATTGCGATTTAATGTTAGACGATTCCATTATGCGCCCAACAATGCAATGCTTGCGATGACGATATAGCTGAGCTTAACAGCCATGCATGCAACTGACTACTAATCCTCCTCAAAAAATGTTGGAAAACAGGAACAGAAATGGCCCACGGAAAAGGCCTGCTGTTTTTTTAATGTTTTCACTCTAGTCAGCTTTTTAAACTGAGCTAATTTTTTTTTAAGAGTTTTTAAATGTCCATAAAGATGAAGCAGTGCCCTAATACTGTTGTACAGGCACGCATACATATACATGTACATATAGAATATTTAGCAATTCGTATATGCAGAACAACCAATAAAAGTATTCTGTCATATCCGCTGTACTCTTACAACCTCCTCACTGTAATAATGCTTGAAATGTGTCTTTTCAGTGATTCAAACTTCATTGTGAAAAGACCACAAGAACAAAGAACCCCTTTTATGGTTGTGCACATGCAGACACACACATGTACACACACACACACACACACACACACACACACACACACACACACACACACACATGTGCCCAGACAAACACGCACACACACACACACACACACACACACACACACACACATGTGCCCAGACAAACATGCACACACACACACACACACACACACATATAAATACATGCAAACTGAGTCATATGTGGAGGCACACACAGATACTCAGTCTAGCAAATACACACCTACTCATGTGCAGGCAGATACACACACACACACACACACACACACACACACACATAAAAAAGAAGGGGGGGGGGGAGGGTTGCTGTGCGATGCCTGGAAGGAGTAGAAATGATAATTCCCTTGCTCAGCGGGTAATCAGCAATCTGTCTGCATTGTGCTCTGCATTTAAAAGCTGGGATGCCTCGGCCCAATACAAAGAGGAGGAATAAGCAGCACTACATGGAACAATGCCACCATTGATTCTCTTCAACTTTGGGCCAGAAAAAAAGACCACTTGGAAGTCTCACGGTCGATTGACATGTGAGCGCTTTGCCTGGAGGTTTAGTTGGGAGAGAGAGGTATTCTGTTTATCGGTACTCACCAGGTTTGCCAGGACGAAGTGGTAGGTTTTGAGGTTTTTCCTCTGCGCAGCAATCTGGAAGATAAATGGCACTCATTTACAAAAATAAATAAATAAATAAATAAATAAAAAATAACGCTGTCTTGTAGTGCCTCCATTATTACTGTGTGAATGCACAACTGGTTTATCAGTGATGGAGATTAAAGCCCCAGCCAGCCAAGTTTCCGCTTCTCCAAACAGAAGCTAATCAGGGCCATCTTTTGAATCGCACACCTTCCCCACGCTTCCCACCTTCCCTCGCTCTCCAGAAGAGGAGTCTGTGTTATCAGTGCGGGGGGGGGGGGGGGGGCGTGTGCAGCCGCAACAACACGGAGAGGTGGAAGTGTGTGTGTGTGTGTGGGGGGGGGGGGGGGGGTGGGAGATTTGGCATCTGTCACTGTGGGAGGGCCAATTATGGGCCTAATGAGTACATGTGCACACCCTGCATTATAATTTCACATACACCTGCCATCAGCAGAGTCTGGCAGGCTCTCCTGGGTTAAAAGTGTGCCAAACGTTACATTTGTAACAACCAGGAAGACTACTGTACCAGGATAAAGGAACTTCAATCTATCCATTTGTAATATGTACGTTTTTTTTTTTTTAAATGATCAAAATACAAATATACACCACTTTCTTCCTCTAACTGTGCTTTAATATGCCATGAAAAGAAGAACAAAACTGAAGTTCAAGATATTGTGTAATTAATGACAGAGCTGTTCTCCTTTTTAGTTCACATTATAGCACAGCCCAGCTTAGGCTTGGCATTCACTCAAACAATCTAGACATCTAGACATCCTCTGCAGTCTGTAGTCTCAGGTCTGCAATTACTGTACAGGCTGCTATCGATCTATTGACGCACTGATGTCAGTCTCAACATAATTACCAAGTTGAGGATGGAGTTCAGCCTCTCCAGCTCACAGTCCAGGATGATGCGGTAGTCCTTTTTAGTATCCAGGTCCTGGACGACCTTTAGAAAGGCTGCCTCTGTCAGACTGTCAAGGTTTACCGAGGTTACCTTCCACGTCTTCTCGGCTGCTGTGTCTAGGATCTTCTGCAGGACTGTCAAACCTATCAGAGGAAAGACAACACTGGTTTGTTAGCTGCCAGCTCTTGTTGTCAGCGTTGTAATGATATACCCAATACTTTGAACAACCTATGAGCCTCTGTGTTTGCTCACAAATGCCATTCAAATTAGCTTGAGCCACGTGAACTCCTTAGAGCTTAGATAGGAAACTTTCAGTGTCTGTACTCTGGCCATGGATTTACATTAACCAACAGCGTTTTTGGCCTCTGCATGTCTGATCATCAAAAACTACACATATTATGTGCGTTGTGTCCTTGCGTTCCAGGCTTCAAAACACAAAATTTAAATTTTTAATTTTGTTTGTCAAAAGTGAGAGAGAGAGAGAGAGAGAGAGAGAGAGAGAGAGAGAGAGAGACAAAAGTGCTTTGCATGACAAGAATATGGAGGCATATGTTTGAACCCAGTTAGTGTGACAAAATTATGCAGTTTGGATTGATTGCAGCAAGGGCTTTCTGTGAAGTGGGGGGAAGCTTCTCGATACCCCCAAACTGGCCTACAGCCTTCCCATCATCCAATGCATGCCTCTACAAATCCTTGAAGAATACCACTTGCATGCTGGGAAGAGCACAACTGAACAGCATTGCCTGAACAAATAACTGTCTCCAAGCACACAAAACATTCACACCCTCACAGACTCTCCCCTTGCCAACATTCGCACAGCAGTTGGTAGCACACTGCCCTTCCAAAAGCAACACATTTAATGCCCTGATGCCATGTTTTTCTAATGTCTTTCTCAAAACCTTGAACTCTCTACCCCCCACCCCCACTCACACAACTACTCCATTCTGTCTCCTTTCACACGTACAGCCCACACCATCAACGCAAAGGGGGGCACACCCAATATCACACATGCAACACATTCTACACAACCTCAAGCATAAGTGTCCATGACAAAGGGGCCACCTTAAAAAAACAGGTCTCTAGCCTGATGCCAGTCTGTGCTGTGCAGTTCCAGCTGTCTGTCATGTGTGTTCGTCAAGGTGCAGAAAAAAAGAGACTTCTGCCTTCTGCTAGCAACTGCCGCTTGGGTGTGTTGGCTCCTTCATTGGTGGTTGTTTCTTTGAGACATGTAAAGAACATGTAAAGACCCTGTGACTTGGGTAGCTAAGCAGCAACACACACACACACACACACACACACACACACATACACAAACACACACACAATACAACACACACACACACACACACACACACACACACACACACACACACAAACACACACACACAAACTCACACACAACACAACACACACACACACACACACACAAACACACACGCACACGGGCATTAGTCATAACTCGTAGAGCACGTACTGAGCTCACTCCGACAGTCCATCGTCAGTGTCAAAAGCAGGAGCTGATATAATTGGGTGTATTATGGGACATATGGGATGCATCTCTCTTTCACTGGCCAAGTGCAGTTTGCCATTAGGTGAGCACTCTCTGGAGCAAGAGCGCATCATATCAGACAGTGACTGCACACCGAAGATGAAAATACACACATATTATTTGTTAGACAGTAGACAGGACATTTCTTTTTTCCTGGCCCCTTAATTTCCATGTAATTATGTTATGTTTGGTGAATGAGTTTTGAAAGGTGTATCCCATAAGATAAGAGCTGAAGATTCAGGGGTCTTTACAGTTTTTGCTTGAACCAAAGTAACATAACGTGAAGTTGTGTTACCATGCCTTAAACACAGTGTAACCATACCTTAAACAAAAGCGCTGCTTTACACTTTAGTTGCAATTCTGCAACACACTTGCTCCTTTTTGCAACACACTTGCTCCTGCACACTACACACTATTTCATACATAAGACACTTCTGACTGTTACAAGTGTGTGCAATTTTGTCATCAGAGTGACATTTTGACAAAGGATTGTTAGGTTTTGATTGCAGAGTTTCAATTTGACATAAATGTGAATGGTTTATTTCCAAATGTTGTGTCCTATGTGCTTGTGTGTAGAGTTTTGGCACAGCGAGCAAGTTTTGCTAAATGTGTTTAAGCAATGGGCAAAAACTGTAAAAGGGCTTCGGCATTTTTGAGCCTAAATATCTACTGTTAGAGGTCTTTGCATACAGTATGTGTAATGTGCCAGAATTCCTCTTTAAGTAGGTAAAAAATAAATTACATAAAGTAGGGATAAATAAAAGCAAAATGTAGAGTTTAAAATTAAAAATTAAAAACAGTAATAATTGTTTTCTTTGTGTAAAACTGTAAATGATTTCTTTTTTTTGCAAAGTAATACAAATACAAATTTGTAGCGTGTTTGTGCTCTAACTGACTTTGATTTTAATCTCTCTGACACAGGTTTCCTTCAGTTGTGATTGGCTCCTGGTTGGGGTGTGCCGCAAGGGTATTTTTATGGATTAAACCTTGGCTCTTCTCTGATTGTTGGCAAGTGTACTCCAATGATAAGCTTAGTGGTCAGCAGGAAGGACATGCATATGGATAATTCTGACTTCAAAGACACCAAATTGCAAACTCCACCTCGGGGAGAACGCAACCAACTTCAAAGCACATTTTGATCAACTCCAAACACCTACAGTAGCAGCTAAATAGCGTTTGTAAGCAGTCACAAAGCTCCAACCAGGGGAAAAGTGAGAATGTAGAACAAGCAGGTAACCACAACTATATTTTGGCATCTAGACAAAGCTAGATAAGGACATATTTCATCAACTGGGCTCTTTAGGGTGAGCGTACTGATCATTTCTAAGTAAAAAACAAAAGCAGTAAAGTTCAGTAAAGAAAGGGTTCAGTTGCTCCAGTAATGGGAGATGTCTGCTGAAACCAACAAATAGATTGCGCATGATGAACTCTTTTGTCTGGAGCATTTTCTGGAGCATTTTCTCCTTGATCTTTCTGTGCCTTTTTCATGCCCTCATAAACAATAGGGTACAGTAAAAAAACCATGACACCATTACTATTATTATCTTTACAGGGACAAAAGCCTTGCCTTGATGGATGGCGACTCAGGAATAACTTTTATCGCACCCATCAAATAAATAACTATAAAGACATGAAAATGTACTACACTGCCCTCACTGCCGATACCTGTAGACATTAGACCTAGATACACATTCTGACATCTACAAAGGAAGCATGGAGATAAATACAATTTGCTTGCCATGGTTTTATGGCAAAATTTGGACAGATATAACAACATTAACCAAATGTACTGGTTAATGAAGTTCGTATTATTGAGTACGGCTGAATTTTCAATGTCTTCAAGGTAAGGTCTTATTCCCATAATCCTCTATCCACAACCATGTAAGGTACAGTAGGAATGTGATTCCCACAGCGCACAAAGACTGACAATGCACTACAAATCCCCATGCTTTCTCTGCGCTACATATAGTAACAGATTAAATGGAGATTTGCTAATTATAGTGGGTACTTTGGGTTATGCATCAGATGCCAAAGCTGGGTTTGCCAGTGAAAGAGTGGTGAGGTGGCCGGCGCATTTTGTGTTCATTAAAAGGCTGTGTCGGATGGAGTTTTGAAATGCCTCTTCAGCCTTTCGCGGTGTTGACGCTCTCCTGTAGTCTGTGTGTGTGTGTGTGTGTGCGTGTGTGTGTGTGTGTGTGTGCGTGTGTGTGTGTGTGTGTGCGGGCCCGTTTGAGCTTGTCTCGGCAGCTGTGAAATTGTCTCGCACTGCAGAGCAAACCAGCTTTATCACCCACCGAGCAGCACTAACCTACAGATAAACTGGGCAGTGAGAGAGAGAGAGAGAGAGAGAGAGAGAGAGCGCGCACAGAAAGCAGAGACAGAGGGAAAAGGACAAGAAAGAGAGAGAAAGACAGACAGAGAGAGACAGAGAGAGAGGAGAGAGAGAGAGAGTGCAATCTGTTTCACTTTCCTGTTGCCTTATACTACTGCGCCAGAGCAGATAAGGGTGCGAGACGGAGGAGATGAGCGTTTGGGATTGGCGCCGAGAAGCAAGCTTGGCTCCGGCCGACTCCTCTTCCGCTCCTTCTAATGCCTTCACCTGCCTGTCACACATCCTCCAAACGTCACACAAACACAGATTGGATTTCCGCCCATCTTCTTTTGAGTATCATTTAGAGCCTCACCTATCGGCAACAATAGCTCAATAAGAGTTATGCCCGATTTATCCAGGACTGTCAGAAATACACTGGGGAGCAGGCTAAATGCAAAGAGTTAATTTTCAAAACACTTGCATAAATTTGTTGGAACCATTAAACTGTAAAAGATTATTCAGACCACCTTTATACCAAATCAAAGACATAATTGTCCCTTAAAAGAAAAAATTCAAACAACTATGCTGAAAAAACACGTCACTTGACATAATCCTCCAACACCCAACATCCGCTGCTGTGTTGAGAAATGTACTAATCAGTGACATTGGATTGGATTACAAATTCCAATAATGAGTTCATTAATTTAAGCAAACACACAAAAACAACACACGCACGCAATGTACACACACACACGGAGAGAGTTTCTTAAAGGGGTTTAAAATAACCTTGTGTGTGCAATACGGTATCCAGGCAACAGGAGAAGAGCGATGGGGATTCTGGTGGTATTAGGATGGCATGGAAGAGTCAACGACCTTCAGTTCCCAGCTCAATGGTGGCCCGCATGACTCAAGACAAACAGATCAACGGCAATGCATGCTCATCTCGCTTGCGCTAACATCCCATCCAAAAGAGGTCAATTTAACAAACGTGTAAACACATCTTCAAAGACCACAGCGTGTATGACGGAAGTGTAGAAATAGTGTTAACATCCTGTGCTGAACCGTGTAAGTGCTCAACTGTTCATCTGTGACCCTGCATTCATTACTGCATGTGCTATTGCACTCTTTCTCTGCAAGGCAGAGAGAGCTGTGTGTTGGTACACGTCAATGGAGAGTGTCAGGATTACTGACTGGAAGGGGAAATGGATAGAGGATAGATAGCTAGATGTGCCTCTTTTCACAGAGAGGTGATGTGCAGAACACTGCAGAAGGCATGGATGCCCACCAGTGCACACAAAACATGCATCAAAAGGCTGTTTCCAGCGTTTCAAGCATATCATGAGTAGTCTTGCGTCCCCAGAGCTTTACAAACTAGGCCTGGAACCGACGCTACAACTGGAAGGACCCAAAACCACCCTCACACTTGTGTTTCTGACAAGTATTCTCACAGGCTTGCAGAGACACAGACATGAAGAGCCAGGATATCCTCGGTGGCATATTACTGTGAGCTGAATAGACTCTATGAATACATACATCATCTACACTATTCCATAATACACTTAGTAAAACATGCTTAGCAAAACATACTTATTACTTATTACATACTTATGAGTATTTTGTGATGTGTGCATGAGTTTGTGTGTGTGTGCGCGCATGTGTGTTAGCCTGGTAAACCAGACCCTTGTACTTCATTTCATTTTGTACAGGGGGTCTGGAACAGAGACCGTCAGAAACGATTTGTTGGAGGTGTGGACTCTGCTGAAGTTTAAAAAACGTGCCTCTGCCTTTACCCAGTCGCTAATGCCTGGTCGTCACGTATGCAATTAGCCTACCTATGCACTAGGGCTGGGTATTGCCAACAACCTCACGATACAATACGTATCACGATACAGGGGTCACGATACGATACGCATTGCGATACATGTGTATCCTAATACATGACCTTCAAGGCAATACATATCCCAATATTTTACATTACTTTACATACATTTTTTAAGAAACCAGTCATATGTATACCCAAATGATATTTTTATTATGCTGGATAGCAAAAATGCCAGACTGCAGTGCAGTTACAATGTAATGCTGCCTTTGAACTCATAAACAGTGGCATTTAAAAATACATTTTCTAAATTCAAAGACTTAAGCATGGCCTTAAGCAGGCCTATCAGCCTGTAGTGCAATTACTTAACATCTGAACTTACCACCACCACACTGAACTTGCCAGTAGTAAGAAAATTATACAGGTAAAATATAAGAAAAATATCAAAAAATAAATATCATAAAACTAAATAACTTAAATATAAAAACTCAAATATAAAAAACATAGTAATATAAAACTAAATAACTTAAACATGGCCTTCTTCACAAGCCTGTAGTGCAAAAATAGCTGCCTTTTAACAGTTGATCTACATGATCTGGTTTTAAAACACTTCTCTCAGCTGTAAATGTAAATGTAGGACAAAGAAATGTAAAAAGGAGTGACAATAAATAAATATGAATGCTGAATGATAAATGAATGATGAATAAAGGTGAAATATCGATACTGACCCCTCCGTAACGATACGTGTATCGTGAAGAGGCCCGCAACGATGTATTGCCATATCGATATTTTGAACACACCACTACTACGCACTATAATTCAAATGTTGCACACAAGGTCAGCGTCACGGCTAACGAACACACCCTCTGTTGGCTGATTGAATCGGTCTTGCTGGGGCCGACTAAATGACCCTCAAGAGATTCTGGTCCAGATCCTCTGTACAAAATGAAATGAAGTACGAGGGGCGGGTTTACCAGGCTACGTGTTTGTCTGTGTGTTTGTGTTTGTGTGTCTGTGTGTTTGTGTATGTGTGCATGCATCTATGTGTTTGTGTGCAATCGCAAGTGTATGAGGTGTGACATCGAAATGCTAAATTATTACAGAAACAGAGGATCTCTGTAACCCGCAACAGAGGAGGCAGCCCTACCTGAGTCGGAGCTGTACATGTAGACAAACTTGTTCCACCTGTAGTGCTCCACCAGGTCGATCAGCGCGTCCTGCAGCTCGGGCCGCAGCTGGATGACAAACTGGTTGTTGGTGTCGATGGGGAAACTCGGCGTGACGAAGCACACATGGAGCGCCCCACAGAAGGACATGAGCATGTTCATGGTCTTCTTGTCGTACAGTCCGATGATGGCGTAGACTCCTTTGGAGAACTGCGAGCAGACTGCGAAGGTTGAATGAGGAGAGCATTACCACATGCAGGAAAGAGGAATTGTGAGTGAATCAAAACTTGACTTTTTTTGTTTCATTAAAAACTGAAGCACTGTAAGTGCTGCAAGTCTGCCAGAGAGATGAGTCTCCAAAACAGACTTGCCAATAATCCTCGCTAATGGGAAGGTAGTTCACCCCACCCTAATGTCAACTAGTAATATTCTCATCCCTTATATTCTCATCCACTTTAGGCTGTCTCTTACATCCAGTATAAAATATGGTATTAATTAACGTGAGAATAATAATGAACACTAAAATGGCTCTCTCGAATCAATATGGAAAGATTAATATGATGCATACAGGATGTGGCTTTTAACAAAATGGCAAGTACTGCTCAGGCCTGACAATGATGATAAACTTTTTATTGCTATTTACGATTTCTCCATTTTATTAAATGTGCATTTAACACCATATACCATAAACAACACATTGACCACTGACAAAAGCTTTTGCACAACAAATATTAAGACTATATATTTCTGCATGCGTGTACATACGTCCATAGCACATGCATCTACTGCGGAGATACAGTAGGGGTGAGTTGTTTTTTTTTCCCCATGAATCAAGCACACAACTCAGCCACTGTTGAATAAATTTCTCTTCGGGCTGTTGTTTTCCTCCATATGTCACAAATGAATTCCAATGAGGTGTAAATTAGAACATAAAGTCAGCTATGATGTTGTGTCACACGCTTTGCATTTGGTGAGGCTGTCGTCTCTGCCTGAGGTCTTTTGTGCAGTCTTTGT
>CM050214.1:21837706-21857706 GCA_027475355.1 Coilia nasus
TGTGTGTGTGTGGGGGGTCTTCTGTTCAGGGATGCGCAATGATGATGCATATTTATTTGGGTTGGTCCTGCAAATGATGCTCTAGATAGAACATCTGTAGATGTTGAGACTATTAACAAACCATCTGCTGGCATTCTGTGTCTTGTTAAGATTAAGGTTAGGGTTTGACTAATGTGGTAAGTGAGTGAACAATTAAAAAAAAACACACACAAATCTGAATTACAACAAGCCATCTGTCAAGTCTCTGTGGGTGGACTATCCAAATAAAGTGTTACTGACATTTGTGCTGCCTATTAGTGCTAGAGGAGGACACATAAAGGCTGGTCTGTCCTGAACCCCCCATTACTTTCATCTCTGCCACCCTCAATGGAGCCCTTTGGACCTGGGCTTATTGGCATGCTGTGTACATGGGGTCTGACTGCGTGTCACAGACATCTCAGGACTGTTATGCTCTGGGAAGGGAATGGAGACCGGGCTCTGGCTAATAAATCAAACCCTCTGGACAGGCTGTCATGTCGGGGAAGGGCTGAAAAGGTGTTGTGACATGTCTGCCACGCGTGCCATCCGTTGCACTGGGCTCAGGTCAGCACAGCTATCTGCAGCCATGCGATGCATGTGGAGAACACGTGTATATATACGTGTGTGTGTGTGTGTGTGTGTGTATGTGTATAGGTTTTCTGAACTTAAATACGGGATTAGATACAGATAACTGACAGTACATATAACATATAAAAGCATCTAAGCAAAGGTAATGTACACTATCCACTGTAAAATATTTTTTCCCTCATACCATTACATTACTACAGCTAAATAAATTAACATTCAGTGCATCTACACGGTTTCATTTTCATCTACACTGTTTCCAAATAAGAGCATAAATCCATTGTATTCTATGCAGAGTTGTGGATAAATGTGTCTACTAATTACCACTGACATAAATAAACAGGAACATAATAGTGCCCAGCCATCCCTGGAACGTTTCGAATGATGAATGCCATATGTCTGGGGGCGCCGTACCACTTTAAACTGACCAAGCTGATCCCCTGTGCCTCTGTATCACTATCGGCCCACATTGCTATCACACACTAATCACAACATCTCGCCACAGCCTATCAAGGTCCGCCATTGTCCGAGTAGTCAGAGCTTCCATTGAAGTGGTAATTTCAAACGCTGACTTGCTCCCCCCCCCCATGAGAGTACCTGTCTCACTCCAGCTAAATATTGGGTGTCGGCCCATATGGACTTTGGTCTCTGGTTTTTAGCTTTGCCGTCCTGCTTTACTCTTCAGTGAGCCCACGCTCGATGTTATGCCCTCTGAGCCAACGGAGTAGTTCTGCGATGCGAACGGCAGAAAGTAATCAGTTTAGCTATGATGCGATGAATAATAGATTAAATGGGTTCGCTGAGGCAGTTCCCTGCTAAACGATTAGCTGGAGATCCACAGAGACATGGGAGAGACGCTCAGGCGACTGTTTGCAGCTCCTATTGGACCAAACGTGCCTGCTAGGCATCTCTCTGCAATTTCAAACACTTTGCGGTTTCATGCACACACATAGTCATACGTACATACACATGAGCACACACACACATGCACACACACACACATGCACATACACACACACACACTCACTCACACACACACACACACTCACACACCTACACACACACACACACACACATACAGGTACAAGACTGTTGAAATCATGTGGTGTGTGGGTTACATAACATTTAGTAATGGTGAATGAGAAGTGTAGTGAATTTTGAGGGGCAAAAGATGGCGAGACCTGGTAAAGTTTAGACTGACGACAACAACAACAATAACAACAGTGATTAGAACAGCAAAATAATGAACTGCATTTGCTTAGCTATAAAGACTCAGTAGGAGTTCAATTTTAAGCTGATGAGAACCACACTAGAGGCATTAGGTGAAGTAGCGCTTGTGGGAACATGTTGCGTTGTTTTTTTTTTCACTCTCCTCCACACTAGCTTACTATAATGCGTTTTCACTGGAGGGCATTGTGACTAACAGCGCCATTTGCATAATGTATCCAATGGCATTTGTATTTACAACTTAATCCGTGGCGAGGAATTGAGTTGTGAAAGGACACCAAGTAATAAACAAATGGAGTAACTATGAATAAACAGGTGGACACAGATGCACGGCAGTGACTCCCAACAACAAAAGATGAATATTCAACACAAGCACTCCCCTTGAGCTCCAAAAACATTGCTATTTAAGGGCATAAATTTGGTTGCGTCCAGGGTCATTAAAATGCTTGCATAAATAAAGTTATATTTTGGATGTATATGAAAAATAAATGTAATATGTGTGTAATGTATATATGTACATTTCTGCAGTGGCTTTCTATATATGTATTTGGAACAACTTAATCAGCTAAATGGTTTCACAGACTGCTGGCCTTCCATTATTTAACAATCAGAAAAATAAAAACAGAAATGGCAAGACCTATCACGTACTTATGGCCGACTTGCAAAAATCAACTTTGCTTTTTGAAGCCCTATGGTAGTTCTAATGAACAACACCACATATCACTCTTTTTTAAAGAAGTTTTAGATCGAATCATGTACGTTTTTATGAAACCCAATTAAAATTGCGGCTCGTAAATGTGAAAAGAAGAAGCTAATATTAGTGATCCTAACAGACCATGGTGCTGCCCTCTTCTGGGCTATTGTGGTACATCAACTTACCCAGGTCCCCCCCCCCCCCCCCCCCCCCCAAAAAAAAAAGAACTCCAGCGTAAGTGCCGTTCAGCTGTGTGAAAGTGTGAAGTTCTATAAATTCTGCTGAGATGGTCAGTAAGTTCCAACCAGAAACTAATTTACACATTGGCATCACAGATAAAAGCCATCTTTCCTGAAGTTATTTGCACCTAATGGGGAGCTGTGGGACACTTGATGTACAGGCGAAAATAACCCACAGATCTCAGGTTGTTACTGTGACTTTGATCTAATCACATATAAGTGCCTTTTGCTGGGCAGGTACAACTGCACTTGCAGTGCTCATCTATTGCACACTGTGGGTGAGCGAGATCTTTGCAAGGCACTTAGGAAGATGCTGCAGCAGAGAGGACGGAATGTGGAGGATAAACCCACAGAATGAAGAGAACACTTAGACAACATGAGGCTTCTCTCTCTCTCTCTCTCTCTCTCTGTCTTTTTCTCTCTCTCTCTTGCTCTCTTTATCTCTCGCTCTCTCTTTAACAGAGGATAGAATGTGGAGGATAAACCCACAGAATGAAGAGAGCACTTAGACAACATGCGGCTTCTCTCTCTCTCTCTCTCTCACACACACACACACACACACACACACACACACACACACACACACACACACACACACACTCACTCTCTCTCCTTTCTCTCTCTTTAACAGAGGATGGAATGTGAAGGGTAAACCCACAGAATGAAGAGAGCACAGAGACAACACGAGGCTTCTCTCTCTCTATCTCTCTCTCTCTCTCTCTCTCTCTCTCACACACACACACACACACACACACACACACACACACACACACACACACACACACACACACACACACACACAGTGTCCTGTATAATGTGTGTTGAGCAATACATATCTTTACTTCCATTATTGAGAGGGTTCACCTGACCAGTAACATATGCCCAGAGACCTGTCATCTCAGTGAGCAGACTTCTGCAGGTGAATCAACATCTACAACTATGTCTCAAGAATGTCCATGTAAATAGACCTAAAAAACGAACTGAACATGTAACAGGGACAATTCCAGTCTATAAACTCAAGGCTCTGCAAAGTGAACTGTTATTTTATTTTAACCAGGTGTAACCACAAACTGTCTACACTGCACTGTGATGAGGATGTCATCAGTGCTGTGCTGTCACTGTGTGTTGAAATGTCACCTGCAGCCCAGTTGTGTTTCCATTTATTCACAGGCGCAATTTTTTTTTCTTTGCTGTGTCTTCTCGTCTGTGTATTTTTCTCTTAACCGCCAGCTTGCCTGCTTCAATGAATAAGTCATCTCTTGCTGTCTCACTGGCTTTCTCTACGCATTGCCATCACCTCAAAGCTCCGAAACGTCAACAGACAAAAAGTTCAAAGATCTTGCTGACGCATAAGATGCCTCCCAAAAAGTCGAAATATACCAGGGCATGTTATATATTGATACTCCGTTGTGGATAGGCTACCACCAAATGCGCCCGTTCACAACCCAGCTAATCGCTTCTATTGAATTCTATTGAATTCTATTTGAATGCCTGAAACTACAAAGCCAGTAGCATAACTAGAGACTGGGAAAACAATGTGTCTTCCTGCTTCAATAATTCATATGAAGACATTCGAATGTCTACCTTACTTTGTTGAGTTCTGGTACATTCATCGAGTTATATACTACATTTACACGGTTTTAAGCAACAGATAGACGTCAACTCTTTTGTTATGGTTTCTCCCACACGTAGTCCCTACATTGGTGCGTTATATATGGTGGTCATGGTTGCTCGAGACACTCACCTTCCACAGTCAATAGTGAAAAAAAAAACAATCGAGCAACTCACATGCGTATGTCATGGCAAAGCTGCTCCCCGTGTCAACCATATCCACTTGTGGTACCAGTTTAGGGATATCCTGATGTCGAGAAAGCGCAAATCGAAAAACCTCATATTCGTGAGACCCGGTGGGGAACAATCCTCCTGTCACCAAAACCAAAACCAACGGAAACATTAATGTCGAAATCATCACAATCTTTTAAACACGACGGTAGTGCGTGCACAGTCCCTTTGTGTTCTTGCTGGATGTGCATTCAAGAACTTCATGTCAAATTTACTTCAAATGAAGAAAAGACTGAGTGGCTTTACAGTGCCTGACAAAAATACTTACCTATATTAATATTACTTGGAAAACTTGATCCTAAACAAAAGCCGACAACACTGGTGAGGAGAAAGGCGAAGCTTCGCTGCATATTTCCTTTTGCATTGGCAACGCAAAGACAGCCAAATTCCAACCAGATAATCTGACGCGCATCCGTCAGTTTCCACACAATGTGCCCATAGTACAGACAAACTGAATTCGCAGAGGTCTCTACTCAAGTCTCTTCTCTCCCCGCTGCAAGCGCTGCGCTTGAGGTAATAACCGTGGCAACTGAGGAACCGTGATTCCGCGCGCCCTACCTACAAATGAAACGGCTCAATAGTGTCAGCAAAGGGGTCACGATTGCTTTCTTAACACAGTCAGCGCATTTTCGTTGTGCTCTCTTCACACTCGGCAGCGTGTAAGTCTACAGTCGTATGTGGCTCCAAATATGTAAGCATCGCCACAGACTGTACCATCTACTCTATTAGCTTAAGCATTTCGCTAAGATGCGCTGTTACATAAGTTTTAAAAGAATGGCAGTTGACATAATAATAATACCAACAACAACAATAATAAGAAGAAGAAGAAGAAGAAGAAAAACCATCAACATCACAATGATTGTTTTGTTATTTTTTATATTATCATTTTAATATTGCAACACTCAAAATCATGATAGAACAGTTAAGAAAGTTCTGAAGTTAACGAAGGTGTTTAGTCTTCTTGTTCAATACTTTTTTTTTGCTTCTATTAAATATTCTCAAAATATGTGAATCCCGGTCAGACTAACTTAGAAGATGAGCTCATGGTGCTAACAAAGCTCTGGCGATGAATGTGCTCCATGTGGGTGATGATTGCCTGATGAGCGTGATAATGGGTTCATTACGGATATCCAAATGGATTTAGATGACACATGGAAGGGCAGACGAAATCATTTTGCAGGCAGACTGAAGTTGGGTAGGGAACTTTGCATTAGGATCAAGGCAAGAGTGTAAATACAGAAGTACATCAAATGGCATGCTAAAATGCATGGATTGACTGCACACACACACACAAACACACACACACACACACACACAGACAGACACACACACAATAGGACGGCAGTCATATTTGCCACATCTCAAAATGGATACTCCTTTGATGACTATTTGGTGAAGTGACGTCTTTCCACTTTTCTCCCTTTAAAAAAAAAACTAAAACATTAATACATGATTAATAGATTGCTCAAGTATGGAAAACATGCATATTTCATGCACAACACATCCTACTGCAGCACGTTTCATATTTCCATACTGGTAACTCAGGCATAAGTGCTGTCAGCAAAACTACACACACACACACACACACACAAACTGTCATAAATGTGGTCATGCTGGGTCGTACAAACAGCAATAAAACAGGACTAATCAAGCCCAGCACTGGAGTGGCTTGCTATACAGTACAAAGTGCACTCAGTCATCTGCGCTATCTTGTCTGCCCTTTGGCAAAGAAAGTTCCTGAAAAGGGAGAACGACTCACTTTTATGTTCATTCAACAGACTGAGCGTGAAACAAGTCCTTTGCTAGAAGCAATTAAGAGAGGGTCTGTGTGAGCTTTGTCCGCTGGGCTTTGACATGACACACAAGTGGGGATAAATCTTTGCTGTGGTGTTTTGCTCGATCATAAATAAGGCCTTATCAATTTGCTCTTTTGTGGGTCATTGCACCACCACACGACAAAACGTGAAAAAAGTAATTGGCCAGCGATGGCTTCACAGCCCCCCCCCAATTTTGTGAGTTTTTTTTATATTAGGCCTATCTTGTATATATTGTGTATATGTATTATTTGTAGAGGATGTGAGTAATAGAGTAATAATGAAAACAGAACTTGTGTCTTGACAATCTAGAAGTCTTGTGCCCACCCAGGAATTTGGCTTGCACAACCCCCTTGGACAGCATTAGGATGTCACACCAGTACTTCATTGGTAAATAGGTTATGCTTACAAGTGGCAAAATGATGCCCCGTGTGATGGGTACTACAGGAGTTGCTGGGAGATAGTTGAAATATAAAATGAATGAATTATTAAACAATCATAAATAAAACATGAATACTCCAAATTAAATAATTGAGCTTGGCCTCAGGGTAAGCAAACCAATAGTGATTGTGTGTATGGTGGCCATGCATTGCAATTCATTTAAGGAGGCTGGACTGAAGAGTTCAGTCGAATATAAGACCTGCTATTGGAGTGCTGTTTATGGTTACACCTTATTTTGACAGGCCCTGTCACAGTGTATCTACATAATGAACTACAATGTAACAAAGTGTGTAACAGTCCTATTTATTGTAATTACACTGTACATGCCTTATACCAACCCGAGCCCTAAACCTAACCCTAAACCTAAGGTACAGTGTTAAGTACACACATGTAACATGTTGTTGTTATACACTTTTTTTAGATGCACTGTAACAGGGCCTGTTAAAAAAAGGGTGTAACCATGTTTCTTACACTGAACAATCTTCAACTAGACTAACACACCTATGTTTGTGCATCTGTCTGTAAAGAACTTTTTCAGTAAGGACAAGAACACTAGAAATAGTTATGAAATTTAATTCGATTATTCCAGTGCAACAGCAAAGCCCATAGTGCCACAGTCCTTAGCCCTTTAAGATGCACCCCCTATTATAAGTTTGTTGTTACCAGAATGGCAATGACCAGGTTGTAATGTGCTACTAAAGACCCTCTGTAATGCCGTAGTAATGTTGTAATGTTGTAGTTACATTTTTTTCAGTCACAGTGAGTCGTAGCGCCGGCGATACGGTGCCGCGCTAAGAGGCTACGGAAGTCACCAAAGGTTTTTGAGCACATCCTTAAAGATGGCGGCGAGTGGGGGAGTTCAGTCCTAGATAGCACACCAGGCCTTTGACTGGGGATAGTTCGATAATGGGGTGAGGAAGACATCAATGGCCCAGAACAATAGCAAAGACAAAAAGAGAAAGAAAGACAAAATGAACTTTGTCGTATCATAACAGGGAAGACTGAAGAAATGATATATCAGCTGTGGATGACGTCTATAGATTGAGGGAGAAAATAAATGTGCTCTGCATTTAAACTTCATCTCCAACTTATATTATACTGCGAAAAGGTTTACAGGTCAGAAAGCTGAAGAACTGAAAAAAAAAACACCTTAGTGTTTACAAATAAAATATTGCAAGATGACTGTTTGATACAATACAGAGATTTATTGTGGTAATCAGCTTTCATAAAACAATTATTTATTTTTTTCTCACTGGACATGGTAAAAAGCTTAAGTCTTTGCCAAGAAAATTCCTGGCAGACTCTTCTTCATTATTTATCATTCTCTAGGACCCAGCTAATCTTATCTGCAAAAAAGGGCAGAATCAAGGTGCCAACTACAAGGACGAATAGTCTCGGGTGTGTGCTCCAACTGCATACATCTTGTGCAGTAATTTGTCAAATGCTGGGGAGCGACATGTTTCATGCCACTCACATTTATGTAAAGCGGCTGATAGATTAAATATTAAAGAGATAAATAATGGAATGCCCCCCCCCCCTCCCCCCCCCCCCCCCCCCCCACACACACACACACACGCACACACACACACACACACTCCCCCTCTCCTTTCCCACCCATCCACTCAGCCCAGCCGGCCATTGTTTTATAAGTGCTCTTGCACATAAGCATAGATGATGTGTGTTTTTAGTTGTGCAGTGCTATCAAAGAGAAAGGCATTGTGGGTTTTCTCCATATCCTTTCTTTGACCAAAATGGCGACATTTTTTCTTCTTGGCGACAGATGAAAGGTACTGGGATGGCTAGTGACATTATAGCCTCCAGTGTCTCTCAGAAAGCCTCCCACATCTGAACGGCAGACAGGCGGATGGGAGCTCTGAACGGTTTCTGTGAGAGGGACGGCCATTACCGTCATTATTACACAGGCAAGCATGTGATTTAAAAAAAACTAAAACTCACTCTCCTTTCATATTAATTTTGCCACCGCGTCTCAACTGTCATATCTCGTTATTGCTAGGGGCGAGAGAAGAGGCGAGTGTTTGTTTCACAATGAAGCAAGCAGGGTATTTGTTTTCCCTCCGACCCACTGTCTGAGGCTGGATGATGAGGTTTAGAATCAGACTGTCAAAATTGACTGTAAAGGACTGTGAGTGCACTGACTTTCTTTATCCTTTGCAGTAGCACAGAAGGATGTGTAAGGAGGCAATTATCGTAATTCCAATTTACCAAACTAATCTAGAGTATGGAGAACGGCTGGCTGGGCTAATCTTATAATGCCTTTCCAAAGAGAAAAGTACATGGGCATGAAAAGTCAGGGTGTACAAATCCAAAATGAAAATACACGGAGAAAAGCATTATGCCAAAGTACTGATTCAATAACATAAACATTGAAGTTCAATATATGATTGTGTTCATATTATATTTGTTTTGCAAGCCAGATGCCGAAGATGTCATTATAGTCATCCTGTTTGCAATGCATGTTTGTTTGGATACTTTCATGACGTTGAGTTCGAAAAGTATGCAGGCTGAATTATATAGCCAATGTTGATGCTCTGTATTAATAATAATATAATAATAATAATCTTTAATTGTATAGCACAATTCATACATACAAGATGCAAACATGCAAGATACATAAACAGTCCTTGTAAACCAGAGGCGGTAAAATGACACAATGCCCTGTTGATGCAGGCTCTTGCGTGAACACAGATCAACAGTCCTTGTAATTCAGAGGCACTAGAACAAGGGAAGTGCATTGAGGCGCAGTTGGGTTGTTAGTGTCCCCAAGGAGCAACAGGGGTGAGGAAAAGCTCCTGTTTGTTTGATTTGTGTGAATTCTAGGAAGAAACTTCAGGTATCAGTGAGGAAAACCCTGTTCTCTACGAAAATAAACCTCAGGCAGAACCACGTCCCCCAGGGGAGCCCATCTGCCAAGGCTGGTAACGGGAAGTCTCTGACTGTCTGAAAGGCCTTTGATCTGAGCAAGGAAGTCTGTCTGAAGGGACTTTGATTTGAGTTAGGTATAGGCAAGGTTGAACAGGTAGGTCTTTAGTTGTTGTTTGAAGGCATCAATGGCATCAAAAGAGTCTGCTTCTCTGATGTGCTGTGGTAGGGCATTCCATCTCTTTGGGGCATAGTATGAGAAGGCTGATTCCCTGATCATTTTGAGTGGTGCGTCTAGAATCCACAGGAGACCAGCATCAGCGGATCTAAGGGCTCGTGCAGGGGTGTAAGAGGATAATGTGTCAGTAATATACTGTAGCACGGGGCAAGGCCATTTACAGCTTTGAATACTAGTAGTAGTACTTTGAAGTCAATTCTGTAAGATACGGGTAGCCAATGTAATTTGGCCAGTACCGGAGTAATGTGCTCCATCTTTCTTGTTTTTGTTAGTAATCTTGCAGCCAAATTTTGACTAAGCTGTAGTTTTTCAATTGATTTTTTTGGGAGGCCTGTGAATAAGGTGTTGCAGTAGTCCAATCTACTTATGATAAATGCAAGTTTTTCTGCGTCTTGTTGGGTCAAGAAGGGGTGAACGTTTGCAACATTTCTTAGATGGAAGAATGCTGTTTTAGTAACTTTATTGATGTGAGGTTTGAGGCTTAGGTTAGAATCAAGGATGACACCTAGGCTAGTTACCTGTTCTCTGACATGTTGGTTTAGGTTACCTAGACTGGGGAGGAGAGCTTCACATTTATCTTCAGGGCCAATAAGTAGTAGTTCAGTTTTGTTTCCGTTTAATTTTAGAAAGTTATTGCTCATCTAATGTGTGGCAGCTGACAAACAGGAGGTTAAAGAGTTGAGAGCTGTGGTGAGCTGTGGCTGGCTCAACTGAAATGTAAAGTTGTGTATCATCAGCATAACTATGAAAGTCTATATTATGTTTTTTGATAATGTTGCCCAGTGGTAGGTAGCATATAATATAATGAAAATAGGAGGGGGCCAAGGCAGCTACCTTGAGCAACACTGAAGGGTACATTGTGATTTTTGGATACATGATCTCCTATACTAATACTTTGTCTTCCGGTGATGTATGACTCAAGCCACTTTAGTACATGCCACCCAAGTTTTGAGATAATGTAGTAGTATGCTGTGGTCGATTGTGTCAAAGGTGGTACTTAGGTCTAGGAGGACCAGAGCAGAGACCTTTTTTGTGGCTGTACTGAGTCTGAGGTAATTTACTATTTTGGTTAGGGCAGTCTCTGTACTGTGATTTGCTCTAAAACCTGATTGGAATTTTTCTAAGATGTCGTCTAAGATGTATTCCTTTTATTAAGGAATTGGTTGAGCTGTTTAAAAACAGCCTTTTCGAGTATTTTGCTTATAAATGGGAGGTTGGAGATCAGTCTATAGTTATTAAGCATGTTATAGTCCAGGTCTGGTTTCTTTAGCAGTGGTTTCATGGTGTTAATGATCTGTAATAGGGGTGTGGAGACGTAGTTGAAATAGTTTTTCATAAGGAAGGTGGGAATGGGGTCAAGGCTGCGTGTTGACTGCTTGCTTTATTTAACAAGATTATAGAGTTCGTCTTCTGTAATGGTGCTAAAATTCTGTAGGGTCGGTGGTTCCCTGCTGGGGGCATCATGCAGGTACTTAGGGTCGCGAGTAATTTCTGCTCAAATGGCTAATATTTTATTTGTGAAGAATTCTGCAAACACTTCGCATTTTGACGTGATGGCTAGACTAAGAATATCACAAACTGGTGCAGGATTTAGCAGTTTTTTGATTGTGGAGAATAATACTGTTGTGTTGTTGTGATGGTCTCTAGGTGGTCTAGTATGGTCTAGTAAGTCTGCGTCTGCTAAGTGTAATGTAATGTAATGGTCTGCAATCATTTTTGATAGATAGATTCTTCCATTGTTGTAGGTGATAATACGTTCTTTTAGGATTATACAATTGACTTCTAATTTAGATTTTCTCCATGCTCGTTCTGCTGCACTGCATTGCCTTTTTTTCTCTTATTGAATAATTTATCCATGGTGAGGTTTTAACTCATGAGCTGGGTTTTACTTTTAAAGGAGCAACTTCGTGTAAAATTTCTTTTAAGTTGCTATTAAAGTATGCATCGCAACAATAACAAACTCAGCCTTTTTTTTTTTTTTTATATCTCAATGATGTCATTCCTATGCATACAATGTCTGAAGGGAAAGGACTTTATTTTTTTGTTTATTTTGTTTGTTTTTCTTTGGGGGCTGGCGCCATTTACTCACACACATCAAATTGCCTTCAAAACAGACCAGGAGGTCTCTAAAGGTCAAAGCAATGGCATCAAAGGCTCAGTGAATGTTAGCACTTACCCTCATAAAAATGACATGATGGTGCCTGCGTCAAAGGGGCATCTCCATCACTTGGCCATTACAACAGACACACACACACAGACATGCAAGCAGACACATATAAGCATACATATGCACACACACACACACACACACACACACACGCACACATACACATATACACACATACACACACGCACACACACACTCATACACACACACTCTCTCTCTCTCTCTCACACACACACACACACATACTATAGCTACCATCTGCAAACACAGATCGTCGTCATGTCCTTACATGACACACTGGCAGAGGGATGAGTGTATGCCCACAGTGCTACGCACACATACACTCATACTCATACACACACACATACACACTCATACATGCACACACTCATACACACACACTCCCTCTCACACACACACACTCATACTGTAGCTACCTATCTGCAAACACAGATCGTCAGAGGGATGAGTGGATGCCCACAGCGCTACGGGGAGGAGGGGATGTGAAGTGAAGCCATCCCGTTGATTGGGGCCGACGGCACACAGTGACGTCAGCACTACAGGAGAGCCTGGCGATGAGCTCACCCGTCACCCTGAGTAGAAACACAACATCACACTGGGGCCCCTCTGTAGGTGGGGTGCCACATCATTCCTTTTTTTGTAGGTATAATTTTTGGCCTTTAATGCCTTTATAAGGTGACAAAAAGTAAGTGGAGGAGAGAGATGGGGAATGGTTGGGAAATGACCACAGGCCGGATTCAAACCTGGGCCCCCATGGACACTTTACTGCTAATGGTACAGGTGCCACAGCAACCCCATCAAATAATTCAAACACAGCTACAAAAGATCTTTACACATGCAAATGATACCTCTGTAGACAAATGTTCTTTTTTTTGGACATGTACAAAATATTTTTACAGAAACCTTTTTTGTGCAAGCGCATATTTGTTTATATTGATATGTGAGCATCTTTTTCAAAAGTGCAAAATATTATTGCCAATGAACTGCAATTGGCTACATACGTGATGAATTCACCCGTCACCCCAAGTAGAGAGACAACTACAGCTCGAATCCACTCTGGAGGCAGATCCCAGCTTACATGCACCAGTGTTCTGTTCAATGTTTTGAGTTGTGCTACTGAGCAAGAGTAGTTGAGGAAAGTTAGTGTTAGGGTTAGTGGCAGGTTTAGTTAGATAGTAGAATTCTACTGAATACGGTTATGGGTAGCTTATCTTGACGATCCTGAGAGCTCAACTCGACAGGTCACCGTCATGACCGCAGGGCTCCTTAAACAGGCGAAAGCGAGCATGGCCGAATCGCTTCCATGACTGACAGAGACAGAGTCCTATCGGTCCCTGCCTGTCAATTCTGTCTTTGCCCACTCACATTCACGCTTTTCATCGTTTCCGAGGTTTGCATCGCTTTCATTTTGACAAATCATTACGGTGTATGGTGCAGCACGGTGTCACCTGGGCGAACTCTCCCTCCTTGGTCTCCTCAAGTGTTTCTGCTGATGCGGTGCAGCCCAAACTGTAAGCCATCATCATCACATGACGGCATGCCCCTGAGTCAGCCTCGCTTGCCTGGCCTTATCTGGCTGGACGGATGACAGCAGACCTTCAACTTGCCAGCATGTTAACTTCTTCAAAACAATATGCCGACAGATAAGGAGAGGGAAAAGCTGGCATTTTTTCTGTGCTGGATTTTTGGAGGATTCTATCGGGTCAGATAAAAAAAATTCTGGCTCATCAGCCCCCCCCCCCCACAAATCAGCCCCCACCCTAACCCCACCCCCTTAAATCAGGCTTAATTGCTTTTATTTCAGTTGTCATAGCAACTGTGGAACTCTTTGAAGCCGTTTTATGGTTTCTCCAGGGGGGCAATGACTCTCAGCTTTAGAGCTGCGCAAACAGGCTGTGCCGCAGCAGACCGTAAACACCACACACACATGCACACAGACACACACACACACACACACACACACACACATGCACACACACACACACACACACGCGCACACACACACACACACACACACACACACACGCACACACACATGCAGACACACACACACACACACACACACACGCACACACACATATTCACACTTACACACTCGAGCTGCAGAGGCACCACAAAGAGCTGCAGTGCGTGACGAGCTGCAGGTGGGGTTGGTGGTGGGGGTTTGGGGAGGTTAAGGTGGAGTGGAGGAATGAAAAGGACATGAAAATGAGAATTTCTAGATAGACACCATGTGGGCGGATGCATCTATGGTGCAGATGAAAGGACAGGGGATGCACCATTTTGCATTGCCAGCTTTAAGCGGTATGGTGGAGCACTGCAGAACAGAACACCTGTGGCCACATTGTTTACCTCGACAGGGAGGATTGCCAGTTCAAAAACCCGCAGAAATAATAGCCAAACCTGGCAACCCTAAGTGGAGCAAATGAGTGTCTTCTGCAGCTCACCGGTGCCCAATTAACACAATAATCAAGTCAGCAGTTTCAGACACAAGATATTTCGTCAATTTACCCAATTAACCAAAAGCAGATGTCCCTGAACAATGTGTGGTGCAAAAAAAAATGGTGGAAAGTGTGTGTGAAAAATGGCAAGGCATCATCACTTTGATCACCTCCCACAAGTCACTGTGAGCGCTATATATCCAGAGGAGAAGATGATGCTTAGGGCTGCACTTTCAAAAAGTTACCAAGTTGCCTGAATACATCAAGACAAGGAGTGTCAGACTGCGTAGTCACCCCGGATGAATCTGAGTTGTTTATGACCATTTTCCATATCCAAAAAAAGAAGACAACTGAAGGACTCCTCTTTGCCTGAGCTGCCAGATAATCTGGTCATATCGAAGAGACAGATCCACAGTCAGTCTCTGCACCTCCCCCCCTCCCCTTCACACACACACACACACATACAAACACACACACACACACACACGCACAGACCCCCCCCTCTTCCACACACACACACACACACACACACACACACATGCACACATGCACAGACCCCCCCCTCTTCCACACACACACACACACACACACACACACACACACACACACACACACACACACACACACATGCACACATGCACAGACCCCCCCCCCCCCTCTTCCACACACACACACAGACAGACATGCACACACACATACAGGCTGTAGCCTTCTGCTGTGGTTGCACACTGATTCATAATGCACGAAATAGTGCAATGAATTATTTGTAATATGACAATTAGTAATGTGTTGGAGGTCCCCAGCTGGAGCTAGAGGAATGCACGGCCCTGTTATGCAGATGTTTTTTTAATGGCTTTTTATTCAGCAGCTTAAAAAAAAAAAGCGTACCTCGATGTGGGACAAAACCAAATAAAATGGCATTAAGTCAGCGAGAAAGTTTTACAGGTGAAGGAAAACTTCTATAAAAGAACTGTCAAATGCTGTAACATGGAGAGAGAGAGAGTGAGGAGTGGGAGTTATGACGGTGCTGTGCCTCGAGTTTTCCTCTACATGTACCCAGCGTCTACAAACTGCAACACTGCCAGAATATTTAAATCTGTGTGAATTTTCTTGGTAAATAGGCTGGGGTGTGCCATACACAATATGCTGTAGCAGCGTGGAGAAGGCCAGGCTTACCTCAACACAGAAATAATAGTAACAAAAAATGGAACAGGGCAGCATACATAAACATAATTCTCCCAAATACATTTATGAACTGCATATATGTTGCTCGCATCAGCCAGGTTCATGCGCTTAGTAAGAAGGACAACACATTTTGTCAGCATTACAGTTTGGATTGATTTGAGCTTTTTCATCTTTGTGTTTACAATAGGCACTCACACGTTTATGCGAAATAATTTATGGATGCCTCGATTAGGGCTGGGGCTTGGAGCGGTCAGCGAGTTTGTTTGAAGTGCACATTTAGTTTTCAGTTAGGGGGCATCAAACATTAAAAGCAGTTATTAGATTAATATTTAAAGTGTGTTCTTTGCTTGCCAGTCCACATTAGAGCAAAGGGCAATACTATTGCAGGGGGAAAACCTTGAGCAAGGGCTTGCTGAGGGCCTGTACCGATAGACCATTCATTAACATTTAACAGAATTATGTGATGCATTTTCAGAATAAAAAACTTCTTAAGAGTGGGAGTGGGAGTGCACTCTCCTCCGCAATGCAAAACTCATTTAAATTGGATTTTATAGGACAGATAAATGTGTTGCTCTTTAAAGAAGATTTTCTCCAGTCGCTCCAAAATTGCTTGCTTTCAGTACTGACAAATGGCAAACGGCTTGGCCGTCTTTGCAATGCAACACATTTTACTTTTTCCGTGAAGGTGCTGGAGGTAGAAGGACAAAGGCAGACAAAAGAGGGGACATGATAAAAACTAAATCATTCTTGCTCTTTCCTTACACGTATGCCTGCATGACCTCTCAGGTCCACAGGCTGCTCGTGATTTTTTTTTTATCTTCCTTTTTTGCCATGAAAGGAAAAGGTTGGTTGTGCAGCACGGCTGACATCTTATTTGCAGGTAAAGAAAATGCATGCATTTGCTTGTGACCACAAATGTTGTAATGTAATGTGTATGTGTAAAGTGAAACGAAAGCATGACA
Organism: Coilia nasus; assembly: GCA_027475355.1. Classification (NCBI taxonomy): domain Eukaryota; kingdom Metazoa; phylum Chordata; class Actinopteri; order Clupeiformes; family Engraulidae; genus Coilia; species Coilia nasus. Next base: position 21,854,461 of record CM050214.1, read on the forward strand.
GACAAGTCAAGTCTTCTTATGTAGGAGCTATTTTAGAGTTTCACAAAACCCCTCATCTTATTGACAAGTTGAAATAGGTGTTAGGCATCAGGTATGCAAACAGAAATCGAAAACATTCTCAGGTTATAAACTGTTTATTTGTTCGGATACAAGTCTTGTCAAAATATATCGAGTTGATTTACGTGTGATGTCACATGTAAATGGGGAGGTGATTAATTGACAACATCACAGAGTTACAGGGAGAATTTGCTCACCCTGGAAATAAGGTTCATTGGAATGTCAGACTGCTTCTATTTCCCAGGGCCAGTAAAATAATAACATAATAACAACACCATTGCAATGGAAGTCCTTTCAGTCAAAGACTGACACCTACTTGGTTAGCACCAGGAAAGGTTATAAGATCAAAAACGTTAGTGTGAATAAATAGGTACATCTTTTCAAGCCTACCCCCTCAGCTGCTGAATAATTCAGAAAAATATTGTGTCCTCTTGAAACCTTTTCACAGTTGAACACTGTAATTATCCCACAGGCAGAAGGTACAGTCAGGTTTATTAGTGATTATAACTTAATTACAGGACAGTTGTAACTAGTGAAAGGGATATGATAATTAAAGCTTTCTGACTACCTAACAGTACCTAATTCAACATGCTCTAAAAATCAGCCTTTTATCCTGTGCTTATCTATTGTTTTTGACATTCCTATTGTGTGCTTGAGGACCTCATTTCTCATTTTCAGTCTTTATCTTATATCTTATACAGTATGCTAGTATGGTGTAGACACAGGCCTACTGCATTTGAATCATTGCTGTAAGGCCCAGGCACATAAATGCACAAGTAAAAACACTGAATATGGGAATGACACACCCTTCACCCAAAACACACATGGTCAACACAGAGTATGTTGCGTGAGGATGCATCCAATCACAAATCACAAGAAGGCACTTTTTTTCCAGCGGCATACTGAGGAGACACCTGTTAAGGGAAACGCCAGGCCCCCGATGAGACTCCCCCACCATACAAAAGACTGACATTACTGCCCCATCACAACCAAATTGGATCACACATCACATCTGTCAGTTGGAGCTGTCTGATTTCACAGCGTGACAACCTTGACTATGATCGAGAAGAGGAGAAGGTGGGGAGTGGAAAGTAGGAAAAGAAAAAAGAGCATCTAGCTGTTTGATCTTCTGTGAGATAAAATAGTGCTGTTTCTCCTCTGCACCTCGCCGCTTGCAGACGTTGACGCGTCGAAGCTCAAAAGGTAACTAATTGCAATGTTTACACAGAGCTGGGAGAGCGCGGCAGCTTTCTCTGCCAAAACACCCCCCTTCCTCTTTTTCCAGTCTACCGAGCTCGCAAGGGCCTGCATATGGCGGGCAGGATCTGCTCTCTGGGCTGCAGTCTGTGCCGTTGGAATCAGCCGCCCGCTCGAAAGCCCCCACGGGAGCGCTTGGAATAAGCGCTCGCATGATCTCACCCTGCTCTGGGTAATAAGCCGGCGCTGCAGTGGAGGGAAAGAGACGAGAAGAGCGAGAGCGAGAACGCGCGCTCATTCATCTTGTCAGACAATCGAGTTAAAATGTCAGCGACTCCGGGAGCCATTATCACCTGCTCTCGGCGTCACCTGTACAGTGCTTTTACCGGAACTCTCTCACACACAAAAGAAAAGCAAAGAGATGAAGGAAGTGGTCATTTTTTTAGCCTGTACAAATTAGATAGATGCTTCAGATTTTACCCAGAGTCACTGGAAGGTTTGTGTGTGTGTGTGTGTGTGTGTGTGTGTGTGTGTGTGTGTGTGTGTGTGTGTGTGTGTGTGTGTGTGTGTGTGTGTGTGTGTGTGTGTGTGTGTGTGTGTGTGTGTGTGTAGAGAGAGAGAAAGAATAGCCTACTGCACATTTATTCCCACCACCCACTAAAATGCCAAAGACTTATATTTCCATTAAGGTAACTTTCTAAGGTTCATGTGTTGGAATCAATACCAGGGCTCTTGAGGTATTGGTGTACTTAGTCTTTTATGAGATCGTAGGTTTATAAAGTTCAGAAGATTAGATGCCATTGACTGCGCCTCAGACACACTGCTAGTAGTCCCTCATAAATGAATGAACACACGGACAGCCATAAACATCACCATTAGAATGACACTCCGCTTCTGTACAGCAGGTCCATGTTGAATGGTTTCGTTCATTTATTTATGACAACCGAGATTACAGCACACAGTGACAACAAAATCCAATGGGATCTTCCACGAGGTAAAGTTTCTCATTTACAATAAACAAACAACAACGAACAGCAAACAGCACCCAGTGTCATTGTGATTACACAGCACACCACAGCACAGCACACAGTGTACAGCACAAAATTGACTCTGCATTTAACCCATCACACAGGTGAGCAGGGGGCAGCCATGACAATGGTGCTTGGGGAGCAATGAATGGTACCATGCTCAGGGTACCTCGGTGGCACTACTGGTAGTTGGTGGATTGGAACCTGCAGTCACAAGTCCAATACCTTAACTGCCAGGCCACCCTTGCCACTTTATTGGGAGAGAGTAATAAGAAAGATGAATGGAGGGCAAACTCTGAAATTTAAACATGGAATTACAGTAACACCCACACGTGCTGTGCATTTTGGTTTGACTGGGGGGGTAGGGGGGTCATATTAAATACATTCTCTTCTGAGAGATGACCGCGCTGTCTCTCTCCACAATTTCACAGCAGCTTGATCCCATCCTCTTTTGCCATGCCTCTTCACAATGTGTTTGTCTCAGCGCTGCTAAGCTGCCGCAGAAGAGAAGAGAGGAAGTGCGGCTGATGCTCCAGACTGAAGCAAAGGGATCAAAGCAGGACTGCAACCTCAAACAATCCCACAGGGGAATGTATACATGCTTTTGATCTAAGACACAACAGAGGTGTGCGCTGCAAGACTGACTGGCTGTATGAACCAAGACACGTGTGAAATGTGCCCAAGACGAAAGGGCTGAGCAGCTAAATTGGCTAGGTCCTCCATCATCACAGACTGAAAGTCAGCGAGATTTGATGCATTAGTGCAAGCTGTTGCACTGCCTTTCGTTTTACTGTAAACACTGCTTTAATCTGAGGAGAACATGAAAAAAATCTTGCTGTCCAATGGAAATATATGTAGATCTGCAAAGACGCAATAAAGAAAGAAGTTCTTTTGAGTTCCCTTTGAACCCAAACAAACGCAAGGTACAGAGTAATGGCAGTTGTTGTTATGAGATTGTAACACG
>CM050214.1:21860206-21882706 GCA_027475355.1 Coilia nasus
GCTAATTGGAGGATGAAGTTTGTCCCCAGTAACAACATTGAGATTCCCATCCCCCTTCAAAGTGAGACTGGAGTTTGTACCTAATAAGGACAACAACATTGAGATTCCCAGAGAAATATCAACTGGAGTTTGTATCCAATAAGGACAACATCGAGATTCCCAGACAGATATTCACTGGAGTTTGTGCCCAATAAGAACAACAACATCGAGATTCCCAGAGAAATATCAGCTCTCAGCGCACACTGTTTGCCATAGCTAAGAGGCTCCTTTCATAGATGACATTTGGAGCTAACACAGCAGTGGTGGAGAGTGGGCTGAGTCAGGTCAGGAGCCAATGGTCCCTATTTGACTTCTGCATGGAGAGGTCAGATAAAGCAGTGCAGCCAAATTAAAAAGAACCTGAGGCACTTCAGTGATTATATATCTGTACTGACCACATTCGAGCACACACAAACACACACCCACACACCCACACACCCACACACAAACACACAAACACACACCCACACACCCACACACAAACACACACCCACACACCCACACACACACACACACACACACCCACACACCCACACACAAACACACACCCACACACAAACACACACCCACACACCCACACACAAACACACACCCACACACCCACACACACCCACACACCCACACACAAACACACACCCACACACCCACACACAAACACACACCCACACACCCACACACAAACACACACCCACACACCCACACACACACCCACACACCCACACACACACCCACATGCACGCACACACGTACACACACCCATGCAAGCATTACTTGATGGAAAAATTATAGTGTTTCTGTTCTTTAAAAAATATGCAGTGCTTATTTGAGAATATGTGTGGAGAACATCGCTTACATGTTAATGTGAATTTGCAAATGAATATCTAAAAATTTGGAAAATAAATTACTGTAAATCTAATGAAACGTCTTAATCAAATCAATATTTGGTGTGACCACCCTTTGCCTTCAAAGGAGCATCAATTCTTCTAGGTATATTTGCATAGAGTTGCAAGAAACTCAGCTGGTAGCTTGTGCCAAACATCTTAAAAAACTAACCACAGATCCTGTGTGGATGTAGGCTTCCTGATATATACAACCAATTTGGTGTAATTGGTTGATCATACACCTGACTATAATTCTGATAAATCCCTGACTTAGTATACCTTGAAGAATTGATGCTCTTTTGAAGCCAAAGGGTGGTCACACCAAATATTGATTTGATTTAGGTTTCTCTTTTGTTCAGTCAGTGCATTTTGTCAGTTGATGAACATAAATGATTAACACTTCCATTTTTGAAGGCATAGTTGCATAGTTGACAGCATTTTCAATTCCTATACAGGTTGGTAGTGGAATTGTCTTTCCTATGTCTCATTCAAACTACAGATGACTATAGTGACCCACTTTTGCAAACTTGCATAGTGTGGTTATAGCCCAGGGAAGGCTGCAAAGCAAATTCAGATGTGCAGTTCACCCTGTTACCTGCTAATGAACCACTGAAACAATTTTGGAAACATTATTTGAAGGATGAAAAAACTACTTAGCGTTGCTTTAAGGAAGCACACAGTCGGATGAGCATATTTATTAGCCATTGGAATGCCCAAACACACATTCCCCTTAAACAATATGACATCAGAAACAATAAAACATCCTGAACTTGTTTGTTTTGGAAGATGGATGCAAACAGCCGCACCGCACAATTCCAACGACCACATGTCACTCATGGTGGATGTGTGCATGTTTATGGAGCAAAATATAGGGGGAGGACGTTTTGCTCTGCGACTGCCAGATCTCTAAAATAGTAATTAGTGTCAAAGTTAGATAGCTAATGAGGGTTAATGAGGAACTCCCTGGGATGCAAAACTAACAGCGTGGAAGTGCTGAGGATGAAGAGATTAGGAAGCCAAATGTGATTGGGAAGCACGAGGCAGCGGACAGATGATCTATAGGATTAATGACTTGATTATACAACACATGCTCCAATTATTCTGATTAGGCACACCGAAGGGCTTGTTTAATCATTTATTCCCTCCATGGGCTGGCAGAAGCGTGCGAGATGAAAGTGCACCACTGGTCTCTCCGGTGGGGTGAGTGGGTGTCTGTTGAGTGGCCGAGGTGTGATGGAGATGTATCCAAGCAAACACACACACACACACATCACACATCATCCACCAACAGAGTCTTCAGGGGAGCTCTGTGTTTCATATATGATGACCCTCCCCACACACACACACACACACACACACACACACACACACACACTGTGGGATCACGCATCATCCACCAACAATCTTCAGGGGAGCTGTGTGTTTCATATATGATGACCCTCCCCACACACACACACACCACATCGCATAACAGATCTCCAGAGTGTTAAGTGGGGGCGGAAGCTCAGCGGAGCTTGTGTTGTGAAATGTACGCATGTTTAACACGGGGGCTAAAATACTTTTGCATGAAAGTAGAACGAGAACAAACGCTTGACGCAGCGCCCAAAGAGACGTTCTCCATCACTACTGCCGCCTGCTGAAGCCTCACATTTGTGCTGTTGTCCCCTGATATGATAGGCAGCTTGAGATCAGACACAAACAAGTGCCTACAGACAATCCTCGAGTCACACATGCCAGAGTTGTGGGGAGCTGTGGGGCACTTGTGTGGGTGGGAGTGGGGTGGGTGGTGGGGGTGGGGGAGGTGGAAGGGTAGTGGGGGCGACTAGCTTGGTAGAATGGCATGGCAGCATCCTTTGCCTGTGGTGCTGCCTTTGCCCTGCAATGATGTCTAGCTGTCACTCTCGTAGACACTGGGTGACGCAATGCAAACCAGGCTGTTGACAGCACTCTGTGGCTGCAATGGCACTCAGGACATCAACCAGGGGAAAGGCAACAGGAGCAAGGGCTAAACTCTACAGTGTAAGCACTTGTTGACACCCAGCCCAGGAAGGGGACCCATCTACTGAAAGCAAGTTAGGATGATAAAAAACAGGAGAAAAGAGGAGTGTGTGTGTGTGTGTGCGTGTGTGTGTGTGTCTGTGTGTGTGTGTGTGTGTGTGTGTGTGTGTGTGTGTGTGTGTGTGTGTGTCTGTGTGTGTGTGTCTGTGTCTGTGTGTGTCTGTGTGTGTGTGTGTGTGTCTGCGTGTGTGTGTGTGTGGTGTGTGTGTGTGTGTGTGTGTGTGTGTGTGTGTGTGTGTGTGTGTGTGTGTGTGTGTGCGCGTGTGTGTGTGTGTGTGCGTGTGTATCTGTGTGTGTGAGTGGGGCTTTACATTCACATTTGAAAATCGTAGGACTGCAAGCACATTTTGAAACAAAAATAGCATTGCTGTTGCTGTTCGGAGTAAAAAAAGAAAACAAAGCCATTGTGTGCCCTAGACGTTCTCGGCCAGCTTGTATAACCTCCATTTCTCCTGATTCCAGAGCAAGAGGCTGAAGCAAGACTGTGTGACTCACTGGAACCTTTATGGCTCCGAGGCAGTCTTGTCTAGTTGTGTAGGTTCATCCGGCTGCATGGATGGGTATAATTGGATGTCATCTGGCATGTCATGGCAGTGGAAATTGATACCGTGCCTCTACACGACAGAGCCCAACAGCGCTGCGTGTACATACACGGGCTATAGTCTAAATACTGAGCTGAGTACCGATGTAAATAACTAGCACATCATGAAGGCTGCCACCCTCCTGATATAGGCCAGTCTATTGTGTGGCGAACAAATTTACCAGGCACTTAATGTGACACCGTGCTATAAATATTGCTTTATGTGGCTGTGCCAAAGAAACCAATTTACCATGTGTGTAGTCTGATGTTATAAATGTTCCTTCATGTGCTTGCACCAATCCTAGGGAGCCATGTCAGTGTCTGGAAAATAGGGCATTTTTGGCACCAGTGTTTAACCCTCTGGAGTCAAAGTCCCTCAAGAGGTACTTCTTTACCTCTGCCAGCGGAGGTTATGTAATCATCGGCGTTTGTTTGTTTGTTTGTTAATTTGTTTGCTAGTTAGCAACATAACTCAAAAAGGTATGGATAGATTTTGATGAAATTTTCAGGGTAGGTCAAAAAGTAAACATAAAAGTGATTATGTGTCTGAGCTGCCCTGGTGGAGGTCCGCACTCTCTGAGTGCCTTTCTAGTTTAAGTTTGAAAGGTTGTGTTTACAGAATTTTACAGCAAAAACTATTCTCTTTACTTTAACATTATTATTGCTAAGGTATTCCAGAATATAACCATATGTGTCACTTTTGGATATATGCTTTTAGTTAGCTGAAAAATGTAACGATGTTGTGGCTAGCAGATTGCCTCAGACCACAGAGGGTTAATACCTTGTTTAAAAGGGAGTGGAGGCTGTGGCATTATTGCTTGAAATGCACTATTAGATGGTTGACACATAAAAACAACAACTCTGCATTATTTATAACCTCATTAAGGTGTTTCATATTTGATGTGGTTTCCCAACATCCTGCATTAGTTCTGGCCTTCATGTCAAGGATTTGCAGCTGCTTTGCTAATAAAAGTGGCAAATCCAGTGCTCATTCATGCATAATTACAGCAGCCCATGTGAGAGAGTGCACAGCACTGAGAGAACTGGGACAGGGTCTTTGGATCTCCTCCGAGGGGAAAGAATGGGGAAAGAGAGGGTGCTGGGACTAGCTGAACTTCCTGACATTTAGCCCTAACTTAGCCTGGAGGCAAAACTACAGTATAACTGGAAAGTTGTACCTCATTAGGAGCTCTTCCAGGTATTGGGAATATAAAAAACGGAAGGAGAAGGCCACAGACAGTGGCTTCATGGCAACACATAATCATTTTACCTCTAATTTGAAGGGAGTCCACTTAGGGCCCATTTCCACCGCACTCTCTGCGTATTCAGCGCGTGGCCGTATTCTGTCCGTATTCATTTAGAATGCACGTTAGCGGATGAGACCATTCCCACCGCAAGCGTGTTCTGAGCGTATTCTGTCCCCATACAAACCTATTGTATACGCCCACGCGCTGAACACGGCTACGCGCTGAACGAGGCGGTGGAAATGAGCCCTTAGAAAGAAGGTCTGTTGAATATTCATACCCAGTTCTCAGCATTGTATTTTGAAACTTGACTGCTTTGCACAGGTGCAGTAAATAACTGAATGCTGCTGAGGTCTAAGGCATTTGTAGTGTTACTCTGTCCAGCACAAAACACCTCTGCTCTGTTAGAGTGTTGAGGCACTGTATTTCACTGAACAGTCTGGAAAATAATGGTCATTTTTTCCCATTCTGCTCTCTCGGATTTTGTTTCCGCAGAAACTACTGTGTCGTGTTTGACACCAGTCTTTGACACTGTTTATACTGCTGTGGCTGTTTTGACTGCTACCAGCCAGTGACTCGAGCTGCTGCCACTTGCCCCTGTCTCTCTCTCTGTAAACAGACATTTCTGCCTATCTCTTTCTCTCTCTTTCTCTCTCTCTCTCTCTCTCTCTCAATCTATCTACCTCTCTCTCTCTCTCTCTCTCTCTCTCTCTCTCTCTTTCTCTCTCTCTCTATCTATCTACCTCTCTCTCTCTCTCTCTCTCTCTCTCTTTCTCTCTGTGCACAGACATTTCGTACTTTCCCTCCCTCCTTCTTTCTGTCTCGCTCTCACTCTCTCTCTCTTTCTTTCTCTTTCTCTCTCTCTCTTTCTCTCGCCCTCTCTGTGTGCACAGACATTTTCCCACTGAGAATCAGGGCCGGATCATTGCAGATCAGGAGACAGAGGCTTGAGTGGCTGCCTCTACACGCTCTCCTCTGCATGCAGACAGAGGAAGGGCTGCCCAAAAGGCTGCACTCTTTGTGCCAGCGCTGTGGAGAAAAAAACAACGAAGCCTAAATAAATGAAGGAACGCCAAAGCTTATGTTGTGTGGCTGCTTTTCTGCACCCTGTTCGCTCATGCCCAGCTGAGCATGCAAATTGGATGAGGCCATACAGAAGTTGTGGAAGAAACATTAAAAGCCTCCCCTTGTGTTGCTGTGACTTTGAAAAATTGTTTATGATGGGCCTCAGTGCACAATTTTCTTTCTCTGTTGCAAATAAATCCATAAAGTTTTGTCTGCTGTTTTGCTGTTTTTAATCTCCTGTAAGTTAATTTGACAGCATTACATTGTGCATTTTGTGCAGCCGATAAAACATCAGTGTTGACTCAGATGGACATGCTAGAAAAGGCTCAAACGGCCTTCTTTTGGGGAACGCTTAATGATAACTTCATCGCCACACTCATCCCACTCCCACGTCTCATCATCAAAACATAGCTGGCAAATGATTTGCCCACATTTCACAACACCACATCTTGCTGAGGCCATTTACTATGCTTTTATGCTTCAAAAACAATCGATAGTAAGTAATCAGTTCTACTGGCAGAATCATTAACGGGCATCTAAATTGTTAATGAAAGCGGAGTGTGGGGAGAGGGGGGGGGGGGGGGTGAGAGAGAGTGAGAGAGAAATTAAGCAGTAACCAGAGGCGAGCTTCTCCTCGCGAATAATCACTTCTGACCCTGCCAGGGTACAGCACAGTTACATACCACAAGGCATCTAAGGCTACAACACAGCCAAGAAATTATCTCTCTCTGTTTCCCACTTTCACAACATACATTTAATAGACACCAGAGTAGAGCTGACATCGCCTTTATTAGGTATTCCGGTAGCACTTTAATATAACTACTCCTAATAACTATTTATTTTGCATTTGTTAACTCCTACTTAACACTTTGCTCATCATTTGGTGACCATTGTTTTTACACGATTTCTCATCAGTAAATCATTTATAAACATATTGACACATGTCTGCTTTAACATTTGTAGATATGTCTATAAATGATTTACTGATGAGAAATAATGTAAAAGCAATGACAAGTGATGAACACAGTGTTAAGTAAGTGTTAACAAATGTAAAATAAATGTGTATTAGGAAGTAGTTATTATGAAGTGCTACCAGTATTTCTTCAGAAATCTTACATTATGATTCATTTTAACAGTTCTCTACTCTATATTCCAGTGTATCCACACACTTCTCAAACTACGTGTGAATTATCAATGCAGAAAAAAGGTTCCTGCAATATAACTAAAAGTAGTTCTCAAATCTCATGTGAACATAACACTGCCTGCTTCATATCCTATCTGCACTATACTCTTCCCTCACAGGACTCATGGAGGATCCTCATAGTGTGTTTCAGCTCTCCCATGCAGTACAGACAGATTCATGATCAATATACTACACAATATATCAATGATATCAACATATATACTACATAATCTATCAATGATATCAATATATATATACTATATATATAATGATATATAACAATATATCAATGATCAATACACTACACAATACTACTACAGTAGGTACCATCTCTCATTTCATTGTCACCATTGCACTGTAGGTTCATTATTAGGAATGAAGTGTTGAAGTACAAATAGCTTGCTAATCAACAGTAATAGTGCACTAATTTGTACCGATTTGTAGATTTTGTGACTACTTACACTATTTAGGAATTAAGTCAAGTCATGAGCTACTGAATTATGTACACAGATGGGCATGCAGATGACAGATGGGCGTGCAGACTACAGATGGGCACACACAGAGTCAGTATATTATACTTGCATTATATGCACTTAGTGCTTTAAACCGTGTGACAAAAGTACTGTGAAATGAGGAGTTGGCTTTCCTTGAGTATTTCTAAAGCAATGAAGAGTGCGAATGTTCTGACAATGTTGTATGAGCCCCAGAGTGGTCGATATTGATGGACACATATTAGAGTCGCGCTCAAGTCGAAGCATCCATCACAAGATTAACAGCAGCTTTGCCGACAAGCAGTGGCAGATGAGATGCCATATGCAGTGTGCATATGCATAAGCACATCTCATAGGCGTTATAACAGCCAGTGTCCAGCGATATAACACTGCCATTTTGTCATCATGGATATTAGCCATGACAGCGCTCAAAATGATGCTGTGACAACCGACTAGGGTGCAACATAAGCTGCTATAACATCTAAAACCCAGAGCTGTCAGGACAATTATCCCATAATGCTCCTGTGGCAACCTTGAAATAACTAGTTGTGGCAGCCAAGGACAGCATTGGATATGTGTTGTCACATGACTTTGAAGTAGATGGCTATTGACTGCACCTTTCGTCAAAATACGGGGTTCGTGATGTTATCATGAGGGCAGACATGTTTAAAAAAGAAGTCTATCCAAATAGCTGTTTTGGTCTCACAGCACTTCCAGATGCTCACATTTTGTGGATGCTGAGCAGTGCTGGCACCTTTAAAGTCTGCCCTGAGTGTTGTTGGCTCTTTTTTTTTTTGCTTTGAAATTAGCATGTGGATGTGTGAAGGCACACAAAGCCAAAATGTTCATTACCCCGCTTTACTGACCTGGAAAATGTACCTCAAAGAAAAACACTCGCGCAGGGTACACAAGCCAGGGTGAAATTAATGATATCAATTATCAGTGAAAACTCAGCATTATAATGAATAACAGGCACAAAATCCGATGATCAGGCGACGGTGCCAATTAAACACAACATTACGTTTAGATGCCGTATTAAAAGGCCATCATACCAACACCCTAACGCAGAAGTAGGGCCTGCTATTCAGTGTGCTTAGTCTTTCTGACAAGCGTCTTGTCACTTCATTAATACACCAACTCATTTAAACTCATTTAATTTGACTTGCTAATGCCCCAGAGTTTCAGCTCCCAAGGGTGATCAACATCAGTCAGCCCAGACGACGAAAACAACTACAAAGGTGCCCTGCATTAGGAGTTTTTGTGGTGGTAAATGAGGCAGACGTTATCTGATCCAGATCCTCTTTCTTAGCACCCAGATAAACGCACCATCGTGCCAGCCACATGGTAGCTTCCGGGTGTAAACACATGTAAACTTGTGTCACTTTTTACTTCCTGAATCAGGGCATGAAAACGTGACGCACATTTATGACACATGACGCCCATTCATGGGGTATGGAGGTAATGACGGCATAGCTGGTAGGAAATGTACAGAAGGTGGATGATTATGTGCTTAATTAAAGCTGAATAAAGCACTTAGTGGTGTGCCTGCATATGTGCACATGTGCTGTGTGTGTGTGTCTGTGCCTGTGCGTGTGTGTGTTTGTGTGTGTGTGTGTGTGTGTGTGTGTGTGTGTGGGTGTGTGTCTGTGTGTGTCTGTGCACATGCATGTACTATGTACAGTCTATGATGCTATTTGCAACATTATTTGAGGTTTGGTGAGCCCACTATATTACTGGCAGAGCTTCAACATCAACTTTAACAATATTCTTGAGACATTGCCCCACACTGGTCAGTTCTGCTTTGCACAGCAAAATATAACTCACAGGCAGTCCAGTCCACTGACTATTACACCAGTAACAGTCCAGGTCAATTAGGAGCTCACAAGGGTACGGTTCATTCAGTCCCATGGCCACCTATTCACTGACAACGATGGTACACAGTGGCTCAGTTTAATAATAAGATTAATTAGAGTGCTAGTCCAACAAATAATATATTGATGAAGTTAAGGCAACACTATGCTACTTTGTCAAGTTAATTCATCATCTTTATAAGTCCGTGGATGCTTAAATGAGTCATTACCATTACTCTCGAGTGCCTCCGCTGTCTGTGGACAGAATACCATGCTTGCAATATCTGGTTGTCCGTACCGGCACCTTCAAGCCTCATTTCCACCGACTTGAGCATGTACAGCACATAACGGTGTATAATATGTGTGTATGTGTGACAGAATACATTCAGATCACGCGTGCGGTAGAAATGGTCTAATCTGTTAACGTGCATTCTAAATGAATACTGACAGAAAACAGGCATTTGCTTTCTACATGCTATATACGGAGAATGTTTGGTGGAAATGGGGTCTCAGACTCACAAAGTCTCGAGTATCATGAGAAGCAGGATTACGTTCATTTCTGAAGAAATTCTACCTTTACTCACGTCATGGACCTATGGACATGACCACTTTTGTATTTGCCAGTTACTCAGAACAGTTGAGTTGAACCATACATAAATGTGCTTGTGTGAAGTTATGACACACACCATAGGCATGTAATGTGATCTCTCTGAACCTCTTTGAGGCAGTCAGGAAACAGAGTTAGGATGAAGTGTTCAGTAACAGTGGAATGAAATTACTGCTTATTGCAAAAAAAAAAAACAAGGACACAGAAACACAGGGCTATTGAGTGTCACTTTTGAAATTTAACCAGACGCTAAGTTCTTTAGAAAGCAATTACAATATGCCAAAAAACTCACAAATTGAATCAAGGACATATTGCATCCATGTCTGTAATATCATATTTAATTTGTCCTGCCATTTTAAGAGTGGGTCAAAAAAAGAAAAACAGAATAGCTAGATAATTATCATCAGACACTCTAGCTGTCTTTTTTCCCCCGCACAGCTTCTGGTGCATCCAAAAATTCTTGCCTGCTTGCTTTTTCAAAGCCCCTCAGTGGCGAGGCAATTGTGTTCCAGGCAGCTGATTGCCCAAAACCCCAAATTAGTGCACGGGTTTGCAGCACCAGGCTGTGGGGTCTGCCCATGGACCCGTAGAGCGTCTCCTTTCTGCAGAGCTGGCAGTTTCGCTGTCCATGGTCCTGAAACCCCCTCAGCTTGTGAGAACACAACAAAAAACACAACTAATTACGGGAAAAGCAGAGTGAAAGCATTTTAATGCATGGATATTCTCCGAAAGCTATTCCTGTCCTTTCTGAAGATAAAGGCAAGGCAGAGAGGCAAATTTTAGTGCCTATTTTAGATAGCTTTGAGACATCATAACATATGCTCAAACATTAACTTCGCAGAACTAACTTACTTTTTGGAATTTAGAAGCTTTGTGAACTGACATGAAATTGTAAAGCATACAGCTTAATGGATGTTGTCTATGGTTGTCTGTAGGCTCATTGTATCTTAACATGCTTCATTTATTTCTAAACAAAACAGAAAAAAGAAACTATTTTTAGGCCAGGGTATATAATGTTATTACATATTACTATAATAATGTTATATAATATTATTATTTTTATGTATTATAATGTTCCTCTATCTGTTTCACAAGGCTGCCATATCATTCTAACTGTGTAGTATGGTGATAGTCCTCTCACACACACCGCTCTGAAAAGGCATTGCATTACAGACAGGCCTGGGGTAAATTATTAATCTCGAAGCAGATCCCAAACTTTCTGTTCGGAGTTGCCAAACTTCTGCCAGGGGGCCCCACTTTCTTCAGCATCACAGTCAAGTAAGGTTAATGCTGCACGGGGGCTAATCAGTGTCAGTCCACAGATGCTAACACTGTGGTTTCAGAGTGGTGATTCGCATGCATAAACCGGTGTGAAAGGCCTTACAACCAGATGTATAGGTTGTATAGCCGTCGCATTTCGGCGGTATTTGTTTATTTATTGTTTATTAAATTATTTTATTTTACAGCAATATTTTTCCCGGATTATTTCCTTTGTAAGGATATATATGAGGGTGCTGCCTGGCAGAGAGTCGCTCCAGGCATTTCCCCGGCAACAAATCACATCCCCACAAACCCTTGATCTGTTACTTTCAACCCCGCCTCTCGTGGGTGTGCATTGTTTTCCATTCTTTACATGCAAGTGTTCTCGGTATGCCACTTAATACTGATTTATTTCTTCAGCGGACGTGTTGGGTTCAACACTGCTGCGAGCTTTCAAATTCATGTCAGTCATAATCCAAGCATAGCATGTTTGTAATGTGCTTTTAGCACATACGTGACTAAAATATTGTGTTATCGGAAAAATAGTGCACTTTGGAGACCCACCGTGTCATTTGTGATTGCACAATGCTTTTTTTCTGTGTGCTCTATGAACCATGAAGTTGACTTGGTCCAAAGCTTTATTCGCAATTTTTTTGAGGCAGAGCAAAACTGATGTGTCTGCTCAACCCCCCCCCCCCCTCCCCTACCCCTCCACAACCCCCAACCCCTTCCCTGTCCATAACCCTCAGCCTTTTCCCTGCCCCCAACCCCCTAACCCCTACCCTTTTTTGATAGAATGTAAAGAAATGTAATCGAGGAAGTGTTGTTGAAAGCATTTTCTTCCATGCGGCAAAGTGCCTCACCTGCAAAATGCCACTCTGCTACAAGCCCACCGAGACACCACTCAACGTGGAACACCTGGGGGGGGAAAAATGCACACCATCACATTCTCAACATGAAAGCATGCCTGAACATACATGCCCCCCCCTTGACATCCTTCTGCTGTCTCCACCATGCCAAGGGTTTGCTGACCTAGAAATATACAGTTCAGTTCAAAATGTGAGATGTTTCTGGAATGTGTTGCTTTTTTTGGCACGTTATCAGCTGAAATAGGAAAGTCTTGTAAACAGTCATGCATGTTCTACAGTTTTTATGTGGCATGAAATTTGTTGCATTGACTTTTCCATCCTTCATAAACAGATTGATTCACAGCGGCTTTTTTTTTTTCTTTTTCTTTTCCTTATTTTTTCCAAAGGGCACTCATCCTGCCCTGTCACCCTCACCGCCAGCCCTCTGATGGAGTTAGAAGCACAACAGGAAGTGTAGAACATCTGCTGACAGTGTGACACTTCCTTATCATTTCCTCTCTGCAAGACTGACAGCAGAAAAGATGAGCAAAGGCTGGCTGGATTAAAAAAAAGAGCAAACGGAGAGAGCGTGCAGCCTTGTTGAATCAGTGCAGAGCAGAAGGTTCTGCGCAGTGGCGCCTTGGTCTATATTTAACAAGAACGGTAAAAGGGCGAACAGCAGCGGCTGAGGAGATGTTCCGATGGCTTTCCCACGTTTTTATTTAGATGTGTGATACGGCTCTGCACAGATGGCCATCAGGCTCCTATGATCATCTGCTTGGAATATGAAGTGAAGACCAACAACACTTGACGGCATGGTACAAAAGAGTAGTCCAAATGCTTGTCAGCTTCATTGCATAACTCTTAGCAACACTCAACACTGAGTTCACACCAGGCCCCAGAGTATCTAACAAAGGAAGAGAGAGAGAGAGAATTGGGCCCCTGTGGTGTCGGCAATTTTACAATCAATACCCACTCAAAAGACCCTGTGTTTCGTGAACAATGGCACAGGCACTTCCTGAAACAGAGACAGAAAAAAATGATCAATCGGCTCGCTCCGTCGAATCCTTGAAGGGTAGCAGCAGATGGTGAACATTAGCGACTGGGAGCGGAGAATCATAAGATCCTCAGTGAAATAGTGGATGGCTTAATTACAAAACTAGAGGCACATTGTGTCTTATTTGGAGGGGGGTTGGGGTGGGTGGGCCGTGGCAGGGCAAGCAGTGAAGGTGATGGTGAGGATGGTTTAAACAACGTTTGCATCTCTAGAGACAGGCAGGATGAATGTGGCTCGCTAGTCATTTGACATTTAGCCTACGCTGCCGGTTGCCATGAGGACCGTAGAGAAGCGTGCAGACGGGGAAGAAGAAGAAGAAGAAGAAGAAGAAGAGAGAGAGAGAGAGAGAGAGAGAGAGAGAGAGAGAGAGAGAGAGAGAGAGAGAGAGAGGAGAGAAAGGGAGAGAGAAAGCGAGACAGAGAGTGAGAGAGAGAGAAAGAGACGGAAAGAGAGCGAGAAAGAAAGAGAGAGGGAGAGAGAGAAAGAAAGAGAGAGGGGGAGAGAGCGAGAGAGAGAGAGAGACAGAGAGAGGGAGAGAGAGAGAAAAAGAGAGAGAGACAGAGAGAGAGAGAGGGCCACTCCAAAGTCTCCTGCCTCAGGAACACCTGCGCTTGGAACAACAAGCTTGCGCCCTGCCAGCAAGAGCAGCCAGGCTCACAGCGCCGGCCAGATTATGTCGTTTAGATAAATGCTGCCGCCCACGCAAAATATATACATGACTGATGCACACTGCCCAGAGGGGGGGAAGTGATGTCTGTCTCACAAGGAAGTCATACAGCAGCCATACATGAGAGGACTGCGAGCAGCTCTGAGACGATATGTCAAGCATGAGAGATAAATCTGCAGATGGATGTTTCAGGCTAAGTTCAAAGGTGAATGCGATTATGGGTCTATCTCAGGCGGATGACACAGAGAGATCCGCATGACATCATCATGTGTGCCTTTAATGTTTCATTAAGTTCATTCCCTGCTATGACTATGTATTATGTCATGCAACATAAAAATTTCCCTCACAGTGCATTCAGTGGCATGTTACTTCATTCTATAATATAATACTTATATCCTACATGATCTTGTGGTCTGTATTATATTATATTCTACATGGTCTTGTGGTCTGTTAGACCACATTGAAAAAATGTTTATTTCACAAAGAGACCAGAATTATTTCTGAAAGACTTAATAACACAAAAGTTTACGCACGGCTTAAAAATAACTCGCTTGTTTGTTTGTTTTGCTGATTAGTTCTCATAAACTTTTCACCAAAAGACAAACAGAATGTTTTTGAGCGCAAGCGGAGTTAGAATGTAAAATGATCCATCAGGAGAAGCTGGGCTTTGTTTAGGAAAACACTACGTACAGAGTACAGGGTATTGCTTTGGGTATAGTCGACTGGTAAGGGAATTGTTTTGTATGAACAAAAAAAGTCGATATAAAAATCCATACAGTTTTCTCTTGATCACGGCAAATCTATGATTTAACAGAGAGAAGAGGTCATGCATTTAGTGACACTATTGAACAGGCTCAGAATTCAGACATAACAGAAGTGTGACTCACTTAAAAAGTCATTCAAGCTTCTGTGGCGCTCCTCACCAACTAAGAGTACATGTGATTACATTTCATTGTACAAATACAATTCCTCTAGAATATTGTTTTTTGTTTGTTTGTTTTTTTTTGTTTTTATAAATCACTACCCAGTCTACCAAAACTCACATTTTCAAAGCACAAGATGCTGGCCCTATTTGTCATGTCTGGGCCCCTCTCGATCAATCACTCTATGCTTTCATGTCACACAGATCATAGGCATGCCAATGTCATGCCTTTGTCAGGGCCATGCTTCTCTTAGCACTGCTCCTCTGTCATCCCCAGGATCCTGTTGTGCGTGGCAGGAGGTTCAGCAAAAGTGGAGCAAACTCTTGACATTTGAGTTTGTTTACAGAGAATGGAGGACTGACATCTGCTTGGCAGTTTACATGACAGGATTTGTTTGTGTGATGTGACAGAGAGGTTGCCAAGGGACAAGGGGGGACAGACAGGCCAAAGGCAGACATGGGACAGGAGCACTTACTGTACAGGAGCAAAGCATTGCTACTACTCCTGTGCTTTCCAGAGAGGCTGTGTCCTTCAGTGTGACACAGCAGCTGTCTGTCTCATCATTACAAACAAAACCAAATTTTTGACAGGGGGACACTAATTGCCCACCGGAGAGGAAGTCCAAAAGCAAGTGATCCACAGCTGACAAAGACACTACCTCTGCACAAACACCCAAAAGAAACAGACACACACACCTACCACACACACATACACACACACACTCACACACTCTCTCTCTCCCTCCCTCTTTCTCTATCTCTCTCTCTCACACATACACACACACTGAAAACCACACGCAAAGCACAGCCCATGTGCAGTGAGTGGAGTGGTCCCGCGAGACTGTGAAGTGAGCGCCTGGTAAAACAGTGTGAATGCCCTGCAGCTTGTTCTGGAACTTTCTCTCGGCCTCTCTGCCCTGGCTGATGCCTCCTGAGGGTCACTTATAGACCTACGGTAGCCTGTTGAGGGCTGTCTCTCGTTCGGGTTGTTCGCGCCCTCACTGCCCACTTGTCACCACAGTATGGTGAAGCACTACCATTAGACCAGTTTTTAGCACTCACATTTATAACATCTCTGTCTCTGTCTCTGTCTCTGTCTCTCTCTCTCTCGCTCTCTCTCTCTCTCTCTTTCTCCTCTTTCTCTTTTGCTCTCTCTCTCTCTCTCTGAGTCTGTCTTTCTCTTACTCCTTCTCTCTCTTTCTCTTTCTTTCTTGTACGCTCTCTCTTATGCTCTCAGTCTCTCTCTCTTTCTCTCTCTCTCTCTCTCTTTCTCTCTCTCTTCATCTCTTCATAGCTGTCTCCAGTTCTTTAGAGTACACACAGTACATCAGCAGGTTTCGGTTGTCTTCAGATAAAATTACTACACAGATGGGATAAGACACATGATACACTTCCATCTGTTCCTGGCTGGGTTTGCAGTGAAACACTATTGATTGCTACTCAAGTGGTGTGTGTAATTGTGTATAATATGAAGTGTCTCACCAATTATAAATCTGTTGGTCAAATATTTTACCAATTTAAAATATCCCAGTTTCAACAGTGTGCTAAGCCTGGTGCTTGAACTCAGGGAGCACTTATACCGTAGCCTATTAGGTTAGGCTTAAATACAGCTTAACCAGGAACACAAGAAAGCTGCAGACCCAACTCTGATATGCCTAAGTGTCACACAAATTATTACTATTCTATGCGAATGATTCTACCTATGCTGGCTAACAAAAGGGAACTAATTTAGCTAATTGATTTGCTTGTTGACAGATATTGAGTGGACGCATTTTAAGTGTTATTGTCATTGCCCCAGATTTCTGACAGCACCCTATGGCTCATGTGCAATCCCAAAACCTGGGTCCATGTCGGCCATTTTTATGTCTAATAGATGTCATATGTGCTGTCCTTATCAGTTGCCAAAAATGTATCACATCCTTAGTGTATACTGCCTATTATAAGCAGGAGGGCAGTGTATTGCTCCAGTTTTCTGTCTGGAGCTGGGGAATGGTTGCACATTGTTTCTATGGCTACAGCTTTTGCCATTTTGGTTACACCGTGTAAACTCAAGCCATGATGTAGAGGCAGCGAGCAGGAACAGCTCTTGTACTTGTAACCCTGAATAGAGTTCCTGGGCTTAAGCTGTGGAGGCCTGACAGAGTTAATGACAGTGCGAGGGCTCACACACACTGTATAAATGTGGGGTTGGTGGAGCAGCATTAATGGGCCACTTGAAGGGGGTCAGGTGGGATTTGCAATCACTATTGCTGGCATTATTAAAAGTAACGGAGGATACTGTTGCCTGTCACTCACAAGCTCTCCCAGAGCATTGTACTCAAACAAATGAAACGATTCCTCTCTTCATTCTTTATTAGACTATATACGGAGCATTCCATTGTGCCATTTATGCAAAAAGGGCTATTTTAATTGGCCATTTTCCATTCCCATGTTGTCATTTTGAAGACATTATTGGTAGTTTTCTATCGTGCAGGGGTCAGGGAAAACATTACAGGCATTATAATTATAGTCACAAATTCTAACCTCAGTCCAGAACAGAACAGATACTCAGAATATGTTCGAACACATTATTTTAGATATTGTATTTGCTTTTGTTTTTGTAGTGTTGTCATAGAATTTGATAGCGAAGCATTAACTTTATGATGTGCCCCTATGAATTCACACAGAGCCCATTACAGCAATAAATGGAATAGTGTTCAGTGAAGTAGGTGGGAGTCACTTAGAAGTAAATCATCAGACTGTAAAAGCTGCCATAAAACAACGGCCTTATATCTAATTTGTTCATTTTCAAATTCACATGGATGTTATGACCTTTATAATACAGTAACAGCCTTCTTTATTAAGCACGCTGCCTATTGTATGCTGCCCGTGGCACCGTCTCGCAGAAAAATCATTCTGAAGATTGCACTGCTCGTTTGGACGCCAGCAAGAAAACCCAGTGGAGAGAATAGCGTGCGATCTATTTCGCATCGTTGCTTATTACATCCGTAATTCTTTGAGAACAAAATGTTGGGCTGCAGTAGTGCCATGCTCCACTCCTTCTTTTCGTTCATCTTTGGCATGTGTTCTCTCACAGCAAAACAGTACACGGACCGCTCACAAACATCCAGGCTAGGGAAGCGCCGGCCATCCAGCCCAAAAAATCCTGTTTTATAGAACAGAGAGAGAGGCATAGAGAGAAGAGCGGGAGATGACAGAAGAGGAAAATCCTCCACTCTGCAGTGCAGTCCCACACATCACTTCACTGTCAAGGGTGGCTGTGAGCCCTGGCTCTGCGTCTCTCTTTTTTCCTTCTCTTTCCTTCTCTTTTCTTTTCTCTGTCTCCAAAAGGGGTTATAAATAACTAATGGCATGATTATACTTTTATCTGATCTCTTTGCGCATTGTAAACTGCAAAAAAATGCTTTTTTTCTCCCCTTGTCTGTACTTTGTAAGCGGGAGGGAGGATGAGCACCAAGATGACAGTGATTGAGTGTCTCCATTCAAACCAGTGGGAAGGGGGAGGGAGGGCTGCTGGTGGTGGTGGGGAGGGTGGTGGGAGGTGACTTCATAAGGATTTTAGCCACTCAAGTCCGCCTCAAGTATGAATTTAATTGAACATTAGATACTTTCAACCTGAGGAGGGGGGAGAGAGGGAGACAGAGAGAGAGAGAGAGAGAGATAGAGAGAGAGAGAGAGAGAGAGAGAGAGAGAGAGAGAGAGAGAGAGAAGAGAAAGAAAGAGAGAATGAAGATTAATTCGTTCCTGCCTGCATGCTTATAACCTTCCCCTTGTTCACAGAAGAACCTTATGTGAGTGCAGACATTAAGGGAATTGGCATTTCCAGAAGAGGCATAATTATTTTCAGTTGCTCATTATATAGTAAGGAACACTGTCCCCCAGCACAGCGCACCCCTTTAAAACACACTATATTTCACAAAAGGTTATCAAAGGCCACTTGTTTAAAATTATACCCTCCACTGAGCTACAGTTAAAGCAATGGTGAGGTATTTCAACAACCGTGTGACTTGAAAACTGCATAAGCCTTAGCTTCTGTGAATCAGCTCTACGTCAAATCCTATTGAAAAACAAACCAAACAAACCTTCCATTGCATCTCCAGCAATGTGTATGTTGAATGCAAATGTCTGATGATGTTTTTGCTGACTGACAAAGTACCTGAAATGTGGTTTTCTGCACACAATTATCTAGATAACATAAGCAATGCTTGGTACATTCATTTGGAAACAGGCAAGTAAACTATGTCAAAAAATGCTTAGAACAGTGTTCTTGAGTTAAATTATGCCATGAGTGGGCATCAGTACACTAAACGAATCTTGTAGGACTCAAAGCAATCCCAGCGTTTACACTGGTGAATGTAATACTATTTTAATGATCGAAAATATGGAAATTTTCATCAGGACCGGGCCTGATGCCATATTTTTTACATTGGGATGTGGATTTGTGGGTTTGACAGAAGGTGAAAACTTGCTCTGAGGGAGAACAGGAGATTGGCCCTCTGCAGACAGTAAGCTGACAAGGAATAGAGAAGAGAAGACTTAATTCTCAAAATGCAAAGAGGAAAGGGGTCGGCATTTCTTCTAAGATATCTCACTCCACACACACACACCCCTCTCCCTCTCTCTCTCTATCTCGGTTTCTCTCTCTCACACACACAGACACAGACACACACACACACACACACACAAACACACTTGCACTCACACACACACACACTCAACACATGAACCTATACATTCATGCATACACGTAGAAAGACACACTTTTAAAGTCAGCAAAATATGAAAAATGTTTACAGTGTTTTACAAAGTGAAACAATAGTACCTCATCATTTATAATTGGAAGTGTTAGCTGTACACTGTAACAACTGGGGTCAGATAAGCTCAAATTCATACCGCAGCTCTGCTAAATGTTTTTGCATATAACACTTTTTAATCAAAAATTGTCTACCGGCTACATGCAAATAAAGATTCAAATGAGGTCACCGGTCTAGCGTGCGTGATTTTCTCTAAAAAAAAGTAAATTTGCCCTAACTTCAAACAGCACTTATTTGAAATGTCATTTTGTGCGTAGGTGCATATCATTGTGATTAATCTAGGTTGGCAGGTATGCAAATTGTAGGAGTTAGTTAACCCGGTGTCTTGTTTAGAGAAAATCCAGCTGCCATTAGGAAATAGGGACATCGGTGGGTCTGTGTGTGGAGGGAACGAGACAAGGAAGTGGTAACCATGGCAACAAGCACCCAATGATGGGTCCCTGTACACGCCGATGATCCAGCCTTGATGTAGGCCTAGACTATCAAGAGAGATTAAATTTTATAAAAGCCATAACCAAAATTCACCGCATGCATCAGTGCACAGCGCATACGAGAGAGAAAGAGACAGACAGAGAGAGAGAGAGAGAGAGAGAGAGAGAGAGAGAGAGAGAGAGAGAGGTGGTGAAGATGTGCCAAATAAACACATCCAACACAGCCACAAATATGAATCCTGATATCCTCCAAGTGATTTGAGGAGCACACAGCTACTGCATAACGATACAAAACTGCCATAATAACAGGGTTCCAACTCAATATTTTGTTCCACTGATTTTTTTTTTTTACTGGATCGAAGCATAAGAGGCTGCCTTTTGTCTTTCATCAACTGGCACTAAATCGCAACACTTTTATCCATGTCACACCTGATGCAGATTACTAACTAATGATTTCATGTTATATTATGTGTACAGTTCATTTTCTGTCATTTACGTATAGTATTATATGGCTGTAGAAAGAATGCCATCCTTATTACTATACATTCATTTAGGAAGGGAAAGAAAACACCCAACTCACGCTTGGCTTGTGGCATTGTCTGAAAATGAAAGCGTCCTAACAAACACACTGGGGAACGCGCTCAGTGACAGAAATTACATCATCCCAGCGAGGTAGGATACAATCAGACTTCAAGCCCATGGGAAATAAATGGCATAGATCCACAAAGCGCCCGTCTGTCAGCGACCCAGGTCTTAATGAGCGGCCAACGTGGATTGGTCAACAGAAAGTCTCAGGGCAGTTTTTGTTCTTCATCTTTCAGAACCATAATTAAACAAAATGGTAATGGTGATAAACGATGGCGATAATGCAGGGTCTTACACAATGGCATTAGATTAGAATAGCATAAAACACACTTTTTTAAACTGCTGCCTTCTGGGAGGCGCTACAAGAGTAATTAAGCCAGGACAAACAGACTGAAAAACAGTTCAACAATTTTATCCACAAGGCCACATGCACTAATCGCGCATATATGTATTCTTACTACTATTATTTTCATTACTTATCATTTCATACTTTTCATTCTTGTACCAAATAAGAGCTATTTTGATTTTGTTGTGGTTGTACAATGACAATAAATTCTGATCCTCTTTTATTCGTTAATTATGCATGGGTTTTTACCATGTGACAGAAGTAACCAAGATTTGTCCATTCGCAAGCACAAAGATATTTATTTGTCTGGGGATCCTTTTTGGAGTTATAAGGAGTGGGAGTTTCATCAAATTTAATGTAGAGTTGAGCCCACCAGGGGTGCGTTTCCCAAACAACCAACCAACTTAGCTTTAAACCAACATGGTACGATGCACCGTTGAGCTAACCAACAACCAAAGTGCGACTGTGTCCCAAACACTGTCGTACCTTCATAGTCTGAACCAAGTTGGTTTGAACCAATATAGTCCAAACCACAATGGTTTCCAGATGTGTTCGGACATGCTCGTGCATTGTCGGAAGCAGAGAGAAACAATCCGAAGCAGGCTATGACCTTGTGAACGGAATTCAACAGATGACTAATTATGTAGCCGATTATTTATCGCCTAATAATAGGCTATTTCACATGATGTCGGGAATAACTGGGAAATAAACAATAGAAACTGAATAAATCTAACGGTGGAAAGTATCACTGAACCCTACTGCTGGCTTAGTGTTCATTTGTAATATAGCCTAGTGACAGATTTGCAAGACATTTCAGTGATTAAATAAACTTTAACATTGTTTATTGAATGACGCAGACCTCTGGATATGAACACAGATGAGTTGTGACTATGCACGTCTCATAAGCAGCCTAGTTCTAGGCAATACATTAAGCTATAGGAAATCTCCCTGACTTTGAAGTCATGTGGAAGACAAAGTCTATACAATGCTTTTATTTTATTTAAATCGCATATACTACGAGCCATCACAGCTAGCCTGATTAAAATAGCTTTCGAAATGCTATTTTGCATAGACACCAGGCGATGTGCCATCTGTAGATGCATGTGCCAGTATGCTACACGCTATCAACATTAGGTTTATTGTTTACAATGTACGTAATGACGGAGGAGCTGGAAGTTTATTTTCACCTTGGCGACCTGCAATTTGAAGTGTATGAACACAAGCCCAAGAATATGCAGGCTGGCATAAATTGGACACACTATGTTAATACGCAACAGGGGAGACACGTTCACCCTGAAACTACGTTAAGAAAAGTAACGTGGCAGTTGAGAATGTCAACAATTTCATGTAGCATTTAAATTATGCATCATCCCGGATTGGAACCAGCGTACTATCTACAAACACAGGTGTGCATGACCTGCGCTCTACCAACAGCACCACAGAAGCAGCTCCTAACTGACGGAATTTGGAGGTACTTGAAGGTACGTCACAGCATGAGTCGCTTAAGCCAAACTGCCAAACGAGTTGCAAATATCCTCCTAGATCAATTGTTTTGCTACAACAACGGGATTT
>CM050214.1:21887706-21965206 GCA_027475355.1 Coilia nasus
TTTTTTGTAACGTTAAGTTGATATTTTTTGAGATGCAGACAAGTTGGCTTTCTCAATTTTGTGAGTAGGATTTAGGAGAAAACCTCTAGTTAAAAACTTGTTTTACTTTTCGACTTAGAAGTCCTCTTAGCATTGAGATAAAAGGCTTTGAGCATGTGAGACTGAGATACAGAGCTGCATTTCTACAATCTCTGTTGTACAACTTTGCCTACTCTGAGAGTCACAGAAACTTTCAAAACTTAAAAAATACCACAAAAAAAAAACGAGTGAGTGAGTGAGTAAGTTAAGGACAATGTGAATAATGTTGTAGCCTCCTAGTGGTTACCGTACTGCCGGTGGAACTACTCGCTGTGAATTAAAAAAAAAAGATACGTAATTACAACATTACTACAACATTACTGAGAGTATTTAGTAACACGTTACAACTTGGTCATTGCCATTCTGGGAACAACAAACTTATAATAGGGGGTGTCTCTTCAGGGGTTATAATGGATATAGCATTCAGTAGCTGAATTCTGAATAGCAACACAGCTCACATGGAGAATACAGCTACACACAATAGACGGAAAGTATCTGTGTCGAACACGTGCACCGGCAGTCACCCCTGGCCCGACACTGACACCTGTGGGATGCCCCTTTTTTATCCTGTCAGGATTGTGGGTATCTCGGGGGCCATTCCTGGCAGCCATCATTATGGTGTAATTTTCCCTTTGTCAGGACTCGCTGTGCTCCAGGCCCTCTTCTGTGAAGGCAGAGAAAGAAAGAAAGAGAGAGAGAGCGAGAGAGAGAGAGAAAGAGAGAGAGAGAGAGAGAGAGAGAGAGGTCCACAAGCTTCAGTGTCGGACAGCTTATTACAGACAACCCCCTGTCCTCTGTCAGTCTGAAGGGGGTGGGGTGGCGTTGTGGGGTAGAGGGTGGGCGAGTGGGGCAAAGGAGATGTCCAACCCCCCCATTACAGGCTTCAAGACCTCCCTATAATTAAATCTGTCTCTGCTAATCACAGCTGATCATCACTATGGCAACACATGACAGGGTAATTATCCAGGGCAGGGAAGAGTGAATAGGGGTGGCTGTGATGTGATGGCGCGTGAGTGTGTGTGTGTGTGTGTGTGTGTGTGTGTGTCTATGTGTGTGTGTGTGAGAGAGAGAGAGTATGCATGTCTGCATGTGAGTGTGTGTAAGTGTGAATGTTTGATGGTGTGTGTGTGTGTGAGAGAGAGAGAGAGAGAGAGAGAGAGAGAAAGAGAGGATGTGGGGGGGTGCATGGCTAAGCATTAATGTGCACTGCAGGCAGACTTCTTTCAGTTACTGAAATCTCTTTCTCTCTCTCTCTCCCTCGCTCTCTGTTCTGAGTGGGGGTTGTGCTGTCTATGAAACTGCACGGGTTACTTGTATATTCCTAGGCCTCTAGTTTTCCCGCTGTTGACAAATGCTTTCCAACTGTTGTGGGGTGTGCCCAGGCTTCATCCACTTCATTTCACACGCGACGACACCAAGGGGAAAGGGGGTCATTTTGAAGTCTGTACCCGCAGGTTGCCTATGTAATCAAGCTCAGAGAGGTGTCTCGCATTACCATAGAGACAACAGAACACTATGACAGATTCCCCATTCCACTCCCTCTGAAGGGTGGCTGTGAACGTCCTTCACGGGCGGATTCTCCACAAAAGGAAACCTGTGATTGCAATATCATTCACACGTGACAGTTTCTCTCCAACACCGGCTCATTGTCATCTGCACCAATGCAAACATCCTGAGGGAGCACTCCAACGTATGCAAATTGCACATTGTGTGTGGGTTTTTTTTCTTCTTTTTTCCAGCGATGGTTCTCGCTGCTGTAGAAAATGACTGCTAAGGGTCTTCCCAGCACTGTAATGCGTCACCACAGTCCTTCTCTGTGTAAGGGGGCTGTACGAGTGTGACAGAGCCAGTCATTATTGCGTGCCTCAAAACCAGTGGCGGTGTGTTTGTTGCCCATGCCACTCTCTCTCAGGACTGTCGACTGACAGGGTGAATGTCGAGTATATCACTGGAGCGCTAATGGGCCCGAGAAACACTAATCATCTCTCCAGTGGCTGAGTTCAGCACAGAGATAAGTCATTTTCATACCATTACAGCCCAAGAAATGAGCGAGGTCCACATACGGATTCTGAAATGTGACAGCTTATTGCTTAGTGTAAAGATCCCTATTAACAGACACCAGTGATGTGCTTCTCTTCTCAAGGCTTGTAATAAGACAGAACGTTTTCGCATTGTTAATGCCGTCAACACAGAATAATAAGTCCATATTCTACACACAGCCTACAGCACTTAACTATATTTATACTTCTGCACAATGTACACACGATAGAAAGAAACAGTAATCCTCTTTTTTTTAGGTCATAAGCAATAATAGCTTATTTATTTCATATAAACAGGCTTGGGTTTGACAGGGTCTGTATGGTCTGTCATTTTCTGTTTCATAACTTCAGCTCCAAATGCTACTATTCTGTGCATATCTCTCTTACCTTGTAAAATGCAATCATATCAAAACAGTGTATGTAGTACATAGACTAAACATATGTATGCATGTATGTATGTATGTATGTATGTATGTCTGTATGTATGTATGAATACTGTATGTCATGCAACAACATATCCATGTGGCAAAAAAACAAAGTAGTTGCATGACAAAGCCACCGTAATGACATGTGGTGTTGCACTGTAAAGATTCTAGAATAATCCAGTGTTTTGATGGCCGCCCTCTAAATGTGCTGATGTGCACGCACATAGCATCCTGCCATCCTGCCTGGGCCGAGGTCAATCCAGGTCCATGTAGCCGCTGTAATAATGACATGCAGGGAAATGTGAGGCGGCCTCCTTGTTTATTTCTTCTGTCAGGTTGGTCACACACACACACACACACACACACACACACACACACACACACACACACACACACACACACACACACACACACACACACACAACATGTTTGAAAATTGTTTATTATCAAAGCATGGCGACGATAGAGAACCACTCTTGGGCTGTTTGTCATCTTCCTTTTCGGTTATAGTCGAGTCACATAAACAAGTTTAAGTCACACGAGATAAAGGTCTATTTACATTGCGTTTTACCACTGCACCTACCACACAAATTCAGATAATAAATACTTTCATACATATTACTGGACTATCAGTGTCTAATTTGCTACACACTCTTCCATTGAAGAAACAAACAGAGATTTAGAAGGTAGAGTAATTAAAAAATATTTATATAGCGCATTTATATAGTGCATTTATATAGCACATTTTCATGCACAAGAGTACAACACAAAGTGCTTTACAATTGAAAATGAAATAATAAAAACAAACAACCAAAAAAAAAAAAAAAAGATTAGATTAAATCAAAGTCCAAACTGACCAAACTGCATTAGATAGAAAATTCAGTGACCCTGATAACTGTGAAAAACATGAAATCCCAGACCCATGGAGCAGAACTGCTGGCAGTCTAAAGAGCATCACCAAAAGGTGTGGGTCATAAGAGGAGATCCTACCACCACTGCCCACCACATGACCATGGGCTCCGTCAGCACCACCACCACCACCACCTCCACCCCCACCTCCACCTCCACCACCACCTCCACCAGACTGACCTCAGAGCAGTGGTGAGGAAAACAGCAACAAAGGCAATAAACAGGCTGCACATGTTGTTTCAATATTTCATGAAACTCTCATGTATTTTTAAGGGGAGCACAAAGAGCAGTACAAGGGCATTGTGTATGCTGGCCCTCTTGTGCGCTGGTGCTTGGGAGAGACGTACGCAAGCAGACAGGGCTCCGCTCCTTTGCAATGCGGATGTTTCACAACAAGTTTCTGCTGAAAATTTTTTTTGTTGATATTAGTATTATGCTGATATCAGTAGAATAAGTTAAAGGAATCTAAAAGTATTATCCTTAAACCAGTGTATCGTGATGCAAATACATCGAAATCTCATTTATCATGTACCACATTTCTTCTCTTGGTTTTTCCATGTGTAGCCCATGTAGGGATTTGCATTGAGAGTTTTATAATGGTATCAGCACATCACTGTAAGGCTTTCGTAGGATCCCATGGTGATGGCAGAGCGGGGAAATGCCTTAAAAACCCCACTACTAAATCACTGCTGTGTGTACGTACGTATGTGTACGAGTGGGGCTGGGTTGGGAGTTGTTCAATCATAGAGATTTAAACAGCAATTAAGGCAATCAAGAGTGACCGTGAAAATTACATCGCTCCTGGGACACGTTTGCGTACAGTCTTGAGTAAGGGACACATTTTTGTGTTTCATGTTCCTTAACCACTTCCTGTCCTTCTAATTTGATTTCTTGTTGTCTTTTTGTTTCTCTTACAGGCCCCTGATCACGCCCAACAACACGCTCACAAGTTGATGGTGGTTGCGTGCCGGTGTGCTGCACTGCCGGCGCTCCACTTAGGCTTGTGAGTCATGCCTCTCGACCGCATGCTGGCCGCAGAAAAACCACCCACAGCATAGGCATCGGCATCGGCGTGTCTTGAATGTGTGAGTGTGCCAGCCTCCCTGAGGAGGCTTGGCCTAAAACATCCGTACAAGTACTACGTGTCTGCTGCTAGCAGGTGTCAGAGCATTTAAAAAGGGTTTTTTTTTTTTACTTTCTCTTCCTGTCTGGAGGAGTGGTGGGCGGTGTGTGTGTGTGTGTGTGTGTGTGTGTGTGTGTGTGCGTGCCCATGTGTATGTGTATGTGTGTGTGTGTGTGTGTGTGTGTGCGTGTGTGTGTGTGTGTGCGTGTGTGTGTGTGTGTGTGTGTGTGTGTGTGTGTGTGTGTGTGTGTGTGTGTGTGTGTGTGTGTGTGTGTGTGTGTGTGTGTGTGTGTGTGTGTGTGTGACACAGTGAGTATAGGTTGGGAGGTGTATGAGTGGGCTGTGGATTTATGAGTCACCATGAATCCAAAGGCAAAGGGTAAAAATTAAACTCACACACAGATCCTTCTCAGATCTAATAACATTGCTACAGAAGGTATTTATACACTTGTGGGGTGTTCTTAGTCTCTTATCAAAATGTTCCTCGGCAAACAGGAAACTATGTAATAACTTAAGCAGTACAGAATGACTTCCCTGTCTCACAACTTACCCCAGTGATTCAATTTATAAAAAAGTCAGTCAGATCCAGTGAGAATGTATATAGATTTATGACAAGCTATTTACACTCATACTCATCACTCATACTCAAATGTGTCTGTTTTAATAGGGATATTATTATAGTCTTGTACTCATTTTTTTACTTAGCTGATTTAATTTTCATTTCTGTTCTAATTCTTATTTTCTTTCTACCCTGGGGCACTTCAGCAGGGGGGCAGTAAGGCAGGGGAAAGTTGACTCCAGAGGCCTGACAGGAAGCCCTGTTGGAACTTAATAACCAACATAATTATTATTATTATTATTATTGGATGGGATCCATATTGTATTTTTTCATGGGCTCCAAAATGGGTTTGCTAGTGAATAAGGACCCACACAGGCTGTGTGCTGCAGCCAATAACACAGTAATAGCCAAAAAAAAAAAAACATCATAACTGCCAGTAATGTAATCATTTTGTCTTCTACATTATTGGCTGCTCCAGGGTGAGCTCTTGCTAAGAGTTTTTTAGTCCTGGAATATCTGACTTAACACTTATTCCGGATCTGCTGGTTTCAGCTAAGCTCAAAACACCACAATTCACCTCAGCGGGGTTCTAAAGATTATACAGGCTAGGTCTACAAACTCAATACATCCTGTTAAGGATTTAAGTTTTGGCTGTTGCAAAGGAAAAATGTTACTTTTGGTTCTGCACTATCAAGCACAACTGGGGCAAACTAAGTCTTCTCATTCTCCTCTATTACTTCAAAGATGCCATGACTTGGGTAACTACAGTGTTCAATACGCCCGATTTACCACGGGCCTCCTTTCAGCCTCACACTGCACAAGTGTTTACGATGGGAACTGCTGGCGGATTCAATCTCTCTCAACAAAGTCTGGATCACTGTGCATCAGTGCCACCCACAGCCCCAATCGGAATACAGTGGAAAGCTTCCAGACCTCAAAGCGTGTATTGGACGTGGGCTGGCAGTGCCAGACTGAAGGCTACGCGCTCTCTCCCAACTGAGCAGCCTACTCTACACAGCCGATAGTCTTATTCTTTAAGTCCTTTTTGTCTAGGTGCAGTATGTGTCTGAGCACACGCTGTGTCTGAGGACAGATGAAATGCACAAACCATCACTCCTCCATGTGTGTGTGTGTGTGTGTGTGTGTGTGTGTGTGAGAGAGAGAGAGAGAGAGAGAGAGAGAGAGAGAGAGAGAGAGAGAGAGCAAGAGTGTGTCTGTGTGTGTGTGTCTAGGCTTCACCTGACACCTGATAAAAAAAAAGATCAACTGTGCCGCAGATTGTTCGGGGAGTGCCACGGTGAGATGCACCGCGAGAGCTGGGGGTTAACCACATTTCCATGCCTCTCCCTGGGGCTCTCTTCCACCGTGTCCTCTACCCCCTCCCGATGGACCCCCTTGGCGTCTGAGATCAGTCCCCCACTCAAGCCCACTCTCCCCACGGAGAACTCTCCCCCAGATGCCACGCTGCACTCAACACTCCCCAGGGAGGACTCTGCAAAGTTCACTCGGAGCGAGTAATGAATTGTATGCGTAGGTTTGTTGAGCTAATCTGACCTTAATTTGGACTGCAGCATTTTTAAATGGAAAATCACATCATCAATGTCTAGTATGCCAAATGACAGCTGTCTTGTTATGTTAATACAACGAGAGGTGATTAACTGCCTACCGGGAAATAACGCATAATTTGAAAAATAGAAACTCACGCTATATATATATGTATATAACATTATATGACATTAGATAATGTTATATAACATATATAACATATATAATTACATATATAATTACAGTTAACATATATAACATATATAATACATATATAATTACAGTTATAGTTATAGTTATAGTTACAACACATACTTTAACACATCTTGCTAAAGTCCATGCAGTGTGGCATGTGTTTTCTTATAGCACAAGCCAACGGCAGCCTGTCACATAGATCTGGGCTCTCTCCCTGCATAGCCCAGTCTACTAGGTCCCCCCTCTCATTAAAACCACAGTGGAAGACACAGGGAAATATGACAAATACATTTTCTGGCAAACAAATAGTACCTTGTGCTCCGCTGCCAGTGATTGGATCCGATGATTGTATTTGCCACTGGGAAAGAGGCTCTGTTGCTGGATATGTATTCGTAGGGATTGCTCGTAGGGCTTTGCGCCGCGTGCGATGCATCATGCATGAGCGGACCGACAGAGAGAGAGAGAGAGAGAGAGAGAGAGAGAGTGAGACAGAGAGAGAGAGAGAGAGAAAAGAAGAGCATCGGACCCGTGCACTGTGTCCAGTGGGGAATAACCACAGCAGCAGGCCCTAACCACAGAGGAATGCTGAGGGGGAAAAGAAAAAAGAGAAAAAAAAGGAATAACAGCTTGGGCTACATGGACAGTTCAGCTGACAGCGAATGAGATTGGTGTAATGTGCAGGGACATCGATATTTTCATCGAAGTTAGGCCTCACTCACAGGCAACAGAGATGCACAGGGCTTCAGGCACATATCGGCGTGGTGATGTTTGTTTGCACAGATGCTTTAGACTGACCAACTTTAAAAACACACTTTCAATGTGAATTACAAAAAAATCTCTGAATCTAGTGCTTTGGTTCTGCCCACAGAATCGCAGCCTTCTTCCTAACCATCATAAATTCCCCTAAACCCCCACAGAAACCTTGTATGCCATGTGCTCAATCACCAGTCAGCTTTTTATTACAGCCTTTCATCATCTCCTCTACAGCCCAAGTTTTATTGCCTCGCACTTAGCAGCCGATTCTGTCTTGGAGGAGACAGCATGTGCAGTTTTTTTTTAGCTCCAGCTTCTGCCGGATGCTCTAGTCAATGGTGTTTCTGATTATTTCAAAATTAGACTATTGTTTCATGTCTTCTCTGTCTGTGACAGCAAAAAACTCATGTGTGCCCCAGGATCACTGTTTGAGGGTGGCCTTTAGATGGAAGGACTTGAAACAATACTCTTTTTTTTCTAGTTTAAAAAATCCAAAGGACACTTTGCCGTTTGGTTTCCGTACCATCTGTCTTGTTCTATCTGAAGTTCTTCCAGCTATGGAAGAAAGGAACCATGAGGCCTCTATCTCTTTTACACTCAAATGTGCAATTGCAGTCCAACATACGGGGGGACTTCAGTGGTTCTTGCATTTGGCAGATCAGAGATCACTTAGAAGAAAAGTTTTCCAACATATATGTCTCCACATCTGAGAAGAGAAAGGTTTCTAGAAGGGGAAAGCAAAAGTAACTCTCCAATCTCTTTAAGCTGAGTATGAATTATGACAAGCTAAGGGAAGTTAAGTGCTTTAGGATGTAAGCTTATTACTCATGTTTTGTGAGAGTCTGTTTTCTTTTTCTTTCCCCCTGAAACACTCCATCCATTTTTCTGTTGTGCCAGCAAATGCGCAGAAAATGAGCTCACAGTTGTGTGAAAAACAGCACTTATGGTTCTCTTTCCTTTTGTTTTTTTTGTTGTTTTTTTTTTTACTCTCTGCTTTCATCATGTCAGGAGCACAAGCAACAGGCTCTGTGTGCTCTCCCCAGGAGTGCCACAGGGCTGCTCAAGCATAAATAACTTACACTGAAACAGTCCTCCAGTGTCGGATCACCATAGCCATCACATTATTCACGCTTTCATTCAGCGGCACTTAGATCTACACCGGCGAGCATGAATGCAGCATCTAAATAGCCTGGAGCAAGTAGGCTACAGTAACAATGACACTGTATCATCATCAGTAAAGGGGGAGTGATTAATATTACATCATAATTGATGGTGCTATGTTATCTTTTAATGTTCTGCATTACAGCAGTATGAGCTAAATCGTACCTTCTCTAGAGCTGGTGTCTTTTGTGAGGTATGTATGCTATGGTAAAATAAACAATAGCAAAGTAGATAGTCTGTAATGAGTAGGTAATTCTACTTGTGAGGACATTGGCTGTGCATAGTAAGTAATTCATCCTCAAAGTAATTTTTATTTACTTTAATTTCTAACACCGAGTACAAATAAACCAAATAAAGGTATATTTCTATTTAGGTGGGTGTGGATGGTGTGGTCTCAGGGTGACCATCATGCCATGGCAGAGACGGTGTAATTTGTCACAGCACAGCAGGTGGTTTAAACCTACTGACCGCTGGCACCCTGTGATGATAGCACTGGCCAGGAAGGATGCAGATGCCAGGAGAAGACAGCATGGGAGCATGAAGTAGCACTGCTGCTGTTGAATAATGCTGGAAGGAGTCGCAGGCTGCATACCTGGTTCAGAAGAAGAAATCTAAAACTTGCAATCTAAAATAGGTTAACAGCTTGCTTTTTTCTTAGCATGAGGTCTGAGATAGGCTTAAATGGCTCTTTTAGCACAGTACTTTCCCATTGGCTGTAAAGAATTGTTCAGGGTCAGAACCATTTCAGATCCATACGTGTGAATGATTTAAAGAGACAGTGAAATCAAATCAGGTGAACTTCAGATTGCTGTTATGAATTTTACATGGACGGATGTGATGTGATTTCTAAACCTCCACATACATAAGTGCTCTGACTAAAGAGTGAGATCAAAGCTAAACGTACCGCAATCTTTTTGTGTGCTTCCAGATATAGACTGAAATTGCTGGGGAGAATAAAATGTAAGGAATGTGAAATAGACAATAACAATCTAAATATCACGTAGCGCACACCAGTTTCCATTTCAGTCATGTATAACTGTACTTACAAAGACCAGAAGGGAAGATTCGGAAATCCCACAAAATACACAACACATACACAAGCAGGAGCTAAAGAAAGACCTTGTAGGAGGTGAGGTAAGGAACACCTGTGCCTGTGGCGCTCCTGTCCTTCTAGGTTCACTTTTTGCCTCTCTGTTACTATTAGTGTCTAAACCCTGAAAAATATTGCAGTGTGGGGTGTTATTCAGCCCTCTCTGCCCTGAGCCCCATCTGCCTCATGCGGTCATATATTTAACCTTCCACCCAGCCTGCGGATGTGGTCACCTCGGCTCTGCTGTTTGGCCCTTGGTGCAGGCTGCAGGTCAGCCAAGGGTTTCACCTTAGTCAGACAGTCATCACATGACCAATGTTTGTATGTCATGAACCCCATGATGGATCACCACCCTCCAGCCAACACTTGAGTGACCGACCGCTAGACCAGCACATAACTGTCTGTGAGCCATGGCTAGACACTGCAGTTCCCTTCGCCATCACTCTGTGCAGTAATTCAGCTGTCAGCCTGCTCCAGCGTCTCTCCTCCACCAACTACCCTCCTGGGCTAGCCAGAGGCTAGAGAGCCTTCATACCGAGGTAGGGTCTGCCCTCAAAGACAACTCAAAGACTGAGAGAGTGTTTCCCCTTGTTATTCATTACACTCACTTAATGTAAATTATCTTTTATTATGAACTGAATTTATGGTATCAAGACTAAAAGAAAATCTCAATGTCTGCATCACTACAGTGAAATGATGTAATAAAAACAACCATCTGGACAGAACAGAGGCGAGTCCTGTGTGTGTGTCTTTTTGTGTGTGTGTGTGTATCATTGGGTATGATAAATTCATAACCTTCTAATGAATTATGATGAATAACATTATTATAAAGCTAAGTGTATTACTTCACATCAGTACCCACAAGAAGGTACAATTACTGTACATTGCATAGACATTAGGGACAGTGTGACTACAAGAACTGTTCCCAAGATAAGTCTGTAATTACACAAAGTACATTATTACCCATAGTTTGCATATGATGTTCAAATCCATCTAGCATATATTGACATATGCTCTTCATTAATACATCTGTTGCTTTTTTAAGCCATTAAATCAAATGTCTACAGTGAGTGGCTTATGTTTACAATGTCTTTCAACGATTAATAAATCAATGCACTCAAGATATTTTTTTTCAACACAAACAACAGATGCCTTAATCTTTGCTGCTGGATAAGATGTTTGCCTTCATTACATTCACTAAAACGATGTTTGCTTTTTTCCCACTTGCCATATAACTTTATGTTCAGTCTGGAAAGAAAGACAAATGTGGCTGAATGGCAGATCACATGGTGGGTTTCATTGCTCTTCCCTATCTCATTTAGTTTAATGATACAGTATGAGACTTGGGTTGCTTCTGGGCTGAATATAATACTGAAACAAATTGTATTAGCGAAAAACATCCTGGAGGCTTATATCATTCTTATCAACATGAAGAGCGATTAATCTAGGGTTATACGGTTGTAAGATTAATACAATATTACAGTTTAATGACTCTGTATGAGACTGGATTGGACTTGCATCATGTCAATGAAGAGTGTCGATTAAAACCACTTCGCTCAGAGATCCCCTCTGAATGAAGTACTATTAGGCTTTTCTAGACTGATGCATGTGTTGCATCAAAGGATCTCTCCCTTCAGCCTGAGTATGGAGTGGAGGATCTGGTGGTTTGAGCTGTGATGTTTTATTTTGTTACGCATTAACTGCATGAACTGCCATAGGCGCCTTTAACTAGAAATGTTCTGTGAGATTTTTTTTTTTTACTCTCGTCACTGCTTAGCACCCGTGATAAAATGGCAGCCTTTCAAGGGTCGCTTTAAAATCCACTGTTGCATGTGGCGCTGCCGGGCGTGAATGGTGGCATCATGGGATGCCCATCAAACAGCACTGCAGCTCACGAGCCTCACAGACAGCCGCCATCTTAGAGTGCGCTCTGTAAAAATCCTCTTAAACAAAAACAGACGTGATACTTGTTACTG
This sequence comes from Coilia nasus, assembly GCA_027475355.1. Lineage (NCBI taxonomy): Eukaryota > Metazoa > Chordata > Actinopteri > Clupeiformes > Engraulidae > Coilia > Coilia nasus. The sequence goes on from CM050214.1 coordinate 21,899,560, forward strand.
GGTAACACTTCATTTATCCTAGAATTCAAGTGTTATTATTCAGTTTTAGGCAACAGAACTCTTTTTAAGAAGTCATGACTGATCTCATAAACTGGTATAATGTTGTAGTCTAAGCCCTTCCAGGTTGAAGTATAACATCAACTACTATTATAAAAGCTTGTAGAAAGACATACAGGGGTCCATTAAAAATATTTGGTGCATTTATTTATTCATGTATTACTACAGAGCAGAGCTATCTTTAAGCAGGTGCAACAACATTTCACTGTATACTTTTACAGTGACAACAAAAGGAATCTTAAACCCTAAATCTTGAATCTGAGGAATAAACAGTATTTAACATACAGCAAAGATGCCATGAATGCCATAACCAGAGGTTAAAGAAGCATTATTACACATTCATATGAATAAAACTGTGATTACTGATCATATCACTCCATAAGAGCAGTAATGGCATTGTACAAACAGCTTAAATAGACTTGTGCTAAAAATTACAAGGCAGTGTGGATACTTTACAACCCTATATTAGTGCATTTACATACTGCTTCATGAGTGCTGTGTTTACATGTACCTACCTTGACCTTTTCTCATGAAGTGTCTACATGTTTATTGACATTGATAGGAGGTGGGGTATGTATGTTGCACACTCTTTTTCAAGAGTGCTGTTTGTGTGAACAGTGTTTACTCTCCAGCATCTTGGGCACACCAAGTCTTGATCCGGTGCACAAAACCAGGATTATGGTTAATATTGCTTGCGCTTTCTCTCTGGGCACAGGCGTCCACTGGTGTGGGTAGAGGTACTGGGGGCATTGGGTTCTGCTCTCAACGCCTGCTCGTGATGCACACGGTAGCTGCCTCTCAGGCATGCGGTGGGCTGGTGCTGCTATGGAGTCCCCTGGAAGGGCGCAGGAGTTGCAGTGGTGCATCAATCTTGCCACAGATGAAGAGGTTAGATGGGCCTAGTGAGATGCTGGAAATGTCCCCAGCAATAAACTCAATACATGGATGCTCAATATATCAAGGGCTGAACAGCTTAGAAATGCTTTCCTTTTCTTTATTTCCTTGCTTCATCCTGGCCAGAAGAGGAGACTGTGTATACAGTGAGACTCGTAGCTCGGAGACTCGTAGTCATAGCCAGGGAAAGGTGTGTGAGTTATATATGCAAAATAGCCCAGATTCCAATTATCGCACTGCAGTTACAACAGAGGGGCCTACTGCTTCACAAGGAAGTGTGATCTTAAATTAACTCGTTTTAAATGTTGCAAGTCCCTCCTCACCCACCGCTGAACTCAGAATGTGTGTGTGGGTTCAGTTCGGTCCCAAATGTGGGCCAGAGATTCTGCACGAGAGTGTGAAAGATAATGCTCAGCAGGAAGGAGAGAATGTGTAGTGTTTAGAAATTATACGTTTGTCATATGAACATCATCTGAAAATTAAATGTACACCAGAAAGGAGGGAGCATAGGCTATATACATGACAACAGTGTAAGGCAAAGTTATACATCTGAACTTAGCATTGGAGTCTTTATAAATGCTACTCCTTCAAACACAGTACCCCTATATCTTAAAAACCACAGACAGAAAATTCAGCCAACCCTGTTGTGAAAATAACTAATTTTGTGCATGACTTGTGGCCTGTAAAGATAAAATATCTTAACTAAAACCACCCATCCAGTTCATCTGTTCACCTATGTTGTTTATGAAGCCTTTAAACATCTATTCAATGTGTTTTGCTGTGTGTCTTGTACCAAAAGCTGTAAGCTGTAAAGTTAGCCAGTTATGTGCATAAGAATTAAGCACGTACATTCAGAAGTGTCCGTCTGTATCCCACAAGACACCCACTAGCATCACTTTAATGATGTCACACCCAAGAGATGCCTTGTCAGATACCATTGGTTTGTCATCATGCCAAGGCTGGGTAGGAGAGACTAGAAATGTAATGTAATTGGAAATCTGAAAAGAACATAAATTGCTCCCTCAAACAAGAAATGATCTAAGGATGAACACAATGACAGATGCATTAGGCTTTAAGTGGTAGATTTCATCAAATAAAATTGGACTGAAGAGAAAAAAAAAGGATTTGGGTTTGATAAGCTAATAAATATGTTACATAACTAACTAGTACTGTATCACAAATAAAGCAGTTGCCAAGGATAATTCTAGGTCAGTAATTCATGGATAATAACACTTTTCTGTTGAATTCATTACAATTCGTCTCATTATCCCACCACTGTCTATCCAGGGTTTGTGCTTCTGCTTCCGCATAGCCCTGGCTCAGCAAATGCCAAACTATGACAGTGATGGGCGCTGAGCCACACACGTTTCATCCAAATCATCAACTTTGCTTCAGCAGCACAGACAGGAGCAATGTGTTTCATTGGCTGTTGAGCTTAATTAGATTTACCAGTAATTTCTGCAGTTTCCACTGAGGGATCAGCAAAGTAAATCTGTCCGTCTGTCTGTCTGTCTGTCTGTCTGTCTGTCTGTCTGTCTGTCTGTCTGTCACCAGGATCAGTGTCAGCCCATTTAAGTCATGGGTTAAGTCATGAGGGATGTTCCTTCTAGGAAGTACATGTGTTTTATACTTTGGCTTCAGTCTACACAATAAACATGTCAAGACACCTGATCAACCTTAAAGCGCTCCAGTAAGATATGTTACACTACTGCCAGAGAACATAAGGGGGTACATTAGACATAATGTTATTAATCACTGGTAGCATGATTGCAGTCCACATCACCCTTTCATTTTTCACATTTGTCCCCCACTCTGACTTTAACTGTTGTTCAGTTGTGTGTGGTACAGCTGGTGTTTTCCGGTGTCACGGAGCGTGTAATTCATGGGAAGACACGCGGCGTCCTAAATCGGAGAGACGCGAGTCTCCGCCCGACTTCAGCCATGTGTGCTACATCAAGTCTAGTCTTTCCACAGCCTTTCCGCTACGCTACATTATGACTAGTTTCTCCCCAAGTCACAGCACAATTTATTTTCATTTTCCATAATCACCAGATCAATAATGTGCCAAATGACTCACATTCGTCTTACGGGGGAGTTGGGGTTAGGTGGGAATGGGAGGTGTGGAGAGGAAAACACCATGTATTTCAAATGGCAGTTAGGTGCAATATATTACAGCATTACCTCTGTGTCTCAGCAAATGATTACAAATTGCCCAGCAGGGAGAGTGTGGAAAAAAACGAATGCTTCTTTGTTGACCAAAACATCGGGAGCCATCCCTCTTGAGAGACCTTGGCATTTGTTAGATTACCCACAATGCACTGCTGGAGTATTTACAGAGGGGAAGTGTGGCGTGTTTAGAGATCTATTGCGGATGCTAGCCATGTGTAGGACCCTCTGGCACTCCTGTGAAACGGTATTACTGCAGTAAACTGTGGATGGCACACAACACAATATGCAATGGAACCCAGGGCTCGTCAAATGGTGCTCAATGAATCCCCACATTTCAATAAACTTTTGTAAACCTTTTAGTGGGACAATCACAACAACACACCAGGAGGAGAAGCGATAGTGTTGCAGGCCTAACTTATGGTTGTCTATTTAATTTCACTGACTGTGAGCTTATGAGATGAGAATTAAACTGGTACACACAGAGCAACATACTGATTATGCTTTATCTTCATGGAGGTATTGAGGTAATGAGCACATATTGATGCTTTGAAATCACAATTCTCTCGACTGAAAACCATCATTTAATTGTAAACAAGTCTAACTGCATTTCATAATTAAATGAAACAGTATGGGGATGCCAAATCTCACAACAGTTTTGTGGCTCAGTTACCAAAAAAATGTTTTTTGAAAAAGACTTTGGAGAAAGACCAGAGTCCAGAAAATGGTAATGTGGATATTATTACTAAGTGTAAAGGCTGGCAAGGGGTAGGGTCAACGAATCAATTAAACTACTCAATAAGGTAATACAATTGTCCTTTTAATGTTTGTTTTTTCAGGTCAGGTATCATACTCGTTTTTTGATGCTCTGTGATGAAATTAATCATCCTGTAAATTTGCATAATTTTAGCAATGGCCTTTCTTGTGAAATGAGGGATGACGGGCATCCATGTGTGTTGGGCTTTTCGTGATGGAATTAGCTTAAAAAAGCTCTATAACAGGATCAATAAAGAACTTAAAGATTTTAATTTGAATAAATTCTTATCTCAGCAGAAAAAAAACATGTTTTTCAGCTAAACTGTACTAGATGTAGGCATGTCAACCCCAAAGGGAAGTATGAACCTCTGAAACATGAGTGCTGAAAATACCCCAGGCTCTAAGGGGGTTTGGCTGTAAACTTATCAACTAAGATTATAACGATCACTCAAAGGGTGTCTTTACCATGGAGACAAACAACGATTCACACATGTGCTGTCACAAGCCTCCAACAGCGACTGACACCTTGAGTGACAGCCATCAATCACATACTCGAGCAGAGAATAGCCCATGAAAACTAGACACTGGAGCCTAATTATGAATTTGTGGGTTTCCATCCAACCTTTATGTGCATTTGTTATCATTTGAAGAGAAAATCTTCAGCTCGAATTGTTTACAGTTAACATTAAATCTTTAAATGTGTAACTAACTTTGATCAGCTAGGGTGGGAGATTAACTCACTGTATGCGGTGTACATCTATAGTAAGGCTAATTGAAATGGGCTCTCACATAAATGTGCATTTGTTACCATTGTATCGGTTGTTAAAGTAGCCCTGATGACCTTACATTTTGATGCCACAGCTGTTTTCAAGTCGCTCCTTGATTAGCAGTGTCCGTCTTCCCTTTACACCAGATGGATGGTGCATTAGACCCATGTGTTCTTTAGCTAGATTTTTACAAATGCACTCTGCAAATAAGCTGGATGGAAACCTATTAATATATTTTTTTCTCTCTCAGATTTAGACTGATTATATTTGCAAACTGGGAAAAACAGTTGTTCCATGTCGTTGAAATATCAGAGATCGGGTGGCTTAAGAAAACATCATGAAGCTTAAAGGTGTCATTGCATCATTTTTTAATTAATTTTGCGGTGGTCTCTATGTTTAATGAATGCCCTGTAAGCCGGTTTTGGTAAAAAAAAAAGGCTTTAGTGCTCCTGTTTCAGACTGTTCTAGTTTGGTGGAGGAGATGGAGCAGGGAGAATGACAGGTTCTCAGCTATGCTAGTCAAAGGCTACAATCATTCAAAGCAAATCGGACATAGCACATCAAATAGAAGATTTAAACGTTCTAAACAAACACATATACTTACCTATATTTTGCTAGGTAAATGTGTGCTGCAACAAGGCTCCTCCGGTAATCAAAACTATGGCATGGCTTTTTTTAATTAACAAACTTGCATCACTTCGTATGGCCTTTTCTTATTCGCTTGTTTTCCCGCCTATTTTCTTTCATTGACCTATGGAGGCAATCGGGGTTGAAGAACATTTTCACGTGCAGCATGCATATGGAGTAACCTATCATATTTCAAAAACAAGCAAAGCAAAGCAAGTACTAAACGGTTTCTTGGGGAATGACACCTTTAAAAAATACCCTTAAAATGTTCTTCACTTCCCAACTCTGAGGCATGCTGATCCCCTTCTTGCTAATGTGTGAGAGAAGGTCTGCAGGGAATATTTCACAGTCAGTTATTCAGCCAAGCAGTTACCACTTCACGGTCAACCAATGAGAGAGTGGGCTGTTCTGTAGCCATAAAAGCAATACACAAAAAATGGAATTCTGCCCACATGTTTGCATTCGCTCCGAATGCATGTGAGGTTCCTTGCTTGTACTAACATGTGGCCCAATGGTAAGACTCTCTCTATATAATGAGCTCAATACAGACACCCAGCCCTAAGCCTCCTGGGAAATAAAAAGGCATTATGGCATTTCATCTGATTGTGCCAGCAGGAAAAATTAAACCATTACTGCTCGCCCTATAAAAATGAAGCGCTAAATGAACACAGAATAGGCTCAGAAAATGGTTGACTTGGTGTAGTCTATGAGAACTGGAATTAAAGAGATAGAGAGGTTTATAAACAAACATATCTATGTAAGTCAAAAAAGAAGGTAACAGTATGATTTGAAGAGCAACTGACAATTAATATGCTATCAGCAATCAGTTTGAAGTCGTACCTAATTAATACTAATTTCAAGTGCTCAGATTGTAATGTTATTAATAGCAAAAACAATTTGTCTTTGCTATGACAACTGACATAAACTCTGCAAAAAATTACTACTTTTTAAAATTGGTGTCCTGCATGTGTTATTTATGACATTCAGGAAGGATGATGACATTCCTAGAAACTCCAATTATCTGAACTTGTATTCAGATGACATATCACGAAACATGACAGATTTGCTGTGTTGGAATTTGTTACATGACTTTTTCTGTAGTAAATACTAAGCATTAGCAAACTGTATTGCTATATAGTATTGGAGTCAGAGTTTAATCTCTTGGTAAAATAGTTTCATATTAACTTTAAGGGGCTGATTGCATTCAAGATGTTTCTACTCGGCAGTGGAGCAGATGTTTCTACTAGAGCTTGGGCAATCCCATCTGCAAGAGGAATATACACAGCATCTGTGTGACTTCATACTTGCATGCATGTTGACATGTCTATGTCTAAATGTAACAACATACACACAGACACACACACACACACCCACACACACTGAGGATACAGGCAGAAATACCAAATGATGCAGAGAGAAAAGCAGAGAGAGAGAGCCAGTGTGTGTGTGTGTGTGTCTGTGTGTGTGTGTGTGTGTGTGTGTGTGTGTGTGTGTGTTTCTGTGCTCACTGAGGCCATAGCTGACAGGCATCTTGACAAACAGACAAATGGCTTTGGCTGGCAAAGCATCTGTGCCACAGCAACAGACTATCAGTGCCTCTTAGACACAAGGGAGACATAATCAGCGCACACCATGGGAGCTGCTCCCCTCACAGGAGGTAGAGGGAATTAACATATCAACTTCATCAGTGTAGCTGGGCATTATATGACCCGTCCCTTACCAACAGAATTCACACTTTGGAGGGCTAGTGGAGGGAGGGGAATCCATGGGAACCCTGATATTACTCATGCTAAAGACAGGCGTGTGAGACACCGGGGTAACATTTAAAGTGTGCCGCCTACTACACACCACAATTATTTCCTATGTTTAGCATGGAATTTACATATAACAGCAACCTATCGATGGAAGGATGGCATGAAAGGGAAAAAAGGAGGGAAGAGGAAAGAGAGATTGGCAGGGGAGAGAGGGAGAGTAGAGGAAGAAGAGAGTTGTGCCTTGGTGTAGTTTTTACGCTATGCATGCATAGTAAACCCTCTGATCCATACCATAAATAAGCAGATTAAAGGAGTCTAACATGCTGCCATGTTCCTGTCTCTCGTCTCTGCATAATTCTCCTTCCCTTCACCGAAACCATGGGATGCTCAAGCACTGCTCCTGAGGCAGGAGACAGTTACTGTGGTGCCAAACACGCCCCCATCCCTGACATGCACCATTCTTCCTATTTTGTCACAGTAAGACACACACACACACACACACACACACACACACACACACAGAAACACAGTGGAGCAACCTGGTAACAAATACACCTGCCGTGCCATATACGTCGGTCTTCTCAAAAAAAAAGAAAGTAAGTGCGCACCGAGCGTGCAGGATAAGCCTTTCAGCATATGGCAGTGGCTCGGTGCTGGAATGCTGCTATTGTAATGAGTTTCTCAAAGTGTGGCGTTCAGCAGGAGTCAACATGACATGCCCCCAGGGCTATCCAAACTGCTGTTTGCCTGTCACTGTGATTTATCTAGCATGGCTAAAACATATGGAATATGTGACAGGAAAAATCACTGGCATGAAATACTTTCCCACGCTTAGTGGCGATCACGGTGCTTTTGAAAGCATTTAGACTGGACTGCTGGACTGCTGGACTGCTGGACTTCTGGACTGCTGGACTGCGTTCATATGAAGCGTTAAAGAACACTGAAAGAGCCAGACGGACAGACAGGACCACAAGCCAAGTAAGAAATAAAGAAGAGGGGGAGCACTTTGTAACAGGGGGCAGTGGTGGCCCAGCGGTTAAAATATCGGACCTTTGACCGCCGGATTGCAGGTTCGAATCCCGGGTCGCCAGTAGCACCACTGAGGTACCCTGAGCATGGTACTGTCCCCACTCACTGCTCCCCATACGCCGTCATCATGGCTGCCCCTGCTCACGTGTGTGTTGGGTGTGATGGGTTAAATGCAGAGGTGAACTTTGTTGTGTGCACTGTGCTGTGCTGTGTCATGTAATCACAATGACAAAACTGCGACTTTCAGTAATAACTACTGTACTTTCTATTATACATTTATTTTGCATTTGTCAACTCTTAACGTTTTGGTAACCATTGGTTTTACACAATTTCTAATCAGTAAATCATTTATAAACATATCTACAAATGCTAAAGCAGGCAGAGAAGATGAAAGACAGACAGACAGAAAGGCAGCAGGCCAGATAGCCAGATAGCCAACCGACATCCAGACAGACTTGTGTCAATATGTTTGTAAATGATTTACTGATGATAAATAGTGTAGAAGTAATGATTACCAAATGATAACCAAAGTGTTAACAAGAGTTAACAAATGCAAAATAAGTGCTTATTATGAAGTAATTGTTACAAAGTGCTATAGAAGTGGGAAATGACAGAAACACTGGATATTAATATTGACAACATGTATTTATTTACTGTCAATGTCCTGGAGTGGTCACAAATAATGTGTTAAAACTACGATTGTAAATCCGAAAGAGATTGTGCAGGTCTGTTCTTCGAAAGATGTAGGGTTACGATATTTGCTAGTTGGTGCTTGTTTATAACTTGACCTGACATGGTGACACCCGTTAAGTCAGCATGGCGACTTGACTAAAGCCTGAGGGATGATGAGGTTTGCAAAAATTTCCTGTTAAATTGGTTCATGCAAATTACTGCAACCAAATTACCAGAACGTTTTTCCTGATTTTTTTTTCTCTTCTTCCTGTCACTCATGTTGCATATAATCTGCAGGTCAGGCTTCGATGGATCCAGTAATTGGAGCTGTAAGCCATGGAGCAATGGAAATTTCTTATAGCCAGGACCACACATTTAATGCTCAGTCTTAAACTCGTCCAAATCCAGGAGCAGAAAAAAGAAGAATTTTGTCAGGTGCTCACTGTCCTCAACACTGGGATACTTATGAAATGTCTCTCTGACCTGCTGAATTTGTCGTTGCACAGCATTTAAGTCTGATAATTTAAGTTATGAACATTTAACATTTCTGGAATAACCAAAACCATGTCTTCAGGGACTTTTTTAATCCACCGAGGCTTTTTTTTTTGTTTGAAACAAGAAGAACAGAGCACCTCACCAACTCTGTTAGCTGTCACATGTTATTTGGAGGAACATGCTTGCGGTCGGAGGTCTGCCTGTCAGAAGTCTGAGAGTAGCCCCTAACGAGCAGCCATATTGGTCCTCAGACCACGGTAGCAGAGAGGAGAGAGACACGACTTCCTCAGCTCATGGCTATGTGAGCAGCTGGAGGCGATGCATGTGTCGCCTGTGAATTGAGCCTCAAAAAGGGATATTTTGAGTGCCCTCCCATGTTTTTTTTTTGTTTCCTCTGTCAGCAGTGTGCTAAGTTTTCAGCGAATGTCATGCGGAGCTCAATAACAATGTGTGTAGTAACAAGGGTAAGAGAGTGGCTTGGTGCTAGAAGACTATCTTTAACTTGACACGATCATGAAAAATACAACAGAGCCATACACACGTTCGGGTTGTTTTTAAGGCCACACTAACATGCATTTGGATTACATAATTACACTGTAAGCTTGAACACCTTGGTGTAGACTTATTTTTAAAATAATACCTAGAAATGGAGGCAGTACAAAGAAATAGATAGAAATGTGTTCTGATCATGTTGAGACATCCAGATGGACAAGTGTTTTTTTTTTAATGTTATCAAAATTGTCTGCTTAATAAAGCTACAGAAGTGATTTTCAGGAACGACACAGTTACACCTTCTGTTAATCTTCCAGCATCTGAAGCTACCTCTTGGAGCTGCATCTCGCCTCAGATGAGTCTATGGCAGCCTGGCTACCTTCACATGCCTTTGTGACTGAAGTGGGAAAATCACAAGTTTACTAATGGATTGCTTCTGTTGTCTGTGAAAACTGTCATGTTTCCCCTCAGACCAATATGGAAGGGGAGTGAGGTAAAAATCGGCCATTTGAGCATGCTCTGCTTTGCCGGGACTCTCTGAGCTCCATCTGCTGTTGTTGCCGTAAAAGGCTGCTTTGAATGGCTGGAAGCACATTTGCATATTTCTTTTTGAAAGAAAAACATCTAAAAAGGGGTCATTTGCCATGCCATGACATGTCATCAGTGCTATCCCATTAAAGTGCTTGTGTTTTCGGTGGGTGCAGATGCCTTGTGTGTGTTTTTGAGGAGCATTAGGTTGTTGTGGATGTAACATCTTTTAACAGCCTGCAGTGTGGCCAGCAGAAGTTTCCCCTCCCAAGGTTGTGGCCTATCTACACCAGGCCTGAGAGAGAGAGAGACTGTGGCCTGGCCTGTCCATCTAAAGGGGTCACTGTCATCATTTTAATGACCTATGGAGACATGTGTGGCGGCCAGATGACCCTAGCTTGCATTATGTAATTAATGCTCTATCAGCTCTAATTAACAGAAGCAGGGCTCTACAAGAGGGGCCCATTTATTAGATGAGGCCCTCCAGGGAGAGCACGTTGTCATCATCTGCGGTTGGGTTAGGGTGCTAAAGCCCTGATCTCTGAGACAGAGGCCCTACAGCCATGTGGCTTTATTAAACACACCCACAAGATGGATAACACACACCCACACAGAAAAAACACGCATAAGCATACACACACACACACACACACACACACTCACACACGTGTGTGTACATGCATAAATACAGTACAGTACAGTACAGTACATTGTCTATGTACAGTACATGGCATATACTGTACATAGACACACATTTGCACAACTGCACACACACACAAACATACATGTACACCCCATGTGAAAAAGAAATAGAAAAGCCTTAGAAGAATGTTCACTGCCTTATATATGACATACTCATGATTATGGCCACTTTCACACATTTCTCAAACAACAAAACTATAAGACTAAGTCTGTTTTATGTAAGTAATACAAATTACATTAGTTTCCCTTTGTAGAAATGTACTAAGAACCTTCTATGTGGTTCACTGTCATATATTTTGTTTGCAAGTTTCAGATAAAATGTATACAAATTTTGTATAATTAATCTATGTCATTTTTATATGGGACATGTGCACATACACACATGGACAAACACACATGCATGCACACAAACTACACATACACACACTTGGTTCCTGAAAGTTGTTTTTTTTTTTTTTTTTACATTTACGCCAGATTCAGTTTCTCACCAGATGCCAATCCATCTTTCCAGGTTGAGGGTGTTTGTTGATCAATGTCTAGGAGTTAGGAGGACAACTGATTTCGAAGGCTTTTCTTTTTCTTTGCTCAGCACAGCTGACAGCTTTGTGTACAGGAATCCAGACCCCCCACCACCCAGCCCGGAGCCTTTCGATTTCAGTTGGCTCCAGATATAAAGCAGTCATCCTCAAAGAAATGTCTTCTACTCCCTGCGCTGCGGGGAGTGGAACTCACAAGCCCAAAACTCATTTGGTTCGACTGATTTGGCAGAAGGACTGGAGACGGATTTGCTGACTTTACTTTAAACTGATACTGACACACAATACATATTGACACTCTCTTGCCACCCTATCTCCCCGGCGCGAAATGTAATGATTTCTCATATTCTGGAAAATGGATCCTTAATAGTTTAACAGTTGGGCCTTATCACAAAGTAATTCAGCCCTCTATACCACTTATGTGATACTGATACATACCTCGATATATCACACTGTCAGGTGTATAGAGGGCTACGCACACACAGAGCTTCAAACTTTATGAGATAGGCGATATCCGTCTCTTAGGGTTTCCCCTCTTCCTGATTCCTGTGTTGTGGCTGTGCAGTCAGATCCATTTTTCGCTCTAGATCTCTTTGAAGTACTGGGAGGATGGGATTTGATCAGTACTGCAGTGCTGACCTTCCCGCAGGCCTGGCAAATGCTCATGTTTCCTGACAGGATGTTAGAAGAAATATTTAGTCCTCTATCTCTTGCTCTCTCGTGGTCTCTCTTGCTCATGCAAGATGTTATGTACCATTCCAATTATCCCAGCATTCTGTGTTGTGTCTAAACAAGTGAGATAGCAGGAAAACAAAGTACATGATTTGTCAGACAGGAAAGAAATTGGTAGTGGTATATCAACTGCAAGAGGGTGTGAAAGAACGTTCCATTATGCGTTATCCACCTGAAACTCTGACATGATCGATGTGTTGCCGCTCCTTCGCATGCACTTAAAGTTGCACATGGATCATGCTTGGCACATGGCCGATATTTTTCCACACACCCACACTCGGCATCGCCACTCAATTTGTCTTTCCTCTGCACATCATTCACACTGTTATTGATACTTTTTATTTTTCACATATGAAAAAATACATCTGTGGAAGCAGTGGGTGGTCTGCATGTCCCACCTAACCCCAAAACGTGCTAACGTGCTTGCCCCCTCCCTCCCTCCCTCCCTCCCCCCCTCGCCCCCAGGTGCTGTGGATATGATAGATCTGTACACATAAGCCCTCAGGCCCTGTGATTTCAGCTTCTGCACCCCCATCACTCCTTCACCCCCCTTATACTTCCCTATTTTACCCTACAGGTCCCCAGTAGCACCATCACAGACCACCTTTTTTTAATCACTCACTCACTCACTCACTCACTCACTCACTCACTCACTCACTCACTCACTCACTCAATCTATCTGTCTATGCAAAATCATCATATAAAATAGTCTCAATACACTTAAATAAAAATATAATTACAATACAATTAAATACAAACAAAATTACATTAATCCACCCCCATCCAGTGGTACAAGACTGAAGGGTCCACTGCTCTCTCACCATAGTCACTTTAAAAAACATTTAACAGTCAAGCTGAAATAACTAGGTTCGCAGAGTTCATTGGCAGGATGCAACTAAAGAGTGCTGGTGTAATTCCAGGAGCCACATCATTGACCACTAGGGGGCACATGTCTGCCTCATGCCACCTCGCAAAGGGGCAGCTGCCCATTCAATCCTGAGTGAACGCAGTCAGGTCAGTAATCCCAGCCATTGTACCAGTTGTTTTTGGTCAGAGCAATATAGGTATTTGACTAAGGTTCATCTTTCTGTGTGCACATTCGTGAAGGAAAATGCCTCCAGCCCCTACCCCTAAACACATACACTCTCTTTCTCTTTGTCTGGATGCAGTTGAAGCTGTGAGCCTGCCGGCGGCAGCAGTGGGTGAGCCAAAACTGCCACTTTTCAGTTGGATCAACACCATGGCAGCAGGTGGATCTGCATCTGATGCGAAGCACAGCCAAAGGTTAAAGGCGCTTGTGATTCATCTGTGATTTCAGCACCAGAGATGACCATAGCGTTAGCCGCCCAAATGCTGCAGCACAGAAAACAGAAGGGCACACTGGCCAATCAGAAGCAGGATTGCATCAGGACTATCTACAAGACACAGCACAAGTATGGCGATAATGATGCCAGCCTAACAGACACAGACACATGCATCAGTTTTATTTTGCATGTGGGTAACTACATGACCACAATTGTGTTACATAAATAAAAACATAAACATACATAAAAAACTAACAAAGGAACAAAGAAAGTTATGAGGGCTGAGGTGAGAGGAGAGACACAAGCTGCCTCATGTGGCACGGTTTGTTAACTGGCAGTCGAGCCTCCTTGGCCACTTCCTGGTGTCCTCAGCACCCCCTGTGCTTCAGATGGAGCTGTTTCATTCCCACTGATTACAGTGAGCATGATGTGGTGCTGAAGCCAGAAACACCAAAACACCCAACTCGCAATACATGGAATGCAAAAAAAAAAAAAAGAAAAAGAAAAGACATAGAGCTTTGATTAAAACACATATTTGAATAATATATTCTACATATTTGAATAATATCTCACTGCCTGACAAATAGGTTTAATGAGTATTCACAGACAATGTCTAGGACAATAACTTCTTGGCAAGAAAAGTGGGTGAGCAAGACTGTATGGAGAATGTGAGAGACTACACAGAAACAAAAAAAATATTAATTATTAACAGGATTGTTAGCAGCAATTACATTATTTAGTCAACACATTTCAGCACGATTACATATTACATGCAACATTTAAACTGTCATGTGATTACATTAAATATCTCAAGAGAAACACAGATAGACCTTAACCGTCATGACACAGTGTCTCTCATGTACCCTGTAATACAACAAATTCCTTCATGCAAATATAAATCCTAAATATTGATAAAAAATTAAATATGCATGCATGGTGACAGCCTGATCACAGTGTTCACTGCAGTAATGCAGTTTCTTAGAGAACAAAAGGGAATCCCTTTGCACCAACAAAAGGGAATCTTCTCTTCTGTTTAGCTCTCTGCCTGGTGCGTCATTTCACATTAAAAGCAGGGTACACAATGTCAAAAAGCTAGCAAGAGGAAAAAAACAACCTCTTTGCTCCGAGCTGAGTACACGCATTAGTAATCACGAAGCAGAAAGGTATCTAGGCAGACAGCTAGGCTGTCTAATGGTTTCAAGCATTCCTGAGGGCGACGGTCAGACAGGGTTTTTATACTCCTGCAGTTGCTGCAGATAATGTTCTTGTTTTTTTTCCATTTATTTCTTTATTTTTGTTAGACAATGTAATATAATTATAGCAATCAAAGTGTAAATGTAACCATTTTGAGAAAAGGTAAAAAAATGATTGCTTTAAAAAGAAAAAACATTGCTACCCCCCACCTTAAAATCGCATTTGTAAAAACACCCACCACTGCGGTCACTGGCCCATGTCACGTCCTCATGTTTGAAAGGAGAGCTAAGCTACAGCATCCCTGTGCTTCCTTCCACACAGTGAGGCCCTGGCGCACATGCTATCACATCCAGTGCACAGGCGTGAGTGAGGGCGTCTGATTAGATTGCTTAGTATGGGGGCCTGGATTAATTAGGGCTTGTTTAATGAGTCATGAACAGGAGCTTGTAGCAGTAATGGCTAGTGTGCTGCGCTGGGAATATCTCATGATAATCAGTGGAGTTGCTCTCGGAAGGATAAATAGCCTTCGCCTTTGTTAGTGCCTCCGCCATGTTCTCTATTTTTGGTTTATTTTTCAAAGTTTGTTTGTTTTTTACTCACAAAGATTGTGGGCTATACAGCATATGGAAAGATGGGAGGACAGACCCTGACTAGCCGAGGAAGAGGGGAAAAAAATATTCGGAGACAGATGGTGACGTTAGTATGCTCGTCTTGCATCTATTTCTTATAAAGATAAACTGACTGAAGTTGGCAGGAGTGTCAGATGGAATGGGGTCTAGGCCTTTGAAGAGAGTCAGGTCATCAAGACAAGGCTTCCTGTGCTTCCTACGGTGGCCTACATTGCATTTGCACAGCCATCAGGAATAATACCACTAAACCAACCTACCACAATAAACACCTCTGGCTTGGACACTGCTCCTGGATTGAAACGTCAGACTTTTTGGCTGTAGTGCTCTGTGTCTTTGAGTGTGTGTGTGTGTGTGTGTGTGTGTGTGTGTGTGTGTGTGTGTGTGTGTGTGTGTGTGTGTGTGTGTGTGTGTGTGTGTGTGTGTGCGTGTGCGTGTGCGTGTGCGTGTGCGTGTGCGTATGTGTTTGTAAAGAAACCATTTTAGACATTTAAATTTGCAGACAACATTCTGCTTTACATGTGTATGCAATATATACATACATAAATGACTAACTCTTTTAACAGCTGTTGCATTTGTTTTGTCTCTCTCAGTCATTTTCTGTCAACAATCGATGGAGGTTTATTTCTCCTGGCTCAAGTCCCTTTCACCGATAACAATGTGTAGCTGGAGGCCTAAAAATACTGACAGAGCCCACAACATTGTAACGTTTTCCTTTATATCTCACATGAATGATTTTTGCCTCCCCCGTCTCTCGCCGGCATCAGGAGCATCGGATTGTGTGCTGTGACAAAGCCTCCGGATAGCCGGATAGCCGGATAGCGCGGAAGCACTTCTGCCACAATCTCCTCGCACCAGCCACCTCCATGACAGATAAGCAGGTTACCACCCACCCCGTGTCAGCGGCGCACGGCATACACCCCTAAATCTGGCCCCGGCTGAAGCAGGGGGTGTGGGTTTGGGGGGTGCAGTGAGCTCCTGCAGATTCACCTGTCCTCCCCTGACCCCTCCTGGATCTCTCTGTGTGCAAGTGGCTGCCAGTATTAATATCATACCTGCGTTTCATACTTTTTGCCAAGACCAATCTCAAATACCTGATATCGTATGTACACACACATATCCTCTCTCTCTCTCTCTCTCTCGCTTTCTTTCTCTCTCTCACTCACTCACTCACTCACTCACTCACTCACTCACTCACTCACTCACTCACTCACTCACTCACTCACTCACTCACTCACTCACTCACTCACTCACTCACTCTTTGTCTATCACTTTGTCTTTATTCCTTTCTCTAATTCTCTATCTGTTTGACACCCTCTGACACTCTCTCATCATCATTCTGCATCTCTTTATATGTTTATTGCACAGCCACAGAAACTGCTAGAAGTGAGAGGCAGAGGGAGAGGAAGGGAGAGAGGGAGAGAGGCAGAGAGAGAGAGAGAGAGAGAGAGAGAGATAGAGAAGCTAAGCCTTTGATCTTAAAGAGAAACTGCTGTTTGTGACCTTCAGGGGAAGAAACAGAAAGGAGTGTTTCTACAAACTTTCTTCGCTGATGAGGCGGCTGCTTGCCCCCAGGTTGTTAGCGAGGGGAGTGAGAGAAAGAGGGAGGGAGCAAGCGAGAAAGAGAAAGAGAGAGGGCGAGGGCGAGGGAGAGAGATAGAGAAAGAAAGGAAGAGGAGGAAGGTTGCTGAATCTATCCACAGAACTATCAGCCTGGCTCTGACACTGGGATCCCAAAAGAGCTGAATCGGGAGATGGGGACTTTAAAGGCAAGGTGACGGAGCATGTCAGATGGCCACTGATAAAGTGCACGTACAGTATATCTTCTAAAACTTTTCAGAACTCTCCCTGGAGCACAATCGTTTTTTTAAGTTCCTTCTTACTCCATAACCATAAATAATGATTTTTATATTAGAAACTTTTATATTATAGTTATTCCTTCGGCACGGCACAATTGATTACACTTTTAAGTTCCTCTCTTCCTCCTCAAGACTGTTAAGTTCCTCTCTTGAAAAATATGATTACTGCATTAAGGCAAGTACTCTATGGACTCTGACAGTGCACATCAGAGAGGAGGGCGCACAAAATGGCCGCCCTTTGAACTTTGAGAGGCCATGATGAGCAGGGCAGCACCTATGGACCATATATGGGGGAGATGCTATCACATGGCCATGTGTGGACATGCTAAAGAACATGTTCTGATTGCTCACACGTGGCAGCATAAACAACATAACCAACAGCAACTGCGATGACATCACAGTCATCCTTTACACTCTTGTGGTATGGCAACAGAATGCCTCCGGTGCTACTGCTGTGACACCCCGTAGGAATTGTGAGGTGTGTGTAGTGTGGGTGTGTGTTTGTGTGTGAGTGATGGGGGTGGGGGGTCTCTTACATCCAAGACTCCATACGCTGGTCCCACAGCAGCACACCGGGAACAGAGGTGTGTGTGTGTGTGTGTGTGTGTGTGTGTGTGTGTGTGTGTGTGTGTGTGTGTGTGTGTGTGTGTGTGTGTGTGTGTGTGTGTGAGGGGTGGGGGTGGACGGTCTCTCGCATCAAAGACTCCATACACTGCTCCCAAAGGAGCACACACCAGGGACAGAGGTGTGTGTCTGTGTGTGTGTGTGTGTGTGTCTGTGTCTGTGTGTGTGTGTGTGTGTGTGTGTGTGTGTGTGTGTGTGTGTGTGTGTGTGTGTGTGTGTGTGTGTGTGTGTGTGTTGAGGGGCTGGGGATGGGGGTGGGACGTGGTGGAGGATATGCGTTGGGGGTGGGGAGTTTGACAGTCTCGTATCCAAGACTCCATACACTGCACCCAGAGGAGCACACCGCGGACAGGGGCATGACTCGCCTCATTTACCCCAGACTCTCCAAAGGGGCCGCTGGGATTTAACCAGGGGAGCGGCAGAGCCGAAGGGATGGGAGGAGTGGGAGGGAGGGAGGGAGGGAGGGAGGGAGGGAAGGACTCAGGGCAGCAGCAGCAGCAGCAGGAGTACGGGCAGGAGCAGAAGCAGGAGGAGTGGGGTCGGGAGCAGGAGAAGGAAGAGCAGGAGTGAGGAGCCGGAGGGAGGAGCAGGGGCTGTTAGATCAGTACACTCATCACCACAGAAGCAGCAACACCAGAGGGAGGAGAGAGGGAGGGAGGAAGAGCAGGAGCAGGAGCAGGAGCAGGAGCAGGAGCAGGAGCAGGAGCAGGAGCAGGAGCAGGAGCAGGAGCAGGAGCAGTGAGGAGCAGGACATGGGAGCAGGGGCTGTTAGGCAACTGGATCAGCACACTAATCGCCACAGGAGTGGCAGAGCCAGAGGGAGGAGAGAGAGAGGAGGGAGAGGGAGGGAATCAGGGCAGCAGCAGCAGCAGCAGCAGCAGCAGCAGCAGCAGGATAAGGGGCAGGGGCAGGAGCAGCAGCAGCAGTAGCAGCAGGATAAGGGGCAGGGGCAGGAGCAGGAGTGAGAGTGGGAGTGAGGAGCAGGAGAAGGGAGCTGTTAGGTCAGCACTCTAATTACCACAGAAGCAGCAGCACCAGAGGGAGGAGAGGAGCCAGAGGAGGAGCAGGAGCAGAAGTGAGGAGCAGGAGAAGGGAGCAGGTGCTGTTAGGCCACTGGATCAGCACACTAATCACCACAGGAGCGGCAGAGCCAGAGGGAGGAGAGAGGAGAGAGGAGAGGACGGAGAGGAGGGAGAGGAGGAGGAGGAGGAGGAGGGAGAGAAGGAGGAGCAGGAGATGGGAGCCGGGGCTGTTAGGCCACTGGATCAGCACACTAATCACCACAGGAATGGCAGAGCCAGAGGGAGGAGAGGAGGAGGTGTGAGGAAGAGGATCCAGAGGAGGAGGAGAAGTGAGGAGCAAGAGTGAGCAGCAGGGGCTATTAGGCCACTGGATCAGCACACTAATCGCCACAGGAGCAGCAGAGCCAGAGGGAGGAGAGGGAGAGGAGGGAGAGAAGGAGAAGGAGGAGGAGGAGGAGGAGAAGCAGGAGCAGGAGTGAGGAGCAGGAGAAGGGAGCAGTGTCTGTTAGCACACTAATCATCACTGAAACAGCAGAGCCAGAGGGAGGAGAGGGAGTAGAGGAGACAGAGGACGAGGAGGAGAGAGGAGCAGGGGCTGTTAGGTCACTGGATCAGCGCACTAATCGCCAGTGTGTCGGCGGCTTATCTGCAGCGCGTCTCCTTCATCTCGCAGCCCGAGAGGACATGGATATGGAGCCGCAAAATGACAGTAAATAAGGCAAGCGGTAGCAGGCGGACAGATTAGGATTAGTCTGGAGGGCTCCTCCAGTGGAGGAGCTAACGGAGTCATTTGGGAAGTCAGTCAAAAAGACGTGGCAAGGATGGCAGCCTGGGGGGTTTGGGTTGGGGTTGGGATGGGATGGGTGAGGGTGGGAGTTGGACGCAGTGCTGTCGGCATGGAGATATCTCAGTGCTGATGCAGGAGAATCACCCTGGTAACACTAATCAACGCTGGTGCGAATGAAGAGATGGAGAAAAAGGCAGGAACTAGCACTTGGTGGAGGCGAGAAGGGGAGCTGAAAGAGCGAGAGAGAGAGAGAGAGAGAGAGAGAGAGAGAGAGAGAGAGAGGGAAAGAGAGAGAGAGTGGGAAAGAGAGAAAGAGAGAGAAAGAGAGAGACAGAGAGAGACAGAGCGGGGAAAGGAAAAAGAGAGGGGGCTTTTTTAATGAGGGGGGAAACTGTGGTTTGTCAGCGAGTGAGGAACATGCCAATGGAGAGCTACGCCACTAACGGCCCTTATGTAAGACGCCTACACATCCGTTGCCCCTTTATGTAAGAGACAGCCCATACATCTCACAGGCATCTCTGCAGGAGTTTCGACGCCACTATAGCAAGCCAATATCACCCCCACACGCACACCGACCCCAGCCCTACCTCCACGCTGCCAACCGTGGCACCTTTCATCGCCACACTTGTCTGTGGTCACGGGTGGTCAGTCTCAAGTAGCACTCCCGCCACACACACTGAGCACACAAGAGCAACTGGTGAGCGAGAACTGGCTTTAGTGACAGTGATGGGAATCATCCCTGCATCCCTGTAACCTCTCTCTCCCTCTCTCTCTCTCTCTCTCTCCCTCTCTCTCTCTCTCTCTCTCTCTCTCTCCCTCTCTCTCTCCCTCTCTCTCTCCCTCTCTCCCTCTCTCTCTTCTCACACAGTGTAACAGTGTATAGCACTGTAACAGCACGTGTCCACTCTCTCTCTCTCTCTTTATTTTCTCTCTCTCTCTCTCCCTCTCTCTCTCTCTTCTCACACAGTGTAACAGTGCATAGCACTGTAACAGCGTGTCCACTCTCTCTCTCTCTTTATTTTCTCTCTCTCTCCCTCTCTCCCTCTCTCTCTCTCCCCCTCTCCCCCCCCTCTCTCTCTTTTCACACAGTGTAACAGTGCATAGCACTGTAACAGCACGTGTCCACTCTCTCTCTCTTTATTTTCTCTCCCCCTCTCTCTCTCCCTCTCTCTCTCCCTCTCTCTCTCTCTCTTCTCACACAGTGTAACAGTGCATAGCACTGTAACAGCACGTGTCCACTCTCTCTCTATTCTCTCTCTCCCTCTCTCTCTCCCTCTCTCTCTCCCTCTCTCTCTCCCTCCCTCTCTCCCTCCCTCTCTCCCTCCCTCTCTCTCTCCCTCTCTCCCTCCCTCTCTCCCCCTCTCTCCCCCTCTCCCCCCCTCTCTCTCTTTTCACACAGTGTAACAGTGCATAGCACTGTAACAGCACATGTCCACTCTCTCTCTCTATTTTCTCTCTCCCTCTCTCTCTCTGCCTGTGACTGTGACTGCGATGGTGTCAGATCTGCTGGCTGGCAAGTGTGCGCTTTCCCTTTGTCATGAGTTCCATCGGTACACACAGTTGCCATGACAACAGGCCCCTTCAACGAAAATGGCTCTCCGCCGTCTCCAAGAATGGATGCTGTATCGCTGCGGAGGGACTAAGAGGAGGTTAGGGTCGTACACAAAGCTGCGAACACAATATCCCAATCAGTGACCCGACCTGTCACTCTGAGCCAACAGAGTGTGGAGGACATTTTTCAAGTGAAGGAAAGAAATGGAGGGAAGTTTCTGGAAGGAAAAGAACAACAAAAGCCTTTTATGATTATTAAAGCATATACTGAAGTACACCCTTATATCTTAACCACATTTTAAGCCGCATTTTCGACATATTCTGAACAAATGGAAGAATTTCTACATTTTGAATTGCACCCTTCCCTCGAAAAACTTACGCCAGCAGGTGGGCTACAGAGACTGTTCGTTTTTAAAAGCAGTAGGTGAGTCATAGCTAGTGTTGAGTACATTCACCTCTCTCATGCACTTGTGCATAATACCGGGTCATACAGTGCTAATTCGAGTCCTTGCTGAGGAGAATAATGGCAGGGGCCCCATCTGTCTTTCTCTGGCTGTTTCGAGTGCCCAGCGCCGCTCTCACCCCTAGACAGACAAAAACAACTCCTTCAGAAACTCTGACGGAGCTGTAAACACATAAGTGGCTCGGCTTTGCGTAACACGAAGCTGCAAAGAGCGTTGCGGTGCACCTTCGCCGGATGAGAAAACTCTCCTGTGAAAGACAGTGATTAATGCTCTGTGGAGGGACTGATAAGTGTGAGGTGCGCGGGGCGAAGGGCGGAGGGGTGAGCGCGTGGGAAGTGGACTCTGACAAGGGCGGGGGGGGGCGGCTGGGGGGTAGACATCGCCTTGCTCTGCTGCGCACAGCTGCGACACGTCAAGTGCACTCACTTTCAGCAAAGAGAAAAAGAGGGAGAGAGAGAGAGAGAAGGAGAAACAGACGGAGAAAGAGAGAGGAAGAGATTAAAAGTTGGGAATGAGGTGGAGAAGAAAGCTGAGGGAGAAGGAGGAAGGAGGAAGACGTGGACTGGACTGTGGGTGATTCGCCTACATGTGTAAACCTACATGTGTGTCCTGCTCTCAGCCCTCTTTAATGAGCTATGAGAGCCTTGATGCACTCCTGCATGTGTGTAAACAAACACACACACACACACACACACACACACACACACACACACACACACACACACACACACACACACACACACACACACACACACACACACAGAGACCTCTGCTAGATTGCAGTGCAGAGTTCTAGGAACACTCGTGCTGATTTTACCCATGACAGACAGTCTGCACGCAATTGCAAGGAAGCTCTGTTTGTTGGGTTCCATTCTGTTTTGTTATTTTCTCACTGATTTGACATTTTGGAAGGGCCCCTGCAGCGCCAGCAGCAGCCTGGGGCATATGATTTAAACACACGAGAGAATGGCTTTGGTCCAGATGACAGGAAACACTTAAAACGCTTGAAAAGAACACTTAAAAAATAACAGTCCATGCATGATATTCTGTACTCACACTTCAAATGGTGGAGCTCACTGTTCTGTTTCATCATACAGGGTTTGCTTCTGCAATTACATTTCTCCCTGACTGATTTATCTGGGATCTTTCACATCACCAGGGAGCGGGAGACCAGTGTACAGAAATAGAAAGCACCAGCAGGGGTGAATGATTGGCTGAGCTCAGGCCATGGAGTTGTATGAAGGCGTCTGACTAACAAAGATGGTGAGTAATGCTTGAGGCTTAGACTGGAGAGAGATAAGTGCTGCAGACTGCTTTGTTTCCTGTCTCCGTGTTCAATGAAAGCTTTCTGTTGCCCTCTAGTGTTAGACTGGCAAACCTACAGGAGGACTGTGTCAGGAGAGATTTCCTTTCAAAGCTTTGTAGCACACAATTTGAATAGGCTTACATTCGTATCTGTAATGTATGTGTGTACGTATTTGTATCCATGTATGTGTAGTGTTTTCTTTCGTAGTAAATAAAGTGTAAAATAAAACATCCCTTTGTATTTTAGGTCTAAGAGTAAGTTTTTCTTTGGCCATCTTTTTGATGCAGCTCTCCCAATTAAAATGCTACAGATTAGGCGATTCTGAAAATGTATGTCATTCATAGGAGATGTTAGATTGTGACAATTATTCTGAATCTGAAAAAAGAACTAATAGATCATTTATTAATTCACTCCTAAGCTTAACCCTAGTATAAATAGATTGCTAGGTACAGTATGTAAACACTGTCACCAGTAAAGTTGCTTGTTGCTAGTTCATCTGACAGAGGACCAGCATGCTGGCACAGACCCTGCTGCCCAGGGCCACACAGGCAAGTCCCAACAAAGGAAGTGGCAGCAACTGCACACAAGCCATGACCCAGAACCATCACAGTCACGGAGGCTGGACAGAGGCCAAACTCAAACCCAAACCACCTGCAGACCAGCTGGGGCTTGCAGGGAGGGAGCGGCCATCACAGAGGCCAAAAACAGCCCGAAACAAAACAGATGCTTCCTTAGCACACCATGTGGACAGGCCAAAGGGCAAACATCGGCGCTGTCTATGAGTTGATGGAAATCGGCGTCATTCCTCAACTCCTCACATCATGTACAGTGCTGCGCAGGTCTCTACTGGGTGCAGTACTGATCCAAACCATCCACACAGGCCAGCACTGACTCGGTGCCCTGCTGAGATAATGGCATACACAGACCAGATCTGAGATAGATGGGTTACACATTAACTTGCTGCACTTGACCAAAATAAATTGCCACATGCCCTATAATTGGTGCAGTATGTAGGTAGGTAGCTACATAGGTAAACAGACAGACAGACAGACAGACAGACAGACAGACAGACAGACAGACAGACAGACAGACAGACAGACAGACAGACAGACAGACAGACAGACAGACAGACAGACAGACAGACTTCAAGGTAGACATCAAGACCTTTCTTGTCATTGAACAGTTGCCTATATAACAAATTAGGCCACAAAGGTGCAAGGTAAAAGTGTATAGCGAGCAAGCACTGTAGAAACAAAGGAAAGAAGGAACTATATACAGGGGCATAATAAATAATAATAAACAGTAAAAGGTAAAGGGGATATGTACAGAGGTAGGTAAATAGACAGATAGATAAACAGACAAACAGGCAGGCACACACACACACATACATACAGTATGTGAAAAGTGAAGCCTCTTCAGCTACTCTCTGCAGGCTGTACTGACCTGCAGGAACCGGCCGACATAACATGGGTGCGTAGGTGGCCAGGAATCCCTGTGAGTTTCACAGCAGGGAGTCGGCTCGGCCTCTGCTCCCATATGGCACAATAAGAAGAAACCGTTTCAGTGGGTAGAGAGAGACTTATTTCTATTTAATGTGAAGCTTCCCGTTATGGTGCCCGAGGTCAACATGTCTGTTATGGTTAATAGTTAAGTGAGTAGAGGGTAAGTTGATTTCCAGAAGGAAGCTTAAGATGAATAATTCCTTTCAATGATGATGAATGATGAATTTCATAGATTTTTTTCTGTTTCTACTTTTTGCAGTTCCAAAACAAGAATGACAACGAGCTAGGAAAAGCTTTGAGTACCCTACATGTTTAGTACTTCATTACACCCTCTCTGACCAGTTATCACAGCTTGTAAACACATTTTCAATCTTTCAGCTCTTGTTTGGGGGATTTACCACCATTCTTCTGATCAAAGGCTCCTACTACTGCTCTTTTGAAGCATATCTGCCAGCTGCCGATGCTGTTTAGTTTGGGAGACTCTGTGGGTAATGCCAAAACCTTTAGCAAATCCTCTTTTCATCTTCAGCTATACCACAGATTTTGTAAAATTTGCTTTTGGAATTTGCTGTCTCTTCATTTAATCTGTTATACCCTCACAGGGAAATATTGCCCCCATGCTGTTTCCCTGCGCTTAACAATTAGAGAGGTACTTTTTTTATTTAAAAAATCTCAATTTCTTTTTTTATTTTTGATTTTTAAAACTTAACTGTCCTTTTTGTGCACAAACATGTATTTCTTTATGCAGCCAAAAGTTACATTTAACTAGTTCTCCCCAAGACTCTTACATGAAGACCATATTTGTGCAGGTTTGTGGGCATCCAGGCCTCCTCAACA
This sequence comes from Coilia nasus, assembly GCA_027475355.1. Taxonomy (NCBI): domain Eukaryota; kingdom Metazoa; phylum Chordata; class Actinopteri; order Clupeiformes; family Engraulidae; genus Coilia; species Coilia nasus. The sequence continues at coordinate 21,924,843 of CM050214.1, forward strand.
CTGCAGTTTCTAAATTTCCGTAAACTAACGTAAAGACTACTTGAAAACCATTTATAATCTTACAGGATATAGCCAGAGCTCCTCTATACTGCCAGTTCTTCATTTCATTATAAGCTGAGGTAAAGACTACTTGAAGTTAATTACTTAATTTGCAATTTTGTAGGATACATCTTCTCCTTCTGCCTTCAGTGCTGTGGGTGTGGCTCTCAGATGATCTCCAGGTTGCTGGTCCCTGAGAGCTGGTTTGAAGGACATGGATGCCAATGTTAGGACAAATCTAAGCACACAGCATTGCCTGAGAGCTAAAAATTAGACTACACCACTTGGCCTATACCAAAATGACTGTGAAAAAGCTCAAGTTAATTAGGTCTCAGATGACATCTTAAAGCACAAATCTGTCAAGTCTCCCAGTCTTTTACATGGCGCTCCTCTTCTTTTAACATTCTGAAACAATTTACAATATAACAAATATGTTAATCTTATTTAAAGTATTTAAAAGAATGTTTCATCCCTATCTATATCCTGGTGTCTACTGGAGACCAGATAATCTTCTACACACTTAACTATTCAGTTTTACAATTTTGGACTACAGGCACCCAAACTTTTGAATGCTATTGTGTAACTTTGTTAGTGGCCTTTCATTGAAACAAAGAGCTTCATTCATATCAGTGATAGAGAGATGGTGTGCATGCGTGTGTGCGTGTGTGCGTGTGTGCGTGTGTGTGTGTGTGTGTGTGTGTGTGTGTGTGTGTCCAAATGTGGTGTACCTAGATACAGCTGAGAAACAAAAGACACCCTAGAATCACTATAGGTTTCCCTCAGCATCATTTTGTTATTCCTCATATATTGTATATATATAAGTTTGTACACACCTTTTCATTCAATGTGATTTCTTTATTTTCATGAATATTTACATTGTAGATTCTCACTGAAAGCATCAAAACTGTGAATGAACACATGTTTGAGATGTAAACGAGCATTCTGAGCATTATTTGAGCAAAAATGACCAAATTGGCCCTATCTAGCAATGGTGAAGAAAAAAAATCCTTAATCCCGATGGTAATCCGGATCACCAACAAAAACTAATCAGTTGTAAGTTGGCCACCTTCTGATCTATCCTGAAAATGTTGTCGAAATCCGTCCAGAACTTTCTGAGTTACACTAGTGACAACAACAAACAAAAAACAAACAAACAAACGGATAGACAAACAAACAAACCAACGCTGGCAAACACATAACCTCCTTGGAGGTAATTATGTACTTAACAAAAAAGTGTGAAATAACTTAAAACATGTCTTATATTCTAGTCATGAAAATAAAGAAAACGCATTGAATGAGAAGGTGTGTCCACACTTTTGGCCTGTACTGTATATTAACTACTGTTACAAAATTATCAATTACAAGCTCTTACTTGGAAATATAGTCCAAATGTACAACTGATATGTGAAATGTGCTATATGCACTTCAGTCAGTTTTCCTCTATTGTTGATATTTCAAACATTCAATTTGGCTGCTGTACTGGTGAAGATAGCCGAGAGGAGGACCCTGAGCAGGCTGCACTCTATACTGGACAATGGCCGCCACCCCCTACACAGCATCTTCATTACTCAGAGGACTCAGACTCCTGTCCCTCACTTGCAGGACAGACAGGCTGCGGTGGTCCTTTGTCCCCAGGGCCATACAGCTGTATAACAGCACACAGAAGGAGCTGAGCATTATGCACAGGAGTGCTTGAGCCCACGCACACACTCACACTCATATGCTGTCCCTGGTGGTGACTTCTATACTACTATGGACAACAATATACTGCACTACCCTGATAACTATTGCACTAAAGGACTCTTCTATAACACTGGACAAGTTTACTGGGACAATGTAATCTATCTACTTGAACTATCGCAAAGCACCTTATCACGACACTTCTCTACCTTGTGGATTTCTTATTATCATTACCTTCTTTTTTTCTCCCCTCAGTTCAGTGAATGTTATATGAAAGCAGATGTGTGCAATATCTTTGATCTGTTTTTGCAATGTGTATTATGTGTATGCTGCTGGACACCTTAATTTCCGGGATCAATAAAGTAACTCTACTCTACTCTACTGTACTCTACTCTACTCTAAGACTACAGTGACGTGTTCTGTTGTAAGGAAGAGGGAAGGGAAATGCCAAACAGAGTGGAACCCAGCCAGGAGATACACAAGAGACGCAGAGCAGCAGATCCATCAAGATGGACAAAAAAAATGCAAAGCATTAGGCTACAGCTTCCAACCCCCTTACTCACACTCACACACACACACACACACACACACACTCACACACACTTACACAATCCTCTTCTATAACACAAACAATTAATTTAATAGGAAAATATCCTTTGGCAATGCTGGCATGAGGAAAACAACAGAACTGCTGACACATCGACAGGGCTTGGAGAGGGAAAAACAAACGCGAGGTAGGTGCCAAAACTAAAGAAAATCCACACTGTCAGTTGTCCGTGGGGAATTCTAACCTTGGCAGTTCATTGCATATTCATTGTATTACGTACCTGCACTTACAGAATCATTACATATTAACCCAAAATGTTTTTTTTCTTCTGTCATAAATACTTCTTTTCCATTAGATGACAATCGGACAGTTCATGTGCAAATGATCCAGACAAAAACAGATCACACACCTTCATTTCAGAAGTCCTCTGATTTCACTCCTCCAGCTGTCAACCAGGACTGAATGCAGGTGCTGTCTCAGTCTGTTTGCTAATTCCTTCCGACACACTTCCAGTCCACAGATGTGGAACTGTCCCAGACAGCAGCTTAATAATGTCATCTTAACGATGACAACTATGGAGACAAAAAAATGGACATTTGAAGCATTTGCTGGGCTTCTCAGACGATGCCCATTTCAATTTGGGGGCTCTTGCTGAAAGAGGACAGCACTCCAGCTAAAGTCTAGCACTCTAGCACTCACTTGTCCTGGTCTAAGCTGCATGAGTCCAGAATGTATATTGTACATACATCTCAGCAGTGGCACTGCTAAACAAATTTGATCCTATGTAAATATATAAATACTGCACATTCCACCCCTACTCCACAAAAAAAATAAAAATAATGGTCAATGATAAATAAAAAAGGGTTCTGGGCCCTTGGAATTTCCCTAACCTTGCCCAGCCTAATGGTGATTTGCCTCTCACAGTATGACCAGGCCAACAGCACAAGCATTGGTTGATGTCATTACCAACAACAGGTTATGTAATGCTTTGTGCAAAGGTCTTTGATTAAAGTCTAATTATTGTTGAGTAGCAGTGGTCTGTGTCTAAAAGATGTCTGATAGAAAAACCTGCATGGAAAAACCCGCTCGCATTAGTCCTAACATCCCAGAAGTCTTCGTTTACACATAATCCGTGTCCATGGAAACTACCAGACAGAATTGTGTGTGTGTGCGCGTGTGTGAACATGGGTGCTAAGGGGTAGAGTACATGATGATGTATGTGTGTGTGTGTGTGTGTTCCTAATGCATTGTGCATTTAAGGTGTCAACATGCTGGAGATGATGCAAGAACGAACATCTCACAAGCAGGTATCACGGAGCTGAGCATCCTTTCTGCACCCTAAAATGTCTACAGACCAAATCTCACTTTACAGTCGGTTCCTCCACACATTTTTGGCTGACCTTACAGCTCCCATTATTTTGCATGTGTGGGTATAAACCTACACTGACCTATTTTCTTCTCCTTAAAAAGCACTAACATTGCCTCAGGGACAAACCATCACACTCCTGATGGAGATATACCCTTTAAATAACAAGGCAAGGCAGCAGCTAAGCAGTCAGCCCTTAAAGGGAGCACAGCAATGATTTAAAAACACTGGTGCAATTTTTTTTAATTAAATGCCCTCTTTTTAAAGTACCATAATTAAGGGCAGACCATACCAGCTGTCCCTAATGGAGATATGGTAATTTCTATTCAGGGGATTTCACAGTTGGCCAGCTAGCTGTTGCCTTATCATTACTTGGCATTGGCCCCATAGTCAGAGTTCATACTTCACTCCAATCCAAGCTAGACCTGAGCAGCCATAAAATACTAAACTCCTGTCCCTGAACTGAGGCTGTCAGCAATCATAAAGTGCTATTCCTTAATGGGAGAGTGTCTGCGGTTTGGAAGATGCTGCAAGCAAAGTTCCTCCATTTTTCATGAAATATCAAAGACACACTTGAGTCCTTTTAGTGGGCACCATTTGCACTCGAAAAAGTAACTACACTGTTCCAAACCTGTAAAAGCCATAGTATGCAGTGCATTGCATTTCAAGACAAACGAAATGAAAACATCAGAATGACCTAAGCATTTCATCATATGGATATCCATGTTGCTGTAGGCTGCATCGAGGCCTTCTTACAGCATCTGTACAATTACACTAGTGTGAATAAAATTGTAAACGTCTGATCTTTGGGGGGCTATGGGTTTTACTTGCCAGCAGCCATTTTGCAAATAATCCATTTAAATGTTTGTGTCAGTCAGCATGTGGTAGCTCACCTGCGTGAAGAAACCAACCTTTCTGAAAACAAGTAATGTCCACTGGAGTCCTGGGGGGTAGGGGGGGGTGGAAGAAAAAGAACTTCAAAAAATGCACTCGTGTCCGATAAAACAAAAGTGGCAAGGCTAAGGGGGACCTGAAGAAATAGTCTTTTCCCTATAGATGTACACCTTATGATGCTTCTTCTGATCAATGTTGGATCGCAACTCAAAACATACCACGAACACAGACTGTAACATGTACCAGTAACATTTACCACATTAAAAAACATTACATTAAAACAGTAAACCAGACCACAAAAATTACACAATCGTAGCGTGCTGTAACTGTGAGCAAGTCACATAAGCCATTACAGTTAACATCCAGAATAATTCAACATCCAGAAAAGACTACAAAAGATCCAAACGTATTATAATCAAATGTTTATTTCTAACTTGACACTAAAAGAAAGATTCCAGTTGGGCAGCAGCCCACTCTTTAGGAGCAGAGAATTAACTTCAATTGCACCATTTATCAAAGCCACATAAAGCAGGATCAAAAACAATTGTAACTTAAGCCAACTTATGTCAAATATAGTACTGCAATCCAATTATTCGTTTTCACATACGATACTTGCCCCCCCACCCCTCCCCCAGTCACATATCATAATTAGCATTGTTAACCCCAACATCCCTTTTCCACGAAAAAAAAAAAAAAAAAAAAAAAAAGTAAAACTCAACATTTTCTTTGCTAAAGCACTCGGCCATGCACCTCACAGCACCAGGGAATAAAGGAAACCTAGGTAAATGTCAAAAGTGATTTTATTTTTTTTCTAAAAACGTTGACGGATCTTAATCTCAACTGTAAATCCAGGACATGAAAAATACAAACAAAAGAGAAGGAAAAAAAAAAACATACATTAAATTCATAGGAGGTACCAAAAAGTACAGTAAAAATAACACTTCCATCATTGGAAATGTGAACAAAACAAAAAGACGGAGAAGTGACGCGGCTTCCCCAATTGTCTGTTCTGTACAAATGAGGTGTGAGTCTGTTTTTCGTCCGGAAGGTAAAAGTCAGGTCCCCGTCGCCCATCCACTCCATGCTGTTCGCTCTGCAGGCTTCCTGCTGCCATGATCACTTAGGTCCTGGGAGACACAAGACAAGAGAGAAGGGGGCCGCTGTCGACCTTAGACTTGCGCAACAACACCGACACGGACAAACAACAAAAAACACGCGACCAAAAAAATGTTTAACTGTGAAGGGGGGGAGAAAGGTGTAGGGAGCATGCGTGAAAAAGACCACAGAAGCATTAGAAGATCAATGAGATTTGTTAGACGGATAGACGGAACTAAGCGTAGAAATAAGCAAGAGGAGGAAGGATTCCCCAAAGCTCAAGGCATGAAAACAAGCAAGTAGGTTCCCCCTTTTCCCCCGTAAGAAAAACCCATTTGTGTAGGGTCCACCACAACCTCAACCCTTATTGACCAAGTAGTGTAGTTATGGTGTTGACCTTCAGAAAGGCAACCTGAAACTGGCAAAATTGTACACGGCTGGATCGGTCTGTCAAAATTGGTTTCGTGCAAGTAAGTTAAACCCAGCCCTTCTAGTAAGGAAATCAACGGATGTCTGATGACAGTTAAGACCACAGCTCTGCCATCCCGATTCAAATGGGAGACAGATGCAGTGGGAAAACATGGTTGCGAGAGTGTCTACCACAAAAACAAAAAACAAAAAAAAGAACGAACGAACAGCTAAGATGTATGAGGAGATCTAAGATCTAAAAAAAATGCATACCTGCACTACATGTGATCAGTATGGCTTGTAGCTACTCTGGTGGCCTCCACGTCTTGGACTTTTCCCATAGTTTGTATTGCCCTGGTCTGGAGGATGAGAGAAAGAGGACTGAGCGCTCTCTGTGCAGAGACAAGTTAAACATCGTGATCAGGTAGGTAAGCACATGAAGGGGGGCCCGTCCACTTACTGTAGCCATAGCCTCCGTAGCCGTAGTAGCCAGATGAGTAGTCGTACTGACCGTAAGGTCCGTAGCCGCCATAGCCGCCTTGCTGGCCACCGTAGCCGTAGCCCTGGTTGCCATAGCCGCCGGGGTTCCAATAGTTGTTGTAGCCCTGGTTCCAGTTCTGGTTTTGTCCTAAGAAATGGACAGACACACAAGAAGGATCCACGTTAACTACCATGCCCCCTTACCCCTCAACATTCAACAGAAAAGTGTCCAAGTTCTGCTTTGAAGGTTCTGTATAACAAATGTGTGGCAAGTATTTTAAGTGCTTCTGATATGCCAGAGATTAGGAAAAAGTGTTACACTGAAACACTGATTTCACTGACAAAAGTATAGTCAGAGTATTCACATTTTAACATTTACTTTAGCACACACAAATTTATATTTTCATTTTGTTTGGTCTGTGGGAACCCTGCCTGAATGTAGTACAGATTTCAAGTTCCAGACCTATAACTTTACATGTTTTGGTCCAGAGGAATATGGACCAATAAGGTTCCACAGAATAGGTTCCGGACCAATATCCTTATGTCTACTGGTACGAAATTCCGAACCCCTAGCCACTCCCTTTCAGCATTTCCATCCTGATTGTGGTACCAGTTTTAGCCATATAGCACACCTAACAATTCAACCCACAGAATAATTATGGATTGACACGTGTTGCATATTCTGTAAATTAAGGTTACAAATCCTGCTGCATAGTCGCTCACATTTGAAAATGTGTCAATATTGTTAAGAATGACGGATGAATTAACTGTAGCTGCATCGTTTCCTGGCGCCTTACTATGCAACATACTATGCAAACATAGACTACCACTTTGGGCAAAAAAAACAGCACTTTTGATAAACATTTAGACACTCCCATGGCGTTAGACATGAATTATGTGAAGTAATTAGGCTCACCACCACGGCCCCTTCCCCGTCCGCCATAGCCCCCACGACCACCAAACTGCTGCTGCTGATAGACCTCCTTGGGCTGGGCCACTTTTACTTCGCACTGCAACAGAACCACAAAAGCTCAGCAACCTCTCATAGATACAAAGAAATTGTCTGTTCGCTCAAATCAATGCAACTAAGAAGCAATGACAAATCTCTTGCTATGACAGTAGCAATAGATTTACTAAGTAGATTTTTGTGTGAAACAGAATGAATGTTGAATTTACAATACATTTTATGGCTTGCAAGTTGACATTAAATCAGCTCTGCATACAGCTCCATCTTTGTGTTATTCTTACAATGTCAGGAGAGTCCATACACATCACAAAGAACACGGTTCTTAAAAACTAGGCGCAATTAGTGATAAGATGATGGCCAAGCACCGCCTTATCTTACAGCGTTCTAAAACCATGCCATCAACATTTTTACATTTAATTCATTAGTCACTCGGAAAGTATCAGCCTCCAATGGCTTTTAAAAACAATAGTAAGCCAGTAACCTTCCATTCTTGTAACCATTTTTAATACCACATTTTGCAATGGTAATTCAAGTTTACCTAGTTTTATTCACCATCTTACATTTTACAGGTTAGGGTAGCAATTCTGCAATGACTAATTTGAACACCATGATTCACATGTAATAAACTCATGAAATGCAGCAAGGGTGCAAATGTTCTCCATTCATTTGTTTTGTAATTTATTCAAAACTGAAACCATGGTATTATTCAATCAGCTATAATCACACAGTAGTAGCAAAACCATGAGTCATCGAACACAAAGACACGGGGCAGTTTCTATACTTTTCCCCCTACATGAAACAATGCAATGACTCCCACACAAATAAAAATTTAATTGTATAGCTATGTGCACACAGGTATATTTTATCACCTTGCTTCCATTAACATGATGAAACTTCTTTTCCAGGACTTTTTTCACAGGAGACTCATCTTTGTATGTGATAAAGACAAACCCCCTCCTTTTCTCAGACTTGGGATCCAGTGGCAATTCAACTGTTTCAATCTGGGGGCACAAAAGACAGCAAAAGATGCTAATGTTTGGGGGGGTTCTTACTGAGCAAACACAAAAGACATGAATGCAAACAAAGCCAGCTTGGCAAGGACAATACAAACCTCTCCAAATGTCCCAAAATACTCTCTGATCTTTTCCTCTTCTGTCTCGGGGTTAAGGCCACCAACAAATATCTTCTTTACGGGCTCTTTCTTCATCGCCATAGCTTTTTTGGGGTCAATCTGACGGCCATCTAACCTGTGTTCCTTCTGCTGCAACACCTTTAAAGCCAAGAATGCTTATTGTTAGTAACCCATCTGACAGTCAAGGAGTACACAATACAAGAGTTCAGCTAGTGGCAATACCTTCTCAACACTGGCTGCGTCTTTAAAAAGAACAAAGCCAAATCCTCTTGAACGCCCTGTGTTTGAGTCCATTTTGATCGTACAATCAGTGACCTCTCCAAATTTGGAGAAGTAATCTTTCAGGTCTTTCTTGCTTGTATCCCAACTGAGTCCCCCAACAAACATTTTACTGCAGGAGTTAGAAAGTATAAAAGGAAAATTTAAGTCAATTAGAAACAAAAAACAGTGACTATTCAATACAATTCAAATCAACAATTCAAACTATACACCGGCTTATTAAATGTAGGCCTACTACATAGGGGACTTTTCTATGTGTACCAAACAAGGGGGCGTCGTCATTTTCACACATCTCAACAAGGATCATACTCGTTACAAAATTACACTTCATAAACAAAGAGGGATCGCGTAGTTCAGTCAATATCATTCGATTGTACAGATTTTATGAGCTTGTTACATTATGTGCTAATGTCGCCGCCTGTCAGCTAGCCTATGCCCATCCCCCATATGAGGACACATGGCGCCAACAAAGGCCGAATGAACAAAAGCACGCTTTCAGTAATGCTCAAATTCGTTATATACCCAACTACCACTTATAAAACACCGCTTTTTCGACTATATGCCCTGGACTTACCCCGCATCTTCTTCGCCTTTACTGGCGTCAATCTGTCCACCTTCTGAGGTTCCATTCTGTGAATCTTCTTCTGGTGCGTCTTCTTCTACCTTTTCGTTAACAGCTTCTTCCTCCTCCTCTGGCTGTTCCGCGGGTTCTTCGCAGTTGAAATGTTCTTCACCCTCGTTACCATTTTCGGATGTCTCCATAAACTGCTGTTCGGTTTCTGACATCATGATCTTTTGCAGTAGTCTGAAATTTTAAAGACGCATCATAATCATTAGCTACCGTTAAGTAAGTAGTTAGAAGCTAACCAGTTAGCAACCTAATAGGCTACTGGTGACTTAGCGGTAGCTAGCCGCCAAAGCAAAAAGGTGGGTGGATCTCCAGTCGGATGCTCAGTATTACTTTAAGTCCATTCATCTGAGATAGTCCAGAAATGTGACTACCCTGGTGGACTTAAAATGTGTTTATCACCAAAACAAACGGTACAGTAGTAAATCAAGGAGCTAACCGAGTTTAATTGGTGAAGGATTATTGATATGAAAGCATGAATCTGCCGAGCCTGCTAGTTAGCGCAGCTAACGCTGCATTGTTAACAGCTAACGGTAACCTACGTACAAGAAAAAAATAAATTACCGAGGTTTACTGCATAGCGTTTCGCAAAAAACTCGATACGAAGCAAAAAGAAACAACCAACGAACAAATCTTTCATTACACCCGAGTTGGACAACAGCATCTCTAATAAATAATGAAAATATCACCATGGTTTCAAAGATTTGTTAGCTTATTGGCTAGCTTGCTAAGCAGCGAATCCCGAATATAACGTAACATCAGCTTGTTCACATCCTGAGCATTCTTTCATGCATACTAAACAATCTTCTTTAAAATTGTTAAGACAAGTGTCGATTAAAAGCCATTTTACGCAAAGCTAAACAAATAACAGAATAAAGGCTTACCCTGTGGAATAATTCAGCCGGAGCAATCTCGTTAAAATGGACTCTCCCCTGCACCGCCAACTCGTGGCAGCATGGATATCTAACCGGATGAAAGTGCCCCCTCAATAACACAAAACTTGATTTGGTAACTGAATGCCCGGGGTGATAATAGTGCTTTTCAATTGGCCAGTAATACAAAAGGTTCCCGCCCCTCTGACGTATTCCCATACTGGTCTGGAACGAAATGTTCCAGAGGAGTAAGTGGCCCTGTCTCATGTCATCTTATACAACCATACCTTTATATTACTCTTTTATATGCAGTACCAAATACTCGTAATATGAACATGATATATTTTTCTTAAACATGGAATGTTATTCGACTCTTCGTGAAATGCTTTTGGGCCATGTATAGACAATCCTTGCATGTAAATAAATAGGCCTGTTGCACCAAATGAGCAGGCTGTATTTATAAATCATATGCTTGTTTACAGGGTATTACTCCGTAACTTCTAATAAGGTTTTGCAGTTTTACCAATGTAATGTTCAAAAAGTGCGTTTACATTGTTTATAGGGGATCTGTTAGTGTCCCAAAATACAAACGCACAACAGGTTTATTGGAAACATTCTCAAATTTAAAGGCATTAAGGTGATTTTGATCTTGCGCTTCTAAGAGTTAGCCTTACAGCCGAATTTAGAACAACAGTAGGCCTACACATTCATTTGGTTTCAGGCTTGTGCTGGTGGGGCTGAAAGTTGCAGAATTTAGATCCTATCAGCACCGCAGAGCTGGCAATGGCCTACACTTGTGTCTCCTAGCCTATGACATCAAAATCCCAAAGTCTTATTCTTTCTTTCCAAACAAAATGTTGGCTTCTGGTTTAACTCTGATGTATGTCCCAATCAATCAATGAATTGTTATGTAATGTAGCTTTACTCAAACAATAGTGTAGGTGGTTTTGTGTGAAACGGTCATCCAGCACCGAGGCTGGACCACACGTGCAATGTTTTGCATTTGGCATAACAGGGCTAAAAGTTGGAACTGTTTAATAGAGCACAAAATGATCAAAGACAGGGACAGCTCGGGGAATAATAATAATAGCCTTAATTGTGCCTTATCTTTCTGCTACATGTTCAATCCTGTGATCAAACCCTAATATCTATATTTGATGGATGCACAGCATAAGGAGCTCACATCATGCAGCCTCCCATGCCTATAGATGACATTGTACAAATCGACCTACCTTCAAGCCTGATGTGCACTTTAAACTGTTGCAAACATGCATCTTCAGCATCAGCACATAACTACCAATCATGATGTTTATTTAGATATATAGAGCTGCCATTTAACAGAGGCCTTGACAAATCCTTTTCATTCGATACTTAGGGTGGATTGCCCTAATGCTGAACATTTTTTGTATTTCAGACTTTGTATTTCAGACTGTAGTGTATTACAATGTTAACGCAACATGGTAAATCTAAACCCATATTTGATCACATGGAAGGTCAGCTTTAATTTTTGTTAATAATTTCACTGCCATTCATTAGTTTGGGTGTCCCACATTAGGCAGTGCCCCACATTAGGACAGTTCACCCTATTCTATGCACTTGCACTGAACATGGATGCAGCAAGTAGCCTTCTCAGAGGGCGGTAAAAGTCAGGGTATGTTGTCATGGAATGACTTGGGCTCATCAGAAACTTTGTCCTCAAAATTTCATTCTGTGGTAGTGTCAAAGTGCTACAGTTCAGTAAACATCTCAGGCTACTTTGTCAACAAAACATAAATTAAAGCCACAAATCATCTAAAGGGTTCAAGGCTGTTCAAAAATTTGCCCAGTGCTAGTATTTAGCCAGGCTTTTGTCTTTTTTTTCAAAAGGACATCTGCAGAATATTTAAAATACCCTGGCTGAACACTCAACCAGTTTATATGACCCGACAAACTGCAAAACAATAGTTGTCGAAAAGTATAAAATCCAATTTGTTGCCTGACTCATTGAAGAGGTCTTGGCGGAGCTTTAGACAACACATCTTAACTAAACATTGAAGTGCATTGCAGCGCAAGGGTAATTTGTGCAGAGAAGACAAACGGAACAAATACTTGGCCATGAATTGTGGACTTCTGAACTTCACAGATACATAGTCTCTTAAGCAGGCCTACAGATACATCATCTGGTCATGATTATGATTTAAGTCTGAAAATGCACAAATAAGAAGTGTTTGTTAAAATGTTTTCCATATTCTCACCCATAGCCAATACGTTTTTTTGGGGTGATGCACTCTCAGAATTACTGTATGCTGATGGTACTTGTCAAGGGCATTGGAGCAGTATTTAAAGCTTTCTACACAGGACTTATTTCTAAGGGAAAGCATGAAAAAGTGGTCAAATATATATCTAGATCACTTAGCAGTACAGTTACAGGCTACCCACAGTTGCTTTGAGCTTGGCAGCATCAGTAGGCTACAATAGTTTGCAGCCCAAATGAAGGCTGACCTAGGGTCACACCGCTGGCCTGTACTCAGTCCACGATTAATCTGACCATTGCAAGTTTCCACTGCTTGTGAATAAAACGGTCTGTATCACTTTCACACACTGATCATGGCTACGGACATGGGGTTCAGCCCTCCTTTGTCTGAAATGGCTCTTGATGGCCTTCCTCCAAACTTCCACCGTAATGTATGGCTTGTCATTCAGACTGATTGTCCCTTCCAAGTGTAGGTGTGACACTGAAAGTCTTTGGCTTTGTTAATGGTAAATGGCCCATTTGTGTCACGTAGACATTCTAATTAGATTAGATCTAAGTTCAACCCACATAGTTAGCTTTAGGTAATAGTCCTGTGTGATTTATAACCATCTACTGACGCAAAGGTTGGTGGATCAGACAATGAATAAATACATTCATTTGATCTGCTCATTGTCTCTCTTCTGGAAATTCTTGGCAGTGCTATAAGACAGTTGCCAGAAGGCCTGTGGAAACTAGCATGTAATTCTTTTCTATGGTGTTTTGTCAACAAGGGTGAATGTCCCTGATATGTATACATATGTACACGTGTAGGAGACATGCTACAGCTTGAGTGTAAGTGTTACCTCTGCTATTTATATCTGCTCTATACATTGCATTTATATCAGGTATTTGAACCACAACCATGCCTTTGCACTTTAGGTTGGTGCTCAACTTATCCAGGTCAACAGACTTTCTGCTTTCAGACTTTACATACTACTGTCATTATCACATGCAGAAGCTACTAAAAACACACAGCAGGAATTGTATGATTTGTTGTGAATGCTAGTGTCCCTGTTGTGTGTTCCATTCATGCAAAAAAAAAGTCCACAAAAAAGTAACCTCTGTGCTACTATTGCACTTACCGAAGTCTGTGGTGGTTTCCCCACCTCAAGTCCCCGATACCAACTTCTTTCTGTACTTGCTGTTCTCAGTTGTACTTACAGCAGATGCATTATCATTATCTTGACGAGGCCAAAAGAGACCTTACAGTACTCTCATCGTTTGCCTTAGCAGCCTCCGTTTCCTAGCCACCACAACCCATTTACACCATCTGCACTAACCTCTTGCTTCCTTATGTTATCTGAGCATGATACACTAAACTTAGGACAGTGACAGGACAGAGGCAATGGCAAAACTCCACAAACACCCAACCCAAGTATGTGTATGTCAATATGCCCTATCTTTAGCTTCTGGCATAACAGCTGCCAAAACAACATGTTAGTGGAACAAGACTGGCATCACACACACAGAAATTGTCCCCGTTCAAAGCCCTCAACCCTATAATACCTCAGTCATTCACTTTCAGTGGAGCTTTTGACAACATTGTCTTCCCTTATGGCTCATGTAGAGCTTTCTGTGGTCATCAGTTTACCCAAGGTGAACAGAGCAAGACTTCTCCCACTGAGAGTACATTTCCACCTACGGCTGTCCCTGACCTATACCAGGAATGTAGTGGAGGCTAAACACAAGTAAACAGAGTTTACCCACCTCTCAAATTTCAGAAAAAGCGTGTATCCACCTCTCGACAGAGTTTATCCACCTATCAGTACAGTTTATTCACCCTGTAGTAGAATGTATGTACCAAACACAATTTCTAACATTCCAAAATCACACTATGTCATCTATATGTGCACTGGAGACCATTAAAATGCACTGGGACTGTTCCAACATAATTTGCATGTCTTTTTAAAACATCTTGTGTTGCACTGTGCTTCCACCTCACTGTGATCACCAAATTCCTAGCTTACCCACCTCTGATTTTACCACTACACCCCTGCTTATGAACTACATCCCTGTAACCTCCAACCTTAACAATTAAAACACACTGTTGCAGGCTCATATTACAGATGCTTTAAACCTGCATTCAATATGTACTTGATTTTCACATTCACATATGACAGATGGGCCATGCACTCTAAATTCATTTACACATTTGCATTTGACCTGGAGTATCTGATATAAATCAATTTCTTTCACAACCCAACCTACATATCCACAAACATATGCAGCACTCTAAATATTGCACCTCCAAATAATAGATACTGCCTGTAGCTATAAACATAATTCACATATCAAACAGTGCTATTTGTATCATTTTTATTATTTTTCATTTTATAACTGTCATCATTTTTAAGTGTGGGGTTGGAAGTCTTACATTTATGGAAGCCCGTTTCCGCCACTTTAAATAAAAGTTTTTTATGAATTGCGAGATAGTATCTCACAATTCTGACTTACTATCTCACAATTCTGACTTATTATCTCACAATTCTGACTTATTATCTCACAATTCTGAGTTACTATCTCACAATTCTGACTTATTATCTCACAATTCTGAGTTACTATCTCACAATTCTAACTTATTATCTCACAATTGTGAGATTCTATATCGCAGTAAAATACCATCTCAACGCGTGGCAGAGAATCATTCATGGGCCAATAGGTCAAATCGTTCGTTAGGTTACAGTCTGTTTTGTTCGCGATTCAAGAAGTCGGTGTGGATTATACTGCATTTGCTTTGATTGTAATACATTAAAACGGAGTGATTGTGGCATACATCATTGTGTACAACTACCACCACCATCCATGACTCTTAATAAGAGACGGACAGTTTCTCTGTCTGTAATTATGCCAGCAATCCAGCATTTCTGATGCATCCATCTGTAGCCGTGTTGTTGACCCGACTGTAGCTGCTGATGGATGAACTCTGCCACCTCGACAACATCCGTTTTATTACGCCTGCGCCTGAGCTGGTTTCTTGTCAAAGTTCTCTGTAAAGTGCGGAGGCTTATTTCAATGCCACGCTCTTCATCTAATAGCGTCCGAATCTCACTTTGTGTGAAACCACGTAGAAAATATCCTTCAATGATCGCATCCATTTTGAATGCCCATGGGAATGTAGGCTAGGGTGTCTGCCCAATGCCTTTAGGCTATCTCACAATTGTGAGATAGTAACTCAGAATTGTGAAATAGTAACTCAGAATTGCGAGATAATAACTCAAAATTGTGAGATAATAAGTCAGAATTGTGAGATACTAAGTCAGAATTGTGAGATACTATCTCGCAATTCATAAAAAAACGTCCATTTAAAGTGGCGGAAACGGGCTTCCATATACATTTACCTGGTCAAATGGAAAATAAATGTCTTTAATCTTGTCATCTTATCATGCGCATGGCTACTTTAGTGCAGATGAAAGACAACGTCCCTCATCTATACCACTTGAAGAGTCCACCAGAGATACTGGATTTATACTCAATTACCCCCTCAATATCTCAGATTAAGTCTGCAACAGCACAGTAAGGGGTCATCACAATCATTTATTAGCTGTATTTATAAGTCTTCATGTTATTTCTGAGTGTTGTGTGTGTATTGTTATAGTAGTACTAGCACTAACACTGGTAGTATTACTACTAGGAGTAGCACTTGTAGTAGTATGTCAGGTACAGTAATAAGACAAAAAACTAATCAAAATAAAATCAAAGTATTCTGGATTTACTTTAGCAAAATCCCTTTTACAGTTTTCACCAGCAACCTGCTGGAAATGATAACAAAACAATGTTTTGTATGTCTCAGAATAGATGGGTGCAGTACAACTTCAATATGTCAAGGCACGGGTGCAGTACTGCACTAAATCTGTTTTATATTCCAAAGACATTGTATGTGTATGTTAAAAGTGTGATACTATGTGCAGATAGAAAACATAATGTCCTTTTCATACGCTAAGCTTGTAACAGACATACAGTAATTAACAAAATGTATGTTTAATCCAATGGGTATTTCAAAAAAATATACACAAATGATACTGAAAACACAAACATACTTAAGACACTATCCTCAATATTTCTAACTATTATAGACATGTTATTTACAACCAGCAATGTGCACATTACTTCAACACCATTACAATCTCAAACTGACCAGATAACAAATGAGTATCTTGATGTTCAAGCAGAATTGTGTTAGGTTCCATGGCGGAGCAGTCTTTATGACACGAATTATTTAAAAAAAAAATAGAAAACAAAACAATGAAACAAAAACAAAAAAAGACTTCACACCCAACCAAAGCATAATCCTAGTTTACATGTTCTGTGTCTTTTGTTCTATCTAAATTTGTCAATGTAATTCATATGAAAATACAGAATTCCTGAGAGTTGAGGTCACTGAAACATAAAATTAAGCTACTTGTTTAAAGCCTTTTAGCCAACTAAGGCCTTGGCGAACACTTTGTTTTTTTGGGAATAAACAGGATATGTGCTGTATCCAACTGACATAATGATATGACACTGTGATTATCTTTATGCTCTCTCTTTTGACCTCCTGTCATCCCCTCAAGAGGTGTAGCAGCAATCTCTGTCTTTCCTATAAGCTCTGTGATTGTGTACTCCCATGATTTCCCATTCAGCTGTCCCGATACAAAACATCACACCAATGTCATAGAACCATCCTTCATTCAAATGTTCAAATGTAGTGCCATAGTCTATGTCAAAACAACAAAAAAACACAAAAATAGACAGATGCTGTATAAATCCACAATATATTAAATACAAAAATGTTTAAAAGGGCAAAACGTGTGTTAGCTGCAAAATATATATCGATATGTACAAATCCCATGCTTCCAAGTCAAAGATCACTGCAAGAAAAGCAGAGAAACGTTAACATTAGATTTTAGACATACAAGATTACAGAAGTCAAGATCTGAGACTTATAATGCTGAGATGGAAGAATGAGAGTACAAACCTTGTTCCAGCATCCTGGTATGGGCAGCCCATCTCGACCCTGCATGAAAAAAACAGACCTGGTCTTAATGGATGCAGGTTTTAACGCATGCCATCCCAACCACTGGCATTCTTGTGGGACAGGAGAGGTGCACCACAGGCAAACACAAGGCAGGCACTTGACAAATTTGCTAACTCCACCAAACCATCAAAATTACCAAGACAATGATGTTGATTTTTCCATTATTCAAAACAACGCTGAAAAATGGAAAAACTTCAAAACGACAATTGAAAACAAACTCCATGCATACATGTCCAAACAAATGTTGCGTTCACATCACTCTGACAATAAATGCAACCGCAACCACAGTCAGAGGCACTGAGGCTCTGGGGATGGCACATACAGCAACTTGGGAGGCTATGATGACCTACAAAGTCAAAAGGCAGTAACTATGTATTTTTTCAAAACTGAGTTTTGACTGGAAATTGACTTTATAACACCTCCTTTGTCTTGTGACTAAATCTCTTGCTTCTTCTTAATTAAAAGTACATAAAGCATCACTACTATTATACCTACAACATGTTTGATTGGGAGTATGGCAACAGTTGCAATGTTTGAGTAGTTACTGCACTTTGCCTTTGTGGGGTGGTATGGTTCTCAATGACATGCAATGTCATGACATGTAAAGAACTTCCAAAACAAAAATGGTTTCACAAAGGGTACACCACATCCAGCTTAAAATGCATAGCTACGCAGTTTGAATCACATCTACTAGTTAGACACACTGGTACCATGCACTGAGAGCCATGGCTAACTGACTGGTGCTGGAAGTATCAAAGGCTCCTGGTTATCTTGGGCCCCACACAGAGACTCACGCACAGCACAAGCCACACACAAGGCCCCCCTGGCAGTGGTCATGGTAACAATTAAGGAAGGACACAGACAGAATTCTGCCCATCAAATTCCCCTGTCGCAGTTAGCTAAGATGAAAGGGAATGAAAGATGTTTTTTTCTGTTTCTTTCTTTCTGTTCAAAGGTGTTTAATATTCATGCACAAATAACTGACATTTATAGAAATATTCAGAATCCCAAATTTAGGAGTGGTATCAAAAATGTAAATCTGTCACACTGATTTCCTTTTCCCAGTATAGTGACACTGGTACATTATGCAATAAGGTAACCACTGCCTGAGGGTTAGTAGGCTGACAATAAAGGGTATCTGGGGACAACTCAGACAACAAAGTCATATACTATACCAGGGGCAGAGGGCGTCGAAGAGTGGCCCTGCTTACCCACCACGTCTTTCACTGGAGGCCTGCCATTGAAATTCATTCAGTCCTGTTATACTCATTTCTGTCTCAATCCTTGCACACTTCTTACAGCCCCCATTCACACAGGACACAAGCACATATCTTCCATGTGGATTGAAATATAATTAAAAGACAAAATCTCTGAAAATGACTTCTGAATCTCTGAAAATATCTATCCTAAGGCCTCACGTCCCAAAGGCTGATTAAAGACATGAGGCTCTGATTCATATTAGTGTCACTGCTGCATCAGTGTTGGAGCAGCAGGGAGCGGATGATCGCATGAACACGGCTCATCAGTCAGTCAGAGAGTCACGTACCACAGGACATGGCTGGTCTAGTCCGGGGGGACCCTGCTCGCCTTTCTGTCCCTTCAGGCCTTTCTTGCCCACTGGGCCACGGTCACCCTATAGGACAGAGATGGACAGTGAGTGCATGTATTCACTAACTATTCCTCCTTGACTTCACTTCCACTGTGTCCACCTACATGCAGTGCAATTGGTTTGTTAGCATGGAATTTAGCCATAACACCCTCTTATGTACAGTAACACGGTTTAGAAGTCACAGTCATTGACTAAAAGGCTTTGAGATAAAGACCACAAGATATAGAGAGAGAGAGAATGATAAAAGGAGAGAAAGAGAGAATGAGAGGGAGATAGAAGACAGAGAATGAGAGAGAATGATAGAGAGGAGAGAAAGAGAGAATGAGAAAGAAAGAAAGAAAGAAAGAAAGAAAGAAAGAAAGAAAGAAAGAAAGAAAGAAAGAAAGAAAGAAAAAAACAAAAAAGAAAGAAACAAACAAAGAAAGAAAGAGAGGAGTGTGGAGTAAGCAAGAAAGAGAGAAGAGTGAGAGAAAGACAGAGAGACAGAGCTGGAGACAGATATGGTAAGACAGAGTTGCATCTGGGCTGATAACAAACAATGGTATTTTATCATAACCCTCATAATTGCATCCATCATTTTGTTTATTTTTAGGAGCCCATCTCCAGCTGGCGGGCTGGTTCATGAATGTAACTGAGTGCGGTGCCAACCTTCTCTCCTCTGGGTCCAATCTCCCCTTTCTCTCCCATCAGTCCTGGAAAACCCTAACGATCAGAGAGACGCTCAGTGCCAATCAAAAAGCCCCAGAGAAGATCCATTCATCACACTAAATGCGACCAATATTAAGCGTGAACCGAAGAAAGGAAAGGAGCTGAATACTTACATCCAATCCAGGCAGGCCTGGCTTGCCCTGTGGGTGCACATATGTAAGAGGAGAATAATAATGAGACAATATTCCTGAACAGACGAGAGTCGGTATTAATAGCATTACAATCAAATTCACGACGTATTAAATATTTATGAAGGGCTGATTTTTACCAGGGCAGAAATCAATTCTGGTCATGCACTGACATGCGTACTGCTGTACAGAGGCGATCCTTGAGTGGATAACATGTACTTACTTTCTCCCCTTTGGCACCTGGGAGACCAACTAGGCCATCGGTACCTGCAGGACCTGGGGCGCCCTGGTGGTCAGGGTGGGAGGAGGAGGGGGAAGGTTTGGTCATGATTAACTCATTCAAATCATCAGTATTTCAAAAACAACAGTGCATAAGGAACGGACACATGGCTCTGTCTCAAGTGCATATTCTGAGGAACGCTGAAGTGAAACTTTGAAAGACTTTCACAGCAGAAGGACTATAACATCACATTACATTACACTTAGCTGACGCTCTTATCCAGAGCGACTTACAGATGTTTATATGGTTTCAGTTACAGTCCCTGGAGCAGTGTGGGGTTGGATGCCTTGCTCATGGGCATCTCAAACATGGGTAGGTGGGATTCGAACCGGCAACCTTCCGATCGCCAGACCAAGACCCTAACCACTACACCACAGCTGCCCCCCACGCCATAGCTGCATCACTTACTCTGGGACCTGGTGCACCGCGCTCCCCGACCTCTCCTTTCTCTCCTCTAACGGCATCGCCCGGCTCACCCTGAAGGCACAGAGTTTAACTTCACACCAACTTCACACCAAATAAACATCCAAATTAACACAACATGAATGCATTATCAGTTAGTTATCACATGTTCCCACATGGGATTTCGTACATGTAAAGGCTGCTGTTAAAAGTTGGGGTGGTCTATAACCCCATTTAGCATGACTGACGCAAGATTCTGGGCTCCAGACCTCAAATTCTCTTAGACCTGGAAAAGCTCTCCGTAATGTATTAGTGGAGAAACAATAACTTCATGCGGAATAATGGATGACACAGTCTGTGCGCCACACAAACTAAAGCACATTTCAAGTGGTTACGCAGTCACAATCTAAAACCTATTTACAACTGCCAACCAAAATTACATATTTTTTGAAAACCAGTTGTCTGTTCATGTCATACATTTTCGAAGAGAAAAAAAGACTACTCTAATTTAAATCCAATGAAAAAGTTCCACGCAAAAAAATACAGTTACTATAGGATGGGTTGGGCACACTTAAGTGTATAGAGTGTTTTGTTTTGGCACACAAATATCCACAGAAATATATATTAAAGTACAACTTTCAAAGCTTTAAATTTTGTCAGCAGAAAGAAGGTTTGTTTTTCTTTACCTTGAGGCCAGGTATTCCATGATGGCCCTGGAAGACAAATCGTTTGTTTAGAGCTCTTACTTCAAACCACATTTACAAGCCAATACAACTCAGCTATGATCCATACACTTACAATCTCAGAAACAATCACTCAAGTGCTCTTTCAGTGTGTTATCCACCTGTCCGGACTTACCTGAAGTCCCTGGGGCCCAGGAGCACCTGGGGGGCCTGGGGGGCCAGGCAGTGAGATGATCTGTGCCTGTGGGGAGGGAGAGAAGCGGACCGGCACAGCTCAGTGAGACAAGGCCTCTGCACTGTGGTTTTATGTAACACTCACTCAAGAAAGCTCCGAAAGGCCAGGACACCTGTTCAGCTTCCCACTCTCTCTTACGCAACTTGGTAAGCTTGCCAAGCGCATGCAATCAAGCTATGGCACAATTCCCTCCCTGTTAGCGCACTGGCCTTGCATACTGTAGGTGATGACAGACTATACTGACCAGGTTGTCCTGAATCCAGGCATCTCCTTTTTCTCCCTTTTGGCCATCCAAACCCTAACAGAGGGATTTGTGCAGGTAAGTGTATCATCGCCAAGTACAAACTCTGAAATTACATTTCTGTTTAACGCAGACAAGAGCCAATTACAGGCTGAAAGGTTGTGAAATATTCACTCAACATTCGCTTAAGATCGTGGCTGAACTGCAGTTGCCATACAAATGCTCTTGGTTCTGTATGTATCCGTTTGTACAACAGTACGTGGGTTTGCACGTGTATGTATGTATGTATGTATGTATGTATGTATGTATGTATGTATGCATGCCTGTATGTATGTATGTATGTGTATATGTATGTATGCATGTATGTAGGCATTTATTCATGTGTGCGTATGTATGCATCTATGTATGTGTATATATACAGTATGTATGAATGCATTTACATATGTGTGCATATATGTATGTGTGTATGTATGTATGTATGTATGTATGTATGTATGTATGTATGTATGTTACATGTTTACATATGTGTGCATGCATGTATGTGTATGTATGTATGTATGTGTCAAGAAAATACTCTCGACTCAGTGCGCTATCAACAAACGGACACAGGACAAGTGTTTCTCAGTTTTAAACTGCCCCAGCGCTGGAGAAGAGAGGGCCAACCGAGGCAAACAGTTGCCTTCCCAGTTTGCAGTCTCTGTCCTTCAGCTAGAGCACAGCTCTTTTATTAAACAGGGAAAAAACAAGTTTCTTATCTTCAGCTCTGGCAGGTGTGCCAACTCCTTAGAAATGGGGAGAACAGGTCTCGCACACACAAGTTACATGTGGAATAATTTCAAGGGCAAGTTAGCAATCATTCTGAGAGCAGAATGTTCTAATCACATGAATATAGGCTTTCAGCTGCACCCTTTAGTCACATACACACACAAGCAGTATGTTTTATTATGTGATAATACAAAAGCATTCTTAATTTTATTTACAGTATGTATGTATGTAGATGATCAAGACTTACCGATGGCCCAGACAGCCCCATCTCTCCCTTCTCTCCTTTCTCCCCGGGGTATCCTGGCCTGCCGTCCTCTCCCCTCTCCCCTCTCTCTCCCTGCAGGCCCTGCCCAGAAAACAGAAAGCCCATTTCCATACCCATTCCAAACAGAGGGGCTCACATTTGAGTCCCATCCTGTGCATTCATGCCAAGCAGTAATCACATGACACGGTCACACAAATACTCCACCTGTGGCCCCTCTGCGCCGTGTGTGCCAGGCAAGCCGGGTTCTCCCTGCAAAAAAACACACACCACACAAACACGCATTACCACCTCACTTGCAATCAAGCGTTCACCCTCAAATCCCCACCAACACATAGCACCAACACAGGAGGGGTACCACAAGAACCAGTTCTACTGCTTAATGCCTTGTCAGGCTGAATAGGTGAAGTGACAAGAGGGTCTTGCCTTGGGTCCTTGGTCTCCCTGGGGGCCTGGAGGTCCCTGGAGGGTAACAGGATTATATTTGCATGAAATGTGTGCACATGGCATTGGGCACACCACACACACATGCACGCACGCGCGCACACACGCGAACACACACACACACACGCACACACACACACATTGAAAAAGGTCAAATGTATGCAGTGCACATGTGTAGTGCATGTGGGTGCCATGTTTGTACAACTCAATCTGAACTTGAGCACGGGATTCTGACTTTTTCAAACTAACTCACCCGTAGAGCATGGTGCAGTTCTCCAGTGAGCTCAAAGGAACCCGGGGCACCCTTCTCGCCAGGATAACCCTAGACAGTGAACGAGAAAGAGTTAAGCAAAATATATATACACACACATACTAACACATCACACACACACACACACACACACACACACACACAGGCACACACACACACCAAACATACACCAGACACAGACATAGACATAGACACATACACACACACACACACAGGCACACCCACACACAAAACTACACACCATGATTCCTTGTAGCCCTGGCTCTCCTAAGTCTCCCTTCTCTCCCTGTAAAAATGACATTCGTCACATTTCGTATGCACAAAAGTTAACATCATATGCACAAAAGTTAACATTGTATCATATTCAATTTATGCACATGCTATTTCTTATAAAGCTGCTTTCAGAGTTTTTAATTCTGAAAAAAAAAAAAAAATGTTGGTCCAGACTTTTTTTGGATTTGACCAGTAACAACTGAGGACCACAGTTTGAAGTTTTCTGTAGAGAAATGCGTTCATACAAGATGAACATGCAAAAATGCACTCACCAAATGAGTGTTTGAACACAAGCCCACTAGTAAATGGCCAAAAAAACTTCACCAAAAAAAAAAACACAGAACCACATCCAGAGGTTTCATTTCACACATACAGCATCTTTGAAAAAAAAAAAAAAACCAGGAGCTCAGGCTAAGTCTGAAAGCAGCTTCGCTCTCCATTTTTTGCGCTGAGCAGAGAGGTAGGGAGCTCACCTTCATCCCTGGAAGCCCATCGATGCCCCTCTCCCCCTGGCCACCTGGCATGCCAGCCTCCCCCTGGAAAACAACCACAAGACACCACACATGAACACACGAGGAGCACCGCACCCATCACCAACCAGAACTGTGGCAGGGGACACATGCCCTCAAAACTGGGTCTCCGCAATCCTAATTTGTCACGGACCAAATACCCAAAATGCCACTATAAATACTCGCGCCATTTGTCAGAGAGGAAGTGATCACAGCACCTTCATTCCTGGGGGGCCCTGCGGTCCTGGTTCGCCATCCTCACCATCGTCGCCCTAAAAAAGGACAACAGCACGAGAGGGTGCACGTGAGTATGTGCACGTTCGAGTGTGCCCACTTGCATGTTATGTGTGTGTGTGTGTACACTGGTGCATGCATCTATTAAATGTGGCTGAGTTATTATGCTGACCTGAATGCCTGGGGGCCCTCTTTGTCCCTGTTAGGAAGTTAAAATGCCGACGTTAAAAATCTATCTTGTGGCGTTCTAGTCTACGTCTAACTCTACGTAATTAAAGTGTATGTGAGCAGTGCAGATAGGAAAGAAACCCAAAAGGTCACCTCAATGCCATCACGTCCTGGAGGGCCCTGTGGAAGACAGACAAGATAAAAACATTACATGAAATCACTTCACAGGAACGCAGGTACAAAGAAATCCTGGGCCTGAACTTTTACCACACTAGCGAACTGCTTTTTGGAATAAGGTTTGATAAACCGAACTAACATCCTTATTGAAGTGTAATGTTAGCATGATGTTAGCCTAATGTTTCTCTGGTTGAGAGCAAAAGCTGGGCTTCTCTTCTCTTCTCTCTAGATCTCTCTGGGCGACTCGAATGGGACAACATCCCAGCATTGACAAGCTTTTCCCATTAAATATTCTTAGTGTAGACCTCTATTTTTTTTTTCGCAGACAAACACAGCCAAGCCTGAAATCAGGCACGGTGCCTGCCTGAATACTATCAGCCCTGTGAACATGAAGAGTTGTGGGGAGTCACCTCTCTCACTGACCACTAGGGGGGAGTATAAAGCTTGGCTGAGGATCTGCTCAGTGACAATACTGCTGAGTTGCAGGCCTTCTGAGTACTTGCTTCACATTCTTTTGTAGTTAAGCACAATTTACCTCACTGGTTAAACAGACCCAGGGACAAAAAAAAAAAAAAAAAAAAAACAACCTCGTAACAGAATACAAGGCTAAGCCCTCTCTTCCTGCCATAAATTACATGGCTTGTATGCCCAAAAACCCAGACTGAAGGCATGGTACAAACACAAAGCCTCTAAACTCTCCCAGTATTGCAACACCAGGCAGGAGTTAGTTGCCTTGAAGGGAAAGTCTCCCTCCTTTTAAGCAGGCATTCTTTAATGGCAACATGCCCTTGGTCGACGAGCTGCTGCCAAATGATTTACATCTCCCAGTCAATCCTCTCTAAGACAACGATATTACATCATTAGCCCCCACATCACAAGAGGCATTTGATGTCTTGGGAAGATATGTCGCACAGACACTTCAAATAGTCAAACAGTCCTGTGCCACCAACATACATATGGCTTAATGATGAGACTTGGTGACAGAGCACGATTCCCTGAGTTATGGGGGCGGACTTCAAAAAAAAAAGCCCGCTGTGCTGGGACAACTCGCGGCGACTGGGTCTGTAACCGAATCCACGAGACGTCAGCGTGTCTTTTCCGCTAACACCACGCGTCTGCTGGGAAAGCCGCAGCCTTATGTCGCTGTTCCCTCGAAAAGGGTAATGAGGTGGGTTTAGTTAGCTTGGGTAAACACAATTAGCGGGACAACAACAGGAAGTGGCCTTTGAGCTCGCTGACCCCGAGACATCTGCGCTCAATATGAACATCAGCTGGAGCTGTCGCATCTGTGGCGCCCTGGGTAGCGCTGTACATGTGTGCGCATACACACACACACACACACACACACACACACATACGCACACACACACATACACACGCACACGCACACACACACACACACACACACACACACACACACACACGCACACACACACGCACACACACGCATGCACACACACACACATGCACACACGCGCACACACACACACGCACACGCACGCACACACACACACACACACACGCACACACACACACATGCACCATGTTTCGGGTTCATCCTGAAACATGCCTGACATGCAATATAAGGGAGCTTTGGATGGGGGGGGGGGGGGGGGGCGACATTCCCTCATTGTTTGCTTTCTGTGTTTGTTTGTTTTGCGGAGCACTGGGTTTCTTGGCCCGTTTAAAGGCGGCTCTGTGAGAGGAGCCTATATCACTCTCAGATCAGATCTTCCCTTGGAGGAGGCCCCCAGGAGAGGGGGATGGGCGCTGTAATGCTCTGTAATGGAGTGTTTAATTGTGGTTACTGATGGTGAGTCATTAGGCCTGAGTGAGAGCCATGAGTCTGACGCGCTGCCCTTTCACTCTCCGACCGCAGCACCTGCAGCACAGAGCTGTGTCTGTATCTGTGCATGTGTGTGTGTGTGTGTGTGTGTGTGTGTGTGTGTGTGTGACTGTATGTGGGTGAGTGTGCGTGAGAGAGAGAGAGAGAAAGTGCAGATGTGTGTGTGTGTGAGAGTGTGTGCATGTGCAAGTACATGTGTATGTGTTAGTGCGTGGGTGTGTAAGAGAGAGAGTAAGTGCAAGTGTGTGTATGTGTGTGTGTGAGTGTGTGTGTGTGTGTGTGTGTGTGTGTGAGTGTGTGCATGAGCAAGTACATGTGTATGTGTATGTGTTAGTGCGTGGGTGTGTGTGTGAGAGAGAGAGTAAGTGCAGGTGTGTGTGTGTGTGTGTGTGTGTGTGTGAGTGTGTGCATGAGCCTGTGCATGTGTAAGTGTCAGTGTGTGGGGGTGTGTACAGTATGCGTGTGTGTGTGAGTGTGTGCACGAACATGTACATGTGTAAGTGTCAGGGTGTGTATGTATGTGTGTGAGTGTGTGCATGAGAGAGAGAGTAAGTGCAGGTGTGGGGGTGTGTACAGTATGTGTGTGTGTGTGAGTGTATGCATGAGCATGTACATGTGTAAGCGTCAGTGTGTGTGTGTGTGTGTGTGTGTGTGTGTGTGTGTGTGTGTGTGTGTGTGTGTGTGTGTGAGAGAGAGAGAGAAAAAGTGACTCATGACCTGCTGGTCCTCCTCACAGTAAGGCAAACACACATGGGGACGGTACGTACCGGCTCTCCGGGGATGCCCCTCGGCCCATCTCTCCCGGTGTTCCCTGGGGGTCCCCGGGGTCCTGGGATCCCTGCTGGCCCTGGAGGGCCCGGGGGCCCTGCCTGGCCTTGATCCCCCTGAGATACGGACAGCAGTGTGGGTGGGTGGGTGGATGGATGGATGGCACATAAAATAATATATGCAAATGTATGTGATGTAAGTATGAAAAGACTACGTAGACATCAAGTAAAACATTTCAATGAAGTGGACTTTTAATGCAAAAACCATGGTACAAAATAATGGTAGTGATATCAATAAAAAACACAGCTGCATGCAAGTAATTTTGTGTGTGTCAGCTGTGACTTTTCGAACTACTGTGAGGCCCTTTAAGTCCTGTCACAAAGATATTGGTAAGTGGAGAAAGAGTGCAAACTCCAAAGTGTTAAGAGACAGCCCAATATAGCTACAGCACTGAATTTTTGTGGGTATTGTTATGGCACTGTGTATAAATACAGTTCGGCCAATTATTTTTACAAAAGGGCCCCCGTGTTAACAAGAGAAAAAAACTATTTCTATTCTCTAGGTCTGGCAGGTTTATAATTGTTTTAGCATCCACAAAAACAAAGCAATTCATAGAAATAGCCTTTATGAGAGGGGTTTAAACGTTCCCCTCTCGGTTTTAATTGGAAACAGCCAGGGGTCCCAACAGGAAAAAAGACAGTTATAAAAGAACTAATAGCGGTGAGTGGAGAGGCCAGGAGAGTGAACACATGCAGGAGTTGAGCAGAACAGAGAGAGAGGGGGGGGGGGGGGAGAAAAAGAGAGGCAGAGAAAGGGGGGAAGAAAGAAAAAACGATACTGTAAGACCAGAGCCAAGGCATGCAAAAAAAGGCTCGCTCTACCTTCAAAAGGCGCCTTGGAAAAGCATGCTGGTCAGCTGAAAGAAAGCTGTGGTCATGTCGAGGGAAGACCATCTAGACCCAAGAAGCAAAGGAACAGAAACAGAGAGGAAATGGAGAGGGGAAAAAAAACAGACTCTGACAACAAAAGGAGCGCTAATGGAAAGATGACAGTCGTGACTGACAAAGCCTTTCTCTCACAACAAGAGGAAAAGCAAGAGCATCTGAGAGTAAAAGGCACAGTTTGAAAAAAGGACAGATGAGAAGAGAGAAGAGAAGGCCGCCGAACCCCATCAAAGACCTGCAAACCGAAAGGCCTCCATAGGAGAGGCGGTATGGCCCCCGACACAGAGCTGCACAGCCTTGGAGACGGGGAGAGAGACATTGCTGGGGGAGTGTGGGTGGGTCTGTGTAGGGTGGAGGGTGGTGGGGCAGATGGAGAACAAACCTTCACTGTAAGAATCTGATTACTGAGCAGGCCTGCTGAGGTGGCATACGCAGGGGGTCCCTGGGAATGAAAGGGTGAAAGCAGCAAGAGTGGTGGGGAGGTAAATGAGATAGATAGATAGATAGATAGATAGATAGATAGATAGATAGATAGATAGACAGACAGACAGAGAGACAGACAGACAGACAGACAGACAAATTGATAGACAGACAGACAGACAGACAGACAGACAGATAGATAGATAGATAGACAGACAGACAGACAGACAAATGGACAGACAGACAGACAGACAGACAGACAGATAGATAGATAGATAGATAGATAGATAGATAGATAGATAGATAGATAGATAGATAGATAGATAGATAGATAGATAGATAGATAGATAGATAGATAGATAGATAGATAGATAGATAGAGGTATAAAGGTATAGTACAGGATGGGGGAAATCAAAGATCAAGAGGCAGAGGGAGAGAGAGATTGTTTGTTATGCACAGTTAAGGTGTGGGCGGATGTGGTGGAGTGGGGTAGGAATGTGGGGGGTCAAAAAATGTGCCAATCTCAATATCTGGGTTCGGTGCGACTTTCTTTCTGGGGCACAGACTAAGTTGCGGCGCTGACCACTCTAAATGTCATAACAGTTTGGGTCTGCTGATACCACCCTTTCTGCGACGGCGACCGAAATAACTCTGAGCAGAGGAAGAGACACATAATGGCCATGAGGTTCGCATTGGGGCTGTGGTTTGAGAAGATCGCTGTGGTCACTGAGAGTAAAATCACATTTTCCCTGGAGTGATTTTTCTTTTTCGCTCTCTTCCCACAGCGACGCTGCCTTTCGAGTGCACTTCACAACAGCGACGATGAAACCCAGATCGCTACGCCCTTAAAGCCGTCTAACAGACCTGGAGCAGTCAAACATGTGCGTTGCTCCCCCACATTCCCTCACCATTAATGGTACGTACTGCAAATGATAAATAAAAAGAGCAGAACGCTGTTTGATGGAGAAACAAACAAGCATTTACAACAAACAACAAATGAAGAAAAAACATTTTAAAGGCTTGGCCGCAACGGGCCTGCAGCAATGGCGTGTCAGCATTGACAGTAATGGATGGTATGAACGAGGCAGAGGGGTGACCCTGGGCCGTTCTTAATTCGCTCCATTCAAGGGTGCAGGGGTCAAGTACAGACGAAAGGCCACAGGCCCACCTGTTAAGTAGGCTTGGGTTACACAACAATTTGCCATCTGCGAGAGGAAAAAACTCTGTCAGAGTTACTTTTTTTTTGAAAGAAAATGAAAAAAAAAAAATGCTTTTATTGACTTCTGGTGTAAGTTGCAAGGTTCTAGCAGAAGAACTTTCATGTGATTCCAGTAACTCCCTCCAACTTACTGTTGAAAATAAAATTTCACAGGGGGGCTAACTTCCCTTTACTGCAAAGTTCTTTCTGGGTGTGTTATTAATGGGATGTCGTGGTTTCTGTGCGCTTAATGGTATCGTATTGTTTAATGACTCCGGGACAATTTCCATCATCAGTGAATATCATGGACAATATGCAATGCAAACTATTCAAAGCATTCTTCAGCATAATCACTTTAAGAGGTGGGCCAGGCCAACAGCAACTGTTTCTAATAGAGCCAATTTGGCTCACGGGTGATGGAGCCTGCAGGTCAGTGCCATTAAACAGGCTAAATGGCAGGCTCTGGGATGGCTATGGATGTTATAAATAGAAAAGCAGCACGACCCCTTTTGGCCAGATTCCTGATTGGTTACGGACTACGTTTTCTCCCTTGGGGGGATCGGGTGGATGGAGCGAGGGCTAACTGGAGGGAGTGCTGGGGCCGGTGGAGGGATACTGGTCGGTCACTATCCATGCACAAAGCCCACCACCACCACCAGCCCCACGAACCGCTGTGGTACCTAAGTGCGGGTGGAAATTCTGCCCTACAAAGGCAAGAGTGCAGTAACTACACAAACATAGAAATGCCTTTAAAGTTGCCATACTGCCCAGTCAAACATGTTGCAGGTATAATAGTGGTGATGCTTTTATGTACTTTCCTTATAGGAAGAAGCAAGGGATTTAGTCAGAATACAAAGGGGATGTTATAAAGTCAATTCCAAGTCTAAACTCAATTTGACAAACCATGTAGTTACTGCCTTATGGCTTTGTAAGGAAGAATTATTGACCAATGATGGCAGAGACGCCAGAATTGACTAAAGCAGCGGATGTGGACACATGTCTGCGCAGCTCTAGAGGGACTCTGGTTCAGTCTGTGTACTCACCCTGGGTCCTATGTCTCCCCGGTCACCCTGAGAAAGAGAAGCAAAAAGACACAGAAAGAAAGAAAAGAACGAACGAGAAAAGGGAAAAAAAAAAAAAAAGACAGTCAGTTTTGGCCAATCGTATTTGACACAGGCACCACACGAATGACATCTAATTCGATCCCCTGTTCTTAAGAGAGACCATTGTTCCAGAATGCCTGTAATGTTGCGGGTCTGGTCTTCATTATGCCAAAACATTTATTACAGTGCTTTTATAGCGTGGTGTGCTGTACAGTAATGCACATGGACAGTTTTCATAACGTACCTTTTCTCCTTTTATTCCTGGCAATCCCTGGCAACATAGAGGAAATAAACAGGGGGATCAGGAGCCAGACTCGCATGAACGGATAAAAATCTTGAACCACCCTACCCCACCCCACCCCCACTGTCCACCCCCCAGAATCCCCACCCCCTGCCCCCCTCCCCCCACCCCGCCTCCAAAAGTCCTTTGTTTCCAAAGAACAGTTTCATGCTCCTTTTTCCAAAAGGCACACAGTTTCACGGTCCTTTTCAAAATTAGCATACGGGACGGCTAAGTTGTTATTTTTGTAACACGCAATTGTTTCTACATACTTACTCGAGTTCTCACCAAGGACCGAGTCACGCCCAGAAACACGTCATGGGGTGCTCTGCTCTGCTGTGCTGTGCTCTGATAGCTTTTCCCCATGTGCACATTGAGACCGTAGGCACATTTAAGCCTTGCGGGCGGCTCTCCTGATTACGATTAATCCTGTGAAGTCGCCCACGCTCACGGGGCCCCCGGTGTGGATGCGTGTGGCGATGGAGCTGACGTCCATCTGCTGATATTGTCTTTAAAAAATGAACGGGCCCCTACGCTTTATAGCCTCTCTGATAGAGCTCAGACATATGGACGGCATTTAAAAATGTTTCGGGACGCCGGCGCTGTTTCAGGTCCGACTCCGGGCCCGTTTCTAATGCATTTCCCCCATGTGTGTGAACTAAACCCCTCGAAAAGCCCAACCCTTATATGCTTAAGATTACTCAAGTAGAAGGGAGATCTCTTACATAGCCCCACACAGGATGTGCTAATAGAATGATTTGACATGAACTCAAAAGTGGCGGTGGCAGTGGCAGCGAGGAGTTCTGTATTATCGGAAAACTGTGAACTGTTTAACAGGCATGCCAAAACCTTGCGAACACCACAACCTACAACCCATCTGGCACCGATAAAAGCTCGCCAACATGTTAACCAGTGTCTTTTGGCGATACAGTTGGCCATGTCATGCCGTGGAGGCTTTTGTTACATCTTGGCCCAGAACACAAAGTTCCACACAGCTGTACGTACCCTTAAGGGCTGATGGAAATGACACATGCTGTATGTTTACCTGTTCTGCTTGTGACCACATATTATTGAATGAATTGGACGCTGACGCCAAATCTGGTGGCCTACAGAAACACACCTTAAAAAAGTGGCACTCTATTGCTTTGTGAAGCCAGATGATTGGCTTTGGGACAAGATTCAAGGCCCACCTAGTGAAAAGGCACGAAGTAGGTTTCTTCTTGCAGGCATGAAGCCACAAAACATGACTGGTTTTCACAGGCTTGGAGTGATTATAACCTGTTTATTAGTTTCTTCTGGTTTCGATGTGTAAACGCCTTTGCTGCTAATGTGATGGGTTTTTAAAGAGTCTCTTTCCAAGCCTGATGCAGTTCATTTATTTTAGTATGTATGTATGTGTGTGTGTGTGTGTGTGTCTGTTTCTGTGTGTGTGTGTGTGTGTGTGTGTGTGTCTGTTTCTGTGTGTGTGTGTGTGTGTGTGTATATGTGTGTGTGTGTATGTGACACTTTTCACCATTCAAACAAGCCCACTCTCTGCGGCCCCTCAGACATAAACACACACGCATGACAGGGAGATTAATCTGGAGGGACTAGATTGCATTTGCAGCCCTGAGAGAGACTGCAGCAGAGGGCCTTAAGACACTAAGCCCTGAGAGAGACTGCAGCAGAGGGCCTTAAGACACCAAGACAGCAGTCAGAGGAGAGGAGCTGCCCTGAGAGAGAGAGAGACTGCAGCAGAGGGCCCTAAGACACTAAGCCCTGAGAGAGAGACTGCAGTAGAGGGCAATAAGACACTAAGCCCTGAGAGAGACACTGCAGTAGAGGGCAATAAGACACTAAGCCCTGAGAGAGAGAGACTGCAGTAGAGGGCAATAAGACACTAAGCCCTGAGAGAGAGAGACTGCAGCAGAGGGCCCTAAGACACTAAGCCCTGAGAGAGAGAGACTGCAGCAGAGGGCCCTAAGACACTAAGCCCTGAGAGAGACACTGCAGTAGAGGGCCCTAAGACACTAAGACAGCAGTCAGAGGAGAGGAGCTGCCCTGAGAGAAAGACTGTAGCAGAAGGCCCTAAGACACTAAGCCCTGAAAAAGAGACTACAGCAGAGGGCCCTAAGACACTAAGCCCTGAGAGAGACTGCAATAGAGGGCCCTAAGACACTAAGGCAGCAGTCAGAGGAGAGGAGCTGCTGGTGATGTGCTCGAGGGGTAGGGTCTGTCTGCTTGAGTGTCTTATCACGACGGCGAGTGCTAACTCGAAAATCGTTCTCCTCTTTAGCGGTTTTGTGGAAGCTCTGCGCTGATGCTCCATGTCGAGATGCATGGGATAAAGCCATGGCTGCTGGGGCTGTTTGAGATTCAGTTGAACAGTCGTGCAGTTTAACTGACTGCACGCAGAACGATAGAAATGCAAATGCAATTGTTTGACCAGCAGATGGCTGTTAGTGGAAATGGCTGTAGATGATTTGTGCATTGTGCAAGTGCTTTACTTCTACAATTTTCTGCCCTGAAGACTGCCTGACAGTAATTTCAGCCATGCAGTCTTGTCAACTCTAATGTAGAGGACACTAACTAAAGTTTCTTTCATGCAACAAAGATACTTCACAACTGGTAGTCTATTCATTTCATGGCCTTCCATACGTTTAATTTATTCTATTATGAAAAACATAAACTAATTTAACATAAATTCTAATTTGGGCATGTAGGCTCATTGTACTTTCGCAGTCTGTCGATCATAGCTGAAATACAGCAAATGTCAATGGAAACTACAACAGTGGGTGAGACGTGCTATTTACAAAATATACATAAATAAATAAAGTCTTTTTTTCACATATTTGGTATTCCCCTTTCTGACACAGATGAGCTGGTCAAACACACATGTTGCTGTTATCCCACCATCTGTCTGAGGAACATATTTCACTCTTTCACTGTAAACACCATCGACCCTCCAGAACATTTGTTTCATTGTGTTCATGATTGTGTTTACATAAACTCTGCCAGAGGCAAAGCACTTAGGAGCACTCAGACAAAGAAAACGGAGGTCCACTTACCTGACTTCCCTTCGGCCCAGGTAAGCCCTGATAGCAAAGCAGAAAAAAAGAAGAGTTTTTTTTGACATTTAGACAAGCGTAAAAAAAAGTAAACATTAACATGGAATTTCATGCCTCAGGAAGTTCTGCAACCCACAGGCCAGTTAGGACAACCACTTCATGACACATATATATGTCACAGCCAGGGTTACAAACTGACTGAGCCGGCAGCAGAAACAAACTCTTTATTATGTCCCATTTAACACTTTATTCTGTGCCGTAATCTGACAGTGTGATGACAGATGTGGATACTCACTGGCTTCCCGTCCATGCCGAGAGGGCCCTGGATGGAGAGAGGGGATCAAGGACACGCGCGTTATGACAGGCAAGTGCAGAGGAGCACATGTCTCTTGGGGGCTTGCACCCCCTCACCCCCCCCCCCCCTCTTATGAAAGGTCATCTAAGAACATTCACATCTGTGCACTGTCAGAGGAATCCAGGCAGACGGGGCATGTTCCCACACTGATAGGACCCAGCAAAGGGTTTCAGATTGCACTACTTAAGGGATTACTTTACTTAACAGAGTCCCTTCCACCAGCAATGACCCTTCCCCCACCTCCTCATTTCAGACACACACGTGTGTGTGTGTTTGTGTGCGCGTGTGTATACAGAGCAACGTAACAAAGTGCAGAGGATGCGAGTGATTGTAGGCAGACAGTGTTTTTTATTTTATCTCAGCACGTGTGTCCCTCTGACCCCCAGCCTAAATGGTCCTCTGATCAGGTAGCCGTCAGTGAGTTCGGAGGGCTCTGATCCCCTCATAAGGGGGCCACCTGGAGATGCAGCCCAGATGTGTGTGTGTGTGTGTGTGTGTCTGTCTGTGTGTTGGAGTGTGTGTGTGTTTCTGTGTCTGTGTAGGTGGGTGTGTGTGTGCATGTGTCAGAGTGTGTCGGAGTGTGTGTAGGTGTGTCTGTGTCTGTGTTTATGTTTCCCAGATCATAGCATGTGGGAGCTGAATAGTTTCGGACAGCCCTGTTGACAACGACCACGCTGACCTGAAGCCCTGAGCTCAGAGCTCCACAGGCTCTCTCTCTCTTTGCCATACGGCTGCTGTTGCCACTGTTGTCATGGAGAGCACAACTCTGAGTATCGCATCAGTTCCAGTAAGATCACTGGCTCAGTGTCAACCCTGCTTCGCATTACTACGCACACGTGGGTCAGGGCACAGAGTGAAGGTTCCCAACAACAAACAGAGAACAACAGAGAAGAAACAGAGCCCAAATGGGGCTGATTTTCATATTCATAAGCCAGTGCTGTGAGAAGCTGCTGATGAGGCCGAGTGCTTCCTCCCGTTGCCTAAGGTCTGGGTTAAACCCCTCAGCAAGGCCTGCTGATTAAAGAGAGCAGAGGGGTCGCTGTCCACCGCAATCATGGTGCTGAAAGGTCTTAAGAGAGGTGACCCACAAACGATACTCAGATGTACATCTGGTGAGTTCGGTGTGTTTGCAAGGAGACAGAGACAAATAGGACCAAACAAGCAACAAACATCTAACTTTTCTTTCAGAACAGCCTGTTGATAGACTTGTTTCTTTGTTTTCTGTCTTTTGGCGTTGAGAGATTTTTTTGTGGTTGTATTTTTCATACATATTATGAGGTTGACACAGCAGGCCACCTGCTCTCTCTCTCTCTCTCTCTCTCTCTCTCTCTCTCTCTCTCTCTCTCTGGCCAGATTTGTTTATTTTCAGAAACTAAACACTTGCTCTTTCAGCTCACTATATGCATGGCTTCGTTTCGGTAACACAGGGATTCGGGTCGTCAAGCGACCCCTGTTAAAAGCGCCGCAGTCAGTGCACCAGTGAATAATTCCAAACCGGCCCTAATGCCTGACATAAACACAGGCCCCGGGCAGCGCAGAAGAGAAAGCAATGAGTGCACAGACAGACGCTAACGCACCACGAGAGCAACAGCGAGAGCGAGAGATGGATGGAGTGTTTGCCGATCGCTGGGAAGGTAACTGGAAGTCCGGTGAGGCCTAACATGTGGCTCTGCGCAGCACATCCAGCTTTCCACTTTCCCTCGGTTGTTATTATTGGACCCACTTCACAGACGTTTGCATTTCCCTGTTGATCTTACGGCAGTGCGAGGGCTGCCAAGGCATGCAACCAGTTGCATCTGGACCCAGTTGTCTGCAGAGGTAGGCTATGGTCTTCGACTGTTCCCTTTACGTGTTTTTATGATATGGGGGAATTAGCCATTCAGGACAACGGCCATAATGCTGATGCATGGTTGCAGAAACCAACTGCATGTTGATGGAATGTATGTTAAGTACTGATATAGCCCCTGTTAATTATCTACTCTTTAAGATGTAGCTGATAAATTTCCAAGGGTTTGTGAATTAACACATCATAAAAGCAGCAATTTTCTTTCATCAGGCAGATAAATTACTGTGCATTAAAATGATATACTACATAAACGTTGATCATAAAAAAAGATAACCTCTCCACATATGCTGACCAAATTACAATCGCACGTGCTGAGAGCAGAGTAATGTGCTCAATTAAACATGCTCTTTAAAACTGTTGTTCTGTTTAGAACCACCAGGTGTTGCTCTGTCGCAGCACTAGGTCTCATTACTCCAGCAGGACTCTGAGTCAGAGCACTAGAGGAGGCCCGTGGCCAAGGCAGCGCCGTGGCCAACACTGATGACGGAGCACAGCAGATGTGAGAAGCTCTCTAATTAGAGGAGGAGCAATGAAATGCACATTACCGGATAGCCGTCCCGTCCTGGTGTGCCCTGGTTGGATTAAGAACAAAACAAAACAAAACAACACAAAACCTGGATTAGGATTAAGTCACAAAAGGATTACTTTGTTCAGAAATATGAGACAATGGCACTGTGAATGGAGAAGCTTCAGATGTGTATTCCACACGTATTTAAAAAAATAAACAGTTTAAATCCTGTCTATACAAGAAAATCTTTTGGCTATCATGCATTTTATTCGCTTGAAGCTAGTGGCCATGCTCACTCATCCTGAAAACCTCAAGCTCTCAAACCCCCATCAGCAAAACCAAAGTGTGGGATGCAGCATGTGAACACATTCCGCTGTTCTGTGCCTGTCTCTGTCTATGTATATCTTTGTTGTCATCGTTATGTGACACTGCGTCTGCGAAAGGCATAACAAGCTGGCCTGAGATGTAGCGATCTGCCCTCTGTGGCGTCATAAAGTTCCCAGTGGCTGCGAAGAGCAACATTTATAAGGACATCTGTGTCTCAAAGTCAAAATCTCTGACTGCGGCCTCCCCCAGCTTCCCTCCCTCTCTCTCTCTCCCCCCACCCCCGTCCCACTGATGCCTCTATTTTGTAACACTTTCATCTGCTGTTCTCATAAAAGCAACACATAATCAATTCCAAAAGTCAGAGTGATAGAAATCCGTCTCGGCGTGGCCAAGGTCTACGCCATTTGCCATGTCATAAGGTGCCAATACCCAAGGCCACATGTAACTCAACCAATTGACACCTGGTCCAAGGACGGCCCCAGGAATGTTTTTACTTCAAATCATTCCGAGTTTGCCGTGGGACTTTACTTACACACACGACTGCCCCCCACCACACACACACACAAACACACACGCACACAGACACACAGACACAAACACACACACACACACACACACACACACACACACACACACACACACACACACACACACACACACACACAAGGGACATGTGGAATGGCAGAGTGCATTTCACAGCAGATCAAGATCAATGTGGCGTCAACGAGAAAACACATCAGTTACCAATCAGTGTCATTTCATTGGACACTTTTTTGTGTGAAAAAGTATGTATTCTGTCAGTTGCGTATTTTCCATGCCAGCTACATCAGATTAGGCAATCATGGTTGAAACAGAGGCTTTGTTGGAAGAGGCATGATGGCAGTTGATGCATATCCCCCCTGGGCCCTCAAAGGACTGTGGCCCAATAGATGTGCAGTATCAATGACACAAACAAACAAAGCCAGTTTTTGTACGTTACCAAGACGACCAAGACAAGTTACTCACAGGCGTTCCTGAAACACAAGAAACAGATACATGAAGACGTATTGGTTAGACACATTCTGTGGCAACACATAACCATGGTGGAAAACCTTAATCACAAGGCATCAAATCTGCACTGCACGCTGCTTTGTAACTGGTTCTACATTTGTCCAAATGGTCAAGGTACACTGCATGAGTCATGACTGGTGTGGTCTAAACATCACCAATCTATACAGCATACGATTGCACGGCAGTAACAGTTTCCATAAACACAGGAGTGGATAAAAGAGAATAATCGAATTATTTTGTTAGTTTTACTCAGATAACTACATCAACCGGACATATATTAACTATGTTTGGGTAAGCAGTTATGCAGGTTATAATAATTATGCCTTACAGTTGATTGAATAAATTAAAGCATGGCATGTATTTATGAACCTTGACGTCATGGTGTTATTAGATTTCAACTCTCCATGAGGACAAGAACACACACACACACACACACACACACACGCACACACACACAGCTGGAAAGGCCATTGCAACTATTACTATGGAAACAGTGGCTGGTGTACAGAATCATATGAAGATTGGCTGAAAGACAACTCTTCACATGCATATACAGTATAAGCACGCCAGTACCATCATCACCTGATTTCTCTTCCCTAATAACGCCTACATTTTTCCACTAGCATTCTCCATTCACCTAAACACCAGCCCCCCTTTGGCTCTCTTACAGTACCTGGCCTCAAAATGCTAGAAACTGCTGACAATGGCCGACGTTAAAGGAAGCCTTGCCGACCTGACTACCTGGGGGATCTTTAAACACGCTGCAGTTTCCCTAGCTCCTGCCAGACCTTCCACACGGCTCTGCAAGTTTCACCCGCCCCACATTTATTACTTCACATCCTCTGGTGGCCAGCGAGGCCGCAGGTCTGCCTGCGCTCATCTGTAAAGGTAGAGTTACACCAGCAGTGCTGTCTTTGCGCTGCCTCTCACGTCCCCGCACCCAGCTTAGCGCGGATGACCAAAGCATCATGGTGCTGCGACAGATTTGGTTTCAGTCCATTTCCTGATGCCTGCGTGACCCGCCATGTTCTGTCAGGTCTATATTTGCATCGGGCGCAGACAAAGAACATGTTTGTCCCCGACACCCCCTTTGCTTGTATAGTCTTCATGTGAAGTTGGAAGGGGGGGGGGGGGACTGACCACAACAGAGTGGACACCGGGGCTCTGTAATAGTTACAATTTAAGCCCTTCAAGTTTGGCCACATGCCCCAAAGTCAATTTATGTGGGGAGAATGGCTGTTTACGGCCCGCGCTGATGTATGCAATAACACGGGTCAAAAGCACGGAGACAAAGCCTTCCCCAAATCATTGCTGAATTGTTTACATGGGGGTGGAGGGGGGATCGGAGGCAATGACCGGACGCGGTGTTTCTACGTGCCATAGCTCTCTCTCTCTCTCTCCCTCTTCCTCTCTCTCTCTCCCCCTTTCTCTCTCTCTCCCCCTCACTGCTGGCATTGTTGTGGGCA
Organism: Coilia nasus; assembly: GCA_027475355.1. Lineage (NCBI taxonomy): Eukaryota > Metazoa > Chordata > Actinopteri > Clupeiformes > Engraulidae > Coilia > Coilia nasus. The sequence continues at coordinate 21,965,063 of CM050214.1, forward strand.
TGGACATGCCACGGGCAGGCCAGCCAGCATAGAGCAGAGCCATCTTTGATAAATGCAAATGAGGAGTTCTCTCTCTGTCGTTTTTCTAAGTTCAGGAATTAGATCCAGGCGCCAGAAGCTGATCTCAAAAAAACACTGGAGCCC
>CM050214.1:21967706-22345206 GCA_027475355.1 Coilia nasus
AGCCGGGGTTAGGAGACTTGCAACACTGTCACCCAAACAATGAGCCTCCATAATGACTCGAATGGGAAATTACAAGGGGCGGAGATAAACAGGTCGAAGGACCAACAGTTACTTTCCACTATCTCACCAGCACGGCCATTCACCATCTTAGCCCAAACATACACAAACATGCCATGCTTGGGATAAAAGCGAAAATGTCCCGAATCCATCACAAAACCTTCACACAGGACATATTGCACAAGGAGAGATGAACACTCGTGTCATTTATTCAGGACAGAACAACTCGCACCACTCAGAAATGTTTGTATATGTAAACATTTGTCAGAATGAAATGCTCTCTGAAGTTTTTTTGGGGTGTTTTTTTTTTTTTCTCTCTCTCACCATATTGTAGTCAAGCGGGAACACACGAGAGCATGATTTGTTTTCCACACAGATGGTGGACAAATGAGGAGGTTCAAAGAGAGACATTAAACTTCAGAAACTCACCAGGATTGCCTCTTCTGCCCCGCTTCCCAGGAGGCCCTTGGAGAGAAAGAAAAGCGAGAGTAAACACAGGGTACATCACTTTGATCAATCTTCTTTTGCTTTAAACATAATCATATTTCATCTATGGCAAAACAGACCTGACAATGTGGCTTTAGAGCGTACAGTTAGCAGTATGGGCTGTCATAATCATTTTCAATCAGTCAGTGCTTTGGACATGTAAGGCTTTTTTTCCCTTCCTGCCCAAGGGATCATAACATGGCATTTATCTTCTTTGGTGGCTATTTACATAAAATGCTTTAGCACAAACTGTGCGGCACACCAAAATTCACAGAGGAATATCAACGTCAAAACAATCCGTCTTTTTTTTCTATCCATTGTCTTTTGTGCTTCCACCGCACCCATTACCCGAATTTATTGATAATTCCCCATCTAGACTAGATAACACAATTTCCTGTCAAGCACAGCCGACAGAGGGTGTAAGCACAGCGCCGTGCCATTGCATCATTCTGTTTGTGTTTGGCTATGAATGTGCCAGAGACAGCCAGATAGAATGAGCAAGAAGTGGACTATGTCACCTAAGCCAACAAGCATGGCTTTAATCTTGTCTGCTCTTTGGCAGCCATGTTACTATCCCCACTGCAGGACGTCTCTGATGGTGGGGCGACCAACTTTGACAAGGGTGTGTGTGTGTGTGTATGTGTGTGTGTGTCAGGGTGTGAGGGGGGTTTTCGCAGCGTGAGAAAAAAAGGTAGGTGCGTTTCCCATTTCTTGACGTGCCACTCTTGCTGATTACACTGGCCGCGTCCTGAAGAGGGTCCGCGCCGGTGATAAGGGCGCTGGGAAAAAAAGGGGGGGATATTCCTGACGGCCAGAAAGGAAACGCCGCGGGGTGGGGAACACCTCACACTTCCCGCTCCACTCTTCTGGAGGGCCCGTCCCGTCCCGTCCTTGCCAACAATGACATCACGCCGGCCAAGCAAACAAACCCGACTGTTAACACGGCCAGGTCACGGGAGACACTAAATGGTCTAGAACGAAGATTTGTTGCTCTGTTAATAACAAGGCATGTCTAGCGAAAGCATCCCTGTGGCGTTTTGTGGAGCTGGGGGGTATCTTGCCTCCACCATGACTGGCGGCAACAAAGAGGCAGCAGAGAATGACAGGACTCTGATATACTGGATAAGACATAGATACATAGACCTAGATAAACAGTAATTGACAAGTGATGAATAGGTGAAGAAACCTATAGCAGACAGAGCTACACCCGCAGGCTCGCAATCTGGCTTGACGAGAGCGCCATCGTATAGAGTTCATGCTCAAGACCAAGCAGCCACTTTGAGCACACCATGTCTAGGCGTTGGGGCAGTTAAGACATTTCAAACTCAGTTAACCGGCTAATCATTCCCATCCACGTCTTGAGTCTGGCTGCCCTGTAGGTGTGCGCGGGACTTGTCACAAACCAAAATAAACAGGCTCAAAAGTCTAACAGAGATGTTTTCTTCTGGTCCCAGAATTAATACATCTAAAAAAACACATGTTATCTGTCCTAATGATCTGGCTTTGTTTCACAGAGGGAAAGATGGTCACGAGAGATTCCAAGCTAATGCTACCTATTAGACATAACAATGACACAGGGTGCACCACAGCCTCCTTAAAAAACTGTTGACATAGTAGCTATCAATACAAGCTGCAGGTAATACAATCCCTTGCTCTCTCACCTTGAGAGTGGAACAAAAATACTTACTTAAACAATATCTTCACTGAGATAACAGAGCAGACAAAACAGTGGGTGTAGAAAGCCCAACACACAGAACAACACATGACAAGGCCTGACGGCTGCTTCCCCTCATGCAGTGGCAACTTCATCCACAGCTTTAACAGCTTACTCTGGTTTGATACCATCTCATTATGTTGTTATATTTTTCTTCCTCTAATCCCCAGGGCTCGGCCAAGAGGTTTGATAAGGTAACAGATACCGCCCGTGTACTGCTTCAAATCAGCGAAAATCAAACATGGGAATGGCAATACCTGCGCTCGAAAGCGAAAGGTCCAAGTCTGGGAGGGTCTGCTGGCATGTTTTTTCTTTTAGGCTGTGGCTACTGAGCCAGACTCAGGTAAAGAGACATTGTTGTCATTAGGCTAACTGCAGGCAGGACGGTATGCTTTTCTGTTTGACAAGTGCTCCTTAAGGAATGCATTTGCCGACTGACCTGCCTCACGAACGAAAGCAGCCAAGTTTGGACGGCCGCACGTAAGGTAGCCTGATTAGGGGACTGTGAGTTATGTGGGCTACACTGGGGTAGCTGCACAATGCAGATGGTTTTTCAACTAATTTTCAGTACTGCGTATGAGCCAACATGACTAATTATGCCTCACACTGAACAAGGCCATGCACGAGTCCGCTAACCATGTACACCATGAGGCTGATTGTACATTCAGAGCCAATAGCTTTGTAACTTAACATGTAGCAGGCTGAAGCACAGCATCAGACTAAATAAACACGTATTATTGTAACAGGCCGTAAGACATACGTTATTACAGTGAAATACTGCCTGTAATAAATGGTGGTTAATGTGCACCGTAAGGGGTTACCAAAACATGTACGTGCAAGACCTCTGGACTGCATCTCGTGTTTAATTGCTCCTGTCCTCATCCAGTCGCTGAGGAAGTGATTCATCAGGCTTTTGTTTTATGCTTTTGTTCTGTTTATGTTCTCTTTGTCCCTGACACAAACACGCACAGAGCTGCGCTTCAAGCCCATTCACTTGTGCTCTGTTTAAACGAGTTTGACACGGTATGAATCATAACACAGACACTTTCAGGAAAGGCAGAGACCAGATTAGATTGAAATATGACCAAAATCTGACACAAAAATAGATTAGAACAATATTTTCTTATCTTAAAACCCCAGACGAGTACAAGGCTAGACTTGCGAGCAGGGCTTTGTTAATTAGTAACCTCACACCTCGGTCTGGGCCTCCATCAGTGTTGGATTAAGAGTGCCAAAGCTGTCATTAATTACAATAAATTCCATGGTCACTAACAGGACAGGTGTTGCCCGTTAAGATTTCTAATTTGTTACACCTCTAGAGGGCTTATTTCACACGAAAGGTGCGAAAACAGTGAGGAAAAAAGCAATAAATGGCCCCAGCATCTGCTGACATCCTAAAGATCAAATTCAGACCAGGCTCACACAAAGGGTCCCCCTGCACACATCTTAAGACACAAAGGCACTGTTGCAGAACACTGCCTAAATAAACGAAGAGAAAAATAATTACCGGGAAATATGACTGATCCCCCTACCACCCCCAGCTCCAGCCCCCCAAAACACACACACAACCCCACACACAGATTGCCTCCCACATGCATGCATTTGTCTATATCAGCTTCCAGTAGCAATTGCACTGATCACTGATACAGCACATGCTAATGCTGTTACACCACAACTATCAGTACTATTCAGTTCAGTTTGTTTTTTGTCAAATTCTGCAGGTCAGAAAACACCAGGAATACCAGGAAAAATAGGTATCCACACAGCCTTTCTATTCAATGTTGATTTTGACAATTTCCATAAAACATCCTTGCTGGAAATGCTTGTAATTTCACAAAAAAATAATATCCCAAAGTTTATACAAATGTGGCCACTAATGCTCACTTTGTTCAACCAAATTGCCATGAATACACATGAGTGATGGGAATACTGTAAGCTTCAAGGAAACCAAGCATTTGAAACTTGGCTATATAAGTCCACACTTGTACGAAATGTGTATGTGTGTAATTTTATAGTTCTAGACTTCAAAAAGTGCACTCTGACATGACAGACTAGAATACAAGGCAATTGCCAAAATTCAACAAAAAACTGCAAAGAGACCTGAGGTTCTTTTCCCAAAGATTTTACAGAAAATCAGGATATAGTGGATATCACAGAAAACAACTTTACATACACTTTGGTCACAAACTGGGACACTAGGTCAGTCAGTGAGTGGGTTCCATCCACCGTTTCGATGTGCATTTTGACATTCGAATATAAGAAATCTGCAGAAACTGCTGAAATCTACTGGAAACGTTTGCAATTTATATAAACCTTCCCAGTGCTTACACATATGCAGCCACCGATGTGCTCTCTGTTTTGGCTGACTAACCACGAATGTGCATTACTGATGTGAATGAGATGGACGGAAACCCAACTGCTGTCTACTCTACTTATCTTCTGTACTCGTGATGAAACTCTTTGTCCACACATGTTTTGTGGAATTGGCTCTGATATTATAAAAAGACAGAACCATGAATGTTCTAGTTCCACTCCCAACAAACAGGCCTTCCTCGTAACCCAATACTGGCAAATGTGGTTATGACAGAAGTAACAGAATTGAAGTGAAAAAAACGTGCCGACTAACAGATCATGTAAATGTGATGGTGTAAGGTTTGGACTTCAGAAGGGCTTACACACACTAAAACTGATGTCTCTGCACTGTGGATCTGCACGCCTTGCTCCCGCAGCCTGATTTATTCTGTAGTGTTTGTCGAGCACATGCTCGAGCACAGGCCTCGACTGCTTGTCTTACTGGGGACGGCCAGCACGAACCTTATAGCCTGTCTCTTGCAATAACCGTCTTAGTTAAACACAGAAACACAAGAAACCCACAGGACATCACCTCCAATTCCGCAATCCAAAAATAATGTCTATTCTCTCGATCCCAGGCCTGTTCTTTAAATTACAAATTCCTTATGTTCGTTTTTTCTTTTTTTTTTTTTAAATAAATGACAATGCTGCCAATTTTTTTTTTTTTATCATGGAAAATTTCAGCATTATTTTGCATTATTCATAGTGATTGCACAGTGTGTTATCCACTGATGTATAAAAAGTTAATGACATGTAAATGCTTTAAGTTTTTTTTTTCTATGTTTAAAGCCTTGGCTAAAAACACAGCTCACTAGCAGTGGACCTGTGTGCTGACCTCATCTAGGCATCCATTCATCTTGGAGACTACTCATAGGTCACCTCTGCCAAAGCATTACGCTCGTGTGAGCACATCTGACATCCTCTGGAAAATAATGAAAACATATCTGAATATGCTGTGCTCGCAAAGACACAGGCTGACTGTGAATGCACATGTATAATATTTAAATTGGCAGACTACATAAACAATTCCTGATGGAATTACAACCACCTTAAATTCAATTAAGGCCGCAGAAGGCCAATTAGGTGAATAAAATGCTTTGCTGCCTTATATTCATGGTTGGATGCCTAGGCTACAAACACTATAAAAGGGAATACATCTGAATGTGTGTCTCCAATTCATGTGGTCCTCATTAGTTGGAGTTGCAACCCAAATCTGGGAGAAAGCTTCATCACCCAGTGTACATCCATGCAAGCCATGCTTTGTCCACGTTAACTGCTTTACAGGACTGAGATCAGCTCTAAAGTTATCACAGAACCATAGCATGTCTCTGGGCGGCACTAAATCTGACCCTCGATCAGTGCTAATGGGACCCTGTCCCTGAAAGCCGTCAAGTTAAGTGAAGCCCCACTGTCATTTGGATGTAATAGGTGCGGTATGAATGCAGGTTGCTGTCTCTAAAATATTTCCAGAGCAGTCGTAATTCAAAGGGGGGGGCTAAAGAATTTCCAGAGAAAGCTGATACTTCAGGAAATGTGCCATATTTTTTAGAAGCAAAAGCTCTCTAAACTGACTATGTTTATTTGTAGCTTATTCGAACTTTCAGGGGACAATTACCCAATACACCCAACTCTACCCGGACTGCACAGTGGGCTTGATTAGAACAACATTAAATCTTGCCTTGATGAAATCTAGCCCTGGGAACTCTGGTATTCCTTCACGTCTGTTTAATCCACAAAATTACATGCCTGTACTATTTCGTACATGTGTGCGTTTGAAAACATGAAGGACTTTGGTGTGTAACCTGCAAGGGAAGTACCCAATGTGAACCCAATCAGAAGCCAAGACTGATCAAATCCATCTTTGTGCCTGAACCGACGTTGATACACAGTTCTTTTCGGCTTGATCCTTGTGTTTAAATGGTGTCAGATGAGGAGAGATTTGTGTTGACATCAACGTAACATTCACGTCCAAATACCCAAATCCCGTTTGTATCAATCTCATTAAAACTAATTTGCATCACCCAGTGTGTTTTAGTTGGTAACACATTTGTTAAATGATAAATCAATATAAAAAAGCCATTGCTTGTTGAAAACCAGGTGCAAATCTTTCAGCTCTCTCCTATTTTCTGACAAAAAGAGCAGGACATGTGGTCGGTTGCTATGCCAAAGCAATCAAAACATTCTGTCAAATAAAAGTGAAGCTGTTTCATGAGTCAAGCCCCTTGCAGTCCTCTGCTATAGAGGGGTGAGTGACCCGCTTCCCAAAGGCCCTGGCGAACACATGACAGACATATCTGACGACGCAGAGGAGCCTGGACATGATTTAGCAACAAAAAAAGTAAAAGTAAAATAAGTATGTTAGATAACTAATGGCTGTACAACTGTATAACTCCTTTGGTGTAGCAGCCCTGTTTACAATACAGAAGCACTGCAATCGGTCTTGTGAAGATAACTTAGACAGGACACTCATCTTTAAGCACTAAATCCAGTGTCAGCTTAGCAGATAAGGTATTTAATTGAGTTGTGCCTGGCCTATTCCCTGGGGTTAGCGCTGTACAGGTCTGTGATCTCCCTCTCTCTCTCTAAATTAGAAACTTCCACCGAACAAATAGCGGACCTGCACCGATGGGCCCAGCTATCCTGCAAGGCGGCCGGGGCTGTGTGAAACCCAATCCCATATTATGACTGAGCAGGATCAAAACCGGAGGGGGTTCAGGGAGCAGCGTATCATGACCCCTGCCGAGAGCGGAAAGCTGAGCTCGACAGTGACTGACACGTCTGTGGGGAAGATCAAGCTGCTCCCCATCAAGCGGGGGCGCCCGCACTAGGGCCCGTGTGGTGGTGGTGGGGGTCCTCGCAGCCACACGGCTGGTCTGACGAATGCCAGCGACCCCGCTTTATAGACCCAAGGGGAATATGATGCCTCAATCCTTTAAAGGTTATTACACACGGGGTTGCTCATTTTTACACTGGAGCTGCAATGGCCTGCTTTACAATTGTACCATTACATGCCCACATGGCATGCTGTTTGTAGGGTAGTCTGTCAGCACGTACGCTCTTAAACATGATTGACTGGCTGCATGGTACATTTGCACTGGGAGAATCACCATCATAGGCTTGGCTTTCAAGATGGACCTTAAAACACAAACTTTGTTCAACCAAAAACATTACATGGTTGACATGTAGTTGAAAGGTCACAATGTAAAGAAATCACACTTAAAAGTGCAAAATTCTCCCAGGATTCAAAGTGCAGCTAAATGCGTAAAACTGCTTTTAAAACTGAGTTTTGAGAACCATAATTGTACCAGTAACAAATCCTGACGACAAAACCATAATAAGCACTCTTGTCACCACTCTTTGGGCTCTGAGGCAGTTGTAACTGGTGCCTTCCTCAAAAACTAGCAGTGGCTTCAATACAATAACTAATATATCACATTTCTTCCCATACAATATAGTCAACAACCTCAGCCACCAAACAATAGGGATAGAGACACACAAGTAAAACAAAGGCTTTGCAGAAAAGTGAAACCTCCCTGAATTTACAATGGTTGCGTTTGTGTACAGCTCGGAGGAGGTTCGCTGGTCAGAAAACAATGTGGCTGTATATAACAAGCTCTCCAGTGAAAGTAAATCCACTCCAGTTGTGAAAACATTCCCTTTCCTCATGGTGCTGGCTATCAGCCTAACGTCTCTGCTAAGCCATCGTTCAGTCCCCCGCTTTCTGGGCCCTGCCACCAAAGACGGCCCAGAGAGTGGAGAGTGAGCGAGTGAGCGGGCGAACGAGCTTGGAGAGAGGAGAGAGAGGAGAGACACAGGAGGTTGCTCTTCATCTGCAGTATCAGGGAGGTTTGCTTACTTGGCTGTGACCCTTGAAGAAAGAGGAACCTCATGTCTTTCTTTCTCAGAAGCTTTCTGTGTGTGTGTGTCCGTGTGTGTGTGCATGTGCATGTGTGTATGTATGTGTCCGTGTGTGTGTGTGTGTGTTTGTGCATGTGTGCATGTCTGTGTGTGTGTGCGTGTGCATGTGTAGTGTGAGCATGTGTGTGTGTGTGTGTATATGTATGCATGCATGCGTGCATGCACTTGAGAGGGAACGCTTGCATGTTTATGTGCATAGGTGCCTCTGGTCGGGTGCGTGTGTGTATGATTATGTGTGCATGGCGTTTGTTCATGTGCATGTGCATGTGCGAGTGCGTGTTCGTGTGTGCAAACAGGGTGCTGTTAAGGTCGGCAGGGCCGATACTCTCCAGATGGGCCCAGATGTGGAGATGGGCAGTGTTTTGTAACGATGTAAACACGGGGCCAAGCTCGTGAAACTTAATTGACATAAGTGAGCGGCAAGCGTGAGATGCGGTAGACCTCTTGAGACTCGCAAAGGTCCCCTCTTTTTTTCATGGGGAAAACAGGCAGAGGTTGGCGGGGCTGGTAGTGTGTGTGAGTGTGTGTGTGTGTGTGTGCGTGCGTGTGTCTGTGTGTGTGTGTCTGCTCTGTGTGTGTGTGTGTGTGTGTCTGTGTGTATGTGTGTGTGTCTCTGTGTGTGTGTGCGTGTGTGTGTGTGTGTGTGTGTGTGTGTGTGTGTGTGTGTCTCTGCTGTGTGTGTGTGTGTGTGTGTCTCTGCTGTGTGTGTGTGTGTGTGTGTGTATGTGGGCACATGTGTGTGGTTTTTGCATGTGGGAAAGAGCGTGGGGGACATCAGCTCAGCTCAAGCTGTTTGATCAACAGCCTTATCCAGTCACAAACATTACAGGCAAGGTCCACGTCCAGCTGCAGTGAACTGCACAATAACAGCAAGGATCAAGCAGGGACTTCCTGACATTTAACGCAGATTCAGGGGGGAGCACATTAAGTATAATGGCAATGAGAGGTGACCAGTGGGCCTCGCTCACGGCCATGCTGGTAAGGTAACTCTCACTGAGTCGCCTTGCACAAGAGGAAGGCCTAATCAGGACCATGTGTGAGCTGAGCTGCAGAACAACAACAAACAGAGCTAACCAGACAGGCTTACAGGAGGGCTATAAAAGTTTCATTTTAAATCTATAACTGCTATTGTGTTTACAAATGCAACAGCCAGACTGAAGATATTTGTTTGACTCTTTTGCTTTGCTTTTTCTGTGTCTGTGTCCGACCAAAGGCTGTGAGTGCAGACCACTCTGATTTTCACCTCGTTCAAGGGCTACGGATGGCAAGTGTTTACTGGGTCCGTCATCTGCTCTTTTATTTGATACTTAAGTTCATTATCAGAAATAAATCTAGTGTCACTGAAGATCTGGGATTTCACTCGAGCATGACATCATTGCACACAGCTGGGGTTCTGCAGAGGAAAAGCTCTGGACCATTGTGTTCACTCTGACACGACATAAATCAGATCACGAACTTCAAATCAAACCAAGAAAATCTGATGCACATTTTTTTGTATCTTATGATACGTCCAAGGTCGTGTACCTGTTATTCATTAGAACAAAATGATATGAGTGCATTGTCATTGTCATTTTATTTTCTTCATTGTCCTTGTGCATGAATGTGTGCATGCCCTTGTGGTTTAATTTGTTTTTGCTGTCTTGTCTTATTGAAGTGTGCAAGAGGGTACCTGGCAGTGTGTGAATGGAGTGATGTCATATGGTGTGCTGCTTTGATTCTCACTGTCATGATGACAGGCAGGAGGGCTGTTTTTTTATATATCTGTTTGCCTCATATGCTGCCCATCAACATCTGACAAAGGACACTGAGGCCGGCCAAACTATCAAGGCGGTTTGAATGTGACCAAATTATGAAGGCGGAGGACTCTGTCTTCCAGCGACAGACAAATATCAAACTGTTGGGCTTGCTGCTATTGTTCTTCCCATCTCTTTACTTTGGCTGCAGGCATGTCTGTGAGTACAGTCAAAAAACATTTCGGCATCGGTATTGAATTGTCGTCTTTGAAGGACGTATGAAGGTTGGGTACCATTTGCGTTCTGTTCTCCCCCTTGTTTTAACTGCCTTTCATTAGAGAGTTGCTTGTGCAATTATTTTGTTTATTATTTTGGACTGTTGAGTTTCAAACGAAACTGAGTTGTCTTTGGAAACCGTGGGTTTCTGTCTGTGCTGGGGTCGGAGTTAGGGCTCTCACACTTGTTTTGCTAAGTGCTTCGCTTCGACTCCAGACAGGGCCACCTGTTTAGCTCTGGCCAATTATACATACCGGGCACCACTATGCTACGAAGGCAAAGTGCAGAAACTACTTGAACATAGAAAGTTGTCACACTGCCCAGTCAAACATGTTAGTATGTACTGTAGCTATAATAGTTGTGATGCTTTCATGTACTTTCTTAATAAGAAGAAGCAAGAGATTTAGTCACAATACAAAGGAGGTGTTATAAAGTCAATTTCCAGTCTAAACTCAATTTGACAAATTACGCAGTTGGCTACAAAGGCAAAGTGCAGTAACTATGTGAACATAGAAAGTTGTCACATTGCCCAGTCAAACATGTTGTAGGTATAATAGTGGTGATGCTTTTATGTACTTTCTTAACAGGAAGAAGCAAGAGATTTAGTCACAAGACAAAGGAGGTGTTACAAAGTCAATTTCCAGTCTAAACTCAACTTGACAAATTACGCAGTTGGTTTTGTAGGGCAGAGAGTATAGTCGTGACCGCTTGAAGTTAGTAGACCCACTGACATCTTCCCATTCCTACACACCTAGGGAGAGATATATAGCAAAATGCATCTCGCGAGGGCTTTTTTGTGTTATAGAGTTCATGATACTCTCTACATCAACTGCACAGTCACATGTAGCGATAAACTGAAAGACTAATAGCTTAAAAATATGATAACACAAGACAATGGACGAGACTCACACATTCACTTTCAATTATGCTTAGATTTGCAAGGGTCAATGAACATCTATTATAGCTGAGCAAAAACAGCCGTACCGCACATGCCCACTCTCAGAACATATGGCAGAAACATGGCCCACTCCTCCCGGAGTAAGCTCTGAATTTGTCACTGTCTTTGCCCATACTTCTCCGTCTATGTGCGGCCTTGTATGTCTGTGCATTTATTCGTTCCGTGCCTCCTATCTATTTAGGTTCTGCTCTCTCTCTCTCTCTGCCTATTTCGGTGTCCCAGGTCTCAGGCTGACAGGATGAGTTATTAGTCATCAAAGGAGTGCTGTGTCTGTGCTGGATGAGTCTGTGGCTATGTTCAGGCTGCAGACGAGTCTGTTTCTCATTATCAAACAATTCCCCACTAAATCACAAACACCGCAAAGAATTTATACTGCCTACACAAGCCAGGTAGGGTTCCCATGCTGCCAGTGCTGCCTCAAATGTTGTTGGTGTTTTGATTAGTTACTGGAAATCGAGGAAATGAAGCTGTGGTCAGTCTCAGTTTGTTTCCCCAAAGCCTTTTAAGAACTGTTTCCCAACAACTGTTGTTAGACAGAGAATGTGGGCATTTAAATGACTTTGCGGAATACTTAACGAGCACACCTACATGTTAGTACAACACGTCTATATGTTCGTGGTTTGATGGTATTCGCATGATTCATGTGACCAATTAAACTCAGAAATGTAATGGCTTTAGAAATTCAGCTGTTGTGGACGATTACTTCTCAAAGTGCATAACAATTACGCTGACAAAACATGACGCAGAACATGGTGGTTTCCCCCACCACCCACCCCAACTGTGTGTTACATCACAGGGTGTTAGATCATCCATTCTTCTAAGAGCCACAGACAGCATATCAGACAGCCAGTATTCCAACTTGGACCAAACCTGACAGAGAACACCTCTTTCAGCTGAGTCTCTCTCTCTCTCTCTCCCTCCCTACCCCAGACCATTATAATTACCACAGCCTCCTGAATCTGCACCCTGTAACATGAGCCTGGCAAACAATCCCCCACAGCTCTTCCACCCCCCCCCCCCCTCAGCCACTTCCCATAAGTAAAGGTGTATTTGATTAACTAACTGGAAAAACATTTATCCTCTGTGGGATATTTCCTTTTATATTTAGCTCATGCCTTTTCCAATCATGCCTCTATCTTTACTGCGACTTATACCCCAAAGAGTTACTTATAGATTCTTCTTGCGTAAACAATAACAGAAGAAAATTACCTTCTTACCGAGATCTCTCATTTTACATTTGTCAATCATCGCTATTATGGGAGAGTTACGGTACCTAGTAATTTCTGGTTTTTAATGTTCTTCTTTTTTTTTAACAGCGTTGATAACTGAGCTTGATAAGAATACTCAAATATTTCCAAAACTGCTGGTTTTTCTATTTCCATGAGAATTGAGCAATAATAATACCAAAGTTTCAAGACAAAAATAAACGTATGCCTCGATTAAACAAAAACACTATGACTACAATTACAGAAAGGTTTTTTTCAGGGTACCTTTGGACTGATCTTCTGTGTAATGCTCAGCAGGACTCTGGCCTTAAAGCAGCACGTGTAAGCATATTCCTCATAAGCCGGCCTCTGTATGCGTGCCCCCACCACGCCACGCCACGCCACACCCCACCCCACCCCACCCCCCGGCACCTCCCCAAAACCCATTGATCCTGTAACGTAATAGGTCACAGAGAGCAGGCTGAATAAATCAGGGCTGTGGTTGACACTGATTTTACTGATACCCTTGAAAAAGAAATCCAGCGAGGCTGCTTCAAAACGCTCCTGCAACCAAACAGAGCTAGCTGAAGCAAAGCATACTAAACATGCACAGCTACCACTTTGATGTCCTCTCTGAGGCTATGGGTGGGGGGGGGGGAGCCTGACAGGACAAACATACTGTGGCACATATTTGTGTGCACACTTTAAAGCCACATGACAGTGACAGGTTTGATAGGCAGGTGGAGTGACGAGCGGCACGAGAACAACAACAACAAAAACACTCCTAATCCTCAAGTCTTTGTATTGCATATGACAGTGCCCACAAAGCCAAACCACACAGCCTAGGGCCGGAGGGTGGACTGATTTGATTATCATAATTAAAGAAAATGGGGGTTTCAGGCTTCATTTGTAGCTAATTGGCCCTGCCATAATATCGCCGGACTCCCCGCGAAAGCACATTTGGCCCTAAGAGGATGCTTTCATTCCACGAGACAATACAAACCTGCGTAAGCATCACTGGCATATTGGAAATTGGCGTAATTCTTCTTGGTCCTAAAAATAGAGCCAAATGTAATGGTGTGGACAAGGAGGGGGGAGAGGGGGAAGAGGGGGATGAGGGGACAGGACACAAAAGAATCACAAACAGTCTTTGGGGGCTGTGGGCAACTGTAAATCTGATGCCACTCTTTTGAGTTCTGAGGCTGGTAAAGAAAGAAAAACACATGGTCGTGCCGTACACAGGGTCCCGCTGAGAGAAATGACGGCCATTGTAATTCGACAACAAATACTTAGTTGAACGAAAGGGGGGGGGGGGGGGTAGGGTAAGAAAGGAATAACATGGAGTCTTCTTTTTGTTAACCGAAGCCAGGCTATAAAGACAAATGCCAAATGGGGCATAATTGAAACCATTATGTCTGTCCTACTCCATTTGTCTATTTATTTATGTCGCTGACACTAAACCAGTGCAAATGCCACAAACGAAATCTGGAGAGGTATGTTTATCTGCTCGGAACAATGGTCCCCATTGTGTCCCACGGAGCATATTTCAGAGTGAGCGTAATTGTGAAGATTGTGTTTCTTTGTGTGTCTCTGATTTCTGTCTTGATGTCAGTGGTTCCAGATGGAGCTTTTTGCTTTTAAGTCCTTTTAAGAGAGACAGCTTAGCACCTATCAGTGCAAACACCGCGGCTAGAGCCGACCTTTAAGGGGAACACCTGTCCACCACAAAAGAGCGCTCGTGCACACACATTCGCTCAAACATGTGGCGGACAGTGGACGGAATGGACGCTCCCCTGTTACTGACTCCGCCGAGGGAGTCAAGGGGCCAGCTCTACTGGGCCTGCCCAAACAAAGAGCAACAGCAGAGGAGCTGGCCAGAACGCCGTCGAAACAGCCGAGGGCTAAACCTACAAACAAATGACTCAGACTACGAGAGCGCAGACACAAGGACAGACAGACAGACAGACACACAGACAGACAAACAAAGAGACCAACGGACAGCTAGTTAAAAACTCGAATGGAATAAACATATAAAAAAAGGCTGTGCAAGCAGACAGAACAATATTAATCAAGCGGTGAGAAAGAGATGCAGACATGCAGACTGCTTCTCTGGTAGTCAGGCGGGGAGGCAGGCGAGCAGACAGACAGACAGGGAGTATTTACAGCTCCCGGGGACTTGGAGAATAACCTGCACACCTGTGCCTGCGCTCTGGGAGCCTGGCTGAGAGGAGACACTAACCCCCCATCTGCACCAGTAGACAGGAAAAGGAACGTCCTCGTCCTCCCGTCGGTAAGCAGTGTCTAATCTACACAGGGGAGGGGAGACAGGGTATCCAAGCACTGATTGAGACAACGTCTCCAAAAGCGGAGCTCTCCTGTGCTCCAGATGCGTCCCGCCACCCCCCCCCCCCCCACACACACACACACACACACACCACCACAACCCCAGCACCCCCCCAACAACAAGCGACGGTTGCATCTTTTTCTCATTTTCAAGCGCGCCGGCGGGGCACATTCGTGTACAATAATAAACAGTGGATCCTGTTACTGGGCTTTCTGCAATCAGTTTCACCCTCTTCCCCCCTTACAGTTGGAGGCCCTTAATGTATGGAGGAAAGGCATAATCTCCCAGGCCTTAAACATAAGCATGTCCGACACGTATGCAGGGAGGGTCAGCTGTGAAAAAAGACAGAGGTGTAAACGACGGGTGTTTGCATGGCTGAGCCATGTGCGTGTGAGTGCATTAAGCAGGCCCCCTGCTCCCTCTTTGATGCCTCGTTCTGGTGTACATGCGAAGGATATGACAGGAATACATTATTGCCGCCCGACGCTGGCGTGATGATGCTGAGACCTGCTGAGGCCGTCGGCCGAGCAGACGAGTACGAATTGCGCATTAAACGTTTTTTTTTTTTTTCCACGTGCTTCCATGTGTGCCACTAGAGCTTAGAGGAAAAACATTCCTCTGGGCGAAGTGGTTGATTGGAAGATAAAATATTTGTGAGCAAGGCGATTCTGGCACCTCACGAGATCTAAAACAAAGGGGAACTCACGGTGACCCCCTCAAGCTGGAGTAATTATCAACGTCCCGAGTCTGCTTTGTTGCTGTAACCCCCTTCACACCCCGAAGCACTGGAGAGAGCTGGGCAGTCGTCTGGGGCTTGCTCTGCACTCTCAACGTGTTTCCCATAATCTCCAGGTTTTCACTGTCACGATAAGGCCAAGCACAGTTCAGTCGCATCAGAGCGGTCGTGCCAGGAGCACTGATATCTTCAAGTACAGTTTACCATCTTCCCATTTGATATGTATCATTGTACCCTAGACAAACGCCAGCAATTTAAGCGTGACTAAGAAAGAACTGAAGACTTCTTAAACAGCCTTAACCTTGATCTTATAGGACTCTACTTTCACCTTAGAGTCTGCTATATACATTCCTGTATTTATTTATCACGTGTCGCTCATGGGTTTGTTTAACATGACCTCAATCATTAAAGCCAAGGGGGTGATTAATTTAGGCCATTATTTCTTGCTCCCCATACAGTGACCAGACAAACCATTTCTTTCCTGGGGTCACTGGGAGGGCAACAGGGGTTATGACAAAACCGGGTGGAAAGAAAAATACACAGTCACTCACACCGCGCTGACTATGCCTTCAGAGCAAACTAGGGGGAACTCATTCATTAAATTCGAACTTCATTAGGAAACCCCTTCAACTTGTCCTCAGTGGGACATAAACACTTTCCCAGACGACCCAGAGGGGACAGACCTGCAGAAAAACCAGGACAGATTAGCTGGAGTTGCTTGAACTTCTGAACTGACGGAGGCACCATATTAATTCAAAGTCCCAGAAATCCTGGGTTTGTCTTTGCAATATGTATATTGAATTAGTATTATCGAAAAATTTACGAATCTCATTTAAAGCTGAGTGTTTTTTAAACCTCCAGCCTAATGAAAACAATATTCTGAAAGAATGCAGAATGATAAAAGCAGCAGTTTCCTTCTGTTTTCCTGCATAAATTCTATGGGTATTGCCAAATAAAAAAAAGGAATCCAACAGAAAGTGCTGAAAGGCTATGTTTTTTACAGGTTTCGTGGAGCGCCTGAAGACAGGACAAACAGCGCAGGGGTGATGAAAAGACCACAGTGTGCCTGGTGGTTGCTAATAAAGTTCTTGCCACTTTCAGCACCGACGTCGTCCCTGTCTCAGATCATCAGGCTGGAGACCTCAAGGACCCCCACGGCAGCTTTCAAAGACGCATCCTTTAGTGGCTCTCAATATGTGTCCTTCATGAGAGTGGCGCGAGGGCCATTAGAGACCCGAGTCAGCCGGTCCAGGCGCGTTAGTTAATGCATTCTTCACCTGAGCGCTCACCGCAGGCCCTCTCAACACTCGTGCCCCCACCAGGACAGCGGATCAGCATTACATCTTCAAGCTGGCTCAGCGGGGAGGAAGTCCCCTACACCCCCCCCCCCACCTCTCGTTTTAGGTTCTTTTGCGAGGGGGGGCGCACGCAGTGGGCTTCCTCTGAGCTAACTGGGACCAGCCATCCTTGATCACAGGAACCGTAATGGCTGCAGTGTTAGGGGAAGGAGCATGACAGGCGGGGGAATCGCTTTGGATTAAAAATGGCTTGGCTTGATTTGTGACCGAAAAGTGTTAAGCATTCATAAAGTCTCTCTCTCTCTCTGTCTCACTCTTTTTTCATCTTTTTCCCTCTCTCTCTCTCTCTCTCTCTCTGATTCTTTCTCTTTCTCCCCCTCTCTCTCCTTCTGTTTGCAGACACAATGCTGTCTTCTGTTTTGAAGTACTTCAGTTCGTCATTGAGAAGGATAAATGTTTTTGATTTGTTTGTTTTATTTATGTTTGAAGAAAAAATGAGTGGTTTGCGGGGGCTCTAAACCCATGACTGAAAGCCAGCATGAGTCTGCTACATCAAATTATTGCATTTAGCTTAAAGACAAAACAGTCTGTCAAAGTCAGTGTTGAATGCATTGGATACATGCCGCGTGATGAATATGTGTATTATACTGTTTCACAATATATAACAGGCTTTCAAAAAACGATACCCCTACTAGTTCTACTAAGAAAACTAATAAATTACTTTTTGGAATCAGATATAACCAAATTATCTGAAAAGTGGGCAGCTCGAACATAAAAGGAGGATATTTATTACCATCAATCATAAATATTAGCTCACCAAAGCTATGTTGAATCAAATGAAAGACCAAAACTAAAATAGTTGGGTGAGGACAGACATAAACCTCTAGCAATGCTAGACAACACTTCAGTATTTCTTAGGAGTTGGCTGTGTAATGAGGGTGGTAGAAGGATGGTAAAAACTGCTTACAACAGCGAGCTCAGCAGGTGACTTTTTAGTTGGCAATCCTGAGGATATTGCTGTGGTTTTGTTAGCAGGCTTATACATGAATACAGGTTAAATGTCTAGTTATTAACTGACAGGATACAGCCATTGTGTTAAAACTATAGTGATAAAGTCGTGATGGACTCGTCTCTGTTAGTGATCATATGACAGTAGCCTAAGAAAAAAAACAGGGTTCCTTACACATAGACACTATGAATGATCAGGGCAAACAGCTTACTCACTGCCTACTGGTCCAAATGGACACAGGCATGCGCACGCATGCAAACAATATTTTCTTTTGTAGTGATGACAGAACAGTAACAAATCTCATACTGTTACACACACCTAACTTGTAAAAACATCAGTGCAATGCAGAGCTCATCCGTGCGCTCTATCTAGCCTGGGGACTTCCTCCACAGATCAAGTCTTCCTGATCCTGCCACCCTGCATGCCCCTAAGAACCCCCGCTTTATCCCACACGCCTCACACAGATCCATGTGAAATTACTCCTATCTGCTCCCTATTATGCTAAGCCGCTCTTGAAGAAGCTTGGAGACTGACCCCGGCAAAGATGGGGAGCTGAAGTCAGGCAGACAACTCTGGCTGGAAAATAAGAATGTCAACAAACGCAGTCCCAGGATGAAACTTAATATAATGTATGACAGAACGAGAGTGCCTTAATACGTTTCAGGCACAGCCCTTAATTTTAAAAGAAGATGGGTACAAGAGATCGGGGAACTGCTGCCAAAGGGAATGTTGCGGTAGTAACAAACTTTGTGTCCAATTTATGGGCGTCAAACCCTGGAGCTTCCCTTCCCTTGCATGTTTCCTCACTGCACTACTAATAACCCCAGTAGGCTCACCACACAAGTATGTTTCATTAGCATTAGCATTAGCACTAAAAGAATGTGGCTATTCCCGCTCACTGAGATCAACACAACCTTCTTGCTAATGCTAAATCAAAAAGAGAGCAGATGTTTTGGACACAGGGATACACTCACTACCATAAAAGGCTTGGGCCTGGAAGACCCTGACCACTGTCTGAGAGGCCTGACCTGGCCAGCAGAAAGATAAATGACCAGGGTGAGCACCTTTTGCTGCCCCAGGTTAAACCAAGGATGTGCCAGTTTAAGAGTCGCTGACTGTTCTGCGGATTATGAGAAGCATAATAAACCGACTGCAGATTTTTTTTTTTTGCAGCACGCTGGAACAACAGGATTTCTCTGACCTTTGCCAGGCGGGAAGCTCTTCTTAGGCAGCTCCCTTGGAACATATACATTCCTGGCAAATCCTTCATGGCCAACCGCAACACAGCGGAATAACCAGCTCCAGCTCAGCCAAATAAATCATTTTAAAAGAGCTTTAACATCCACTTCATCCACTGCTAATCCCGCCAGAGTTTACAAGTGGGTCAACGACAAGATCATTTTGCTTCATATCTGACCCCTCAAAATGTACACCAGCAGCTTATGCATTACACTGGCCTCGCACAACACAATGGACCACATGATCGTGGACCACATGCCTGACACAATGTTTTGCTATCACTGACGGGGGGTGGGGGATCCACAAGAATAATTCAAGAAGACATGGGAAGTCTTTCTTCATCACAGCAGACTTTGTAGCCATTAGAGCTGATGGGTTTAGCCCTCCTGTATAGACCAGAATAGAACAAGGGCCCATCAACAGAGTGTCAGATCAAGGAGGCTACCCTTAAATGGAAGTGGATTGACAGCACTCGGAGATTGAAGGGACTGTCTTTGAAAAAGAAAAAAAAAGTGGACCGAGAGGAAAAAAAAGTTTCCATATATGAATACTAGAGCTCTTAAGAGAGGAAGGGGAAGAAATGTATATCTAGTTCTGTTTTTCTTTTTTTTCTGACCTTAAATTTTGGCGCTTCTTGTTACGGGAGGGACACGTGCGGACGGACAGGGACCAAGAGAGGGACCACACGGCGCACGTCACTTTGGAGCAGGACGCTTGCTCATGAGGAAACGTTTAAAAACGTGTCAAGGAATTCCAGCGCCCGCACATCAGAGATCCTCCGAGCAGACCGCTCCCCCACAAGGCCAGACACAGACAGGAGACATAAAGGCCTTTTCCTGCCCTCAGGGAAAAAGACAGAGAGACGAGGGAGGGAGGGAGCGAGGGAGAGGGAAAAAGAGAAGGAAACGCAGAGAGAGATAATGAGGGAGGGTGGAAGATGGGGGGGTGGGGGGGAGTCTGAAAGCGAGTGAAAATGTTACAGTTGATGTCCACAGAAAGTGAGACACCACTCTGGTTTGCCAATTGTCAAAAAAGATAATTGGGGGAAAAGTATGGTGATTTTCATTTGTCAGCTCAGATAAGTGTGCACATTAGCATTTCCAACCACAAGAGGGCGCCCGCAAGGGCAGGCAGAGAGGGCTGCAGTTGCACTGGTCAGATACCAACACATATCTCATCATCAAGCTTAATCCTCTCCAACACCAAATAATGACATATGTGTTTTTACGAGACTGGACCAATAAAATGAGAAAAATACATTCTTGAAAAGTGATAAATTGGAGCGCATTATACCATCCAATCCAAAAATGTTCAAAGTCAGCTGGGGAACAGGACATTCATCATCTGAAGAAGAAATGTTTACTCATGGGGAATCTGTCCAGGGGCCTTAAAAATAACTTTGAGATACAATGTTTTAGACTTCTGTATACCCTTAAGCTGAAGAGTAACCCCCTCCTTCAAAAAAAAAAAAAAAACTTCTGCAGGGCCTTCTTCAGAGTGCAGTAATTGGGAGCAGATTGCTAGAGTCCCAAAAAAGAAAAGGCACACAATGTAAGTGAAGATGAATAGCTTTTCCCTGGTCACATCTCCCACCCGGCGTTGTCACTCCTCTTGACTCTTGTGATTCAGCGCCTTTAATAAAGCCCCGCCGCGTCATGCCCGCATCATCCATTACAGCAATTGCGCTGCGATGACAGGAGGACACTTCATGGTTGAGCGGCTCACCCACGTGGCGGCAGTAGCCACATGACACGGTCACGGCACCGCACCTTGGCTGCTTTCGGTGGTGACAGAACTGACTCGGATGTGTAATCTTCGCTGAAATTTTGTGGTTTGACATAGCGGCAGAAAGTTCAGTCATTAAAAACTGAAGGCTGAATGGTGGCGATGAAAGCTTGCCCTGTGCACACTGACAGATACTGGTAAACAGAAACTAGGAGATTGGAAGAGGAGGGAATCTTCATTCGTGTAAGTCTCTGTAAACAGTTTATAATAGAACATTTCGCAATCCTACATAATGTCCTCAGATGAATATCTAAGGTGACAGAGTATTAACAACAGATACTTAAAGCGTGCTTTCATCCTCCATGGTGAGCAGAGGGACATGGTTTTCGGATGACTAGATCCGCTTGCTTTGTTGTCAAACATGGCACCTAAGGGCAAGTCCACCTACCGGCCCAGTCGCACTGTTTACAAGAGTTCCCTGACCTCCGACATCACGACTGACTTTTTGTTTGACAGAAATGTGCCACGTTAATCTGACTGCCTAATCCCATTACGTTTACCTCAGCGTACTGCTGAGAAATCGATCCATCCATACAGATTTGCATCTGGGCAGATGCTTTATGTCGTTCCCCCTACATACTGAAGAGGCTCCGGTCCACTTACCTAATAAATACAACATCAAAGAGCGGTGTCTCTTCCTCGAGGAAGGGAATAAACTCCAGCTCGACTTGTTTACCTCAAACACAACCAAGGAGGAGGATAAATTAGGTAAACCCTTCAGCCTTGTGTGTCAGTGTACTCCTAACATGTCCATTCACACACAACCCATATTGGGTTCCAACTACACGTCAATCTCTGTAATTCAACACATGCCTGTGGTTTCGTGGTTTCGATACCCCTCTCTGCCTGTTACGGACACAAGGCATGGGCCTGCCACTGGGGCACGGGTCCCTTCCTCTGGACGTCTCTGAGCAGAACAGAGCCAGAGCTGCCCCTTGGTTGTCATGGAGAGTCTGCTCTTTCTCTTGAGACGTATCTGTACACTTTGCAGGGTCAGAATGTAACTTCTGGTGACCTGGAGTGACCCCCAGACACCCAGAGATGTTGCCAGCCTCACAAATTACTAAGGCCCGTATTAGTCCCACGGCTCGGCTCCGGCTCTCCCTCGCATCCGCCTGGTGCTCCTCATGTCAGCAGTGAGGGGGATGGAGGTTGGGGGGGTGGAGT
The DNA here is from genome assembly GCA_027475355.1 of Coilia nasus. NCBI lineage: Eukaryota > Metazoa > Chordata > Actinopteri > Clupeiformes > Engraulidae > Coilia > Coilia nasus. Next base: position 21,989,984 of record CM050214.1, read on the forward strand.
GGAGGTTGAGGGTGCGGGTCGGGGTAGAGGGTTCTGCGGTGGACCGTACCCTCCGCGTTGCTTTGCTGGGTGATCTTGGCCCACTGATAATTTACAGTGCCAGGGAGGAGCGTCCAGCTCTCGGGGCCACACTGGTGTTTGTCAAGTCCCTTTTGGGTAACCTTTGACCTTTAACCCATTCCTCAGCTGCCTCATTCTTTTCCATGTGCCTCCCTTTCTCTTTCCTCTCTCTCTCCCCCTGTCTGTCTCCCTCCCTTTTCTGTCTCTCCCCCTGCCATCCTCCTCTGACTAACATCTCTGTCGGGTGGCCACTGCGGTGGAGCCAGTGGAACGTGAGGTAAACCATGCCTAATAGCTGATGCTTTTCGGTGGGTAAAAACTGCCAGTTGACATTCCACAGTCACACAGTTGCTGTAGTTGATTTGTATTCTCTCTTAACTTGGGCTTGGACAATTGAAGGCAAAAACAAACAAACAACGTCATGATAAGCACTTTGTAATGTATGGATTAATGCTAATAGATGTAGATTGTACTGGTTTTGCAGTACAGGAGATTGGGCTGATACAATAGCTTTTTAGAATAATATCCGACGGCATTCCTTTTTATTGTCATTCTCATGCTGATGGAAACCAGAGAAGAGAACAAGTTCCTCCACAGTAAATTGTTACTGCATTACAATGTGGTCAGGCCATTAGAGAATTGAGACGTGTGGTTCACCGGTCCACTGTCTCTTCAGAGGAGCCAGTTCATTTAAGGAAAATTACCAAAATAATGGCCTTAAAGTCAAACCGTATATTTATCTTGAAAAATGCCATGGCGTTGGCTAAACAGAGTGCTGAGCTATTAGCTTAACTGCAGGAAGCACATAAACATTTTAGTATGACCATAAAGATATGTATTCCTATTTGTAACAATTCAAACAGTCATCGTTCCAGGGCAGTTATGTGTTTGAAAGATGAAATACAGCATGGTAAGCCCAATCATTTTGTATTAAATATCTATCATCATATTTGCGGAGTATTTTTTTTAGGTCAAACTCGAAAGCAGACAAGCTGAGACAGGGCTTACTTACTTACATATGAAAAGCAATCAATCAGCAAAACTCAGCAATATTAATGTATCGAGGTGCTTAAATTCTATGAAAAAATACATAAACTCTAGAAATGAATCTTACAATGTTACAGTGTGTTAATACTGTTAATGTTAATGCTCAGGCTCAGCATAATGTTTTTAATGTTTTAAATGTTCTAATGCCTTTTTATTATTATCTTTATTACATGTGGCACTGACATGGACAGCAAAGAAAGATTTTTTATTGTGCAGGGAAACATGTTTTCTTACTGTACATATGACAATAAACTTTCAACTTTTAAGTTTAATACTGAGAATAATGGAAAAATAACATTGATGAATACTGATTTATGCACATGCACACACAGTGCACACAGTGCGGGACGAGCTCATCTATGCCAGAGGAGCAGGGCCAGTGTCAGCAGAGAGAATAGCACAGGCACACTGGCTCTATCTGAGATCACTTAATGTACACTTGAGTAGGGAAATGAGGAATGAGTGTGCTCAAAGAAATCAGGCACGCACGCACACACACACACACACACACACAGACACACAGACACTCCGGATTTGACTGCCTCTCGCTAACGACCCAAAGTCAGTTCTGTGTCACTCCCACTCTTGAACACAATGCTGAGGGGGATTTGTTTAATGTTGCAGCAGCTTAAGTTGAAGTTTGGACATATTTCTGCGGCCGTAGAGCAACAACGTATTATAATGTGATAAAAGATCGTAAAGCATCCCATTTCATGGGAATTAAATTAAAAAGAAAATGAAGAGTGAGTAACTGCAATAGCTTAGTGCGTCAGGGTTCATTTAAACCGCAGTTTTTCACCGACAGCCACAGCAGCACCATGCAAAACAAAATTGGAAACGCCATAGGAAAAATACATCAAGGTTCCCCCCCAAGCGCAGAGAATGCAAGCAAATGTCACTCTGCAGCAGCGGCACCACATGCAGCATGGAGGAAATTGCACAAAATCCCTGGGAGTCCAAAGGCTCTGGAGCGAGGGGGTCACAGGGAACACTAGGGAACAATCAGATCCAATGAGCTGCCGATACAGTGTCTTCGATAATTAATACAACAAGTCCCTGGCTTTGACTGAGGAGTGCCAGACATGATTCAATGCTGTCAAACCGCTGAGTCTACACAAGTGTTGTGCTCACAAGTGAGAATTAGTCTACCCGGGAAGTCACGGCACAAACATGTGTTCCGTCACAATTCATAAGGCGATGAAAATGTCTGACTGTTTAATTCCGTTGCCATGTTCCACAGTTCGAGAGCGTAATTTCCCCAAGCGTGGCCAGAAGACATCAGTCTGTCACGCTCGTAATGACAGTTCTCTGCAGTGTTATGTGTTTGGCCTGCAACTTCTCCTCTGCTGGAATTACCACAGAGACAGCCTCAACCTGATTGGAAAAATGCTGCAGAGTAAGCAAGCGAAGCGGGAGTGACTCCAGCCAGCCCACTCTCAGCTGCTGTGGCCAGGAGCTCCACAGTCGTGTGACTTGGTCAGGAAGGAAGCAGGTGGTGGAGTGGGAGAGAGAGGGGAAGAGAGAGAGAGAGAGAGAGAGAGAGAGAGGATGCGAGATACAATCCTGGCACAAGGTTGCTAATATTTGAGCCAATTAAATTACACTGACCTGAGGCAGTCTGAAGAAAATTTGTTTGTTTGTTTTTTTTTTCACCACACACAATATTCCACAGCTAGAAAACTGTGGGAAACAGTTTGCTGAATTTGTTTCCTGTCCAGGGTCTACAAGATTAGAGTTGTGAGCTTTGAAGTTAACGCAAGAAATGGAGATGCAACAGCACAAGCTTGGTGCAAATGTGAGGGATAAACAAACAACTTAGCAAACACTGTATCACCTCTTCGCGTCTTTGAAACCCAAAGACTTCCTATGTTTTCACATGTAATGGTGTTTAGTCACAGGAAATGTGCTAACATGTACACTGGGGACAGTGTTTACGTGTTGATAAAGAAATACTGTAATCATGATTAATGGTAAGTTTACTAAAGAGGCACAACATCTGTGCACTGAAGTGTCAAGAAAAACCTCTGGAGACTACAACTTCACAAGTTGGTCCCCTGAACCAGACTTGGGATAGACCACCTGCAGGAAAGACCATGCACGTGTATGTACAGTGAGGCACATGCCACACACACGTATAAATGTCTGTCATGTAGAGCATGTGTGTATGTGTGTATGTTCGATGCATGTAACGATGTATTTACACATGTGCATACACACCAGTCGGCTAAGGGACAGCTTCTTTCCTCAGTCCATCAGGCTGTTGAACTCCAAACCACCATAGGAAGGAACCCACTTTCACTCATCATATCATTTCTCCAACCTGCCTTTTTTTAAATGCAGCTTTCAAAGTTTTTAATATATATTTTTTTTTTCCTTACTTTTACTTTTGCCTTTTACTTTTACTTTTTTTGGGACTCTCTGAGCAGGGAAGTTTTTCATTGCACATGAATTCTAGAATTCTAGAATTCATGTACACATGACAATAAAATATCTTGTATCTTGTATGCATGTTTGTACTGTATCTGTGTGTTTACATGGCATGCATGCACACTGAGTAAATGTCCGCATGTTTGCACGTGGCAGCTGGTTACTGTAGATAAAGGCATGTGGAGGAACTGGAGAGATGTATCCTTCCAGACCTCCGACTGGGCAGAGCCGTGTCATCCTCCCTCCCACTCAACACGAAGACGGATGTGCTGAGCAAGCACAGGTGGGCAAATCAGCCGGCCTACGACCGACACCTGTCTGGCAGCACATCATGCTTTACCGTGGGCCTGACATGACAGGAGGGCGTCGGCGCCAAGCCGCCACAGGAGAGCCATCTACAAACGCGTTGTGGAGAGCGCCGATTGCACGACAAGGCCATCAACGCCAACGCAATGGGGGATGAAGTATCCTCGTGCTGCTGAAATGCAAAAACAAACCCATATGTGTGTGCTAGGCATGATCCCTATACAGACACATGGCCTGGAAGCACCATCGGACATAAATCTGCCCGAATTCACAGATATGTGAGCTGTGACGCTAAACAGCATTACCTCTGCGTAATCTATGCCAACTGTTTGGTCAGATCACACCAACTATATTATACTTTAGTGATGATGTCACCCACAAACATCTCTGATGTTCTCTGTACATGGCTATCAGGTCATAAATAACCCATTACCATTACACCTCACTACACACACTCCAACACACACACACACACACACACATACACACACAAGCATACTAACACACACTTGCAGACAGGAATATGCGGCCCGAGAGTTACCTCTTTAGGTGCTTGTTTAGAAACACTTTTGTTTAGCAACTTGTGCCAAGGAGCCATCGTCGAGACAAGTACTCTGGATGACTCAGCTAGGCTGCTTGACAGAACGTATGATTAATGGCGATTAGATCAAGGCCACGGTTTGCCCTTTCTTCCCAAGTGTTTGGGGCTGCATCTGATACACTGCTATAAAAACAAGATGTTTGTTGGGTACGGCACGTCTTTTTCTGTCCTGCAGCAGCCATATGTGTCAGACTTACACTATTCTAATTTTGTAATAATTGAGTTGGACTCCTTTCATTCCCTCGCAGTGCTGAAATGTGTTCCATGTGTGTATGTAGCAAAGCATGAAACGGACAGAGGATAAAAACACAAAGCTGTTAAAAAGACGGCATCTTGACAACAGAGTGGTGTTGCCCAACAGTCCATATGAGAGTGATGCATGTTTACATTATTCTGGGTTCACAATGTGAACATACACATCTTGGAATCTAATAAACGTTGGTGAACAAACACTTGGCTAATGCTGCCAACCGCTGCTCTATATGTTTCTCTCCGAAAGGCGCACAATGGGGGCTCTGGCTCAGTCGCCATTTGTCCGAACCCCGTTCACATCTTGCCACAAATTAACCCGTGGCTCTGAATAATAAAATCAAATACGTCAATCCGCGCTGCCAAAAATATGCCTGCCATGGTCAAAATACAAAACAAGGAAAGTACCTCTTCTCTTACAATTGGCTTGAGAAATGTGACCACATACTGTATATCTTGGTCGCCACAGCGGTTAAATGTTCAAAACCTTTCCAAGGTTATACAGAGGAAAGGAAATGTTAGGAGTCTATCTGACATAGGTCAAAAAGACTGGTATCTCTTTTTGTGTGTCAAACTCAACATTCTTCCTGGTGAAAAAATAACAGAGTCAAACAATGTTCAACAGAGAAATATTGAAGATAAAAGGTATAATTCTGAGGCACCCTTACAAAGAAATCATACTTACTTGACTCTGAATGCTTAGGATGTAAAGATGCATATGGCTGCATTTATAAGGCCATAAGCTTTGAATCAACTCAAACATTGGTATTGTATTTCCAGTCAGTGCTGGTATATTTCTCACTCACCACATTCAATGAACAATGTACTCACTAATTTGCTGGGCACAAGCTACAAATGTTTAGCCCTATTACTGAATTCAACAGCATCTCAGCTTTTCAACATGAATACCATGAACACGAGGCCAAGAAGAGTTCAAGAATAAATACACAACTGACTCACATGTCAAAAGTAATTCCGTTATTGAACCATTACTGAAAGCCGACACTATAATGGGAGCAAGAACTACGCAACGGTAATAATCCCCTTTTTCTAAAATAAAACAAAATGAGTCATCAATCATTGTCTTATTTACCCCAAGGATTATTATATGCTGTATGCATTAAAGTTACTCCACTGGCCAACCTAATAGTTCTTTCAATATAAAATAAAAACATAGAGTCTCCATGCTGCAAGACCATATGGCAGATTATTACAATACCAACGGTCGTATACAGTAGCACTGTGTGCAGATTTTGGACAGTTATGGAGCCTCCATATCCTGACCAATGATGAATGACTGAAGCTATTCACAGCGGGACAGGAGCTATTTCCACTAGATGGCCCGTGACTGGGAAGGGACTGTCTCGGGTACTGGTTCCACCAACGCCGCCACAGCGGTAGACATGGGGATGAGCCATAGCCTTCGTGAAGCGAGTAATGCACTGCTAATGGACTGGCTAGCAGTTATTATAATATAAAACCCCTTGCGGCAATCATAGCATTTACACAAATCATCCTTATAAACATGTCTGATTACGGCTTTGTATAAAACCACTTTTTTTGTTGCAGTAAACAGTCGTTTGCATGCCATGGGGTCAATCGGATGGAAAAATGTCTTTGGGAACAGAGGACAAATATGTGGCAGGACTTTTACTCTCTGAACCCGGGAGGTTCGCCTCTGCATTACAGCATAATCTGACAAACTCGTACACAAAAACAAGCAGACAATTTAAGTCATACAGTGCCCAATGCGGTGATAACTGCCCAGGTGATGTAATATTCTGGTCTGGGGTCAGTATGAGGTGTGTCTTGGTCCTACTAATTAGCCTGGTAAACCAGCCCCTCGTACTTCATTTCATTTTGTACAGAGGGTCTGGAACAGAGACCATCAGAAACGATTTGTTGGAAGTGTGGACTATGTTGAAGTTTAAAAAAAGTGCCTCTGCCTTTACCCAATCGCTAACGCCTGGTCGTCACATATGCAATTAGCCTACCTACGCACTACAATTCAAATGTAGCACACAAGGTCAACGTCACGGCTAACGAACACACCCTCTGTTCGCTGATTGGATCGGTCTTGCTGGGACTTGCTAAATGACCCTCAAAAGATTCCGGTCCAGACCCTCTGTACAAAATGAAATGAAGTACGAGGGGCGGGTTTACCAGGCTACCTACTAATACCTGCAGCTGAATGTCTAAGATACCAAAGCCTCCCTTAACTTCAAAGCAACCCAGGTATCCAGAAGAGGGCCTGTGCTTTAGTTTAGAAAAGATTGTGTCATAGTACAGAGATAGTTACTTAAGGGTCTGAAATAAACACCAGACACATGAACCTCATGAATTGTATAAGCACTAGTCACAAAGCATAGTCTTTATCAAGAGCTACCTACATTACAGCTGACAGTCATAATCTAAAGAGGCAGAGGGGATCTCCTTGCACACACTATTTATACAAATAAGTGCCAAATTTTATCACAAGATGTCAGTCGCATTTACCAGCGGTCAAAATAAGCATGATTGAGGCACAGGAAAAGTACAACAGAGACTGAAATCATTTCATGCTGAATCCTTCACATTCTCCAGAACTATCTTTGACATAAAAAATGATGCAACAGAAACATCTGAAATTCTTTTGACAAGATTTAGGAGTGGCTCAACATAGTTGGAAAGTAACTATAAGATTGAGAACATCTTATCTAAACATGAAAGACACGTCAAAAAAGATATGAAAAGTAAAAAAAAATTCTAAAGGTATGAAGAGAAATGTATGAAGATCTAATATATTGCCGATACCACACTGTGACTTATCTTTCGTGCTTCTCTTTGGTGACCCCGGTGTGTCAGGCTGTCCCTGAGGTCAGTGGTGATAATGAAGACTAACAACCAACATGTGCACAAGGTGAGATCCCGACTGATACGTGATGGCTGTGACCTAAGACAACCCCACCCCCCCCCGAACAAACACACTCTCTCACACACACATGCGTGCCCACACACACACATTCTCTCTCTCTCTCTCTCTCTCTCTCTCTCTCTCTCTCACACACATACACACACACACACACACCCTCACACACAAACACATTCTCTCTCTTTCTCACACACACCCACACACACACACACACACACACCCACACTTGATTTGGCATGTCAGCACCCCGCTGTGGGGGTCCAGGTTTGGGGATCCACTGGCCCAAAACAAGAGATGCAGGGGTCGGGGAAGGAAGGTAAGATAAAGTTGGTTGCCTGGTGACGCTGACAGTCTATCCCTTGTGGACCACTTTGATCAGACAGACTGCACTATAAATCCACTTATAGTGCTGACACTAAGAGAAAACACACACTCCATCCACCCGCACACACACACTACCTCTCTCTCACAGACACACACACACACACACACACATACACGCATACACACAGTTTGAGTTTTCCTGCAATGTGTTTGTGAGTCTCAAAGGGAGAACACCCCGGAGACAACTATAATTTAAAACCGCGTGCTTTATAAACCGAATCCAAGTTCTGTTGCGAGGGCAAGTCAAGGTTTATCCTCACTTTTGGCAGCTGTGGCCAAATCATTACACTTCTTCAGAGGTAGGCAGGCTACTGTTTACAAACTCAAACCCTGTTTACTACCTCTGCCCCTGTCTTATTCCTACCGGTTTAGATTAGATGCAGAGAACACACTGCTGCTAGAGAAATCGTGGTTTTGATTTTCTTGCTTTAAGTCGGCAGAAGGATAACACAAATGCACACTCCTACAGTACGTGCTATTTCTCAGTGTCTGTACTACAGCGTGTTGTCCATCATGTAACTACTTTATGTAAATGAGGCTACACCAGCAACATTTAGGTTAAAGGGGGTCACATGTGGCGCTAGTTACCTTTTTTTCCCTTTTTTCTTGTGCTTTCTCTCCAAGGGGAGGTAAACCATTTGTGCTAAAGTTTACTGTGCTCTGCCCCCCTCCCTCCGACCCACCCCCACCCCCACCACCCCAAACAGCAGACAAACAATTCTCCCGTGGCTGCGGTGGGTGTGCTGTGACCTAACTAGATGCAGACCAAACACGACGCACACACACAACTCACAAGGCGTACAGCACACACACGCAATGCACACCCTTTGCTACGCACCGTGTATAGCACATCCTGCGGGATGAATGAAACCTTAGCAGCAGCACCCTGAAAAATCCAATTGGGTTCGGCTCAGCCCGTGTCAACATGCTGCACAGTGCCAGAACCCTTCTGCCTGCCCCCCCACCACCCACCCCCCAACCTCATCCATTCCAGCCCCACCCCCACCTCACCCCGGCCCCGCCCCAAACCGATTTGAACGTCTGTCCCACTTAAACTGGCACAGTGGTGCTAACTGACCACAGTCTCCAGAGCTGAGCTTAATTCGTTCCAGCAGCAGATACGGAAGGCGGCGGCCTAACCGTCAGGGACGCCCCACCAGCCCACAGCAGCCAGTGCCCTGTGGGGAGACCTCCGGAAAACTACCAGTGCATTATATTTTCCGACCTACTGCAAGCCGCAGCCATTAGAATGCCATTAGATACGCAGGAAATGCTTAGCATAATTGGGCTCCACTTTCACCACGCAGATACAGTGCAGTTTCTCCTGGAATCATAATGAATGAGAGCTCGTTTGTTCGTTCGGTGAAGGAAAAAAAAGCACACAGCAAACTAGCGCAGCTGTCCAACACATCAACATGACTAACATACTGACACTGCTGCAGCTCTGCTAAGCTCCAAAACAGGTCTCATGTACACTGAGCAATTACAGAAATAAATCACATTTACTTCAACTGTAACATTTTTTTGTTTTATTGGTATGATTTATTTAACGTTACATGATGGTGAGCCAGAGGAAAAGCCATTCAGAACATACAAATGTCTGTTAACACTATCAGGAGAGAGGACTCTGAGTTCTGTATCTCTCTCTGTCACTGGACATACAGTACAGTGCACCAGAATAGGTCTTGGAAACAAGGTGACCTTGTCATTGCAGCAGCAACACCACCACCACCACCAGCACCACCACTTCCCCTAACCCGTCCCCCTTCACCCCTCTGCATTCTGAACCAGGACAGAGAAAGGGAGAGAGAGAGGGAGAGAGAGGGTGGGAGAGAGAGAGAGAGAGAAAGAGAGAGGGTCGGAGAGAGAGGGAGAGAGAGAGGGTGGGAGAGAGAGAGAGAGAGAGAGAGAAAGAGAGAGGGTCGGAGAGAGAGGGAGAGAGAGAGGGTGGGAGAGAGAGAGAGAGACAGGGAGAGAGAAAGAGAGAGGGAGAGGGAGAGAGAGAAAAAGAGAGAAAGATAGAAAGGAAAAAAAGAGATGTCGGAGAGAGAGAGAGAAAGAGAGATAGAGAAATAGAGAGGAAGGGAGGGAGGGGGAGAGAAAGAGAGAGAGAGAAAGACAGAAGGAGAGACAGAGGTAGATAGAGAAAATGAGAGAGGGAGATAGAAAGAGAGATGGAGGGAGAGAGAGACAGGGGAGATGGAGAGAGAAAGAGAGAGACAGAGAAAGAGAGAAAGAAAGACAGAAAGAGAGAGAGAGAAAGAGAGCAGGATAGAGGGAGAGTGAGAAAAAAAGAGAAAAGACAGAGAGAGAGAAAGAAAGAGAGAGGGAGGGAGAGAAGGAGAAAGAGACAGAAAGACAGAGGGAGAGAGAGAAAGAGTGAGTGCTCCGTTGCACAATGTCCCAACTGAGCCGAGACTGAGCTAACATTTCACCCTGCGCCATATGGAAATCTGGAATGTTTGTGTGGCCCACACAGACTCTGCCCCGTGGCCGGGGCGCTCAGACGACTCCGGAGCAGGGTTCCCCGAGAGTTCAGCACAAAAAATCCTCCTTCACCTCCTCTGAAAAAAAAACTGTGTTTGCAAACACCTACTGATACGAGGTACTGTATGCGCAAAGCCATCGAACAGCTGTCTTTGTGTCTGCCTCCCTGTCTAGACCGCGACACGAATCTTTGATAGACGGGGATGCGCCTCCCTCCACCCCTCGTTTACCATAACCAGTCTGGCATCTAACGCTGCTCTGGGTTCCCGAGAGGGTTGCTGCACCAACACTCCGGGCCCCGTGGAGTCTCACATATCTGTCCAGATGCTCTGTTGATCAGTCTATACCCCCTTATGTGGCCTTTGATCATTTTATGCAGTGCAGAGCTTTAAAGTGGACATTTAAATTCAACACCAAATTCCACGCAAACTGTGAAAGAGAAAGTATGAGGGAGAGAGAAAAAGAAAGAGAGAGAAAGAGAGACAGAGACAGCGGGATAGAGAGAGACATCAGGCATAATGGAGGTTAGCGATAATGTATAACAGGTGTCTCTCAACATGTGTACGTGGGTGCCAATCTGCGTAAAGCTATTGTGAGACAATGAGAAACAAACAGCTGACTTACAACGATATGAGCAATTACAGGGCTCTTTGGTGGTGGATTGTGAGCAATTACAGATAGCGACATTAGCCAGTGCTTTGGCACAAGACTCCAGCTACATCCAAAAGGGCAGAAAATATCTCCACATCACCACCACGTCAACCAGCCCTCCCCACATACACCACTGAGCTCATTTTGTTCTAGAATAATCTCTGCTCGAGTGCACTGAGACCATCTGTTTGATTGATGCATCTATGGCCATGCACGTTTATTTATTTATTTCCTCAAAAGGCAAGGCAATTATCTGTCACCATTGTGATAGACAATAATGCGTTTTGAATATTGAACTTGAATCCTCTCTTTATGGAGTAGTAATTCTCTGTAACCCTGGTTCTGTTACCTAGTGTGTGACCAAAAACTGACCAAAACTGACCTTTACTGAATCACCCCTTTAAAAAAAGTTGCACTTGAACCAAAGGTTATTTCCTTGGGAACAAAATCTGTGTTTTCTTCACAGGCATGAACAAAAAAAAAACAGATGGGAATGTTTACAGACGTTCAGATAACTCCTCTGATATTTACAGAGCAATACGAATGGTGTCTGTAGTTCTCTTTAGCCGCGATAACACAGATGTGATCGTGATGGGTTTATTGCGTCCACTTAACGCATTTGTTTATTTATAGCTCTGAAAGCATGAAAATGAAAAGACAATCATTCATCTTTGAGAATGCGCAGGGCTGATAAAGAAAGCCAAGGGCCGTCACTGAGCTGTGTATTTACTCCGTGAGGGGCCAGGGAGCACACACGCTCGGAGTAAATCACCGATGACATGAGCGAAACGAACCAGGGACCGGACCGGAGGATACGCCGTCCCCGCTCGACTTCGTTTCCCATGCACAACGAGTTCGGTCTCGCGTCTGCCATACGTGACGTCCGGGGCTACATGCTCCTCATCGGTTTAAATGGGGAGCAGGGCGCAACCCACATATGCCTCTCGATTTACGACCTGCTTTTTACTTGTAATCTCGGAGCCTGGTGTGGAGCATGCCCCTTCACACGTCAGGATGTGCGGTCAGACTTAAAGCATTTTATGCATGGGGGTAAGAGCGGAAGATGTGCCCAGAGTTAGGGCTGCTCAATTAATCGAATTCTAATCGTGATAACGATTTCAGGGCCAAACGATCTCAAAACAAATAAAATCGAGGGCAACAATGTTTTTGTCCTAATTATTTTCTATTGTTTGTACTGTACATTAGATGTATACATTAGATATTTCTACTCTTTGTACATTAGACATCAAAGGAGACTTACTAATGTTTACGAAGAAAGGTATTTGGGAAAATCTGAAGGTACAAGAATGTTTTTTCGAAATGTTTTCGAATACATTTTCAATAAATGAAACATGTTACTGAGGAAAACAAAATAATCGATTGAATAATCGTGATTTCAGTTTTGGCCCAAATAATCGTGATTCAGATTTTTTCCATAATCGAGCAGCCTTACCCAGAGTGCTTCTATGCCCTCTCTCTTCAGTGGATTCGATTTCCAAACATATCTAAACTGTAGAGGGAAAAACGAAATCACGGAGAAACAACACAAAATGACTAAGGTGAGGATTAAGTGAAGTAAGAGAAACAACAGTGAGTGCTTCAGCTTGATTTATGTGCATGATCTGACTCTATTAATAATCAAGAGCCATGTTAGAATGACGGGGTTGAAACAGCAGAGGCCTGTTGAGATGTTTTGGCAGGTGTTAGTCTTTCTTCAGAAGCAGCCTGACTGAGCTGATTCTCACCCACGGGGCTTGCTCTGCTGTTTACACAAACCCCTTAGTGCAAAACCTGACCAGGTTAAACATACACATTCTCATTACAAGAACCACACACGGATCGTGCACGGCCAGACACACACACACGCACATGCACACTGACTCACACACGCGCACAGGGGCTCTTACACACACAAGCCCCACGCGAACACCATCATCCAGTTACCAGCAGAGCGGGCACCCTGGATTCCAGACATTCTGTGGTGTGCTGGCCTGGCCAGCCTGGTGTTTGTCACGCAGGGCTGAATGGATATTAAGGCCCCCCCCATCCCCATCCCCATCCCCATCACTATGCCCACTACTCCCACCTCTACCCCTGCGCCCAGCCGCAGCCTCAGCCCCAACCCCAGCTACAGCCCCCCTGGACAGTCCACTCTCTGCTGTTCCAGCACACCGGTGCCACAGGAATCTCAACCCTCACCCCCCCTTCCATTCTACCTGCCAACCCACCCCAACCCCCCCATCTTGCCTCTCTCTGCTTCTGTCTCCACTTTCAGCATGGCTGCACCGTTCACCTGCCAACCAGGCTGTTTGTGTTGGCATCAGCCATTCTGGCTACTGATTATTTGCTGATTGCTTACTTTCGGACTGCACTCATTTTTTTTATTGTTACTGAAATAACAAAATTATACACATGAAACAAAATCAGTTCTAGAATTAGATCTATCGATAATATTAATGTTAAAGCTCTGCAATCCACTTTGACAAACAGGGCCTGGAGAATAACAGCCTGCTGGAGCAGGAAAGAGGCTGAACCCCAGCAGTCTGAAGCTTGACAAATATGTAAACAACACAGACAAACACAACAAACCACCATTTTGTTGATTTTCCGCAAAATACTCCCACACTAAAGATGCTTTTGGTTGGAGACTTCTGGAAAAGGACTTTCTCTCGAGTGCTATACATGCGACTTTAATTACTCGAAAATTATAGGCCGCCTCTGTCGTGTATAATCAATCATTGCATCCAAGATTAATGCCGCATAGCTCAATCAGATGTGGTGCGTCAAATCCATGTCAGTCAGACATTAAAAAACACAATAAAAATCTGGTATGAATAAGCATCTTGAATAAAAACATTCCACAAGTTCAACAAAACCAAAACAAAAATCCCAAACCAATAATCAACCGATAATAGGTTAAAGAACAGTCAGCTACTTCTGGTAAACATGACTGGCCTATGTCTCTGCCTGAACCTGTTATGACACAGACTGGATTCCCAAATGGAAGGGAATGGACAGATTTTAGTGAGAAATACACAAAAGAGTCATATACACTGAATGAACCTATCTTGTAAATGGTACACATATATTGGCATAGACACAGTGTGAGGTAAAACCACTGCATTCCGTTGATTTAGGGGAAAAAAAAATTATACAAGTAGATAGTTTGTGGGAGATTTACAGTGAGGAAATAACAATGAATTTTATGTAACAAATTACTTGACAATCAGCTACAGCCACTAATCTGACGAAAGGGCTCCCATGGGTATTCCATTTAAGTACTACTGCACTTAAAAATCCACAGCAATTCCTTAACATTTCAACAATGGTTCGTCGGACTGTCAGATGATTTTTTTCCATATAAAACTACATAATCTTTGGTTCAAAGAAAAAAACACATATTAGAACATATATTGTTGGGCATTACATTGAATGTAAGGCTTAGTTAAGAAACTATTTCCATATACTACTTTGAAGTAACAGAACAATGTGACGCATTGGAAAAATATTCACTTGTTCACTATAGACTGTGCTATGTAGTCATACAGCCAATGTAACTGACACACTATAAAATGCATTACATAGTGAAAGAGTAAACCTCCTGAGCAGAGCCACGGTATTGTTAGTAACATTGCAGTTGTAAAGTACCGAGCTGACATTTGGCTCAGGCCCGTGACAAGCCCCCAGCCCTGCCATGGTTCACACATACTCTTGTCACATTTGGCTGCTGAAGGACACCATTAAGTGGCACACTAAATAGTCCCCCGTCCAGCACAGCACATGGGAGAGATCGGGCATTAATTTGTCTGCGTCAAATTGATGAGACCCAGGCTCTAGTGAATACCGCAAAGATCTACCCCCAAATCAGTAAAACAGTTTCCTGCTTTGTCTCAGTCTATCCATCTTTCTTTGGCACTCACTCTGATATACAGAACAGCTCCGCGTTAAATGTTGTAGCCAGCTAAACCTCTAGTGCCTAGCTTCTAGGTGATCAAGAACAGCTGAAATACTCATCTGCTTGAGTCAATGGCTAGGGCTGATGTTTTAGAAAGATTTTCGTATAGTTTGACGACCTTTTAGGTTTAATATTTATAAAAACCCAATTGAAAACATGGCTGAGGGCAAAGTTTCAATATACAATCTCCAGACATACCTGACTACACCGTTAGTTTCCTGTTTTGAAAGAGAATGCTTTTCCCAGGGTTTTGAAAGCTCTCGCGTCATGCCAACTGGACTGCACTCGAGTGAGAAGCTCAAACGATGCAGTAACTTTCTCGATGCTAAAGCTATCAGCAGGGACATACAAAGACCATTTTGAAACGGAGAGGACTGAAAAACACTAGTCTTGTCCATAAACTCTCCCAAGACATGTGTGTGTGTGTGAGAGTGAGTGAGGAGTGTATGTGTGTGTGTAAAGGAAAGAACTAGAACGAGAAAGAGAGAGAAACCAAGAGCAAACAGAGAGAAAGAGCAAGAGCAAAGATAGAGATACAGAGAGAGAAGGAGGGATGGAGAGAGAAAGGGACAGAGGGAGAGAGAGAGAAACAAGAGAGGGAGAGAGTAAAACAGACCAACAGATTTGTAACTCATTCCCTTCACTTGGATACTGGTGCACAGTAGGAAAATCATTTTATGATTGAAATGATTTCAATGTGAATCTCTCATCTAGACACACATACACAGATTTGAACAAACTTACTCACACAGACACACACACACACGTGTGCACAGACATGTGAAACAAAAAGAAAACGTTCGCAGTGGGACCCTGAGGTGCAAGGGTGAGTCTGTGGGCCAGATAAAAAAAAACCTCCTCTCACCTGCTGCAATGGGGTCAGGGTCAAGTACACAGGAAAGGCCACATTTTACTGTTGCCACTTTCGCTAAATTTACTGTCCCTACCGTTTGTCCTTGTTAGTAGGGGCGTTTAGAGGGCTAATGGCCTAACCATCTGCAGCACGGCAGCCCCAGGTTCTGCTGTGCACTCTATAAGGTACTCCTGACACTGGGACAGAAGGGAGGGGGAGGGAAAAAAAAGAAAGAAAGAAAGAAAGAAAGAAAGAAAGAAAGAAAGAAAGAAAGAAAGAAAAAAAATGTTCAAGGAAGTTAAACTCAATGACATGCTAATGAGAAACACAGGATGGAGACCACACTCTGTGGCAGGAGGAGGAGTGTGGGTGGGGGTGGGGGAGGTTGCCAATGCAACATGGAGGAGCCTGGGCGTCTTTGGCACGGCCCGGGGAGGGCGTTTACACCTGCGGGTGCCTGTTCGTGCTAACGCAGGGGCCTACGCAAGGTGGCGTGGGATCAAATGTGTTTGGATGATTGGTAAATATAAGGCTCTCAAATATTTAGTGGGGCTCGATCCGTGCAGCGGGGGCCTCGGAAGAACAAACATCATCAATCAGGAGAACGACGGGGCAGCTGGATCTGTTCTGAGCAGCGGAGGCACCTCCACCACAAGCAAAAAGCAGTGTTTGAACATTTGAATTAGCACCATTAAGCTCAATCGCGGTCAAGCCAGCCCGCCTTTCATTTGTCACAAATGGGCTTAAGAGTTGTTTAACTGATCTATATTAAGTCCTAACAGCACAAACCTCTACAAACCACGGAAACGGAAAGCACATTAAAGATCTGATTAACATACGCATGTAAAAGGAGAGATTTTTTTGTCTCCCCCTCTCTCCCCCTCTCTCGCTTTCTTTTTCTGGAACTGTTTTACTCTTGTTTCCATAGAATCACAAGAGAGTGGAAACACCATCTGCTAAACAGTGAAGAGCCCGAGTATCAACTGCAACACCGCAGTAAAATCTGATGTGCTTATCATATTTCACATCTTAACATCTCAACATCTTCTCACCTATTAACCACAAACAGCATGTTCTTGGGTGATGAACATCACTGTCTTAACACTATAAATTATCAATGATTCTTAAATCTTAGATCTAGATTTACACCATTTGCTCTCTTTCTCTCTCTCTCTCTGCAAGTCAATTTGTTAGTGGAATCTTTGATTTTATGATACGTCATGACTTGCCGTCAGACTTGCCAGCGTATGAAAACATGTTGTGTACTGAGCCTGGGGTACACAATTTACATTCCCTGAACCTGTAGTCAATCTCAAGGTGCCTCTTGTTTAGCTAGTGTTTATGTGTCTGTCATTTTCATCAAGGATGCTATCTCATCTGAAGTCCTTACACGTGGGTGTATGTGTGTGTATATTTCTGTTCGTGTGTGTGTGTGTGTGTGTGCATGCTTCTTTGTGTGTGTGTGTGTGTGTGTGTCTGTGTGTATGTGTGTGCATGCTTGTTTGTGTGCATGTGCATGCTTGTGTGTGCATGCTTGTGTGTGTGTATGTGCATGCTTGTGTGTGTGTGTGTGTGTGTGTGTGTGTGTGTGTGTGTGTGTGTGTGTGTGTGTGTGTGTGTGCATGCTTGTGTGTGTGTGTGTGCGCGCGCTTGCACTTGCGTGTGTACATGCATCTGTATCTGCAATTATATTTACGCACATCTCTCTGCTGATGCACTGGCAAGTCCAGTACTTCTGCTGTTACTCAACGCCTCACAGTCCATCAGAAACAAGTTCAGCACACATCCGGGAGCAGCTGGGAGCACAACAGTCTATCTGGGTCACCAACACCAGCTCTGACTCGGCCAGGAAAAGAGCTTGCGGCCGGACGCCGCTAACCACGGTTCAAAGGCCTGCACTGACCCGAGGTGCTAAGAGGACGTGCACCTAAGTCATCTCTGCCTGACCCTTGGTTGACACGGTATGGGTAACGTCTCCACTGTCAGGAGGGCAGTTAGCGGCAGAGCAGATAACGAGAGACTGTGTTAAGAGACATGCGTGTGTGTGTGTGTGTGTGTGTGTGTGTGTGTGTGTGTGTGTGTGTGTGTGTGTGTGTGTGCGTGACGGAGAAAGAGGCTGAGACAGAGAGGCTGAGCCTGAGACGGAGACAGAGACAGGCTTTGACTTTATGTGGTCCATAAAATGAGGCGAACTAAGGTGTCTGTGTCTGATTTCTTCTCTTCCCACACCAGGTGATGATTTCGTATGACTAGAGCCACCAACTCTCTGCCAATCACTGGACAAAACCACGCTTCCACCCTTCTTAAATGCAGTTGTCAGGGCGACAGCCGAGATGAAGCCAATATAGAGAGTGGTGGTGTGAAATTTAAAAAAGGGGGCGCATTGGCATTAGGCACTAGGTTAAATTTGGCCTCTTTGAAGACTCTAAAATAGCTCCTCTAATCCAGTTGCAAGAGCACACTCAACACACTCAACACTGAAACACGCTACGCGTTAAGTTAGAGTCAAAGAGTCCCTCCCTGAGCGCTTCGACCTTCATCAATCAGAACACGTCGGGACAGCTGGACTGAAGCCTGTCGGCACTGGGGTGTAGGTTTCCCCTGGCCTCCGGAGATAGTGAGGAAATGAGACAGACGCGCTTCCTCTCCACAACAACAACAAGGACACACCAGGGGGTGGGAGAGGCTGTCCGCAGGGGTCAGACGACCACTTGCAAAGCTGGGGGGTATGGGGGACAGGATGGGGTATCGCACAGAGAGAGAGAGAGAGAGAATGGGAGAATCATCATTAGGAAATCAGTGCAGAGACTTTACCATCATGACAGAACCGCTCTCAACAGTTTAATATAGTGAAAGGATCACTGGCAAGAGTTTACTCTCAAGAGAGAATCACTAGCGTGAGTTTATTATCGTGGTGGCAAAAGCTGCAAGCCACCCAGAGATATGTGATTCACCACTTCTTGTGAATCATCAAGGAAGGCGAGCGGCCTGGGGCCGAAGGCGTGAGATGAAGCACGGCGCGCAGTGGATGGTGCTGCTTAAGCCCTTAATCAGCGTGGACTTTGCAGGGGCAGAGGGCAGGGGCGAGCAGGCTTTTATGTGTGGGGTTGAGTGTGCCAGCGAGAGCCTATATTTGACTGGCTCTGATATCTCAGCGTTGCCAGGCACGCAGCTAACATTCCTGCATCTGGACACAGATCCCCTCCGTGAGCGCAGGCCTGTTTTATCCGCCTGCCCGCTCGTGCTCGCAATCGCGATCGCGCCCGCGCCGCACCCAACGCCGTCCTCCTCTTCCAAACGTGTCGGCCTGAGAACGCCGAAAACACAGAGATAAACAAGCGAAAAACGGCATGCGTAAACAAAAACATCAACGCAAAAAGCCAAACAAGAAACAAATAAACGTGTAATGAATTAAAGGCGATCAAAAAAGAAACACACAAGCATAGAAGTTGAAAACAAACTCGCAAACCAAACGGACATGCAATCAGCTCAAAAGTAGTTACAATTATACCAGACCTATTTCAAGTAAGTGGTTTAAGTAGGTCAGATAGGCAGAACTGTTTTGTTCCCAAACAGGCCAGGCTTTGACAGAGTGAGCCAAAGTACACCACAGAGTCAAAACAATTTTCAATAAAGCTTGAAACAAATACCCTCCGCTAACTTTATTAAAAATAATTACTTTACGTGGCACGTGGTTATTTCTATTTAAAAAAGGCACGTGATTTCTAAACAGACTACTGGCAATGGGCTGCATTCCCTTTCTCTGTCTGGTGGGAAATAAACTGTTTCATTTGACACATATTTTGTAAAAGTCACAAACTTCCTGGAAATACTGATAAAATCAGACTCTTAGTCCAGTCTGTTGGGTTGTTTAGAACTGGTAGTCCATCTCAATTTTAGACAGCGACAGAATAAGAATTCAACACAGATGAAAGAAGTAATTCTGATAAAAACATCTATTTCCTAAGAACTATTTTATTATTATTTATTATTTTATTAGAACTAAAACTGTGTCCTTTAACTGTCCAGGGGCCCAGATGAAAGTATGTGAACCCTACCTGATTCCTTTCCACTCCAACAAACCTGCAACAATGTATATGTGGACTTGCGTTTCTTTTTGTACGTTTATCGTGCCATCAACGTGAATCAGCGGGAAGGGGATTTATCAGACCACGCCATGTTTGCACAGTCCCCAGGCGTCCAGTGTTTTCATTCCTCCTGCCTCACAGCACATCTCACCCTGGGCCGCCAGAGTGAAAAGGGGTGCCTTCCCAACAGGTTGTTGCGCTTCTGAACCCTGGCCCACTCATAAAAGGATGGACAGCCACCACAGCCAGTTCGTGACACTTTGGTTAAACAGCAGTTAGGAAGAACTTCAACTTAACAGTCCTGTAAGCACTTTCAAACTCACAGGCAGAGGTGGATGGCCCCAGCTTCAGAAATGTTTCCCTGTGTTCTGTGCGCTTAAAACAGGGGAAATTAAATAAGTTGATCTACCTGGTTGGGAGTTGTGCTAACTATCATCAGCTGGATTAATGTGGTTGGAACAAATATGTGGTAGCACCTTCACTTCCTGAAACCAGAATGTCCCCCTCTGCTCACCAGTCTGCATTACCTTGTTCTGGACCGACATCTGTGGCCCCCATTAGCGCCTATCCACACAAGGTGGGGGGGGGTCCAGAAAGCAGGCTTAGTCACTTACCAGGTTGGGTTACCTCAGAGCAAGTGGTAAACCGGCTAATAGAATCATCTTATGGCTTTATTCTCGTAGTAAAACAGACAGAAGGCTCTTTTACTAGGAAATTCACCACTTGCTGTGAGTTACCATATCTGAATGTGCCAGTAAACTATTTACTTGGAGTGCTCCCCTAAAAACACACTCATTTGTACTGAAACAGGGGTCTCTAGTCGTTGGTGAGAACTTGAGCTACCTGAGTTGTTATGTCCTCACACCATCGTCTTAGTTTGTGTTAATAAGCTGTTTAGTATCTGATACAAATCACGCACAAATAATCTGAGTGTGCCGTCGTGTCTGGTTATGTTCTGTGTTAAGTGCTTGTAAAGAACACTTACTGAAACATGGGTGTGATTACACAACGTATTACACAGGTCTATGCTGAGAATCTGTTTTGCATAAAGGGCAAATGTTCGTAACACTTCATAAATTACTTCCACCCTTTACTGAGGCCCAACAATAACAGCCAAGTCAAGATGGATCTTTACAATGCCAAGCTTGAGTAGTCCCAGTAGTGATCCTAAGTCTTCATGAGGATTCAAACATCTTCAGATGTGAAAAGTCTGTTGCATCATAAGTTGGGTACAGTGTCTTGTAAAAATCTGATATTAAATAAGAATAGACTGCCACAGATTTTGTAAAACATAGAAGATTCCAGAACATATTCCTGTTTGGATCTGTTACATCATAAGTTGGCTACAGTGTCTTTAAAACAAATCTGATATTGAATAAGAATAGACTGGCACAGATTTTGTAAAAGATAGAAGATTCCAGAACACATTCCAGGTCATTTTCATCTATTGACTGAGATCTCTACAACAAGAGAGAGTTCATCTGACCCTGATTATGCAAGTGACATCCTTGAGTGAAGGAACACAACAGTAAACAAACTACAGGCATTCGAGTGCCCAGGCAGCTCTGTCTGCATCTCCAACCTCCTAAATATGCTGAAGGAAGCCTGTAAAATCTTATCGCCCACACAAATCACAGAAACAAACAACAGGGTACAGCCACACACACACAAACACACACACACACACACACAAACACACACACATGCACACGCGAGGGGCAATTAAGAGATTAGGATCATCTGAACACAATCCGAGCACGCAACTTTGACTGGGAAGCAGTCTGCATAGCCAGTCATGGATTTTACGCTTCATTCAAAATGGCCGGGATCCATTATCATTTTGCCAGGAAAGAGTCATGTCTGACTCTGTATTGAGTAACTGTGACGGGGGAAGACCACAAAGCTGTGGGAACGAGTTTTTACCTCGCACTGCCAAACTACACACAGGCTGAATCACTGGTGCTCTACTGGTGCCCGTGATCTCAAAGAAGAGTGTTAAGAAAGGGCTGTTATTATCCAACTCATTACTACAACAGGTGAGGAAGTTCCTCCAATGCTGGCCACAAACTAAAATTAGCTCATGGTTTTATGAGACCAAAAGCACGTGTGTTTCTTTGTCCATATCAGGCTGTTCGGTGGGATTAGTGAGTGAGATCAGGGGCTAAACTATGAAGAGACATGACATGCAGCCACCCACATAGGGGAAACTAAAATTACACTTCACATTTTGGGACTGTAGGCAGACATGCTGGACCATTCGTGCTCACGCAAGTGAACTCAGGCCTTGCTGCCTATTTGGTGCAGTGGTCACACCAGAGCACTCTGCTTTCAATTCAGACGTTCCCTTGTTCACACGCAAACACGTGTACACACATACTCATACACACCACACACATACCAAGACACCAATACACACATGCACACACACACACACACACACACACACAAAGTGAATACTCTGACCTGCAGCCCCAGTGCTAATGATGCTCTGTGTGACATTAAATTGTTTGTTTTGCTAGGAGCACAGCTGCCATCAGCATGTGACACAGATGTACTCCACAGCACCCCAAACTTGCATCAAAGAGAGAGAGGGGAAGAAAACGCGAGTGAGAGAGAGAGAGAGAGATAGAGAGAGAGAGAGAGAGAGAAAGAGAGAGAGGTTCATTCAACCAACCACAGGCTCTTAACAAGCATTTTCACACTAGTTCAACAAATTAAGAGCAACAGGCTTGACAACTCCCACCATGCACGCAAGCTGACTAACGCCAACTGACAATTTAACAATTTACATGCAGGAAACATGCAGGAAACTCTCTGACAGCAAATACTGTGTTCTGCACTGCCACGAAAACCCAACGACGCTGCAATAAATCAGACAGCAGACTCTGTCAGCAAATCAGACAACCCTACACCTAGATCTATCTAGGTGTAAGGTTGGCAGTTAGTTTTTTCAAGCCACATCTCCAAACTTTATGTTTAAAAAGACATCAATTCAGTCATATATGACATACAGGTTGAGCAGTCACATGCCAAATATGTGGCAACACAGGTCCCTTTTAAAGTGTAACTCTATTTAACAATATGTGACATTATGTACCTACTCTGCATACTTAATCCTAACCCCTACCTAGAGGTATAGTGTACATGTTACATGTTGTTACACAAACTTACATGATGTAGATACACTGTAACGTAACGTAAGCGACCGTTAAAATAAAGTGTAACTGACTGTGTTATGCATAAGAAATAGAAGAGGGCAACATGGCATCTTGGCATTTTAGTGGCAGCTGTGGCCTAGTGGTTAGGGAGTTGTCTGGCGATCGGAAGGTTGCTGGTTCAAATCCCACCCTACCCATGGTTGAGATGCCCTTGAGCAACGCATCTAACCCCACACTGCTCCAGGGACTGTAACTGAAACCCTGTAAATATCTGTAAGTCGCTCTGGATAAGAGCCTCAGCTAAGTGTAATGTAGTGTAATAGCCTATTTATGAACTGTGATGACCATCAGTCCTGTTAATGCAGCAACATTGGTCAGTAGGGGTGGGGAGCTAGAACTAGGTTTAGTAAAACAGAATTTAAATAAATGACAGTTCATCAGTTCCAATTTTCTCATTTATTAAATACCATAATACTTATTAAATACCATAATACTTATTAAATACCATAATACTTATTAAATACCATAATACTTATTAAATACCATAATACTTCTAGTGTACATACTCCACAGCACTGCCACAGAATGTGCCGGTTATTGTTCCAGTCAAGTTTATTTGTGTAGTTTTACATGTATGTATGAGCTTTACAGAATATGAGGCATTTACATGGCATGACTAAAGATATTAGGTAAAAATATAAAACAGTCTGTGAGTGTTGTCTGACAAAATAAAGCCTTCGTGTTCATTGTCTTCTTTTGGCAGTTTTGTGTCATTTTTGCGTCACAGATAATGATATATGGAAGCATGAAGAATGACAACAAAACCTATCAAAAACAGACTATTTCGATTATAACCAAGAGTTACTGTGGTGCAAACAGCCTGATCAATGGGTTTTGTCATAGGTTCAAACCACAGGGCCAAATAGAGATACACAACCACACACAGAGAGCAGTCACACAGGGGGCATATACAGAGTCCCTCTGCACAGACAATGACACTATTCGCCGGGCTTCGTGTGTGTGAAAGAGAGTGCATCTCCCACAAGATCAGCCAATCAAACAATCACCTTTTTTTTTTTTGGGAAACCCCACATCCCATAATTGTTTCCATTCCCTGCTGCTATCGTGGAAAGTGAAAGGCCTCACATATCATATAATTGAAATTGTGAAATGTTGCCACAGAATGAGGCAGAGAGATTTTACTGCATTTGAGAGAAAGCCAAATGCCCTTCCACAAACTATGTACACATGCTTTCAATAAGGCCATGCAGGATCAGGCACACTGTACTGGCTTTCTGTGTTTTTACTATAACCTAGATTGTGATGCTGACTACAAAAGCATTCCTAACTGAAACCAAATAAACTAAACAAAGGTCCCCTGTCCACAATCTGACAAACTGTGAGTTACTGCACCCTACCATAACAAACACCGACTTGCATATCGGCAATACATCGGCGTCCATCGCTAGCCGGTTAAGTTACTCAAACACGCCGAGCGGCACCGGCGACAACACAAATAACTCGAGCGGGGTCGTTTTTCCCCCCAATGCGGCGCGGCGTAATATCCTGACACCTCCTCTACCCTCGCCCTGCCCCACTGCACTGCACTGCACTGCACAAGCCAATACCTGATAAAGCATGAAACTATTAACGCAGCGCACCAGAGGCACTCGGGTTTCACCTCCCCTGAGAGAGGGCCACCGCTGCACAGACGAGCACAGAGGAGCTCGCATTCCAGAGACATCGCTGCGTTGCTCCCGCGGTGAGCTCCGAGGGTCTCCAAAAAGCACATATCTGGCCTCGCTCGTGCCAGATGCAAAACAAACCAGGCTGCAAAACAACCTCCGCTTCTCACGTACGCCTCCCAATGTCCTCCCGCATATCTCCAAGCCAGACACTAACCCGTGCGTGTACAGTGTGTAAGAACGAACATGTGCATTAACTCGTTATTACTTGGCGGGTCTTGCAGGTCAAACATTCCACCAAGGTGAGGGAAAGCTGGGAGGAAGTATTAAATGTTACAGCTCCCACCATGGGGAGGCCCATAAAAGAGGGATTAATGTTTTAAAGCTACATTTATCCAGAAAGATAACCACTGTTCCCGCTGCTGCTCCCTGACCTCACAAGCGGACGTGTGTGTGTGTCCATTAGCACTTGTACAGTACACCAAACTCTCAGTCAGAAGTGCCTGCTGCTGCTGCTGCTCTTTATTTGCTCATGATTTTCCCTTTTCTTTCCTCTCTTGCTCTTCAACACAGACACACACACACACACACACACACAGCAAGAGACACACACACACACACACACACACACACACACACACACATGCTTTCTGTCTCTAAGACCTGAACAGAAAGAACAGAAGGAACACAGGCATCTCTGCACAAGCCAATGTCAAAATTGTAGAAAACAACTGGCAAAAAGCACTGCCATCGCCATCTGTCCCCAAGTGTTATACAACTGCATGGGTACACGCAACTGGGGAACTAAGACAACCACAGTCATTCATTACTTAGCCACCGACAAGACAAATAATGTGATAATGTGTGTGTTTTATACGAAGATGAGAAGGGCCATGCGTCTGAAAGGAAAGGCATGACTTTTTTTTCCTCTCAGGAATAACCGCATATAATCCAGTTCATCTGTGTAACAGGATCCTCATTTCATCAGTTCGCTCAGTATATCTTTCTGACACATTAATACAATTTTCCCACATGCACATACACACGTAAGTTGGGGAAATATGTGTTGCAAAATTTTTTTTAGTACGGCGTGAAAACAAATCAGACTTGAGTTAACCATGAAACTTTGGGGGGGAGACTTAAGAACCCTTTTCAGGGTGGGTTTTTGTGTTATTGAAGTACTGCTGTGTCTTCGGAGAACTACAAAAATGTCATTTACGAAGAAAAGCCACTCCTACAGATTCAAGAGCAAAGAGAACAATGCGAGCAGCACAGACCACCGGCCTTGCTTGCCAAAGTTCAAGTGGTTTTGTTGTGCTGCAGCGCTGCTGTGGTTGAGGTCAAACAATTTTCTGGTCTTATCGGGACTTGTGCCATAATTCCTCTCGGCCCTAAATACCCAGGGCAGCCGATAAAGCTCAAGTTCTCGTTTTGCTCAAAATTACTTTATGATGTTGCACCTGGATAAATGTCTTCACTTACTTAATGTCCAAGAGTCCCATAATTCGCCAGCAAAATGCATGTCCTCAAGAGCCGTCATAGACTTGCTTCACGGGACGTGTCTCACGTCTCCATTTGTTTATCTCATTAGTTCATGTTCTCGCAAACTAGCTTCTCGGGCCATCTGCTGAATGGTCTTTCAGCAGGCATTCCCATTAGGATAGCATAATGCCAACATCCTTTTGGCTAAATAAGGTCGTTTCTTGGCTGAGAGTTATTTTCTGAGGCAAAGCATCCACATTAACTGGTGAACTCAAAGCCCCAGTGTTCCTCCTTAAAGCACAAAGCACTAATTGGGAAAAGGTGAACGCTACAACAGCCATTTACTTCTTCGTTTTACATCCTGACGCCAAGAGCAGTGTGGGATTGGCACAGAGCTTCAAGCGAGCTTCAAGCGAACCTGTCCGTTTTTATGATAAATAAATATGGTGCATCTGGCTGCTGCCAGATTATTTATGTGTGCACGCTGAGGTTGAGCTATGCCAACTGTTTAGACCTCAAGGTTCATTTTATGCCTCTCGACGGTTACTCTTAAATGTAACAGTGCATTCAGATCTTTAACTGTGCCCCACATACATGTATCCAAGCCATTTACACAGCACATAAACACCCGAAAACATTACAGTGTCTTCAGGGAACCACACTTACAAGGCAATTAAATGTAAGACACCATAAAGGTAAAATACTAAACAGTTAAGCAGGCCACTGCCCCCTCACTTGGCCCACAGAGGTTGACTTTATACTGTAGATTATGGATGCTTCTTCTCATCCCCAGAGTTCTCTTGGATGTCTGCTTGAAAGACTACCGACCACACCACCTGGCATGCAAAATTTCCATAATCCCTTGAGTGAGTGAGACGCACTCCAAACCCAAATCATTTCTGAGTGAGAGTGTGGGGCCACAGAGGAGAAGCAGACATCCTCCATGGCAGCCAATTGACAACCAACCGCTGAGCTGAAGTTATGTGCACACACTGACACAATCACACACACAGACAGACAGACAGACAGACAGACACACACACACACACACACACACACACACACAGGTAATGGACCACTCTGAGAGAGCAAGACGCTGGAGTCAGCCCCGCTCCACAGGGGATGTCATTTTGCTGCACCTACAAAACAAGGCTCCCCAAGAACAGCTTTCACGCAGAACTGAAGCAAGGTTCTCGGTTTCCCTCTATAAACTAATGGGCATACCATCTGACTCTAGATGCACAGGATAGACCATGTTAATAGCAAACACCTGATACCCAACGGCATGAATGTATCATATATACAGTCATAGATTGCAGAGCTAAGATTTGAGGTCTCTTCCTCTGAATCAGAAAAAAAGGGTCAGAGACCAAAAAGACCTCTCCAAATAAACCCTGCTTTCACAGGCTAAAGCTTCAAGTACGGCCAAGACAAATGCCTGTATAGCCCTCCAGCAATTTTAGAGTTTATGGGTCTGCTGTGCTGCTTTTGTATACTGGAATATCTAAAAACATACAATGTAAAAAGCTCTGTGCAGGAACTGACTCAGCAGAAAGTTGCGGGGTTGTACTTAGCCTATCTTTGGTGTAAGCGCACTCACTCGTTATGATTTAGTGACATCCTGGCCTGAAGTCCACATTACTGTTTCCCCATTGGGCTGTTTCAGCCACTTTGAGTGCTGAGACTCAAAGGATCTGACAGCTTCTAAGTTAAGCACGCTGGCTTGTCTCGCAAGCACAGTGTATTTGTTTCGGAGTGTGCACATATTTATTCCTTAGGACAGAGATGATGTAATGATGAGACACACAGATCAGAACCTCTGAGTATCATCATTACCTAGGCTTGAGTTCCCATGTCCTCATGTTGGCCAGGCAGTAAGCATGGGAAAGTTTTCCCCTTAGGAAAGGGAAACATGTCTGACCCTTGATGAGTCAGTTTATGACTAAACTCCTGATAAACAACTATCCATCTTGCAGGACAGAGGATGTACTAATAGACTTGGTTACAATCCTTCAATTGCTCCTGAAATAGCTGGCTTCAATGCATTGTTATATAAATTACCTTTTAGATTAGGTATGGCTCATCTCCTATGGAATTGTGAGCTTTAAAATGATACTCATTGATCAAAATGATTTCCCTTCATAAACTGTCCTGTCGCCATGTGGCAATCGTGTGCATAGATTAGTCACAGCAAAGTGCTGGCATTGCAGTGCATCATGTAATTGTTAATGTGTCACGACCATGACTAATTAAACACTAAACCACAACTGTCTCATTTTTAGACAGTTGTGAAATGACACTACGGACACTACAGGATGACACATCAATGTGACTTAATAACAATCATCTCTTTTTAATAAGACCAAGACCATAAAGTTCTGATGAATCA
This sequence comes from Coilia nasus, assembly GCA_027475355.1. Lineage (NCBI taxonomy): Eukaryota > Metazoa > Chordata > Actinopteri > Clupeiformes > Engraulidae > Coilia > Coilia nasus. The sequence goes on from CM050214.1 coordinate 22,018,717, forward strand.
GTAAGTTGACATCAAGTGATTTCTAAAAAAAAATCACATTTTCATGATATTCACAGAGATTGAGGCAGTGTTTTTTATGTAGACACTGTGTTTAATTATGAGAGATTGACATCTCTTCCACTGCTGTGGGCAACTGTGGTGTTCCACCACGCTAACCACTCTCTGATAAGAATAAATTTATTATCCTCCTGGACCTTCTTACATCTCCTCCAGCTGCTGGGGAAAATATTTGTAACAGTAACATTATGCATGATGTTTGAGATGGTTATGGACATAAAAATGTTAAATGCATAAAATCTAAAATGTGAATCGACTCCAAAGGCTAGCCTCCCCTGGGTACTTGGGTGAAAACACACACATACACACATTTTAGTCAAGCCAACTAGGGACTTTTTGCAGGAGACAAGAACGTCTTGATGGCCTACAATACCATATAATCACTCTGCTGAACCAGATCCATTCACTGCGCGCATAATTGTGCTATTCACTGACGGGGCATGTCTCTGAAGTCGCTCTGAAGGTTACTCCATCGTTGTCTCTAAGGCACACAAGTAAATTGCCAGGGAATTAAACATGAGAGGGGTGCAAAAAACTGTACAAATGCACGAAAGGTTAAGCACTCTGTCCGTCATGTTTCCTCTCAACAGTCAGCTATAAATTTTAATGTCCTATGGCCAAGATTGCACAATACACCCATACCAGCAAACTGTCTCTGTGGATAGAACCACATTTTTAGAGTTTATAAGTTCCACATGTAAGTGCTTCTTGTTGTTTGAGATGTATCAAAAGGCATTCTGTTGTGGCTCTGCGGTTGCAGCTATCAAACAGTCTACATAGTGCATCATTCCATGGCAAAGCACTGCTGCCTCAGCTAATGAAGACGTGCCATCATTAAACTGCAACTTCACAAGTGAAAGAACCAAGAAGCGACTAATGAGTGAACTAAAAATGTTGTTCTAGCTTTGTTCAAGAGCGATGGCATAATTTATACTTGTGGAAACAGCCTGGTCCCATCTTGTGTGCTTTATATCAATAACAGATTTAATGCAGCTGTAATGCAACATGAAACAACCACTTGTTCTGTTAATCAAACATTACAGGGAACGAATATGATCAAGGAAGAGTGCAAAGAGCATCTATTCACACATGTCGGTAACCTTAGCAAGGTCAGATTATTTTACAATCGGCTGCCTTTGAAGCACTTAGTGACTGTACATCTCAGATGAACTGGGTTCCATATCTGGTGAGAGCAACATTCAGCATCAAGCATAGCTGTTGACTCACCACAAACACTTGGCCTAAGACGTGACCACTTTTTTACCACTAATACAACTGAAAGAAGTGGTTTGTGGACAGGAGTGTATTTTAGCAGAAAAGGACCAACCTGGTGGACAGGAACATGCACCTTCTGCCTCCCTCGCTGTGCGAATTCTGGGCACCATGGCATTAAGCCTCTGGGTAGACAGAATGACAGACATGCGACATGGAATAAAAATCCACCCAGCTGGCCTGTCCTGAACTCACAATCTTTCTAGAGTGTAGTAGTATAACCCTGCTTTTTATACAGCGTTAGATAGTAGTCAAGACAAGTAATTTGATGGCTAAGGTGTTGTGAGTGTACTGCTTACTCTAGCACTTAACAATGAAATTAAAGTCCTTTGCTGTAATATTAACATCTGAGCACCTGCTCAATAACTAGGAATTGGGTGTCATCTGTGGGGACGAGTGGGCTAAAATAGTCCTAATGATGATAGACATCTAGCCATTACTGTTTGTATGCTAGCAACGTTGCATTCACACAACCATATTTAACACTAGACGCGTGATGGCACGTTCATCCTGCGCAACAGGCGGCACTTGTGAACAGATAACTATGGGATCAGTCGGTTCACTGTAGTCACGCCAAAGTGTACTGTGACAACGGTATAAATAGACAAGACCTTTAAGTTGTTGCTCTCTCACCTCTTGCAAAAGTTTTTCAATAGTCTCCCGCAGTGCTGACACTGTTCCATTTGGCTCCAGTGCAGACGGTACGGGGTGAATCAGAGACAGTCGCTCCATCTCCAACACATGTACTCTGTGCTCCAGATGAGAGGTCTTGAAATTCATCATAAAACAAAATGCCATCGAAAAAATCGACAGCATGACACACAAGATTGTTGGAAATCCTCCCAAACAATGCAAGAACGAAGTGTTTTGTCCTGTACTGCTCTTCGCCTTCAGGTTTAAATTTGATTTTTCCTTCACGTCCATCCTGGCGGTTACCTCAAAAAGTTCGATTTGATCTGATGGCAGTGCGCAAAACAACCCCTCTTAACAACTCTTTTGTTATATTTCGCAAACAGCACTGATTATTCCTGTCGGATGGTGAGACAGCCAGCAAGGGACAACTAAGTTATCGGATGTCACTTCTGCGCTTAAGACCATGTACCACCCTCGTGTACATGCAGCGTGCGCAACTCTGCCCAATTGCTGTTGAGCGTCCGAGTTGGAGGGAGCTTGTTCTCAGCTATGCAGTTGCACGCGGGATGGCAAGTTAAATTGTTTCTCTCTCAGGCATGCAACTCCCATTTGAAATTGGGGTTCCTTTCTTCTTACGACTACACACCTCAGGCGGTGGATAGGTCTATCTGATTTGAAGAGGGGGAAAAGTTACACTCCCCCCTCCGTCCACTTTCTACATCTGTGAACACCCATTTCCATATGTACATATTCGCACTCTTTACATAGCTCGCACGTTTTAGTCAGGCTGCTTTAAACCTTCAAACTTTTTTTTATCCAGTCAAGTGTTTTTTAAAGAAATCCCAACGTTAATTGACGTTAATTATGACAAGGACCATCACCCGTTGTGATCATTTCTTGAGTCCGTGTGCAACATTTAAGCACATGGGCAAATGACTAACAATATAATGCCCAGTTACACTGCTATAGCCTACTGCTTTACATTAACCATGTGTACATTCGTAGCAAATGAAGAGACTATCGTGTAGACTGTGCGCGCGAGAGCCATTTGAACATCCACTCTCTATCGCCATCTACTGGACAAAGGGTTCTACTACATGCCTTTATGTATGCCAATGTTCCAGGAAATACAGGTACTACTCGGAAAATTAGAATATCCTGAAAAAGTCCATGCATTTCAGTTGCAACTCAACTTTAAAGATGAAATGTTTAAAGGCGCAGGACCCTTTTGCAAGTGGTTTGCATTACTTACCTGATTAGCGTATGACACGTTGAGCCTACAACACTGAAGATTTTCACAGTACTCTCATTTTCTGAGTTTTTGGGTTTGAGATTTTAATAAGCTGAAAACCATAATAAGCAAAATTACAACAGAAAGCTTCAGATATCCCACTTTGCATGAAATGAATCTATAAAATGCATTGGTTTCACCTTTTATGTTGGATTGCCTGAATAAAACAACTTTTACATGATATTCTAATTGTCCGAGTAGTACCTCTACTGTCATGTCTGAGTTAAAATACCATCTTTATTTCAGCCGCAATGGCGTCCAACACGTCATGCACACAACACACAATGTCCACACATGAAAGTAATGCTAGACGAAATCAAACTTTATTAAAGACAAAGAGCACCTGTAAATGTACATGTCCATACTAACAATGAAATAAATATGCACAGAATGAACAATGTGAGACTGATACAGTCTGTTGAGTCCCTCTCCTTTGGAGCGCACATAAAGGGCAGTGAGGAGTTCCGTGGGGGCGCGGGGTTATTTTCCTTTCAGCGGGGCAAAGAAGGGATGTCTGATGGCCTCCTCCAGGGTGATGCGTTTGGACACGTCGTACTCCATCATCTTCTGGATCAGGTCGAACAACTGGTCGTGGTCAGCGCTCTTCGAGGACATGTATTGCTGAGGGCGAGAGAGGGAGCTCATTATGTTTTACGATAATGGGATACCTTCAGCCATGTTTCCATTTAAAAATGTAACCAGGAAAGAACAAAAAAACATGACATCCAATTAAAAAAAAAAAAAAAAAAAAAAAAAAAACACATTTTTACCTTTAGCGGTTTGCAGTGTTTCCTTACATATCTGCCGGCAGAGCTGTGTTCGTCCCAGTCCAGCCGCTCATGATACACAAAACGTTTCTTCCTGCGTCCAAACAAAACAGCACGATACATCATCATTGCAATGCACAGTTTGTTTTCTAAAAGGCCTTGACAAATCTTATACAAATCTTTCCTTTCTACAGGAAATTTACTGCAGGTGTACATTTACACTGGGTAACATCCAATTTTTGTTTGTTTACAAAACATTGGTTGCTCTCCCCCTCCCCACCCCCACATTACCTTCCACCACAGGCTAAATATGTCTGCTGACGGATTATGAAACGCAAACAGGAAGGAGACTGTGTATACAAACACATCTGAAGTCAAACTGAAGTGGTGGCATGCGACAGGTAACTGTATTGGGAGGACGTACCTAGTTTTCTGGAGCATGTGTGTGGGTATTGGGCCCAGCACTCTCTCCATCATGGCTAGATGCTCTTTACTGTCATGCGTCTGCAGAAAGGCATAAATGATAATTGCTGAGTTAGAATTAAAACCAAAGTTAATAAATAAATAAAACTTAGATGGACCACATCAACTACCACCAGCAGTGCAGTAGTAGCAGAATTGATGGTAGCAACAAGTTACAAAAGAAGAAAACTAATTAAAAAAAAAAAAAAACACTTCCAGCCTTCTTACCTGAAAGAGAGTCAGTCCCAGATAATATTCGATCAATATGCAACCCAGACTCCACACGTCGCAGGATTGATTCCAGCCCAGCTCTGCGTGAACAATACACAAGAGGCATTTCAGTCAGTAAGGCCCAATTCAAAACATGAGCGTTTGAGAGAGACCCAAATGCAGCCAGGATGCTTGCTGGGGGGGGGCACCACTCACCGAGGATGACCTCCGGAGCTCTGTAATGGCGCGTTGACACCACTGATGTGTGGTGCTCGTGGTCGTAAATGGCGTTCCCGAAATCCACAACCTTGACGTCCAGCTTTTTCAACGTCCTTTCGTCACGCTTCTGTTAAATGAAAATCACAACAGTCTGCTGAATGCGTTCTGGTTTGAGGAGGGGTTTTTTTTTTTGTTGCATACCTGCATTACATTTAGTCTCTAATTAAATTACAAGCCTCTGCATGTAGTTTTTTCCACTGTAGAAAATTTGGCATAGATGACTCAATTTTAAAGACATAATTAAAAATAAATAAATACAAAAAGTCACCGTTTAACAAATTCTTTGCATGCTGTTACTCCAGAGCTCATTTAACCTACAGAACTCTTTTTTGAAATAACAGGGAAGAAAGAAACACATAGAAACCAAGGTACCCTATCCGCTGCAGAGTGTGCTTGGACAGACAAATGAAAAAATGATCTGACTTACCATTTTGGCATTGTATTCAATATCATAATCGGAATCCACAAAGAGAATGTTCTCAGGTTTAAGATCTGTGTGAGTGAGCTTATTCTGATGAAGAACTGGGGAAAAGAAAAAAAAAAGAAAAAAAAAAAACTTAAGTTAGTCTAAAAAGGATAACTAAACACTACAACTGTAAAAATAAGAAAACATGCCATTTAAAGGCAGCTACATATGGACACTCTTACACGAGTTCAATTCCAAACCAAAATGGCTACAAGCTGTTGCTCAGAACAACCACAGGCCAACGCTTCCGCTAAACGTCTGGGTCAGTATGGGACTGGGAGAGACACCACACACTCTGCAGACATGCGCTGACCGCTTCGTTTAGCCATTAGTCAGCACCAATTACATAAAACACCATTTGAGAGTGACACTATAAAGATTGAAGATCAATGATCGCCTTTTGAAGGCAAGATCACAGAGGTGAAGATCCGACTGCATCAGATCCGAAGCACTACATCCTGCATGGGTGGCCAAACTTTTTGCTTTTGAGCCACACTGAAAATTAGAAGCTGTCAAGCACCATTTTTTGAGGGTTTTTTTTCCAGTTACAAGTGAACGTAAAACTACTTAGACTAGAAAACCCGTCTGCTATCATAAATATTCAGTTTGATGCCAAACAGTTTAATGGCTCATGTTTCTTAGATTATAACAACAACCAGTCAGTCTTTCCATCAAAAAAACAAATGACAACTGATGGCAGGCTGCATAAAAGTGATTAACAAATTCCAGTTGGCCCACAGGCCGTAGTTTGGCCACCCCTGACACTGACAGTATGCAAGAGCAGTAATGTCATTCTTTAACACACACTATACCACCACTGCCTCTTTTTATGGGCACAGAAACACGACAGAGCGGAGAGGACACAACATGCGATTCTGTGCTACCGCTCCCACAGTGCAGTGGAGCCGCCTACTCACACTGCACGGCTCTGAAGATCTGGTCGGCCATGTAGCGAATCTGGTCAATGGTGAAGGGCATGAAGCCATTCTCCTTGAGGAAGTCGAATGTGCTTAGGCCCAGCAGCTCAAACACAATGCAGATGTGTCCGTGGTAATCAAACCAGTCCAGCATCCGCACACAAGCACTGCAGAGAGAAACAGAGAGGGAGACGAAGAAAAAGAGAGAGAAGGAGAGAAGGAGAAAAAGAGACAGAGAGAGGGGGTCCATGACTCAGCACATTCTACACACATGGTTTTATTAGTCAGAAACATAACACTCAGCCACATGGTGCGGAGAAATAATATTGCACTCATATAGTGATCTGACTGAGGGGGCCGCTTGTACTCTGCACTAGGCTAATATATTTTATGGATATAGTGCCACAGACAAATCAAAGACAGACACAAACTAATGTAGGCAAAGTACAACAATTACTTCAAATTGGCTTAAAAGCAAAAACAATCATGACTTGCTGAATTACTCCCGCCACATTAATAAGGGCACAGGATTTTTTTATGGGTGAATAATCACTTCAAAAAACCTCTATGATGCATAAAACCATTTTAATAGTACATCTGTATTTTGGGGGGGAACACCAAAGGCCACACAATGTAACCTAATGACAGGCTGCCACTGGGGTCTGGAGTGCGGGAGGTGGCAGAATTCATTTTGACCACCACCATCTGCAACAGTATCAGGTTAAGCAGAGTTAATGAATTCAGGGCACTCCCCTGACCCTGACCCCCCTGGCCGACCCCCCCAACCAGACCCTCGACCCCCTGGCTACTGCTACTCACTATCTGCTGCTGGAGTCCAGCTTGTTCATCTGCTCCAGCACCTCCACCTCAGACATGGCCGCCTCACGGTAGCGATCAAGGTTCTTGATGATCTTCACAGCCACGCGCATGCTGTCCCTGAAACATTGAACATTCCTCTGAGCAGGATGAAAACACGGGACCCCGTCGGGGGCCACCTGAACTTTGAGAGACGATAAAACATGCATTCCTATGCATTATTCAAACTGGGATCCGTTACTTACTTTGAATGGTCAATGCATTCCACCACTTTCCCAAAGGCTCCCTCGCCTAAGGTGCACACAATTTCATCTATGTTTGGGGGTAAAAAACACAGCAGTTAGAACCAACAGCAAGAGAGACATGAACCAAAGAAATACAACTAAACACCGCCACATGTTCTAATCTTTAAAAAATAGTTATTAGTTACACTGTGTTTAATCCTGACAATATAAGCTCTTCCCCTGAACACAGAATCTTCCACAGTTATGAACTGAAATCTGAACATTTAGCGAAGCAATAAACTGCCAAAATCCCTAAATCTGCTAGTCTCCACTGACAAAAGTCATCCCACCACAATACAAGAAAAACAAAACAGAAACCAAAAAAAGGTTACAGAGAGAAAGGTATGTGTTGCTATACATCTTGCTCTGAGCATGTCTCCATTGTGATAGATCAGGTGACCCTCCTCATCATCCTCAACACTCCTGGTTCTCTTCCTTCGCTGGCTCCTCTGGAGGGGGGGCAGGTAGGTTCATGGGTACCAGCATCACCAGCATCACCACCATCATCACCACCATCACCACCACACAACCGCCAGAACCAGGCCCGAACGCGCCATTCATTCATTCAGCGAGGGGGGGGACCGGACCGCACCACCGCAGAGGGGACGACATTCGGCCCATTCAGAAACCCGCATCAGGGCCACGGCGGCGGCAATTGCAAATTCATCCCCGCGAAAGGCACAGGGCCCCAACATAGTGTATGTTACAGAAGAAAAACATGGCAACACATTTTCAGAAAAAGGGCTTTGGTGATTACAGCAAGTAGAAACACAAATGTAGCAGGTATCCAATGAGAATACCACAGGCTTAAGAGGTCCCTGTATACTCGCATTATTGCTTGCAAAACCAAACCCTCCAGCCATTTTTTTTAAAGACTAAACTGCGTTTAAAATACATTATATTTTAAATTACATGTATACAACAACTATACAATTCAGCTTCCCTGTACAAAGAAAAATGATCCCACAATAACAGTTGAAGTAACCTAAGGCATAGTTGTTCCTGTGAACTTGCTGAGTAAACATCCCCGTGAGTAAGAGCATGTTTTGGAAAGCGCCCTACCGAGTCTGAGTGGTGGCTGCGGCGTCTGGAGTGGCTGGCGTGCCGCGAATGACTTCGCCGGCGGGAGTGGTGGTGTCCGTGGCTGCTCCTGTGGCTGCGGCCGCTTCGCGCGGACGACTTGCTGTAGTGGTGCCAGTCTCTCTCGCGTTCCCGCTCACGGACGTGGTCGTTCCGGTCCGACTCCCTCGCCCCATAGCCCTCCGGCTCTAGGCTGGGCTCTCGCACAACGCGTCTCTCCTTGACCTCCAGCCTCCTGGAGTGAACCTGACACCTGAAACCAAAACACCAACATGCACACACACGCTCAAAAAAATGCCAACATGCACACATATGCTCAAATAAATTCCACCATGCACACATATGCTACCCTTTAGAGCAGTTTACAACAGCTGGCATATAATCCTGTAGAAACAATTCCACCACTACACAGCGTCCAAACTGACAAAGGAGAAGTTTCACATAAAACCCTGCAGTTCTGTCATCACTATTACAAGGTGGATTTTAGTCACTCTGTTGCTACTACACTGGAACGCTTTAGGGAAAGACCCATCTGAGACCTATTCTGTTAACAGCAGACCGAAGAATGATGACCGTGGGTGCTGCGTTTTCTGGTTAAGGGCCAGTGCAGTCCTTCGACGCTAAGGACGAATTCATTGGTCCTTTCAGCAGGAGTGATGAGGTCAGGGCCACTAGATTCTGACTTGACAGGCACCACAAGCATCAGGTATCGTCCAAGAAAGGAGAGCCCCCCTGCTAAGGTGTGCTATACTTAGAGGGAATCACTGCTATTTCTCCCTCGCCCAAAAATCTACACATGCCAAGGGTGGAAGCCATGCCTTGGTCTGTCAAGAGCCGTCACAGTAAATTCACAAGACTGCCACACTTCAAAATACGGCAGGTACGAGCATCTTACTTCAACAGTAAATAGCGCCACTCACACTCCACTGAACCAACACCTCTTCAAAAAAAAGCCTCTCTCAGACACGTACGAGTAACATGTCTTGCATTCCTTATTAATACCAGTTATCATTACTTGTTTAACACAAGCACAAGTATGAAACTTGGCATAAGAAAAACAATTGCTATTTTAAAGGCATTTTCACGTTTGACTTTTGTTATTAATTTTCTGTTGCTGAGCAATGACTTGATTTTATCAGCTTCAGTACAATTTCAAGTCACAATCAAATCACAATGACCTTATTCTTGAAACAAATATATTGCTGATACACACTGAGGGCCTTAAAATTAAAAGCCCAATGGTCCACAACAGTAAGTTTCAAAAACATGTTATTTCTACTCCAATATGGCATTTTGTATTCCTCAGAGACATTCCATATATAAAGGTGGTAAAATACACTTTCAAAAGAAAAAGGACTAGCTCTGAATAGTTTACATCATGTATGGCATCAAAAACATATATACTAGCTGTATTAACAGCTGAACTATTTGGTATGTAACTGAACCATGCCGCATATAGCAATACATGGCATACCTAGGATCTAGTTCATAACATCAAGTTTTATAGGTTCTGCTCTAAATACCCATCTGTTTACTGTACATAGATTATATGTTAACGCTATGTCTCCGGACTTACCTTTCGTATGTTTTGTAGTGGTGATGTCTCCTTGATTTCCTCTCCCTGTCACCACTGCGCGACCTTCGCCTTGGTCGCTTCCGAACTTCCAGTCTCTCCTCCCAGCTATACTCTGACAACCAGCCATCACTGGAACGCATTCGTTTGGACTGGCGCATCTGTGAAGCAGGAATAGAAAAGGTCGAACACAAAATACGACAGACGGGGAAAGCAATCCCTATACATTCCCTACGCGTCTCAGGGTTGTAAAATTCGACCCTCTGCCAGTGAAACTGAAGTAAGGTTAGCCGCCAAATGGTATGCAAACTAAACATTGCATAATGTTACCATTCTGTTTTTTTTATTTAAAAAATTGGACACGGAAGACAAACTGAGGCAAGGAAGCTGGCGCATTTTTGTTGTGTATAACGACAATTTACGCGCAACGACCTATGGGTAATCCACAAACCACGGAACGTTGAAATATAAATGATTATAAATGATTAATGCTACTTGCATTAAACCTCAAGAAATTCTGCCTTTTCGACACTACTTCGCACGTTTTCACATCAAACCTCACATATGGACACTTATATTTTATTTTTTATATCACCCGTGAAAGTTATCCGTTAGCCATCTCGAGAAAGCCTTCGGCTACCTCCATGACTAACAGTAGGCCCAATCTAGCTAAGATCGAGCCAAATCGATTATTTTTCCGAGACACGTTGTCCAAAGATAAAGGTTATTTAAGACTCATTTCTTTAACAACACATTGGCGATTTTGTTGTTAATTACCGCCGTGTCGATGGTGTGGGTTTTGGTTGCTTTAATTCTTGGTAAATCAACACTGTTTTGTTATATTGTGCTAGCGTGCTGTCCCAACCTAGCATAGTTATTAGCAAGGGATGAGCTTAGCAGCGTTTGCGTAACCCCTAGCGCGCCTTGAACAATGGCAACAAACTGTAGGCAACAGAGAACATCTTGAAGGATAACAACCATTATCAACTGCTTGGCAGTAAAATCGATTCAGCCCAATCTTAATACAATACAAATGCATTTAAGGGCAAAATACTTTACCCTATAAGGACAACAGAGAACTGTTTTTGGCATGGCTAAAAGGAGCTATGCTATGCTAAGTTGGCTAATGAAGTTAGGCCTTCTCACTGGGATTAATGTAAGCAACCACATAGAAATCACTAGAATAGACTGGAAATACATTGATTATGAATGTCATACTTTGATGAAGTATATCCTTACCTCAAACGACTCGTTAATTCAAATCGTGAAATAAGACACTCTGATACACGACGACTTCTGTTGAATTCTTCTTCACCACGTCGAACGTTAACCTAAAATGGCGACGGGCCATTAGTACCCTGCCCATTGTATCGTAGACGGGAAATGTAGTCGTTTTCGAGGAAATGATGAAACCATAGACTGTCATTGGATGAAATAATTTGATGTCAAGAACCCGATACCCGTGAAGGACAGAAGTTGCTGGGACGTCTTTAATTATCCACTTTGGACCAGCTAATTTATTATTTTAAGACGACACAGACATTTGTGTAAAGCAAAAATACGAATAGACAGCCAAATAAATACACTAGAAGACCCACAGACGCTAGAAGAATTAAACACTTTTGATAACAGAAACGTAAAGAATGAAAAAACAAGTGCAGTACAAATAGAGTAATTACATTGGTCTGAGTCTAGACAGCACACTTGTTGAATAAGGGAAACAGAGCTTTTGCCCAGGCTGAGATGAAGATTGGTCTTACAGGCTTTCTTAAGTTGCTGCTGTCTTAGTCCAGTTGAGAGGAATAGCCTGTTGATCCTGACCTGATGAAAGGATTAAGACCTATAGTCATTTTTCATATTTACTCCAGATGAGCAACATTTGTATCCTACAGTAGTATCTGACCTCAGAAATGCACAATTGAAATTGAAATAATAATAATAATAATAATAATAATAATAATAATAATAATAATAGATAGATAGATAGATAGATATATAGATAGATAGATAGATAGATAGATAGATAGATAGATAGATAGATAGATAGATAGATAGATAGATAGATAGATAGATAGATAGATAGATAGATAGATAGATAGATAGATAGATCACAGCATCACACTTCACCACACCTCACACTAATGTGAACTTGGTTAGTTTAGATCAGCCCCACAGTTGCCTATTCCACATATTCTAACACTACATTGCATTGTGATAGGGCCTTGGAAGAGATTAATTACAGCTTTATGTTGGTTAGAATTAAAAGTGTCATTCAAATTGCGTACATACTCTTTGAAAATGCAAGCATGTAATTTTCTTTCATTAAAGTACATAAACCTAATTGTATGAAACGCTTTGTAAGGACTCAAAATACAATGAAAGGAAAATCTAGTTGCAAAATATCGTTAGTAAGTTGTAAGTTGAAAATAACTGTATGTCGAGAGAATGTAGAGAGACACTGAGTCTCTCCAAAGGAGCATGAGATTACCTTTGGCCTTAAGTCGAGGTCGTAAACAACTTTTATATTATTACATGGTGCCAGTTAGTATACTGATTAATGCTGAGTGCCATGCATTCTCTGAACACATGATAAGGTAGTTTAAATTACAATCATGACTTCACCATGTTAACACCTTCTCTCGAGGGGCTGGTCATTGCCAAAGTAATTCAGAGAGGGCATATCATCACCCAATCCTGTTTGGCACATTCATCTGCTTGCCTTGACTGTGTGTGGTAGACTATGACAGTCTTAGTCTTACAAAAGTTCTTATGGAATTTTGTGAAGATTGGGAATACTTTTTATATGCTTATTACACAAATCCCAGTGTAGATGTCACTAAACTCACTGTAATTCATGCAATTACACACTCCCGACATGGAGAAGTAATCATTACCTCCACCAGCAGATTACGATGATTACTTCTCCATGCATTTTTGTTTGTTTGTTAGTTAGCAACATAACTGAAGCGTCTCCAGTGTTTGTTTCTCTGTTTGTTTGTTAGCAACATAACTCAAAAACTTATGGATGGAGTTTGATGAAATTTTCAGGGTAGGTCAAAAATAGGCTAACTTCAAAGGGATTAGAATTTGGTGGTGATCTGAGCTGCCCTGTCATAGGTCTGTGCCCTCTGAGTGCTTTTATAGTTTCATATGAACTGCCATGAACTACGGGTGCCATTTACTAGCTCTGCTAATCTTAGCTTTTAGTATGTGATGGGAGATGGGTCTTGGCCTTTGAGTCGCGGTAACAAGATTCAAATTAAAGAGATTAATTCCTGCTTTACTGCAAACATTCTGTCCTCTCACGTACAGAGTGATGCATGCTTCGTTACTGCACCATAAACAAGGCCATTTGCTGCCATTCTGTGCTTTTATCTGTAGATGGCAGAAGTGGGTGTTTAGTGAAATTTCAGTGCAGTTCACTGAAAGAGCCATGAGATATATAATCTCAGACAGGGGCAAGAATAATGGTAAGTTGTTCAAAACACTACCTACAAGTAATATCTCACTACCAATTTTTTTCAAAATCATCTAACTCTAGACAGTTTAATTGACCCTGTCAATAGAGAACTTGAAGAAGGCTAACACCAAGATAGCACGGCCAGAGAAGAGAGCACTAAGAAAATGAAAGCTGGGTGTGAGGAGTGAGGAGGGTGGCGGGTCATGTGACTGTTTTCATTTTCCGAAGAGCCCTTTCTATGCTCATGAATGGCACGGGACAGGTGTATTGACACGAAGGGAGTTGAAAGCTCTCAGTGGTAATTGAAAAGGGGCTACAGCTGTGCCCCCCCCCCCCCCCCCCCCACACACACACACACACACACACACACTCTCTCTCTCTTTCTTTTTCCTTCTCTCTTGCTCTCTTGCTCTCTCTCTCTCTCTCTCTCTCTCTCTCTCTCTCTCTCCCTCAAGCTGTCATGCAAGGCAGTGGGGATGATGTTTCTGCAGTCAAATGCAGAGTGCTCATGACAGACAAATTACAGCTCTGTTTAAGCGGCGAATCAGCGGCGAGAGCATCAATGAGCTCTCATCTGTCATCTTCATCAAAAGGAGCAAATATCCACCTCTGACCTTGGCAGCCTGTACAGAGGCACTTGTCACATTTACATGTCTTCACTTTTCTGCCGTGTGACTTAAGTCTCTGGGCCACGCTTATGCAAACACCATCTGACTGACATATCCGAGAAGCAATTTATCTTGTCACGCTGAAATAGCTGATGGGTAACTGAAGCAGTGCAGTGGATCACAGTGCCCCTTGGGTATCTTTAAAGCTGTTAGATCAATTAAGTATAAACAGTCCATATCCATTTATATTTATTTATGTGCCTTTAGAATAGTCTTTTCTGTGTAGAGCTACAAAGATAAAAGTATGATGACAGATCACCACTCTGGTTAGACTTTTGTCACTAAATAAGGTTATTTTTAGGGACGTGGATTAAAATGTTTCACTAACTAAACTGTGCTTGAAAAAAAGAAAGAAAAAAAATCTTTACAAGGGCCTCTCTAGTGGCAGCAGCTGGCTCTTCTTTTCCGGTAATAATTTTGGCATTCCGGGGTCAGATCTGTGGCCTTATCGCATTCCAGCCAGGCCACGCTGGCCTGATGGGATCTGCCGAGTCTTCTAAAGAAGACCGTTTCTTCTGCCAAATGAAGTGAACCTCTTTCATCAGGATCAATATATCCCTGAGATTCAGCCTGCATGGGCAGCGGCATAAATCTTCCATACTAGGATAGGGAAACTAGAGGGGGGTGGGGGGAGAAAGAGAGTTTGTGTATGTGAAAGAGAGAGAGAGAGAGAAAAAGAGAGAGAGAGAGTGTATAGTGTGTTAGTGTGTATCTGTGTGTGTGTGTGTATATGTGTGTGGCGCAACCACAGTGGGGTATGCGGGGGGGATGTGTGGAGGGGAGAGGGAAGGAGACGTGAGCTCGGCTCCTCTTAGCGTAATGGACGACGGTTCAAAAGTTGAACGTGCTGGGCAGGCGCTCACATCTTTATGACCTCTTGAGTCATTGTGTGCGGGTGAGGGCCGATCACATCGATGGCCATTAAACCAGATGCCTGGTGGGGGGGAGGTAGGGAGTTCTCATCGGGTGTGTGCATGTCCGTGTGTGTGTCTGTGTGTGTATTGCGGGTGATTGTGGTGGCTGTGTGTGTGTCTGTGTGTGTGTGTGTGTGTGTGTTGGGCAGGGGGTGGGCGGTGGGGGGGTTATGCATTAGGGAAATTGCCCCTGCCCGAGATGCTGTGCCGTACTGAAGTAATTACAGCTGCTGGAGGGATGCTGAGGCCAGGCTTTACCTCCACAGTCCGGATTCTTCTGCCGCAGAGCTTGCCGCCAGTCCAACCCCCCTAGTCCCCCCCCCACACACCCCCCACAGCCCCCCCCCCCCCCCCCCCACCTTCAACACCCCTCCACACACCCCCCATATGTCCCTTTCCTACCCCCACCCCACCCCATCCACACAAACACACACGCCCTTAGCCCCACCCTTCCCATCTCCCTGAGCGTGGTGGTGCCAAGGGGATGGGACAGTATGTTTATTGATGAGACGAACGGGGAGGGAGATATCGGGAGAGAGGGAGAGAGGGAGAGAGCGAGAGGGAGACGAATGTGCAGCACAGTCCGACCATGGCAGCACGGTGGAGCCTGAGCCTGCGCCCGGGCGCCTCCAGGTTGGCCTGCGTCCTCCCGGCGACAACGACAATGATGATGATGACACAGCCATCCCTCCGCGTTGCCGTCGCTGTAGTCGTGGTCTTCGCCGAGCGCGCCGGGTGGCGGTGGTGGTGATGGACATGCTCAGAGCGGAGTTGGCGTGGCACGGCTAGGAGACTGAGAGGGCACAGAGACAGAGCGGACACCTGCAGCATGGGGCTCACCTGCTTCAAGTCCTGGAAGTATGACAGCACCACACAGAAAGGTAAGTGAGACATGCGCGTGAAGGGGACACTTTGCAACAGGGTGCACTCGTGTAATTGCACTCTTCTTCGCCAAAGACAATGTTATAAAGCCTTGTTGATGTGGTCTTCATCTGATTTTCGTACTGACATTTCATACTCCTAAGTTCATGTAAGGCAGTACTGCAAAGTGTATCAGTGTAAATGTACAACACATGCATTCTCTGACCTAACTATACGATGACACTACACTGATAGATTTTAGGTTAGGTTTAGAATACCTGAAGAAGTTAATGAATAGCATGGTTTTGAGTCTTTACTGTGTAGCGTGTACGTTGCAAGTGTCTTCAAAAAGCTGACCCGTTTCTAAGTGCCAAGGGCAAGGCATGCTCCACAAGTCCACGTACTATTGATTTTCAACAGACCACTTGTGTGTGCTGGTGTTCCTCAAAATCTACCCATCCACATGAAGCAAAGGGCATCTAGGGAACCTAGACAATACAGATTGGTTGTGAGTGAGTGTGTGTGTGTGTGTGTGTGTGTGTGTGTGTGTGTGTGTGTGTGTGTGTGTGTGTGTGTGTGTGTGTGTGTGTGAGAGAGAGTGTGTGTGTGTGAGAGAGAGAGAGAGAGAGAGAGAGAGTGTGTGTTTGTGTGTGTGTGAGTGTGTGTCTGTTTGTGTGTGTGTGTGTGTGTGTGTGTGTGAGTGTGTGTGTGTGTGTGTGTGTGTGAGAGAGAGAGAGAGAAAGAGAGAGTGTGTGTTTGTGTGTGTGTGAGTGTGTGTGTGTCTGTTTGTGTGTTTGTGAGTGTGTGTGTCTGTTTGTGTGTGTGTGTGTGTGTGTGTGTGTGTGTGTGTGTGTGTGTGTGTGAACAGCAGTAATACCTGAGTAATACCTGCCTGTTCTGTTGCTCCACATTGACACAGGGGAAGAGATATGACTTCCTACTACGTGATGTCCGTATAACGAACAGGAGGAGAGTAGAGCAAGACTGGCAGTCTGGCAGTCTCTTAACTCAGTGGGTGATTTACAGTAGCAACCTGATGGATGGCCGTGTAGTGGCGGGGAAAAAGAGGGCACTCAAAATAATGAGATGGAACGGCTACGCTGCCTCGGAGTACGAGGCAGACAGCTTCAGTAAACACAGAATTAGAACAAATCCAGCAAGAAAAGGACAGGTAGACAGATAGTCCATGACTGACAGACAGACAGACAGGCAGTGTCAGACAGGCAGACGGGCAGAGGACCAGAGCCAAGGTATAGATTACTCACAGTCTGTAACACTCTGCTTGCCCTGAAGTCATTTTCTTAAAACTGCCTAGTAGCTGGCCAGTTTGGTTGCTATGGCCTTTGTGTCCAATGGGAGTGAAGGTCCTGACTAAGCAAAAACAATAAGAAACAGTGGTCAGTTTGCCAAAGGGTTCCTGTGGGTAATTATAGCTGGGGGGGCCCGTGCAGTTGAGATATTAAAAGATGTATTACTATCATATGTGGTGTCTCATAGGGCAAGAAAGGTTTCAGTTTTGTACTCAGTTAAAACTAGGCTTTTTAAATCACAGCTGCAAGTGAGTGAGTTAAACAGCAGCATTAACCATACGGAGCAACACTGTATTTGCAGCAGTTACCTATGACAGGTGTATGTTGTCATATATATGTTATGACATATATATGACAGGTGACAGTAGTTAACCTCTAAAATATTATCAGTCAGTATTCCATAATACCTGCTATTGAAGAACATGATTGCATTTTTATATCACTGCATTGATGTTGCCCAGTATTTCATATGAATGGTTTCCCACTCTTCACTTTTCTTCAGTTACTGTCATGCACTACATGCTATGTGCAGAATTAACCGAACAAGATCCAGCGACAGGTATTGATAAACCACTTAGATGGCTGTTTTATGTTTTACTGCGCTGGGCTTGTTAAAGAGAGTGTCCTCTGTGAAATTAATTGCAGCACTCTCCCTCAGACTGACTGGAACAGCGCGCACAGTTTAATTGTGGCGGAGAGTCATTCCTTGATTAATACCTTTTAGAGGAATCTATGTGAAAAAAAGACAGCGGCAAGACTCTTTTTTTTAATTTAATTATGAAAATCAATGAAAGCTCCTTCTATAGCGGAACCCGTGACGGTGCTTCAGGATAGGAAATGGTGATTTAATTCATCCTGGGCTGTCGTCCAGTTCTCACACACGCTCACCTTCTGAGAGGACGCAGTGACCGTGAGGGCCCGGATCCCCATTTGGCTGTGCCGTTAAAAGAAAAATGACCCCGTTTAATTAGGGGAAATTAATCCTCTGCACGAAACCACAGCTCAAAAAGAAAAAAAAATGCTTATGAAAGCATGCTTATGGGCTTAAGGACATAAATCTTAACCTGCATGTTATTTCCTTCATAATCTCAGATGCTCAGGTGATTAATCCTGCACACCTGGTTTCCCAGCCGAGGACGCGTTTGTAGAACTCTCTGGCCCAGCCCATGCCACTGTTGGCACGGAGAGAGTTGCAAAACAATGCTGTCTGATTGCAGGAGTGGGGATTTGGCCCATGCGTTACTTCTGCTGTGGTATAATGTGGTAAGAATTATGGAAGAAGGGGTTGGGGGGTGGGCGTGGGGGGTGGGGGTGGTAGACAGAGAGAAATTGAACAAAACAGACAGAGACAGTGAGAGATGGATTGTAAGAGTGGGAGATAGACAGAGCAAAAGATACAGGGAGAGTAAGAGATAAAAACAGAGAGAGAGAGAGAGAGAGAGAGAGAGAGAGAGAGAGAGAGAGAGACAGAGAGAGAGAGAGAGAGAGAGAGAGAGTTGGCCAAAAGCACAATCTCCATAATATGGTGTATTGGAGCTCTCTAATCAGCAAAGACACAACACAACACAAGACAGAACACAGACTCACGGAACTGCCTTCACTAGACATTTGACAAGAATCAGGATCAGCATTACAGCTGACACATTTGAAAACAACTGAGCAGAGGATTTAAGCCAATCAGATTGTATATTGTATGTTGCAAAATGTATATGTATCTAAGTGGATGCCCTCAGTCAGGATTGAATTATGCTTCCTATGGTACTATCAAGCAATGCAAACAAACTGAGGTCTTGCACATACCATATGTAAACACAGACAAATCTGGGGTACTTACAGAAGAGGATAGGCATGGCACAGACATCTAAATGGATTGAAAGTTAACTCACAGCCCGCAGAGAAATGCCCCATCTCTCCAAATGTACTGTTTAGGGAAGAGAGTGCCATCAGTCTGAATCAGTGAGTAAGTGTATATGGTCTGAGAGACTTACAGGGCCATCTTCATAATGACACATCTATTGATCCACGAGGTAATTAGTTCCCTGAACATAATAATGAATACAGAAATGCCTCTTCCTCTCCCCCACTCCCCCCCCCCCCCCCCCCCCCCCCCACCCCTGGCCCCACACATGCAGACACACACACAAACTCTCACAAAGGCACACACACACAGCTGTAGTAGGTGTGTCTCTCTTTGCATGACGAAAGCTGAATGTTATGTGCTGAATTTCCCTAAAGACCGACTGAATATCTCTTTATCTCAGTGGTATCTGGCGTCCTCATCCGCCTTCTTCTCTCCCCCACAGGTGGGAACAGAGATGTGCTGGTCAGTCCTGGATCGTACTTCTTCCTGTCCAACAGCTGCGGGCAGGGAGAGGAGTGGCTGAAAAGCCTCAACAAGGGCGTGTGGATACCTTTCACAGGTAAGCACACTTGTACAGACAGACGAAAATTCGCACACCGGAAGGCTCCCACTAAAATTCTTTTTTATTATTTTGTGTTGTCAGTAGTGACATTTCGAGCCCTCATGGCCCTTCCTCACACTTCAAAGAAGTGCTAAAACCTTGTTTTAAAACAAGTGTTTAATAAGCACACTCATACAGACAAAGCCAGTGGTGTTGTGGAGAGAGAGTCATATGTTGTTACATACCCTGACCATTACACTCAGCCTAGCCGACACAGGCACAGGCACAGAGACAGAAACATACACATTCAAGCATTTCTAGTTGGAAGCATATATTTTTCATGTCACTTGAAAGATCTGTTTGATGAGAGATATCGCTCAAGCCATAACAAGCCATGTACTACACATACACACACACACACACACACACACACACACACACACACACACACACACACACACACACACACACACTCATTCCACAACCAAGTAAGCAAATCCAAGCAATGTCGGAGATATCTGGGGAAATTCCATCTACTTCTTTGCACTGCGAGCAACCTGGTCACATCAGATCACATTCAGAAGCGAAAACAGAAAAAACAAAAGGTTATTGTATTGCAAGTGGCAGCAGACACTCAGCACTCACACATGTAGTTAAAATGGTGAACCTTCTGTTTCACATATTGTCAGCTTCAGACCGTCCCAGCCCCCATGTTGGCCCCTGCGCAGGCCCTCGGACATGGACCCCGTTTGGTCTGTGCAGTCTTGTGTAGGGCTTGGCTGCGTGCCTAGACACTCTGAGATAAATGTGCCTGATTGTTGTCTAAACGAGGCCCATCCACTCGCCTATCATCTTCCAGTAAGGATGGTTCCCAGAACAAAGGGGTTTATGCGTTCCCTTCTACTGACAGTGAACAAGGGAGAACCCAAGAAGCAAAAGTAGTTTTAGTTGTTTTTGTTTTGTTAGTAAGTGCATTTATACATCATAGCCTTTTCATTGAAAACTGATGCTGGTGCTGTTAACCACTGGGAAAAGAGTTTTTTATGTGTATGTCACACACACATGCATGTACAAACACACACACACACACACACACACACACACACACACACACACACACACACACACACACACACACAAACACACACACACAAACACACACACACACTCACACACACACACACACACACACAGACACAGACACAGACACAAACACACACACACACACACACACACACACACACACACACACACACACACACACACACACACACACACACACACACACACACACACACACACAGACTCTGATCCAAGTGTCACATCCGGAGCTTGTGTTCAGCCTCAGCTCCACTTGTTTCCCAGAGGAGATTAACATTCCCGATGAATTCCCCACACAACCTCTGAACCATCTCTCACTCCAGACGTACATGGGGTCTTCGCCCCTCGTGTACGCTGATGCCCGAACCATCCATGGGGAAAGACCGACCTCTGATAAGAGAGCCATACTGCCCTACAAAGCCAAAAGGCAGTAACTACATATTTGATCAAATTGAGACTAGTTTAGACTGGATATTGACTTCATAACACCTCCTTTGTCTTGTGACTAAATCTCCCACTTCTTACAGAAAGTAGATAAAAGCATCACCACTATTATACGTACAGCATGTTTGACTGGGCCATATGACAATGTTAAAGGCATTTTTCTGAGTTTCCATGTTCCTGTAGTTACTGCACATTGCCTTTGTAGGGCAGCATATAATAACTGTCAAAAATCTGAGAACGAACATTATGTAGGTACAAAAAGGCATGCTTGACTATGCCTTGGGTAGGCTGTGCAACCCTAAGCTATCAAACAAACAGCAACAAACATCATGTAGGTACAAAGAGGCGTGCTTGAGTATTTGTTCGGTCAGCTGGTTGATAATGAGTTTCCATAAGCAGATCCAGGGCCACAGGACGCAAAGTTCCACCTCATTTATTTTTAGCCAATGCACGGCCCTGCTCTCACTTGTTAACGATTCTCAGAAAGAGAGGGAAGGAAAAACAGAGAGAGAGAGGAGAGAGAGATGGAGAGGGAGAGAAAGAGAGAGAGGGGTGGGGTGGGGTGGGAGAGAGAGAGAGAGGAAAGGAGAGAGATTGAGTGCCACCTTGGCCATCCTCCAGTGAGCATAGTGTGAGATATTCTGACACCAGAGGAGGTGGGTAAAGAGGAATGCAGAGCGGGGGTGGGGGTTAAGTCCTCACACAAAGAGGTTGACAGACAAAAACAGTACAAACTGAACTTGAGAAGGAGAGAGGTTAACAAAAGGGAAGGTACAGATGGCGTGACAGAATGAAGAGAACTCAGGGAAAAACAAGCAGGTGGGAGGTATCTTATGAGCTTAGACCATCTTCACTGCCTTCACTTCTCCTCGACGAGGTTGCTTTTTCCCCTGAACCCACAGACCACGTCTCAGTCATTTGTGAGAAGTGAAAGGATAGAGGTGTAGCTGGCTCGGCTCCACGACGGTAGCTCCTGCCACGCGACGGTGTTTGTGACCCTGAAATAGATCGTCCGTCCTGGCGGAGTCTAACCGTCAGCACCTCTCCAGCACTCTCTCCACATCCTCAGCATTGTGTGGGTGGACTGGTCTCCGATTTCGTTGTCAAGCTGCAGGTCCAGATAGGCTCTCTCTCTCTTGCCGAAGCCCAGCTCACGCACAGAGGTCAAAGGTCGCAGTTAACATCCGGAGAGGAGAGGAGAGGAGAGGAGAGGAGAGGAGAGGAGAGGAGGAGCTCTTGCCGCCCTGTCACCATGGACATGTACCCAGCAGAAGCTGGAAAGCTCCCTCCCCAGGCCCCCTGGCATGTTGAAGTGCTGTTGGTCTCCCTAGGCTGACCGTGTAATCCAGGGTCAATTCACATCCGCTTCGTCTCCCTGATGGATTTGGAGGAGGACGTCTAGGCATCTGTTTTCCAATGACAGTGTGACAAATCACACTGCGTATTGTTTCTCTTTGGGGACTTTTTTTGGTGGGGTGTTTTTCAAACGTCTCTGGGATTGTTTTGAATATGTTTGGGGTTTTTATGCTGTGTGAGTGTATCTGTGGCTGTGTGTGTTTGTGGGAAGGCGGGCGTACGGATGAAGGGTTTTTCCATCATGCTGCTGATGCATCTGATTAGCACACAACCTTGAACTGGGAAGTCTTTGTTGTACACGTACAGGAAAAAAAAAAAACTTTCTGTCCCACTCTGCTGTTATCTGACCAAGAAGTCTTATCTCATTCAGATGAAAATGGGACAGTGAGGCGATGACTACGAAAGTAAGGGGGGAGGTTGGAAAATAAAAGAAAACAGAATAAACACTTCCAGACTGAATGAGAAGGACCATCGAACGCAGATACACAGGAGGACATGAGCAAACAGGAGATCCTTTTTTTAGCCTGTGGACAGAAAAACAGGGAGAGTGCGGCAGCCTGAGGGTGACAAAAACAGTGGGGAAAAAGTAGTTTGTGAAGTGAACATGCCGGAGAACAAACCTGTGGTGTATCGGACGAGCAGCTACCTCTCGCACTCTGCCTACAGGAAGATCAAACGAGTGTTGAGTTTCCGAAGGCGTAAGTACAAAGAGAAGCACAAATGCGGTGGCAAAGCCACTTATGGGTGTTTTACAGGTTAGGATATGAATTTAATTGTTCTCAAAAGAACAAGAAGTGCTACAGACACTTTATCTTGTATCTCTCTGTCTCTCTTATATTCTCCCTCTGTCTCTCGCTACCTCTCTCTTACTCTCTGCCTTACTATCTCTCTCTCCCTCATTCTTTCTTTCTCTCTCTCTCCCTCCCCCACCCCCACCCCCTGTCTCCCTCTCTTCCACTCTCTCTCTACCCCACCCTCTCTCTCTTTATATCTCTCCGTGTCTCTCCCTCCTACCTTTTCTTTCTCTCTCTCTCTCACCCTCTCTCTCTGCCTGTCTCTCTCTCCCCCACCCCCCCCCCTCTCTCTGTCTCTCAGGTGTGTTTGGGCAGCGTCTGGAGGAGATGGTGCTGTATGAGCGGCGCTATGGGGTGCACATGGCGCCGCTGGTGGTGGAGCAGTGTGTGGACTTCATCCGCGAGCGCGGCCTCACTGAGGTGGGGCTGTTTAGGCAGCCCGGCCAGGCCACACTGGTCAAGGAGCTGCAGGAGGCCTTCGACGCGGGAGAGAAACCATCCTTTGACAGGTGCCCCTTACACACACACACACACACACACACACACACACACACACACACACACACACACACACACAAAATATCCCTACTGGTACAGGAATCAAAGTCATCAACTATTATGGCACAGCTACCCTTCAGAGGAATTTTCTTTCTGAGTTTATATGTTAGTGTGACTGTGCAGGTGTTTATGTGTGTGTATATGTGTGTTTTTGTGCCCCCTCCCTCCTGTGTGTGTGTGTGTGTGTGTGTGTGTGTGTGTGTGTGTGTGTGTGTGTGTGTGTGTGTGTGTGTGTGTGTGTGTGTGTGTGTGTGTGTGTGTGTGTGTTACCCTCCCAGCAGTACTGATGTGCACACAGTGGCATCTCTGCTAAAGCTTTACCTGAGGGAACTTCCAGAACCTTTAGTGCCATTCTCTCGCTACCCGGACTTCCTCGTCTGTGGCAAGAGAATCTCTGCAGACAGGCAACAGGTAAGCACAGGCAGCACAGACACTGTTTAAACATGGCTCTTTAAAGCAATACCTAGTAGTTTAAGTAGTTTCGTCTTTGGATGCCATACAGGTTGGAGTTGTGTCTCATTCGAACTACAGGGAGACGGTCCACTCCTCCAAACTTACTTAGTGCGGTTATAGCCCATGGAGGGCGGCAAAGCAAATTCAGAAGTGCCTTTCACCCTGTTACCAGTTGATGAACCACTGAAACGATTTTGGAAAGGCTATGTTAAGGTTGAAGAAACTACATAGTTTTGCTTTAATCATTACTGGTGTTCCACTGGAGCATATATACAGACTCTTTTTTGTGACTGCCTGTATCATAAGTGACTACTAATGAGTGACATATACATAGGTAATTGTGTTTTATATAACTTAAGATGAAAAAGTAATGTAATGGTAAAATAAATCAAATTACCAGTGATTTTCCTCTCTTTTTGTTTTGGTTTATTAGGGATTGTTGGAGCTAAGAAGTTTGCTTCATGAACTTCCGGTGGCTAACTTTAACTTGTTGAACTACATCTGCCAGTAAGTTAACACAGGCTGCCACTGCAACATGTTGGATTTTTTTTTGTCCTGGCAGAACTGTTTTTATTTATTAGTTTTTCTTTTCTTTGGAAAAAAAGTGAAAGCTTGCAAGTTAAACTTAGTATCCTGGATTCTAAAACTTTCCACATCATTGAAAACACATTTTCACTGTGATGGATGTATATCTTTTTTTCCACTGCAGGTTTCTGAGCGAGGTCCAGACTTACGCCAGCAGCAACAAAATGAGCATTGAGAACCTGGCCACTGTTTTTGGGCCCAACATTTTACGGCCAAAAGCAGAGGATCCAGAGAGCATCATCGGAGGTGGGTATAGTGTTTGGATGTTGGACAGAGGGGAGGGTATGTAAACAGGGAATTAGAGAGTGTATTTGTGTATATGCGTGTAAGAGAGAGAAAGAAAGAAACAAAGAAAGAAAGAAAGAAAGAAAGAAAGAAAGAAAGAAAGAAAGAAAGGAATAGAATGCAACTTTGGTAAAAGAATGACAGAATGGATTATGACAGGCTGTGATGGGAGTGCCAAGCATGTGCTCTGACTGCCATTCCAACGAGCCTGGCTCTTTGGTGTTGTAGTCAGAGTGCATGTTTGGTAACCTGCAAATAAACTTGACTTGACTTGTTGCTGTTGACTCTATGGTCTCACCCTCCAGGAGCAGCAGTGGTCCAGCACCTGATGTCCGAGCTCATCAGGGAGCACAGCCTGCTCTTCTCCAGCGACGGCGACTCAGACGACCTCAGGATCTCCAGGCCCATCCCCCAGGCCGCACACCGGCACAGCAGCCAGGCCGAGTGGGTATGCGCCGAGCTGGACCCGGAGGAGCCTGATGCCCGCCTGTGCGGCGCGTCCGACTGCCCTCTTCCTTCCCCACGCCCGGCCTCCACCCCCTGCTCGCATCAGCTCTCCCTCCCACTGACCTCGGAGAGGCGCGTGTCCTCGCACAGCCCCAGGGAGAGGCGCAAGTCTCCTTTTTTGACGGAGACAGAGGAGCAGCCTCTGTGTGCCGCCTCAGCCAGAGGTCCCAGTCCCATCGACCCACAGCGCTACAGCCCCGCCTTGCCGAAGTGCCACCCCCCAGACTCAGGTCTCATCCCTCCCCCCGCCAGCCCGCCCTCCCCTGCCCCCCCTCAGACGGCCTCGCTGGAGGGTCCCTCGCAGCCTCTGGACTGGTCCGGCATGGAGGAGCCGAGCTGGACGGCAGAGAAGGACCTGGGGGGGAACAGCGGCAGCAGCGATGCCCAGGACAGCACCTTGTCTGTCTACGACAACATGGACACCATGACGTTCCTGGTGGGCAATGACGGGGCGGACGCGGGCAGCGCTGCGGGCACGGCCGAGGCGGAGGGGGGCACCAGTGTGGTGGGCAGCGGGAGCTCATGGTCGTCCTGTGAGGCCTTGCTCCAAGATGGCACCCAGAGCGGAAGTGGCGGCCCTGCCAGCCCGTGCCAAGACTCTGTCAGTTTCCCCTCCTTGTTCCGGGCAGACCACGACGACGCGGACGCCCACCCCAACTCCCCTGCCTCGTCCTCAGCACCCACAGATGCCCCACTGAGCACGGGGAGCAGTGAGGTCTTTCTGCCCTCGGCACCTCCGGATCCCCACATATCTACTGCCTCCCATGCCATGCACTGCCTTCTGGCTGGACTGAGACAGCAAATGGCCCGGCAGAAAGCTGAGTATGAAGCTAGAATCCAGAGGTAAAAACAGGACGTCCAAGTGTGCAACAGCCATTTGAAAATGTCAGGTTTCAAATCTTAATTCTAATTCCTGGCTTTTTCAAATATTTATTTTATTTTCAGTTTTAATAAAGCGGTAGACCTAACTGTGTTTTGACACTTTATAATCAAGTGTGAAAACGATATCATTCATTTACTGGTCACTGTTGCCTAAATTACATCATACGCAGGATTTGTGAATTTCTTATGTGATTAATAAGTGTGCTGTATGGCTTTATGTCCAGTGTCGGATCTCTATCCAGGTTATCTCCTCAGTGGAATTTATTTAAAATGTGAATAACCAGCATCTCTTTTTGTAGGCTAGAACGAAAGAACGAGGCGTTGCAGGCTGAGGTGGCTGGACTCCGATCAAGCCTGGAGCAGCAGCGCCGGTGGTTTAGTGTTGCTGAGATAAAGATGCGGAACGTGGAACGTGCCAGGGCCGATGCTGACCGACGGAACGCCGCCCTTCAGAAGGAGATGGAACAGTTTTTTGATACTTTTGGTGATCTCAGCGCCGAGGCAAAGAAAACGGACCGAATTATACAAAGCTTCTAATTTTAACCACAAAACTGCGTTTATTGACTTAATCGAGCCTATAAAATGCACCCCAAGGTGCTAGGATATAGGCCACACCGACAAGGGGTGCTTTTAAATATCTTGAAACCAGCAGTTTTAACCGTCCCTGCCGATGTACGAATAGCCTGGTAAACCAGCCCCTCGTACTTCATTTCATTTAAATGAAGCACGAGGGGCTGGTTTACCAGGCTGATGTACGAATACCGTGACGGAAGACTTACCAGGTTAAGCGCCGCATTGTCTAATGGCACTTGTCAAAGGGATCGCTATAATTTGTGGAAAGGTGTGACAAACTAATTCCTGAGGAACTGTTGCTTTTACGTGGTGAGTGACACTATAGGACGATGAAGCATGAATTGGATTACTGGATGTCTACGTGGAATGACTCGCCTATGCTTGGCATCACACTTCACACAATGTTTTGTCTGTTAAAGCTGAGCGTGTGGAACGGAGTGCTTGATAAACATACAGATGTAAATAAATCATTATTATGCACTCATTTAATTGCCACTCATTTATAAGACTAATAAAACACAAAGTCACCCTCATATGCTGTCCCCCTGCGTGTAATTTATTGTACAGGGTTATATGTCATTTTCTCGCTCAAAGGAAAAAGGTTTTAATTAAAAACTTGTAATTACTTTTCTGGTCATAGATTTGTATATTACACATTACATGTGTCGTGGGATTTTGTAAAGACTTCCAAAGTGGCCATCCAATATTTAAAGACATCAATATTAGCCATGCAAGTGGTTCTGATTAACATGACAACTGAAGAGAATTGTCAAGAGAGACAAGAAGTTACTTCAAAAGTTATGTCACAACAATGGTTTTAATGCAACACTAGTCTACACGATTTGACTAGATGTACAGGAGGAATCAGTGGAGATGACACTACACTCTTCTGAAATGTCATTCTACGTCCAAACGCTTCCACGGGGCCTGGACTGTCACTCAGACCGCTGTCTCGTCATCCCTCATCTATATGCGACAGTCAACACGCTATGGAAAGCCTCTACCTCTCTCCGTGTCACCGAGAACACACTATGGAAAGCCCTTTCACAGCTGAGACCCACGCTCAGACCAGTTTACACTTTATGACACAAAACAAAGACATCTGACATCGGTGTTTATGAGTGCGAGTGGTGGCAGATGTGAGATTCAGACAACACACAGTCAAAAAGACCACAAAAGACACCACACTCGGTAAACAATAGATGCTGATGCACTATTGCCTTATACTGTATTTCATGCAGACTGCTGAAAACAAATCAAAAACATAACAAAAAAAAAAAAAAAAAAACAATGCACAGAAAACATATCTTCAAGACATCCATGGCCTGATTTCAATGAATGGGGATCAAGGGTATAATTGGACAGAAAAATGTATATTCAAAGAAAGGTAAACAAACCAACATGTCTGACAAAACCAATAAAACAAAACAGAAAACAGTCTTGTCCTCCTAATGAGATGCATATCCACAACACAGATCTGGATGCAGATATGTAATGATACTCTGGCGTAGTTTAAGGCAAATGCAATAATGTACAGCTCGTCAAATCTGAGTACTCTCCTGAAAAACCTTGACTCCAAAACCCTGAACGTGTGGCCTACGCTGTAACCACCTCTCTCTCTCTCCTGTCATTCTCTGGCTGACACTCGGGTGCTGTCGAAATCTCACACAAACACCTTTATTCTCAACCTCCAAAGCAGTTTCAAGTGTAACGGGTCCAGCAGCGGTCTGGACATAATGTACGTCATGTAATGACAATCAGAGACAAAGTGAAGTAGTCAGCAGCTTTTGAGTGACTTGACAGAGAGACGGGAGGGAAGGCGGGGGCAGAGAGAGGGACAGAGAGAGAGAGAGAGAGGGAAGGAGGGAGCAGAGAGAGAGGGAGGGAGAGAGAGAGAGAGGGAGAAACAACGATATGAAAGACTCAGACATGATGTGATATTCGACCAACATACTATACAACCCTCTCAATCTGCAACAGGTATTCCTGAAGGTTTCTCTTGTTAAAACAGGCGATGGATCTGTTCCACAGCAGTGCATGTCCATACACAAAAAAAAAATGAAATGACATGGAACACATAAAACACTTCATGGTTTGATTGGGGGGTGGGGTAATTGAACAGAGAGGAGGGGGACTTTGAAAGGTGACACAATAAAGAAAAATGTGGCTACACAGCAAAAGTCTTTGAGGAGAACTATGATGACATAGTATTCAAAGATACTGACGAGAAATGACAACTGACCCCTCTCCATAAACTGGCACGCCACTGCTACTATAAGCAGGCAGCAGGGTCAGATAAGAAAGTGCTCGAAATGTACAGTGTCACTTTTGCTTGTGTGTCCCTTAGCTTGGGTCTGTCTGAACATACTTTGTGCAAGCTCACTTTAAAACACTTCTGCGTGAATCTCACGTTCACATCCCAATTCTATTATCATTTCCAAACTCTATATTTTGTTTCAAAATAAATGGAAATGTCTTTTTGTACAGTACTTTATGCCTCTGCACACACTGAGAAGCTGTAAAACCATGTTTCCACAGCACAAGAAAAAAAAAAATACATTTACACATTTATATACCTATATACATAAACACAACCTAAAGGCTATATGCATGAGATCCATTATCCTCAAGCCCTTGACAATGCAGACCATTAAACGTGGAGTACTTCTATATACAAGGCAGGCACTATTTCTTTTTCTACGTGTGTACTGGCATACTTAGTATGTTGCGTTTACAGCGTTAAAGCCATTTGCAGTGAACATGCAGCTGGAAATTTTTGAACACCACAGATTTTCCCGATGTCGCAAACTCAAAGGGGTTCTGTAACGTATTGCATATTACAATTAAGTAGCCTAGCTGTTCCTGTGCTTCGCCTCGGTGGCCGTTCAGTGTCCTGTGACTTTGGGATTTTTGTCGAAATGAACTGGAAACATCACGAGCATAATGATCAGTTGAAGATTTACACCATGGCTGCTCCAAAGACACTTCACACCTTGGCCATTTGTTCGTGTGTAAATAAAAAAAAAAAAACACTTTTTTTTTTTTTTTTTAAACCTAGGTCTGACTCATCATGGCAAGAGAGACAAAGAAAACAAAGGCAATGGTGCTTGATTTTGAAAAATAATTGCACAGAGGAAAAGAATCCAACAATGATTCTGCAGATATATATCTATATAATTTTTTAAAGGGCGAGTGTGCTGGTTGTCTTTACTTCCAAGGCAACGCAAAACCTTAGAGCTTCTGCCATCTCCAATCACATTGAGCTACGGTGCAGAGTGGAAATCAATAGGACGCACTAAAAATGGGTAAAAACAACACACAACCAGCATCTCGGCCTTTCCAACGGAAGACAAACGATAAAAAAAGGTAAAACTAAAAGAAACAAAACATACATAAAACTCTGGATCAATCTTTTCAGTCCAAACCATGACATGGCACACAGAGAGGGAGCCAAGAAGAGGGAGAGAGAGAGAAAGAAAGAGAGAGAGAGAGAGAGAGAGAGAAGGAGGCGTAGCGGTCCTCAAAGTTACTCCTCCAGCGCCCCTGTGAGGGTGTCGGCACAGCTGCTGTCGGTGTCGGAGGCGAGCGTCTGCTCCGTGGACATGGACGAGATGTCGTTGATGGAGGACGACTGCGAGGCTGTGGCACTGCTGTTCACCATGCCATCTACTGGTGGAAGAGAGGAACCGCACCGTCACAGTGGCCCTCTACCCACACAAACACACACGCACACACAAGCCTCCCCATTTGACTGACAGAAAGGGAGGTGATGAAGCGTAATGGCAAGTTAAAGTGAAAGCACTAAGAGTGTAATTAGACAAACACAATTAGCCACAGACAAGCACAATTAGCACAACAAGCATTTCATTTATATTCTACATTATGAGCTGCGCAGTCACAGTGACTTACCGGAACCTTCTTCCTTCAGTACCCCATTCTTGTTTCGCTCCTCCCAGTCCATCACTTCTTTATAGATCAGCTCTGCAGAGAGACAGCTTTTCAGCATTACTACATACAAACACCACATATCCTGAACTGTAAAAGATATATAGCCTGCGCCCGCCTATACTGCCTGTGGCGCTACACTGAATTTTGCCTTCAAGTCAGTCCGGCCAATCTGCCTATTCACAGTTCTTCCTGGCCCTGAAAAAATCCGGAACCAATGAAAACAAATGATTGTACTACTGGACAGAGCTACAACCAGAGAGGCATTGAAAGATGCCTGCTGATCCCGCCACTGAGAACTTCCTGTCTATGTAAGGTTTGCCAGGCCAAGTTCCATCTACGAGCTTGGTGTGACAGTCTAGGCTAAAAAAATATATGGACTATATGAAAAATAAAAGACAACAGGGTCCTGTCCTCATCTAAATAATGTTTACCGCCTGGGCATGAATATTAGTACATTGTAGAATCTGTGCATTTCTACTAATACTGGAGTTTCCTGTTGTGGATTAATAAAGTATATTTCTATTTATGATCTTAAGCTAAGAAAAAGAATGTAAGTAGGAAGGTTTTCCATGTAATTTGTAAACACTGTTGGTTTTACCATGTTCAGCCTGACATTGACAGCTACGTCATTCGCTTCTCATAAACGTGTTGTACAAATGTAACGCTTCCTTACCTTTCCACTGCTCAATGGTATGCTCCCTTTCCTCCAGCTGCTTGTCAGATATCTGAGGGGGCGGCTAAACACAATTACACAAACACAACACATTCAAAAATATTTTTCCAATTTACTGAAAAAAGAGGGAGTTCTTTTATGTCTTGCCCCTGTTGTAGTAAGTGCTAGTTCAAGCTTGGCTCTCTTTACTGCTGTGCTAAAAACATTGATACAGCAATACATATCCATATTTTTAAAAACGATATAATATCGTTATTGCATATCGTATATTCTGGCTATTAATATCGATACACTCCCCAGTAGCTACTGCACAGAGAAATGCACTATTGATTCTAAACATAATGTAGTAAATGTACTTTGTTCAGTACAAACGTACATTAGCCATATTGCACAAATAGTTTTCATAAGTTGACTAAAGGTACCTAGTAAGACTGGGCACCTTTTCTGTGACATGTTCAGTAAAAAAGCATTGAAAAAAATGCACTTTATTTTCCTGTTCAATAAATTGAACATAAAAATAATATTTGTCTGGTTTTGTTGAGTGAATGACATTGAGTAATAATTATAAAGTAATATGTATCAATATCGGAATTCAAGTCATGGCATTGTATAAAGCCCAGCCCTAGTCTCTTAGAGAAATATTCATAAGTCATGGCAGTGTATAAATAAAACTAAAGGGATCTGAATCTGCTCTGCATTGAACAGTGCTGACGTTCTTGGCCCCTGACAACAATGTGAGGAGAGGAGGGGCCACTCACCGCATCGGCCTCGGCTGGGTCGTACCACACGTGGATGTAGGGGTGGTTCAGGGCCTCCTGCACGGAGATGCGGCACTCCGGGTCGATGACCAGCATCTTGGACAGCAGGTCCCGAGCTTGGCTGGCTGCGGAGGGAGGGAGAGAGTGCAGAGGACAGTAGTCATTCAAAATGGCCACCAGCACAGCCAGCCCAGGCAACTATGAGCCCTGCTGCAAACACAGGTGTCAATCCTGGCTTCAGAAAGCAAAAACCCTACCATGCACTCCTTCTGCCTGTGCACTTAACACAAGTGATTTCACTAAATTACCTATCTACCTGTCTGATGAATTGTGTCCTATTTAGGATTAGCTGGTTTAAAAAAACGATTGTACCTGATATGTGGCATGGTTTTTACTTTCTGAAGCCGAGGGTTGACACCTTTGGCTGTGACAGACAATTCTGTGGCGAGTTAAACAGTTACAGACATTGAACACAGACAGGTGTCCTCATCACAGCAGGTCTTACTTTTGAGTTTGTCGTGTTCTGTTTCAGACGGGAACGCCCAGTCGGGGAAGAGTTCGCTGAAGCTGACCCCAGGGTACTGGGGCTTGTTCATGACGTAGTTCCTCACAGTCTCCATCAGACGGTTCATAAACTCCAGGGAGGGGGTGCCTAAAATCTCTATCACCTTATTCCACTGGTCGATATCTAAAGCAGACAAGGTTAAGGAAATGGACTAGAAAAGAAAAACAATACAGGGTAACAGGATTATACATTTGACTTTGACTTCATTTATTTTGACAGGGACAGTGTACAAAGACAACCTGATGGAGAGATGTTTTGTACCAGATTTAGCAGACTGTGCTATTTTCCACCTGTAGCCCCTGGGCAGGACACTTACATACGTACATAGTAGGGCTGCTCAATTAATCGAATTCTAATCGTGATAACGATTTCAGGGCCAAACGATCTCAAAAACAAATAAAATCGAGGGCAACAATGTTTTTGTCCTAATTATTTTCTACTGTTTGTACTGTACATTAGATGTATACATTAGACATTTCTACTGTTTGTACATTAGACATCAAAGGAGACTTACTAATGTTTACGAAGAAAGGTATTAGGGAAAATCTGAAGGTACAAGAATGTTTTTTAGAAATGTTTTTGAATACATTTTCAATAAATTAAGCATGTTACTGAGGAAAACAAAATAATAGTTTGAATAATCGTGATTTCAGTTTTGGCCCAAATAATCGTGATTCAGATTTTTTCCATAATCGAGCAGCCTTAATACATAGGATACTTACATACTTACAGAGCATACCAAAGAAACAAACATCCAAAGAAACAAACACAACAAAAGACAGATTAATAAAAAGACTGACAAACAGCCAACAGGATTGACATTTGACTTTTTTTTTTTTTTTTAAATTTACATTTAAATTTACATCTGTCACTTATTTGCATTAGGTAAGGGGTAACATCCGACGAGGCGTGCATTATACAGTTTTAAGTCAACGAGGTGGAGCCTAAGAACTTCCGCCAAGTTGACTTAAAACTTCATAATGCACGCCTCGGAGGATGTTACCCCGCTTATGACCCGGTTAATGCCATTAAATTATGTAGAATGTATTTAAAATAATTCTCAATTAACTTAGAGGGTTAACTTAGACTCGGTTTCGCTACAATGTGGCCTACAATGTAGCCTAATATTTGTAACGTTAAGTAGAGTGCTACGCAGCCCTCAGTCACTAGCCAAATTGGTTGTCAAGGTTACCTTTCATTTGGTAAGGTGATTGCTACTGCTCATCAGGTGTTAGCTAGCTTGGATTGAGCAACGCGACACATGCAATACTTATTCCAAAACGTTGATTTAGTTGTTATTTTTGGTTTACTATTTTTTTTAAGTTCATGGAAATTGAATTCGACATTGCCATTAATTGTGAAGTTTGATAGAGACGGTTACAGTAGGTACGTACATTCTATTGGGTATTGATATGGAACGGTGCTGAAGTTTTAAACTTTTTGCCAGAACTACTTTCAAGGCGTGCATGATATACGATTTTACTGCATGCCTAGCAACCAATCAGAAAGCAGCACCACGTTCCAGAGGGTCATAATTAGTAAATAACAGACAGAGAGTTGAGCAACACATACAGGACACACAAGGGAGGAAGCTCACTGTTGGCTTGAGATGGGAAAGGAAGTACTTCCTGACACGTTGAGATGGGAAAGGAAGTACTTCCTGACACGTTGAGATGGGAAGGGAAGTACTTCCTGACACCTTGAGCCTTCAGGGAGGAAGCTCCACATGTGCCTGAATCACACAAATACCCACGCATGCAGAGAAGAGCCTAGCGCAGAAAAGAACTGCCACTGTGTGGCGTCTGTTTGAATAGAATAGAATAGAATGGAATAAAATGCCTTTTACTGTCACTATACACATGTACAATTTACACTACACACATGCACAATGAGAAATGAATGTGATCCCTCATGGATGAATGTGGCTGGTAAAGGATACGGTCTGTGCCCTGGAAGATGACGCTGCCTTTCACCATCTCTCCCATGATGCAGCCGACCGACCAGATATCCACTGCAAACACAGCACCATCACACAGGGTTGTAATCAGGCATCATTTCAGCATGAGAGACATATTATATTATATCCACTGCAAACACTGCACCGTCAGAGAGGGTTGTAATCAGGCTTCATTTCAGCATGTGAGACATATTATATTACATTCATGGCAAACACAGAACAGTCATTTCAGCACGTCACACATTTGCATCTATTGAGTCTCACTCTCACATATGAGGAGTCCAGAGGAACTCATTAATAGTCACAAAATCTATCAGGCATAGTCACAAAAGCACATTTTTCAAGTTACTCCCCCTTACAGTAGCTGCACTAAAACCCCAGCTTTTTCAAAAGTAATCCTGTGATTAAATAAACAAGCATAGTCTTGAGCTAAAAGCATTTTTTAAAAAGTCAACATCAAATATAATAACTTACAAACAGCATTTTCTCAGTTGCTGCATTTTGTGACCATGTCTGTGGACTCCTTATACGTCTTCATGCAACAATCTGGGGATGACTGAGATTAATATAGCTACTTTTTACTACACGAGTGGTGAGGGCAAAGCTCAAGTTCCTGTTGGCTTAATGCATCCTTTTCCTTCTGTAAGTGTGAAAAGGACATCAGTGTGGAATAACAACTACTGCTGGGACTCACTGGTTTTACAGGAAGAGGAACCAGTTCACCAACCATGCTACAAGCCTGCACATTTCCAGCCCTATTGAGTATTATGTGCAGACTTTCCCTTGCAGCAACATTAGCTACCAGGCTGCCCTTTCTGATGGAAATCTATGCTGAGAAAGGGCCCTTTATCACTGTACAAGTCAATCTAATGAAAAGGGAGTATACCACTAGTGGGTCTCAGCACTACATCAACATTTGACATCTGATACCGTTACCAACAGAGTGTCATCAATTCCCATAAGCACCATGTCAGCAACTGCCAAGGCAAATTAGAGGAATGGATCGGACATGAATGATGTGCTTTTGGGATGGCAGGGTAGCGTGAGCTAGCGTGTGTAATATCATACAGAGAACCAATGTGGTGATGACGCGTGTGCGTGTTTGTGTGTGTGCGTGTGTGTGTGGCTGGCGTACCGTTCTCCTTGTACTTCATGCCCAGGATGACCTCTGGGGCCCTGTAGTATCTGGTCACCACATACGGGGTCATCATGAAGTTGGTGCAGGCGGTCCTAGCGAGCCCAAAGTCTAAAATCTTTAAAGTGCAGTCCGATTTCACCACTATATTGCTGGGCTTCAGGTCCTGTGGGGGCGAAAAAGGTGGGGATCGTCGACATTGAAAACGACCATTGTACATGCTGGTATGAACTAAAATGATTTTTCATAACATCACGTTATACAGAATAGGGCTGCATGATATTTGACAAATGTGCGATATGCGGTAACATTGCTGAGTGTTGTTTTGTCATCTTTCAGCTTAATCTTCACCACTGGGCCGTAACTAGTGCGTAACTATGTTCCATTTATTCCAGTTAAGCCATGTTTTCCGATATGTGTATCACAGTACTGTATGTTGCAATATCACAATATTTTTGATATACTGTGGAGCCCTAATATAGAATTGATTTCCCGTCTTCATTTTGGTTAGCAGGTTAACCCTAGACATCACAGTCATAACTGTCTGTTACAGTAGTTCACTCACAACAACAATCCCATTCTCCTCATGAAAGGAGCCAAGCACAAGAAAAGCACAAGCAATCAGCATATCTTAGGGCCCAAACACTGACAGAGGGGTAGATCGATTCGGTATACACTGCACGGCCAAAAAGTTGTCAGCACCTGGATTTAAATAAGCAAATATGTAAGCCGTTTAATGGAACTGCTGTGATGATGAATATGCGTTGCGTGCCAACAAAATGAAGTTGGCACATCAGTTTATACTGTATGATGCATGGATTTTTTTTCCTTCCCTGATGGTGTACAGCATATTTCAAGATGGCTATGCCAGGATCCATCAGGATCAAATTGTCAGAGAGTGGTACAGTGTTGTCATGAGAGATCATTTGCCATCATAGTCCTGATTTAAACCCCACTGACAATCTTTTCGATGTGCTTAAAAAGACCTCGCAACATTGCCTGTCCAACTGTCAATACGATCAATCATATTAAATAAATGCAACTTGGGGCTAAAAGCAAATGTGACATGTGAACTGGATAAGCACACTGACACAACGCTGCGACAAATGTATGCCGTAATCAAAGGCAGAGGAGACCCGACAAAATGCTGAGTGCGACACTTCTTTTAGGTCAGGCAGGCAGTATACATTCTCATGAGAAAAATATCGCACGGGTTTACAGCAATGCAAAAAAAGAGAGAGAAAAAAAGAAATGGTGCAGACCCTGTGGATGATGCCTGCGGAGTGGAGGTGGCGGATGCCACAGAGGATCTGGTAGAGCAGGTAGGACATCCTCTCGTGGTCCAGGTCCATGTGGATCACCTGACACAGGCTGGCATCCATCAGCTCCATCACCAGGTACCTGCGAGGTAGAGAAATGAGCACTGTGAGTGCAGGTCTGTAGGTCTGTGAATGATGCTAGGGAAATATGCAATATGTGAACTGCAATTCATGGTATATTTTCATATAAGCTATGCCTTTGTGCTCCACATATCAATATGATTTGTAATAAATATTTAAATGCACAGCTTTAATGTCTTTCAGCTTTGTCTTCACCACTAGGCCCTAGACAGTAGAGATGCATGGATGGTGGTTACAGCCACAGTTTTGTCATGGATCACATGACAAAAAAAAAAATAATTTAATTAAATTTGGGTGGGTGGTGGCTTAACTACTCAACTAAAAAATATATATCTAGCCTACATTGTTAAATATGGCGGGCGGGTGCGGTTTTGAAAATTGGTCAAAAACCATGGGTGCAAATGGATAGCGAACGGATGATGAATTTTGTGATGTGGTTGCGGATGAAAAAATAGCCCATCCGCACATCTCTACTAGACAGTGAACTGTCTATGCCTATGCTACTGGACAGGGTATCAAGGACACCCAGTGCCAAAAATTGTAATATGTGGGGCGCAAAAACATAGCTTATAAAAATGTACCATTTTATTGCAGCAAAGCCGTGTTTTGCAACACGTATATCGCAATAAAGCATGTTGCAATATTTTCGATTGCAATACTGAGTCTCCTCCACTCCAAACTCCAGACCATCCAAAAGATAAACCTGTGCATTTTATTCATGTATACATGCAAAGCCTGAACCACATGTCGAATCCCACTGAAATAAAAACCCTAGCCTTAAAGCAAAAGCGTTTGGCAGACTTACAAATCCTGAAACTCCTCCAGTGATTTCTGTGGCGTGAAGACATTCAGCAGCCGAATAATCTGCAGAGAGGATCAGAGAGGGACACTTGCTGGAGACGGCTGTACACACACACACACACACACACACACACACACGTCATGGCCGCCAAGGCTACCGGCTCCGCAAGACAGATGCTGGCATTTCAGCGAGACAGACAGACACACACACGGGGGAGAGTGACGCACGTTTTTGTGGTTGACACACTTGAGCAGCACCAGCTCCCTGTAGGCCCGTTTGGCGTGGGTCTGGTTCTGGAAAGGGCGGCTGAGCTTCTTCACCGCTACGGGGATCCCAAGGACAGTGTCCAGGGCCGAGCTGGGAGGGGTTAAGAAATCATCAAAACACACACAAACACACCCAATACATCAACACATATCCTCAGAACACACACATATAAACATAACACCAAAGGTCTGGAATCACCCTCAAAATGTTTAAAGGACAAACAATGCTTTTATTCTTAAACATTTTACCACAGCGGAAAATTAGACAATTGTTACAAATATAACTCTGAAATGTAACAGGATTTCAATATTTTATATATCAAACCACACATATACATCCTCAAAACACACACACTTAACACACATTGCCCTATCCGTCCTAACTTTGTGAATGTCATTACAACTTTAACTTCTGCAAACACCCATATTCTTATACAAATACACAAATTGCAATTAAAATGGTAAAATGCTGACACTGGCAGTGTCGAATCCGAGTAAAAATGTACACGGTCAGATGCAATTAGCCGAGTCTTGCCTATTGTTGACTAGCAATTACATCATCCTGCAGCACTCCCTGTGTTGCTGTTCCATTGAAGTTTTAGAGCCCATTTTTGAAAATTGTCAAAAAGTACATGTAGCACTGCTGATAAAGTCAGACCAATGTCACAGACTCATCTCTCTCTCTCTCTCCCACGCACACACAAATTATGGATGATTGGGCCATAAAATTATTTGTGTTTTTCACAACCACATTGTGTGATGATTTGACTTGCGTGATGATTGGCAGTCGAACCAGTCTCATTTCAGCACACCGTCATTGACTCTGCGGCATCTTTTCCACATGACACTCCATAATCAGCATAATTACCCACCTGGTGTTAAAACGAGGTGTCCCAGCATGCTAAGAACACAACGCATGTGACCTACACGCTTAAGCTCCCCCCGGACGGGAACGGCGCACACACTCACCAGACGATGCCCTGGGCTCCCGAGCCGATGGCCCGCAACTGCTGGTACCTCTTCAGCACGGTGAAGGTGGAGTCGCCCACCTGGATGCTGTAGAAGTGCCCCTCCCCGTCGGTCATGGCTGCTCCTCCGCTAGGGCGTCGCTAAATGGGTCAGTCCTGGACACGCGGGGAGGTGGGAGAAGAGGAAGAGGAGGAGGAGTGTTCCATAAACTGACATGGCAATCATCTGTCTGAAAAGTGTTTGGCGGAAAAAAAAAGTGTAGGCTACAGAAACCTGCGTACTGCCATTACCTCAGCAACACCAGACGTCTTTTACCATTTGCTATGATTGAAAGATGCACTGCACTCCAATAACGTATGACGTAATCCCAAATGTAGGCTGGGAGGGCTGGCATATTTAAGCAAAATTTCAAAACTTTTCCAAGACTTCATATAACGCGTCCTAACCCGAGGGGCAGGCAAAATGCAAGCTCAGAAATATCTGCAGTAAAAAAAGCTCTACCAGGAGAATCGTAAGCCAGGGGCTGAACGGGACAGAGCTGCAAAGTTCACAGACCCTGTTGCCACCACTGTCCTCTCCTCTCTCTTTGGCACAACTGACAATGCAGTGCATCCATCAAATATATGGAGCTGGCTCCCACACCTACGGCGCCTGGTGCTTGCCTACACCCCGTGAGTAATTTCCCTGCTACAACAAAAAGCTTAGGCCTACTCTTTACAAGTTACTCTTCCAAGAGCAGAGAAAAAGACACCAATGCGGATTTTGAAGCAGGGTCATCTATGAAATAATCCACTAATAAAATCTTCCTTTGTAACGATGGAAGTTTATTTTGCACTTTGTTACATTCACTGGTATAATGATCAAATACAGTCAATTTCAAATGATGAGAAACTGAAATGATGAGGAAAAGACAACCGATTTGATGTAGTGTGCACATGGCTTTTCACTGAGCCACCTACACTGATTCTTATGAGAAAAAAAAAATCTCCCAAGTGGTCACATTAGTCAATGTTATCTTTTCTGGATAGCTTGCACAAACCCTGGCAGCTCAGAGAACTGTACTTTTCTTTAACTTATCTGCTGACGCCTTGGCCAGGACTCCCTGAAAGAACAGACAATGTATCTCAATGAGACATTCCTGGTAAAACACAGGATACATGAATACAATAGAGTACGCGCTAAACTACTGTTTTTTTGTTTTGTTTCTGCCTTGGCTTTACTCATTCTGGATTTTAACCAACAGTGAAGAGATCACAAATGCGATGATATCAACTTTCATACCAACTTGTACTTCTGCATCTGCCTTAATGGTTCAGCACATCACTCCTGTTTCACGATTTACAGGACAGCTTGTTTCCCACCTCAAACACGTGTCTCCCAAGGTTCTCCTGTAATCTAACAGACCTGCTCTGCTCTCTGACGAGATTGCTCAACCATGCATAAAAAACCCTCCCTTTTCCGTAAAGCTGCCTCATACACTGGTGCTGTGCTGTGCTGGGCTGGCCGATATATAGGCTCATGTCTTCAAGCACAAGCGCTGTGCAGAAATGCTCTGCGGGAACGCAGTACAGTATTTACAACCAGTGACAGCGCTGCATTTCTGAAGGGCACACGTGGATGTGGCTAAGTGTTGTCCAGGCCTTACACAGCCTTGAATTATTATTTTGTTAGGGTTGAGGGTACAAAAAAAAGTCCTGGAGCCGATTTCAGACGATCTGGAGAGACAGATAAACCTAATGATGTTATACAGTGCTCAATAATCCAATATCTTAATGGACTATGCTCCTCTGGCCACAAGCAGCACATGAAGGCATTAGATTAAGGATACAAGGGATCCAGGCCCGCGAGTAAATCAATAAGACGAGCGGGCACATGAATATTCACTGAAAGGCAGCAAAAATACTTTGCTGCGAGTACATCTGCACCCCTGACTCAAACCAGTGCAAACATTGGTCTCACGTGGTATGGCCGAACTCCACAGTCCACAACAGCGGTCCGCAATCCTTCAACAGATCTGAACTCGGGGCACGAGGGGTGTGCCAGCTCATAATTAGAAAAAAGGCTTTATGAAATAACATTCATACAGAGCGCACCCACTCTTGTCTGCATATAGTTAGTCCTGAGTCTTTTGTATAACTTAAGCTGCATGCTGTCCATCTGATTTCAGAACCAGACATTTGTTTTTTATTTCCCAGTGTTGCGTCCATTCGTCTGCCTGACTTAAATGGTACGGGCAGGCACTGGCTTAGGGAGGAGTAAGGACTCTGGATGCACACCACGCAGTGAATTTACAGGAGGCACACAGTAGGGCGGCCATTTCTACTTTATCACACACATTTGGAAGACAAAGAGTAACCTTGGGCAGATAATGATACTTCTACCATGCATTCCTCGCCATGCCATTTCACGGTGGCTTCGTTTGGACTAAGCCACAGGAGAGCCGGGCGGTGAGGGAACGACGGGTTGAGTCATTTGGGAGAAATAGCCGGGGTCGGGATCAGCAGCCCTGACTCCTTTCTGATCCTTCAGGGCGCCACAATCGCCCCGTGAAAGACGGCCACGCCGTCCGTACCCTCTCCGTCTGCAGCAGTGCTAAATCACAGTGATATAATCTCGCCAGACTCTGAGTGGCTGCCTGCCTGCCTGCTTGCTTGGAAGGGGTAAGCAGGCAACTGCAGGCCTCGACCCCCCCCAACAAAAGCTGTCGAAGCTAGAATACAGAACACTTCGAAGCTGCTCTTTCATTCTGTCTGAATGGGAGCCTGATTTATGGGCACCTTGTCTGATTGGGGTTGGCAATAGCTAATTAGACAACAGGCATCCAGCAGACGGCTGATGAGAGGTCGGCACACAGTATGCTAGTTTGTCAGTGTAACCGATGACTCCCCATTTCGGCCTGTCCCCCCCATACACATATACACACACACACACGTACACACAGGAAAAAATGAATACCCTAGTTAGATTCACAACACCGATCCAGTACGGTCAGTGGTGGACACGGACACAAACACTGCGCAATCTGACTCTGTGGTCAGGGGGCAGACGCAGGCAGTGGTATGCCAAGAGGCCTGTGGCATGCGGCTAGTCTGGTGACCCAGAAAGGCCTGTGTGATCCCCAGCAATGGCCAGCAGCTGAATCACCCAAACACTTCATCCCACAGCCCTGACGCGACTGCCTGTGAACAGATCAAATTTGTTTTATGTCCTATGATTAAATGGGAGGCTGCAAATTCAATGTCTCGAATTTACGGTCGGCGATTAAATGACGTCCCATGCCCACCGGGGCTCATATTCACTTTATGACCTATGATTAAACATGAC
Source organism: Coilia nasus (assembly GCA_027475355.1). Classification (NCBI taxonomy): domain Eukaryota; kingdom Metazoa; phylum Chordata; class Actinopteri; order Clupeiformes; family Engraulidae; genus Coilia; species Coilia nasus. Next base: position 22,061,774 of record CM050214.1, read on the forward strand.
TTCATGTGCAACATCAATGGGCAATCACATGATACCGGGGTCACCAGAGTGATTGTGGGGTCATCTACAGAAAATGGCATGGACCTCTCTCCATGACACACTCATACACGTTAGTATAGTAGCATATGATTGGATTAGAGGTAGAATTTCAACCTACCCTAAACTATGCAATTCCTTGGATGACACAAGCAATTGCAACTACATGCGGGTAAAAGGGGAAATTTGTCATTTTTTAAAGGTGTATTCTCCATCCAGATTAACCTACTGTGTTACTGGCAGGCGTGTTTTGTAACTTAAGCATGCCATTGACCCAAACCAGCAACCTGATCAGTAACCTCCCATACATCCCACCATATGTAATGGGCTAGAGATGCCTGTCTGATAACCTCACTACTAACCACCGACATACCTTTGCTTGAATATGAATGACTCTTTCAGTGACTTAACACATCTGGGTAGCACTGCGACACCTGAGCTTTCAGATAACTTCATTCATACACCTAACGACAGTACAAATGCTGTACCGTCCATACCACCGTAATCACATGCTCTAGGGTCCAGACAAGCTAGCACTTGTATGGTAACGTGAACGGTACAATTGCGGGCTAGGCATGCACACGATACAACCATACTTTTCTAGTCTGGCGTTACTCTCGTTCGAGTGGAAAAGGCCGACTAGCCCACACCAATATTCTTAAGAATATTAAGCCCTAGCAAAAACGCAGCGTCATTACTATTCAAAAAACATAACTGATGGAATGCCATCACGACACATTAAAAAAGGATCCATGATAGCTAACGTTACAGTGAAGAGGCCAGAACTCCAAAAGCTAATGTTAACCTTACCAATGCAGACAGCTAGCTGTGCTGGGCGTACGAGACAGCAATTCCTCGGTGTCATAGACAAGGGAGAGTTGTATACGATACGATTGACTGTAAACTCGTTACAATTTGTCATACATACACTAAGGCTGTGTACACAATAAAACGTTTTCAAAACCACCAGTACAATATTATGCACAGCTGTCGGGATGAAATGTGTTAGCTAGCTTGGCGCTTACCTCTCTCCTCACTCTCCCCGGTTTTCTCCTCCCATGCATACGCTAGCTAGCCACTCCAAATTGCGGAAGTATCGCCGCTTAAACTGCCTCTACATAAAACGAAAGTTTTCTAATGTAACAGTGAATGAAATACAGTTTTAGATTAGGTTTTTGTCTGACTGCATGCAAAATTGTCCATCGATGTCTGAGGCATGACTGTAGGGGCGGAGGTTGGTGGGACAATAATTCGACGGCAATGCGAGTTAGCCAGAATGACGTAATCGCGTAGCAGAGTTTTGATGGGCACGAAAAAGTTAGGCCAAGTGTACAGAACAAGGCATCATCTTAAAGATGCATTTAAGATATTAAAAGCTATGACGTACATATTATGCAAAACTATGACAAGATCCATGATCACTTCATTATTTAATGCCGAATATTAAAAAAATCAACCACTGTGTAATTTCAGAGCAACCCACGACGTATCCAGAATGGATTTACTTTTGAGACAGAAGGTGGAGCTGCTGCTCCTCATTTTCAAGAATTTCAGAATGGCTTCAAAGTAAAAATCTAATTACACGATGGTTTTTAACACTTTATTTGTAATCATAAATCTTTATAATGATTATTTAATCTTTGCTGCGGATGAATTATCAACCGCTACCATCAGGTGCTTGAGGACCAGCATTTCGCTCCATTCTAAAAACGAGAAATCTTTTCAAGACCCCCCGAGTACCTCGTTACCACTGACTGTTATGAAATGCCACACGGTGATGTCATTTCATGATGATGTCACATGATTATCATAGTACCTGCTTCTTTCCAGTACACCTCGTGGACACATTTATGGCAGTAGATAAGGAATCTATCTCCATGTGCTGTGGCGCATTATGCATGGACATGAAGGAAATGTAGAAAGGACACATTGTGTAAGCATGGTTATTTAGTTTTTATTCATATTCATGTTTATTCATGTCATTCAATATAAACACAAAATTAGGCACAGTCAGGAAAGTAAACAGCAAGTCACCACACTTCTGTCTGAAGAGGAAATGAATCCTGTTGAAAGGTCTAAAAATGTCCATTTCATTTTCACTGAGCATGAGGCGTCTTGCTGGAAGACCATGCGAGATGTGATAGGCGTACACAGATAACCTGATGTAGCGGGCTGTGCTGCACTACGCCTCAACCACTTCTGACGGTCCTTAAACAGGAATGATGGAGTATTGAAGAAGAGTACATTATGGAGTATTTTTGAAAGAAAAATAAAAGAAGAAAAAAGAGCGTCTGTAGTTGTTCTGTCCTGTAGTATTTCATTCACTACTAGGTAAAAAGTGTGCATGACAATTTTGGAGACAATTTATGGCTATTTTGGCTTGTGTGAACGTGCAAAGACATCCGTAGCTGACAAGAGTACATTTCCAGCCTTTCGTTCAATGTCCACATTCATGTGATTACTAACCAAAAACAGTCATTCCTATACTGTACACATTGCCAATAAGCCTCGCTCTGAAATTCCTCCTAATTGGTTAGCTTGCCAACTTTTAAAATGACTGTTCGTGAAAGCAGTAGCCTAGATTAGCCTTGTACTGAGAAGATGGGTGGAAAGGGGTTTCTAGCCAAGTGCCCTAAAGTATAACATTTTGCTCACAGATTCATTGGATAGTTCTCACACATCTACACAGTTGGAAATCTATACACTTGTCCTCAGACCTACACACAACACGTGGCTCCACAAGTCCACAGACTGAAAGATGTGGTAATGGAAAAAAGGCACTTTGAGTCCAACGTATCAATGCCCTGGATAGGCTGGTATACAAACTGTACAGTACAGTATATTATTCATGTTCATGCCATCATCAGCAAAGACGTTTACGTAGAAGAACAGATACCCTCAACATCTGTAGTCCCATTTGTTGGTACATGAACAAAACACGGTTTTCAATGTAAACAAAACTTAAATCTGATAAATCTGTCTATTGGTATGTGGAATTTAGTTAATCTAGTAATTTCATAAAACAGGTCCACAAGGAAGAGCAATACATACATTAATACAAAATAACTGATGGATAGTTTAAAGCTTCCTTCATGCAATCGAATAATTATCAGACTATAGTACCCCCCTCTTGCAATGCTAACAAAACTGAGACGTACAGTTAATGTATCTACCCCATGATTTTGATCCGCTTTAAAATTTAACAGGTTCTTCATTGGCCCATGCTACCCATGTAGACCTTTTGTTGCTACCACATACTTTCATTACTGATTTTCGCATCTACCCTTATTCCCAGAAGCATGTTGAGATACGTCATTGGCAAGCCTGTCAGCCTGTCAACCATGATTTTTCCAGTTTTGACCAGGATTCTAACAAGGAAAACTCAGCAAAAAACTTTTCTGGAGGTTTCCTGTCACAAATCAAGACCAAAATGAATGACATAGGAAGAATAGTACACCATGCTGAACATGACAAAATGACAGACTTCAAATAACAGTAGTAAAAAACAAAATAAAAATAAATCCAATCGGGAAATCAAGTAATTGGCACAGTTAATAAGGGCTGAAAAAACATTACTTGTCATTTAGGATTACTTCACTGACATGCGGCATGTCCAACAGTCAAAAGCACATAGTTCAATACTGCCCCCCCCCCCCCCCCCAAATAAAAATTCAAAACAACTAAAAAACTAGTACCATGCCTGTATTTCATGCACTCTCCGAAAATCTTGCTTCACTAGCCCTATTTCTAAGATGGAAAACAAAAAGATGCATTTCACCTCCGCAACAGTCAATAAAAAAAGAATAATTTCTCCATGTATATATTACTCTATATACAACATCAAATGAAACGTAACATAATATAAAACAAACATAACATTACTATTTAGGAGACACCTCATCCAGTACCATCATTGAATTCACATCACAGCTCAGCGTTAAGAGCAAAGTGTAGACTTTAAGGCACAGTTTAGAATTCCCTTCACTTCTCTGAGGAAAGAGTCACAATAAGTGCTTGAAAAGGCACTAAATTATACAAATCATTTAAATCATTTAAATTATGCATTCTTGAAAAAAAAAAAGAAATAAAGTGGAAATAAAGAAATAACAGAAACTATTTCAGTTTGCCTGGAATGTTGCCATTACAATTTGGTCATCAGAAAAGGAAATCTGGACATGATTTTGATTGTAAACAGCTATACACATGCCTTCCTTCGCTCTCTCACACACATACCCCAACCCCACCTCCCTATACGCACCCACACAAAGTAAACACAATATTATAATTGCACTTTAGTGTCTTAACTTCATTTTTTCCTCCAGTTTGTCCAAGTTCCTCATTAAGCCAGGAGTTACTCCACAGTCACAGATTTGGCCAAGTTCCTAGGACAGTCCACCTGATTAAGATAAAGCATAACATTAGCATCACTTCAAAATAACATATTTGATCCTAACCACATCTCAAACCACTCTCTCTCTCTCTGTCTCTCTCTCTCTCTCTCTCTCTCTCTCTCTCTCTCACACACACACACACATACTATATTGACAGAAACCCACATAAAAGAAATTTTAGTCTGATGATGACAGACTAGAATTAACTGTTTGTACGTACATCATATCCTCTGAGCACGGCCAGGTGGAAGGACAGGAGCTGCAGGGGGATGACGCTGAGAATGCCCTGCAGGCAGTCCACCGTCTGGGGAAGCTCAACGGTCTTATAGGCACACCTGGTGATCTCTGGGTCGTCACGGCAGCATATGATGATAGGTCGTCCCTAGAGACAAAGACAAAGGAGGGGGGGAGGGGTAAAGGAGGAAAGGTCGCATTTGAAATAAATAAGGTATGGTGTGTGCAGTTGACAGACTTTAAGACGTAAACAGTTTCCAACAAAACTCAGTTTCCACTGTCGAAACTTCAGGGTAATTTCACATGCACATTCACGGTTGGCACATGTAAAAACTGTTGCAAAATGATCATGTCATTGCAGGTTTGTGATAGGTCTTATGAAGGTCCTGCTTTGTAATGGAGACATAAGGGCATGAGAGCCCCTCCTCCCAATGACCTTACCCAATGGCTTTGGAGGTGTGCATGTAAGTGTGTTTGGGAGGGCTCCTAGATTTGAGCCTGGTTGGCTGGCTGTATACACGTCTATAGACAATAGAGCACAGAGGCGTGTTGGAGTTTCTCACCTGTCTGGCCGTGACCTGCTGCAGTGCGTTGTGGCATTTGGTGTAGCAGGCGTCCCGCATGACCACCATGATGACGGGCATGTCCTTGTCTATGAGGGCCAGCGGCCCATGCTTCAGCTCCCCCGCCAGGATGCCCTCGGAGTGCATGTAGGTGATCTCCTTAATTTTCTGCCAGGGACATTTGTAAATGTTTACAGACATCTTTTTTATTCTATTTTTAGTTAATTGACTACTGGCCATTTATTTTTGCAGTGGATTAGATTAATTGTTTCTGACTGTTAATAACCATCATTAACCTAATATCATGGACTACATATACTGGAGTCCACCACATTGTGGAGGTCATCCACACCAACTGCCTATAAGAAATAGCAAAATGTTGATATGATGGTATGATAAACTCCTGAATCAGTTACATTGTAAATACATTTGGTGTTGCATGTCATTTAGAATCGAAGATATTAGCATATTCAATCTGTCCCATTTCTATGGCCCACCCTTGACTTTATATGTGTAGAAGAAAAGTCCGCTTCAACCAGATTTCTGCCCCCAATATCAAGGTTTTATTTAAAGTGACACCACATCTGAGGAAGGGTTGGAAGGCCCAAAACATCACAATAAATAAAAACAGAATATTGGGGCAAAATCTGGTTGAGGAAGACCTTTCTTTTACATTCATTTACAACAATTTCATGCCGATTGTTCTTTATTTCTGCTGCCAGTTTAAAATCCTGGATGTGCATGCTTTGTTTGCACTCCCACCCTGTACGTCAGACATTTGTCAGGGCTACACCTCAGGGAACAGCACACACACACACACACAGACACACACCACCTGAGCAGCAAGGATGGAAGTGTGACTCACCAGCGCTCCCTCCAGGCAGGTGGCGTAGTTGTAGCCGCGGCCCATGACCAGAAGGGACCTCTGCTGGTACAGCTCCTCTGCTATTCTGTTGATGTGGTCATCCAGAGCCAGGACCTGCTTTATCAGAACTGCAAACACAGCCATCACACGGGGAGGATTATATTTACATTTGTGTTTATTTATTTCAAGAGGGACAGTGTACATTAATACACATGTCCATTTACATAAAGCTGTGTAAATGTTCCAGATTTAGCCAAAGGCTAGTTTTCATCTGTAGTCCCGGCCAGGTGGTGTTTAGGACACAGAGTTGACACATAAACATGAAATGTCCTGACTGAAACCTACAGAATGCATAGTCAAACTAGTGGAATTGTGCATTAAACTAAACAGATGATGGAAAATGTTTAAAGCAACATTAAGTCATTTTGTCAACCTTAAAATAATGTTTCCAAAATGGTTTCAATGGTTTATCAACTTGTAAGTGGGTGAAAAGGCACTTCTGAGTTCGCTTTGCTGCTCTCCACAGGCTATAACCGCACTAAGTAAGTTTGGAGGAGCAGGCCATCTCTCTGTAGTTTGAACGAGAGACAATTCCGCTTTCAACCTGTAGGGCGACCGAAGACAAAAACTTAGTGTTGCTTTAACCGAAAGACAAGAGTGGAGGCTGTAGGTGGCAGCAGGTGTGCCCGGTGAGGGTGGCAGCAGGTGTGCCCGGTGAGGGTGGCAGCAGGTAGCCTGGGTGTGCCCATACTGCCTGTGACGCTGCATTTACATTTCGTGAGCAAGTCAGTCTGGCCAAGCTGCCTATCTAAACCATTTCTGCTCAGTCCTCAGATAGGGGGCCAATGAAAATCGAGCATTTCAAAAGGGCAATGACGCGGTAGTTTGGCGACCGGAAATCTATCTCAGTCAGTCACAGTCAGTCAGTGTGTACATGGCGAACATGGAGCAGCCGTAAGATTTCAATGCATCTGTAGCTGCTGTTTAGGACGAATTCAAAGGGAAGTTCTATATGAAAATAGAGCAAAGGGCAGCCCTTGAAGCATTTGTTGCGGGAAAGGGCGTTTTTGCAATGCTACCGACCGGCTTCAGTAAAAGTTTAATTTTTCAGTTAGCCCCGCTGGTAGCCAAGTCCATTGGGCTTTGCGAGGACGCTGTTGTTGTGGTCATTTCGCCTTTGATCGCACTGATTCGTTTTTCGAATATCAATATTAAATGGCCAACACCAGCTACTCTCATGTTCACCTCACAAGTCCGACAAAAATCATTTAACGCCATTTCTATATGACTACAGGCTACTACTACTTTTTGTTTGGATCAAGCAGTTTCTTCTGCTGGGGTATACGCAGAGGGCAGAGGGGTGTGATTGATTGAAGCTTCGTCCAGTAGCAAACAGAGGCATTTGAAAGAGGCGGGTTAAGCCCGCCTTCTGAGAAATGGGTTTACAACACAGCTTGGCCAGACCAATGTTCGCAGAGCATTGACAAGTCGCGATAGCCAGGCTAGGCAGCAGGTGTGCCCGGTGAGGGTGGCAGCAGGTGTGCCAGGTGAGGGTGGCAGCAGGTGTGCCAGGTGAGGGTGGCAGCAGGTGTGCCCAGTGAGGGTGGCAAGGTGGTGAGGTGTGATGCTGTGGCGCCTACCTGGGAGCTGGCGCAGGCCACTGATAATCTCCAGCCTCCTCTTCTGCAGAGATAGCCTGTCCTCGCTCATCATCAGCGCAAACATGATCAGTGCCACAAACTGGCTGGTGTAGGCCTGTGGGGCACACAACACATTTACATATGCCACTCTCAGTCTTACAGGATACTTTCTGGCACGCACACACACACACACACACAAACACACACACACACACACTCATATACACATGAAAACTTACAGCCATACAGATTTAGGTGGAGTGCCCAAGAAAGGGATTGTTAATGTCAGTGTCTCATGTCTGATCTCACTATGGGTTATGTGAGAGGGAATAAATTCCGATAACACATTGAACTAAAATCAGAGCAAGTTCTTAAGCTTCAGGGGATGAAATATGACATATTTTCCTCTAAAGCCATTTTTTGTTTCTAAGATTACAATAACGATACAATTCAAGGTGAAAACTGACGTATGATGATATTCATCAGAACTGCATCTATTAAGTATAATTTATTCAATGTCATTGTGGAGTGAACTTGTGTCCCCGGTCATACCTTTGTGCTGGCCACTCCGATCTCTGGTCCTGCGTTGATATGAATGCCGCAGTCGGTCTCTCTGCAGATGGAGCTGCCCACAGTGTTGGTGACTCCCACAGTGAGTGCGCCGCGCTCCTTGCAGTACCGCAGGGCCATGAGAGTGTCTGCAGTCTCCCCTTAGACACACAACACAACATAGAGGTTACGCATAAACCAAAGAAGTGCCTAGAGGCAGTTCAGTTTTTCTTGCATCTGTATAAAGAAAACTGAATTGAATATGCATACCTTCTTCCAATTTTGTGTCACTGTAACAAAGCAAACTGAATGTCTACTTTTGTACATCCTCATAATGTTACTGTCTTTTGCTGCTACCTACTATGGCTACTATGGTACTATGGTAACTAGGTAACTATGGTAACTATAGCTTTTTTGTCCTATAGGTGGGCAAGGTGGAGCTCCTGCACCGACACCACTGGTTCAAATACCAACCAGATAACACCGTTGTGCATGGATGACGTCAGCAACATCACCGTCCTCATGTCATCATTACATCCCCTATACCTGGGCATTACTATGTCATTCTGCCGTTTATGAATCTATTGAGCCAATCAATTAGATGAGCCTTGCAATTGGCAGAGATGGCTTTAAAAGAACACCCGACCTGAAAACATGAAAGCGTAATGCTGCTTTACTCAGAAAGAGGTTGGACAAATAGAGCAGTGGCATAGTGCTGCTGCATGTTCCAAACGAGGCAACACAAATGAGAAAGTATCACAATCCCACTGCCTACGCATCTAATGAAGATGTTGATTGCATGTGACAGACAGAGACTTCGGTCTGTAAACAGGAAGCTCCGCCTACCCGACTGGCTTATGAAGAAGCAGACGTCGTCTCTGAACACGGGCGTGATGCGGTCCAGGAAGTCACTGGCCAGCTCCACCATGACTGGGAGTTCAGTGAGCTCCTCCAGGATTTGTCTCGTCTGCGTAGGGGCATGTGGACGGACACAGACAGACAGACAGGCACAGACAGACAGACAGACAGTGAAATAGGCATGTTCAACTTCAGTTCAACAAATAGGTTGAACAGATACATTATGCAGACAGATACATTCCAGTCTGAGGCTTACCGCGACTCCGGCGTGGAAGCTGGTCCCACAGCCAATGATGATAAGCCGTCGGCATCGCCTGATTTCCTTGAGGTGGTCTTTCAACCCTCCTAAAACCACTGTAGCAACAACCAAACAAGCACACAACACGAATGCAGTATATGCTGAATACAGTAATTACCAAAATTAATATAGCAAACTGAGTTTTTCTGACTGTCAAGAGAGGATAACAGTGCTGTAAGTTCTACTGTAGCTGTGACCATATTCATAATGACACTGGCTGTACTGCACTAACTCTGTGGCAGGATAAAGGTTGTAACTGCCACAGGGGTGAAAAGTCACTGCAGGGACGGTACCTGTGAATACCTTACCTGTATTTGTGTCAAAGCAGATCCTTCCTCTCATGGTGTTGAAAACAGACTCTGGCTGCTCGAAAATTTCCTTCTGCATAAAAGCCTTGAAGTTGCCTAAGACAGAGAAAAAGTGTATCAAAACACAAGCTCTACCCAGGAAGAGATAAGACACAGGCCTACTCTACAGCTGATGATACACAGGGCAACTTTTTGAGCAATGTTGTCGAGCAACAACATGACTGGCTCCTAATTGTTGGCGGGATGATCGCAAAATGTTGCCTGCTGCTGGTTCAAGTTCTCCTGATAAAATTATGTTGCCCAATATCAGTGCTAAAGTGCCTGAACAACATCTGTTGCATTCCTTAAAAAGTTGCCTGGTGTATCATCATCTTACCACACAACTTGTCAAAACCCCTTTTTATGTACACGGTGAGATAGGGTATATGTTGTACAGCATATTCTCTCACCTACACTAGCCAATATGCAGAAATGTCTGCGACGCCTGTTGCTACAAAAATAAAATATGTAATTTGTGTAGATAAATAAAATATCCTATTTTGTAGAAGTACCATCTTTTGCCTTTTATGATGGGGAGCAAAACTGACAACACAGACAGATGTTAACTTTTTCCAACATTTTAATAAAAACTAAATGTATGTTTTTAAAGCCAGCCAGGTTACCCATTACTGCCTCTTAGACCAGTATGACTATGCCCTGACTACGCCCAGTGAAGCAATACCCTGCCGCCGTGCTCTCCAGTGACCCCTGACCTTTCATGATCTGCTGAAGCTCCATCTGTAGGGTCTGGATGACCCGTGCCGACTCCTCGCCCGCGCAGCGGCTCACGCGGTGCAGGGACAGCTTGCCCTCAGCCACCGCCGCGATGTCATCGTCCTCCAGGTACACCACCTTATTGGTGTGCTCGATGATGGCACTGAGGGGAAGGAAACCACATGCACACACACACACACACACACACACACACACACACACACACACACACACACACACACACACACACACACACACACATGCATGCAAACACACACACACACACACACATACACACACACACACACACACACACACACATGCATGCAAACACACACACATACATGCATGCACACCCACACACACAGACATATGCACATACATGTGTGTCAGATCAACAGCTTACTGTGTTTTTTTGTTCAATCTGGTGTGCTTTAGTGCCCTGAAACAGGAAATTATTCTCTTCAGTAACACGAGACAATATGGCATTGTTGATCTAAAGCAATATCCGAGAGCTGTCATTGCTTCCAGGCAGGAAGGGGGTCATATAAACGCTGGACACAGTCGAGGGAGATACATGTCTAACAAATAACAACTTACTAGCCCAGTGACACACAACATAAAATATTGGCCCTATAACTTTCTGTACTTCCGTGCAGTACCTCATTATTATCTTTCTTCTGTGTTTCAAGCACACGTATCAACAGCTGAATCCTGAAGAAAACTATGAGATGCTTCAATAATGTAATTAAACAGATCACATTCGTTTTTGGATACTATGAGAATTAATGGCTGAAGCAATAAGCACTGTTATTGGATATTTTATTCTTCCAGTAATAAATCTTCCATTTGCACTAGTGGTTAGTGGCCAGTAGAGAGCACTGTTTGCTTGAAAAACTTGTACAAAGACAAATATTTTAAAATTGAGAATAAAACCAATGCTCTCTACATACTGAGCAGAATATATTAAAATATAATATACCATGACAAAATGCCAGACCCCATGATTTTAAATGAAATAGTGTTCATCATTCTGACCAATTATCAATTCAATTTCTCACTGGCACAGACAACTGGCACAGTTTACTATTTAAACTGACCCATCTACAGTATCTGATATGTCATCTACAAGTTAAAAAAGACAGCTCACTTTAGACAGTGAGGGAAACAATTTAAAAAAGCGCAAATGCTGAATGTCCTACCTGGCATCGGAGGCAAAATAGAATTCCACCGCTTTTCTGTCACAGACGGAATGCAGGGACGTGCTGCTGTCAACTCTGTTGCGGAAGTTTCTCTTCTGCACGCCTGCAATGAAGTCACCTGCACAGGCCACAGGGCAGATGTGTGTATGAAAAAACTAATCTGTGTGTTTTCACACTTACTCAGGGGAGAGGGAGGACAAAAACACGGGGCAAGCCCTGAGCCAGGCAAATGAAGGGGGTGGTGGTGGGGTGGAGTGTGTTACTGAATTATAATGCCATTACTTTAAACAAACAAATACAGCATGCAGCTGGAGGGACAGGCCAACAACTACAGGATGTCAACTGAGGACTGCACTTAAAAACAGATGTGACTGGGAATCAGTAACACACACACACACACACACACACACACACACACACACACACACACACACACACCCGAACAGCATACAAAACCCTAAGAAACCAAAGCTTCTTTTTCCCATGAAAAAAGCACAGGCAAACTGCCATCAATAAAATACAGCATGGCAGCCTTTGCATCTTTGTTTGACTCTAGCAGCTAGAAGAAATTATGCCATCTTTCAGATGAGATGGCCAAACAGCCAGATGGTGCATCAGTGCTGATTATACTTTGTATAGTTCAAAACAGCTTATACAAAACGCTTCAAATAAATGCAGACTGTACAATATGTTATCTGTCTACCACCATCATTACCACCACAGCCACTTAAATTAAAAGTAAGAGAATTCAGGGTGCATGGCAGAACATTTTGGACTTGATACTTCTGCCAACCGCATGGATTAATCACGGTGTGTCCATATAAAAATGTCACTGTCCCACCATTGGTGTTTTGCTTCTGTCCTGTATCTCATTTCTCACTGACTGCGTATTGGGTTTGCTTGACCGCTGTTTCTTTAGGTCTCTATGGTTACATGGGTTAGCTCACTTGTTTATAGCCACCACGCCGTTTGAGAAGGGATGATTAAACTTGAGTGGAGCTTTTGTATATTGTTGCACAAAACACAGTTCGGCCATTAAATACCGTGTCATCTTGCCACACAACCTCTTTGGATCTTAAAGGAGAAATTTGGTGTAAAATGACAATTGGCATGTTAAAACATCATACCGAGTATGTTTGCTGAGGAGCAAAATTGAGTTAGCCTGTTGCATTCAGAACTTAACTATTTTTTAACGTTTGTCCCAGAGGGCTAACAATGGAAGTGGTAGGTGCTCTTAGACGAAGCATGAAGATTAAGCTATTATTAAACCATTAAAACAGCTCGAGAAACTCCACACTCCATCAGTAGCACAACAAAGGCCACAACATTCAAAACGAGGCACTGAGAACTTTGTAAGTGTACTCAACATTTATTAATAAAACAGTTGTGACAGGCAGTACCTTGCTGTAGTTTCTCGTCGCCGCAATGATAAAAGTCTGCACGAGTCGATTGACGAACACGAACCAGCAGGAAGAATAGGAGGAGAGGTAGTACAATTGACGTTTGGAGTTTCATCATGGCGGTGACAAGAAACAACTGCAAACTACTGCATGTAAGAAAAGTTTTTTAAATAAACGTTGTGTACATTTACAAAGTTCTCAGTGCCTTGTTTTGAATGCCAGGGCCTTTGTTGTAGTACTGATGGAGTGTGGAGTTTCTCCAAACTGTTTTAATGGTTTAATAATAGTGTAATCTTTATGCTTCGTCTAAGGGCACCTACCACTTCCATTGTTAGCCTTCTGGGACAAATGGTAAAAAATAGTTAAGTTCTGAATGCAACAGGCTAACTGAAACATACCAACTCGGTATGATGTTTTAACATGCTAATTTTCATTTTACACCGAATTTCTCTTTTAAATCAGATTCATTATTTTTTTTCATGCTTAGCACACAAATCTTCTAAAACATGCAACACCCGGACCTCAGATGAGACGAAGAGTTGACACATTACTCATGACAGTGGCCTTACTCTAGAGGTACAGGTGATACAAATGAAGGGCGGGATTGACAAACTGACTGAATTAACAAGTACTGAAATGACACGATAAAGACGCTTTTAAACACCTTTTAAAATCAACACCTCGTTCTTTATAGACTACAAAGACCTCATGTCAGGCTCACCATTTTATCGACAAAAAGGACACGTGGAAACTTGGAACTTGTGCGAGTGCAATACTGAGCTACCCATGTCTGAATTACGTGACTGGTAAAGGACATTTCTAATTTTGTGTCATTTCAATGTCATCCGACTTTCATGTCACGCCTCTCTGTTTGGTGAGCAGGTACAGGAAAAACAGAGAAAATGGTACACACTCTTTTTTCCTCTCTCTTCTTTCTCTTTGCTGTCATTCAAAGCTGACCCACCCTCTGACTGACGTGCTGTGCTCTGTCAGAGAGCAAACAGGGGGTGACAAAGGGAATGTGCACGGCCAGCGGGACCCCTGTTCAAGACTCATGTTTTCAGCAATTAGTCAAGCGGCACGCCTAATCAGAGCCAGCTGCCTGCCTCGTTCCCTCGGTGGGCCTGGCCTCGCCGTGTCCCACCCCACCCCACCCGCCCAGCCGGCCGCGTGGCCCTCCATGCTCTCATCCCCCCCCTACGTCATCCGTGACGCACTCGAGTTTGCACAACACCAGACAGGCCCTTCCCTAGCTGCGTCCCCAGTGGTGCTGGTGATACCACTGGACTGAGGTCAGATGCATTGCTGAGCTGCACACTCACCGCTGTTGTACTGGATGGGGATCTGCTCCCTGGAAAGCTCATACTTGCTGCGCACGCCGATGAGCAGAGGACTTCCTCTCCTGTGTTTTAAGAGATAGCGACAGAGAGACACAGAAAGCCATGTAGAGAAAGGAAGCAGGGGAAAGAGAAGGAGAGAGAGAGAGTGAGTGAGAGAGAGACAGAGAGAGAGAGAGAGATAAAAAGAGAAAGTGGGTGAGAGGTAAAGTGGGTGAGAGATAAAGAGGGAGAGAGATATGGGGAGGGGAGATAAACAGACAGAGAGAAAGAGTAAAAGAGGGACAGAAGGAGAAAGAGAGAGATGAGAAAGAGTATTCTTGTGTATGTGCGATCCCAGCCAAAAGGCATGTTTCAAAAGCTCACTCAACAACAGCGCACAGTGCCAGAGAGTTGTGAGTCACACGGGAAAGCGGGGCTGAGTGAAGCAGTGAGTGCTCATATCCGTTTACCCCAAAACCCCAAAACGCAGTAACACAGAAATAACCAGTCCCACGCATGACTGACAACTCTGCCTCAGGATGTATCACCTACGATTTCAGATCATTGTCAAGGTAACACTGTTGCAAAGAAAAAAGTCTGTCTTTTTGCACATGCACTTTTAAATGCTTAATAAAGCTTACTGCATAGTAGGTCTGCACAGATCCCACTGAGCATTTACAAGGAGAGCAAACCATCGGAGTGGAGTCCACAGGGTGGGCTATAGACCTCCTGCAGAGGTGGATGCAGTTAAAAAAACAAAGTCCGCCCCCCTCCAACCCCCCCATGACGCCACTGCAACTTGAGAGTTTGACCTACTCGTAAAGCTATTCTCCCTTCCTTCAAAGACCTACGGTCCCACACGAGACTCATTTGCACATGTGAATGTGAATGCCCCCTGGACAGCACACAGGAGTGAACATGGAGAGAGGCATGAAGCCAGTTCTCACATGTCTTGAGCAATGTTCTTTCTGATAAAGGACAGTGTTTACAAAAAAACATATACTGTATATATCATGCCCTGTCGTCAGTAAGAGGTAAACAAAGCATGGTACCGTTTAGTAGCTGACAACGGTTAGATTGTTAAAGTGTGTACTTTCTGTAACGTGCAGATAATGTGTAGCTTTCAAAGGTTGGTACATGACTGTAGGCATGCATGCACAAAAACGTAAATCTTACAAACCTTGTGGCGATGGCCTCTCCTGGGAAGTGAATGCTTTTGAAAACAAGAGCAAAGGCCCCCTCCTTGGCAAAGAAGGAGAGACAAGACAGTATGGGTGATTTGTTACACAGGTATTGCATCCAAGCTTGAAATCCTTAATAACTATTTCTTTACATCTCAACTAATGAATTCTTGCTCAGACCTCACAAAATATTGATGACCACCTTCACCTCTGGGACATCTCCACATTTTAATTGAAAAGAAATACCGTCATAAACAACACGAGGAGACACTGGCTGACCCCTGCAGCAGTTTTGACATTTTAATCTTGAAGGGGCCTTATTTCTATTTCTAGTCAGCTGCTCTGATGGTGAAAATTCCCCATCAACTCATCGGGCAGAAATGTCTATGTGAATGGCTCCTCTGTACCGAGCAGCGTATTTATCTTGGCGCTTAACACACGGCTAAATCTAAGAGCTGGGTCCAAAACTCCCATCCTGCCCCTGTCAAGCTGAGCAGAGCCCGTCTGTGTGTGTGTGTGTGTGTGTGTGTGTGTGTGTGTGTGTGTGTGTGTGTGTGTGTGTGTGTGTGTGTGTTTGTGTGTGCGTGGAGGGGGAAGGCAGGGTGGCAGTCATGTAAAACACCAGGAACACAGAGGTCCACACACTGGGCTGGCGAATGAGAGGCGCCTGTGTGTGTGTGTGTGTGCGTGTGTGTGTGAAGTCCACTGCCTCTATCTCCTGCCCTCCAGCAGCCTCCTCTGTGACTGAGCACACCGTCACGGAGGGAGCGCAGAGAGGGGGGTGGGGGAAGGGGATGAGGGGGGGACAGGGCAGAGAGCCCAGAGCTCAGAGCCCCACAGATGTACGCATTCTACCTCATACGGGCCATATGTGTGCTTAAGCAACTCACACAAACAAACATCAACACACTCACACACACAACCTCCAGAGGTTGCATCTGTTTCCAATTAGCCTGGGGGCAAAACTGGATCCTTAGTTTTCTCCTCGCTCAATTTAAGACGCCAATAACTCACTCTGTTATTCTCTTCTTAGAGTTCTTCTCCTCTCCAGCAGCTATGTGCATACATTAGACGGAAACGTGAATGTGTCTCATGATGTGTCTCGTGGAGGTGTGGTCCCTTGTTCACTGGGATTTCTGTGGGAGCTGGGTGCTGTTATTTACAGTGACCTAGGTGGCTTGTGTGTGACACTCCACCCACAAATAAAAACGGCCAGTTTCATCACCAGCTTAATACTGTTCAGTTACGAGTCCAGTCCACCATTTACCGCAACATGGAGGAAAATAAGTGACTAAACTTTCTGTCTAGCCTGTGGCTATGATTTCCTCTCCTCTTCTCTTTGTCTCTCTCTCACACACACACACACACAGACACACACACAGACTCTTGATGCTTACCAGCTGTTGGATTACTCGCTCCACCAGGGTGGAGAAGGACACATAATCATTCTCCCGGTTGTCATAGAGATACTTGATCAGCTTGGGGATGACCTCTGTGTCTGTGTCAGACTCAAACTCATAGCCTTTGGAATTCTGTCAACAGGGTGGGACACCACAGTTAAAGTCCAGGCCACTGGCAAAACAAAGGATGTGCTCGCAATGGGAAAAGAAAAAGAAATGGAAGTTCGTTCCTCTTGGAGTGAACCAAGCCTTCCGCACCTCTTACCCACTGAAAAAAACATGCTCTCTGGTTTAACTACCAGAGGAACTTTGGACCCCATAAATCATCAGCCCTCGTGTGCCATGTTTGCGACATGTTGCTGCCATGCACAAAGGTCTTAGCAACAATCAGTGAAGAACTTTATGAAGTTACCACCTCCACCATAACTAATATTGTATTTACTTTTAAGCAGAACTTAGTAATGAACTACTACAGATTAGACCCTATTATCTGTAAATATTCATGAAACAACAATTTAGTGACAGTATACTAGCAGACCACATAGAAACTTTTAAAAATGTGTTACATCTGTAAGGTTGAAGCTCATATGTACCCTGCTGACAACACCCTGAAAGTCCCTTTTCAGATATAAAACACCAAAATTGCAGTATATAAGAGTACAGTTCAAGAAGAGGTTGGAAAAGAAAAGTGTTGGTCAACACAACTATGTTCTTACCAGGTACTTCCTGAGTTCTTTGTAGTTAGTGATTATGCCATTATGTATAACAACAAATTCTGAAAAAAAGCAGAAAGAGAACATTATTAAATACTTGTCATACAACTATAATAGGCCAATTTAACGGAATTACACTGCTGCTTTGCTACAGTGGTAAATCTTGTATGAGTAGCAATGATACCAAGCATGGTTACTTTTCTTCTGTTATAACAACAATCAGATACTATGTGATAACACGCACATTAGTGTTGTCATTACTTCCTCTGTGTCACAGTTCTAGCACAAGTTAAAAAGACATAATAGCACAGGACATCTGTGGTAAAGACCCTGTTTTTCATGCTTTAATACTCTGGTTTGCCACACTGCTGTTTGGAATTGAGCAAGCTTGTGCGTAAGTCTGGCTCCACTATTGCTGGGCCTCTGAAAACTCTGGCAATATGAGAGCAGTTTTTTTCTTTATCTCTCTCTCTCTCTCTCTTTCACCCACTAGTGTTGAGAGAGGCCTCACATAAGAGTAGAGCACTGTGGTTGCAGCTACAGCAAGGCTTCGACAGTGTCAGTCACAAACTCACCGTTGTTTTTGTCAGAGCGGTGTGGATGACAGTTGACAGCGCTGGGCTCTCCATGTGTCGCCCATCGGGTGTGAGCAATGCCAAAGTGCACATCCAGCTCAGCATCCAGGTAAATGGAATCATTTTCTAGAAATCCAGGTCACAATTAGAGCATGTCTATTGGTGCCCATCATAAATACACACAGCTGAAGTCGAACAAACACATTGCCTCACTTACTGCACAGAACTTCATCCAGGGCTTTCACCTTCCCCCTTTTCTTGAACAGGCAAATGCTGCCATTGCCCTCCTTCCTTGGCCCGTCAACAGCTACACCTAAAAGTAGGTAAAGGGAGGGTTAGCCACCTCACTATACACGTTAGGGGCCATCCTTAACATAAATACTATAACAAAAGTACTGACTTCTGCCATAATCTGTTTCAATTTCACGACAACACAACGTATTCATCATTGGCTGTATTAAGGCTATCTAAGGAGTCAGTTGGCCTGCTGAGTTGAAGCTTACCCGCTGAATCATAACCCCGGTACTCAAGTCTTTGCAGTCCTTTCACTAGTGTATCAAATATTTCTTTCCTTGTCCGTGGCACTCGGTAATTCAGGTAAGCAAAAATTCCTGTGAAAATACAGACATGGTGAGTAGGCTATACGTCCTACTTGCTGCCTTGCACGTATGCATTAATGCAGGCTGAAGAATCCTTTACGGAAAAGAAACAAGGCAGTCTCTGTCTACAGTCGATATTTGCATAGATGTTTACTCATTTAGCATAAAGAATAACATGTGTTCCAAAGATGCAATGGTAGCGCTTTAGACGCTGACAATAGCAGCTAGCTAGTTACCTACCGCTAGTTACCTAACGGGACCGAGTCAATACTGTACATTCTGTGGCTAAGCACGATGTTTCACGTATGTGTTAACCTGATGAAGACCTCTGAGGCAGATACCATAAGTAACCTGGCAAGACACAAAGCTCGACACCTCAAATTACACAGCGGATGTTATACGCTTCTTTTGCTGTTAATAACGATAGCTTTATCGATGATTTTAAGAGGCAAGAGATGACATTTTAATGTGGTCTTGGACACACTGTCAAACCATTATGGTAATACTAGCATTACATTATCAGGCAGCTAGCTACGTTCGGTTCCTGACGAACAAAAAGTCGATTTGAACCAACTAAGTCTAGCTAACGAATAAATGCATTTTTACCATTACAGATGCAAATGAGAACATGGTAGCTGGTAGCGTTAGAGACATCACCGCTAGCGAAAGTTAAGGCTAACCTAAAAATAAGCCAGCTGAATGATGCATGACCACACCACAGCCACACTGGAAATACAGTAGAAATACGTTTCTTACCACACATTATTCAGAGCTCTTCTGTATTAAGATCCTAGAACGATAATATAAATATGTTAAATGTATCGTCCTGTAAACTACAAAATTACAGTGGGAAGAATCAATGCAATGTGCAGCCGTCCAACTTTTTAAAGCAGCTGCTGCTCCACCCCTGGTTTCCAGGGAAACCCCATACCCACCCACCTCCCACTACACAGGAATGAATGGTCCCCGTAATTCCTAGTTCCAGTCAACAGGAATGAATGAACTGTCAGTACAGTAGCTTGGTTGACCCTAAAGGAAATGGCTTTATCAAATCTCACACACAAGGCTCACACACAAGCAATTTCCTTTTGAGAATCAATGCACACAAGAAAATAACTTGCTTTTCAAGATGAACAAAGACTGTCAACAGGGCATTCTACAAGGATACAAGGATATTTATTTGTCATATGCATAGACATACTGGGTAAAGTAGGACATGCAATGAAACTGCGGTATTCTAGCCCAATATGCTTGAACTGAGAAATCTTCTGATGAATAGGAAAAGTTTCACACATTTCAACGCTTCAACCCTTATCTTGTGGAAAAAAAATCCAACAAGAACGTTGTTAGAATAGGTTAATAGCCCTAGTGTCCATAGTTTTGTCCACACAATAACATGTTCTTGGTATTGGTGCCATATTGAGAACATGCATGAGCAGCATCACTCTTTCAGCCAGTGCCAAACATGTATTGATGACATGTTTGATACAGATCATTGAAAGACATTCTGACCTTAAACTCAGAACATTTTTTTTTAGAAATGCTGTCTTTAAACTCAGACTCTTAAACTTTACCCCTGGTTCAATCCACACCTCTACCCTATCATGTCATATAAACATCAGTCAACATCTCTACAACACACAGGCTAAATGCTAATTGTAGAATGGGTAGGCCAGTGAGATCCATCACAGGCAATGTTTCAAAGTAATGAAATTATTATACAGGGGGACAAAAGGTCTCCAGAGTTGTTTGCATGATCAACCTAGTTCATTTACATCAAGGACACAGGAGGAGTCATAACGGTACAAATGGCTAGAGTTTGAGATGCTTGTGGTTTAGATTAACACCACTGAATCCAGAGTATGTTTCCCATGCTTCATCACTGCTTTTTACTGGAATAAAATATGATTGCTGCATCAATCAAGAAAAACATGCATCTTTTTTCTTTCGTGTCCATGGTCCTTATTTTGTGCACAACCGTTTCAAAATCTTAGTTTTTAAAATGAGTTGTTGAAGAGTATTTGTCTTTGTGAAAAGTATTAGCTCCAATGCATAAATCTAATGTAATACTTGCACGGTGTGTGACAGTATTGGATTATAAGTTGAGGATAGCAAGTTTCCTTCACCTTCATGAAAAGCACAATGCAAATTATTACATTACATTACACTTAGCTGACGCTCTTATCCAGAGCGGCTTACAGATATTTACAGGGTTTCAGTTACAGTCCCTGGAGCAGTGTGGGGTTAGATGCCTTGCCCAAGGGCATCTCAACTATGGGTAGGACGGGATTCGAACCAGCAACCTTCTGATCGCAAGACCAACTCAAATTGTTTGATGCCTCTAGGATCATTGCCAAAAGAGAGGGAGAACAGCACTGGTAGTTAGTTACATTGTAGCTAAACCCATGCAGTAGAAAAATAAATGTGAAAATTGTATGTCATCGTCAATGTGACTGAAAGCAAAGAAATGTACACTTGATTCACTTACTTGTAGAATGTTAAGCATAAAGCTTGGTTAACTTAGCAGCATCTGAATCCAAATTTCAAACTAGTCATTTCAATATTGTAACACAATCCTATCCTCCTCATTTTGACTGTGATGTAATATGTGGACATTGTCATTGGAGACTGGGGATAGTTGTAAAATGCTCTACTACACTGCACTTTTTAGTTTGTCGCAAAGCACTTTTTTAGGCCTTTCATTTAAATATATCACAACTGTATGTTAATGGTGCTTTCTGTGAACCATGCTCTCACAATGTTGTGATGCATAATGTTAATGCCCTGCAAAATTAACTCTTCAACTGAGATCCAAGCTGAAAGTCTCAATGTAGCCTGCTGATGCCATCACCCATGATGTCTGTGAAATGCTGTGAGTCTCTGTACAGCAATGTTTATTATGTAAGAGGTAAGCTGACACACCTTAATGTAAAACACTTCATTTTGCTGACGTTAATGTCATTACTATGAAGAGGCTTTCCCTTGCCTGTGTTTACATTTAATACATCATTCATTCCATGTTTAAAGCTGCTATGGCTTCTCAGTAATTTCAACCAAATACTGTTGTTTCTTGTATATTTTGGACCTTCATATTTTTTTTCTTAAGAAGTTGTGCAAACAAACCATACATTTAATAATTTACTAGTTATTTAACGTTTCCAATCAGCAGAGAGGATTTTATAGGAGAACACTGTTGTTGACATTTTGATGGACAAAAATGATATTAGACTCAAAATGCAAAAAAAAAAACCATTAGGGATGTAGACCATATAGTTCAAATACTTTGATTAACTTATAACACTTATACGAGAATACTTATAAAAGTCAGTATATGTCATACAGATTCTTTCAGCTATTAATGAGGATGGCAAATGAAAATGGTTTTGGTATAGGAGGTTGTAGCAAAGGGATATAGAAAAGGTTGTGTCCAGGCTGAAAGGAATCTAACAGTTCACATGACGTCCATCCTTAATCAGCTATACTGACTGTTTATCTCATAAGTGATCCAATATGAACCACCCCTCACTACCTTCAAAGATCCAAACAATCTTGCCTCACCTTAATGAAATGAACTCCCCTGGCCCAGCAACCCATACACCTCCACACAAAGCATTTCAGGTCTTCTGACACTGGTCTACTGGTCCTTTTCAAAACTAGACTAGACATTGTGTGGAGTAGGCCATTCTGTGTCCTGGCCCCCAAACTCTTGAACACCCCACTACAGCATTTCTGTGCCTTCATCTCTCAAAACAACAACAAAAACTGCAAAACACACTGCATCCATGATTCCTGGGCCTGCATTCTTTGTACATTGTAGAGTTTTCTTATCCTCTTCATGGTCAGTATTTTGCCAGTTCAACTTGCCAGGAAAATATAGTAGCACAAATGGGTGTCATGATAAACCTGACAAAGCTCATGTAGGAGTCTCTTATCCCACTGCTGATAAGACAGCTCATGAAGACTGAGGAGGCTTTGGCCTTAACCACTGGGATTAATTATTGAGAACCTCAGCATCAACAATCGGGAGGTGGGCGTAGCACACTTCTGATATCATTCCTCGAAATGAAGGAAAAACTGTTGACAACATTGCAACCATTAAACAGAGGTCATGCTTAAACTGTGCTGTGTTCAGTAAAGGGAAACTTTTTTCCATAAATGCAGACATCGTCATTTATGATCGATCTTGTAACATCTCTAGTGTCTGTTTAAAACAGCATGATGCCGATGGTGTGCATTTTATAAAACCTGGAAGCAATATTCTAAGTATCCTATCTGTCCAGTGATAATAACTGCGTGGAAGCAAGTTGAACACATGGAAAGAGCTGGAAGTCTGACAGTGTGTCTTTTTCAAATGTGGCTTCCCACAAAACAAGTTTAGTGGTGCAGGGAGATGAAGAATTGCTTCAGATTTTGGATTTTGTTTTCACCATATCCTGTGGTAAAGGGTATGACCTTGTCAGAATCACGTTTTCAACCGCATCCTGTGGTATGCATTTTATGTTTTTTTTTTTTTATTCCTGCGCAATGGACTTTATGGGTCAGTCAAGCTTCATAAATATTAGACTTAAATGATTAAGATTATACATAATAGTGGCCCCTTAGTAGACAAAGCATTAAATCCCTAGTGACTAAGAAGTCTTTAGTTATTTAGCATTAATTCTTTCAGACAGGAAGCCAACAGCAGACCGCCCGCCCCAGCGAGACTGCACATCCCCTTCGCAAGGGCCGGAGAGAACCCCAAACCCGCTCAGCAGAGAGCAACGGCGAGGTTCCTCTCACCCGGCAGTGAGTGGACCATGAGGGTCGATCTGGGGAGACAGCTGCAGTTTCCCAGGGAGATAGTGGAAACATCACTCCGACCAGATCTGGTCATGTGGTCAGTTCCACGTAAGACCGTCCTGCTGGTGGAGCTCACGGTCCCCTGGGAAGAAGGCATGGAGGCGGCCAACGAGCGTAAGCGGGCCAAATATGCAGACCTGGCAGCGGACTGTAGGGAGGCCGGCTGGAAAGCCATTACTTGCCCCATTGAAGTGGGGTGTAGGGGATTTGTTGGCTCCTCGACGGTTCGCCTGCTTCGGGACATCGGGTGTACAGGAGCAGGGTGCCGGAAAGCCAGCAAGGGGCTAGTAGAGGAGGCAGAGAAGGGCAGCTTCTTGCTGTGGCTAAGGAGGAGGGATAAGGGTTGGGGGCATAACACCTAGGGCATCAGCAGGGGGTGGCAGGGAGGAATTCCTGCCATTGCTCCGCCACCAAGAGATGTACTGGGGTTAAAGGAGCGAAACGTCTGTGACTGGTGGTCCCCAGCTGATGACCCGGCCATGCCCATAGGTGTAGGGGAGCACACTTGCTAAAAGGCACTGGTGGAGGTGCGTCAGGCAGCAATGCCCAGCAGGTATACCATCAACCTGTATCTCCAAATGTCAACCTGGAAGCTTCCAGTGACTACTGTGAAAGGGCAGTTGGCATCCAGGGAAGACTGGAGGACAGCCAGGAAAGACTGGATGACTGCAGGAAAGTCTGCATTGGGGGTGGCAGGCTAGTTACCTCACCCACCGGTCCCAAGGGACACCCTAAAATAAACTACGAAGACAAATAAAAGAAGACAACCCGAAGGCCCTCCGAGAGGCGGGGTGAAAGAAGGGCCAAATCAGACGGACTACTCGGTAACGACTGGAACGGACACAGACAATGAGAGTAAGGTTATGAGAAGATGCAGGTGTGGATGGGAGAAGGTAACCACGTTCAGAGGGCTGAGGATTCACCAGGGAAGGAGAAAGTGTGAGGAAGGAGGCCTGAAGCAACATTGCACTGCAACCGCAGGTCAGTCAAAAGGAACCCAGAGCCAGGTCGCAAACCATAGAGCTGAGGGATCCAACGTTGCAGAGGGAGGGCCAGTGGCAGACACAGGATGGCCCATGGTGGACCCTGATTCCTCTGAAGGTGGTACTGAGGAGAACACCCCAAGTACACCAACAGAACCCAGACAAAACCCCAACATTCAAGACCTAGGACCAAGGGCGGAAAGGAAAGAACCAGGGCGGAGGCAGCCGCTCAAGTGGCCAAAAGCGAATGAAGCGGCACTCTGGCAGCAGCTGGACAAGGACCTCAGCATCATCCTCCAGTACTCATTGCGTGGGCAGGTGGAATCCAAGCTGAACAGCATTGGAGACATACTGTATGAGGAGTGCAGAGGCAGGTTCGGAGTAGTGGCAGGAAAGCGGAGCCATGGCCCAAAGCAGAAGGGGAGGAGGGAGATGGAGATTGAAATGCTGGTGAGGAGGCGACGTCACCTCCGGAAGCAGTGGAGGAAGGCGAGCGCAGAGGAGAAGGAGGGCCTGAAGCCACTGTGGGAGGAGGTTAAGAAGAGCATTGCCAGCCTGCGGAGGGCAGAGCGCATCCGCAGACGCACGAGGCGGAAGGAGAAGGAGAGGAGCAGCTTCTTCAAAAACCCTTACCAACATGCAAGACGACTGCTGGAAGACAAGAGGAGTGGGAAGCTGGAGATCACACAATCCGAGCTAGAGTGTCACTTTAAGGAGCACTACAGTGACCCAGCGAGACAGACTCCACTAGGACCACCAGGCTATGTTCCTCGCCCAGCCCCTCCATCTCATCTTTTTGACGCTGCTCTGCCCAGGCTCAGCGAGGTAGAGGAAGTTGTTCAGAAAGCGAGAGCAGCCTCAGCCCCAGGCCCCAACGGGATACCCTACAAGCTGTACAAGCATTGCCCAGGCGTCCTGAAACATCTATGGAGGCTCCTGAGAGTGGCCTGGAAAAATCAAGTCATCCCTTCAGAATGGCAAAGAGCGGTCACGGTCTTCATCCCGAAGGAGGCAAATTCCACCACCATCGGCCAGTTTAGGAGCATTGCGCTCCTAAATGTTGAAGGGAAGATCTTCTTTTCCGTCCTGGCCAAGAGGGTGACCAGCTACCTCGTGAGCAACGGGTACATCGACACCAGCTGCCAGAAGGCCGGTGTGCCAGGATTTCCAGGCTGCGTGGAACACTCAGCTGTGATATGGGAGCAGATCCAGAGAGCAAAGAGAGAAAGGCGTGACCTGCATGTGGTGTGGCTGGACCTCGCCAATGCATATGGGTCCGTTCCCCACAGGCTCATTGATTATGCCCTTGAATTCTTCTATATCCCTGTCTGTATTCGCGCCATGGTGTCCAAATACTTCGCAGACCTCCAGATGTGCTGCACTCACCAGAACTTCACAACAAGCTGGCAGCGGCAGGAGGTCGGCATCGCCATGGGATGCTCAATCTCTCCCATCCTGTTTGTTGCAGCCTTTGAGGTTATCCTCATAGGGGCAAGGAAGATGGCTGGAGGAGTGAAGCTACCATCAGGCCAAAGGTTACCACCTGTGAGGGGCTACATGGATGACATCACCACCATTCTCCAGACAGCAGCCTGCACAGCGAGACTGCTGAAGAGAATCGACGAGCTTGTGGCCTGGGCGAGGATGAAGATCAAGCCGACTAAATCACGCAGTCTGTCTCTCAGAAAAGGGGTGAGAAGCGACCGCACCGTCTTCGTCGCAGGCGGTGAGGAGATCCCGCTGCTGGCTACTCAGCCCGTCCGCAGCCTTGGCCGTACTTACACGGCAGACCTATCTGACAAGCAGATGGGGGAAGCCGTGAGGAAGCAGCTTGCGGATGGCTTGGCAAAGATCAGTGAGAGCCAGCTCCCTGGTAAGTACAAAGTATGGAGCTACCAATTCATACTGTACCCAAGGGTGATGTGGCCGCTGAAGATGTGCGAAGTCCCCTCCTCGGTGGCAGATAAGATGGACCGATTAGCCAACTCGTTCATCAAGAAGTGGCTGGGGCTGCCGAGATGTCTCTCAGACGTAGGGCTATTTGGAAGGAACATGCTGCAGCTGCCGCTACGATCCATCAGCCAGGGATACAGACAGGAGAAGGCCCGACTGGTGCTGGAACTGAGGGAATCCACTGACCAGCTCGTTAGAGCAGCTGGTTCCCAAGTGCGAACAGGGAGAAAGTGGAAAGCTCAGGAGGAGGTTGACAGGGCCATCAGCAGGCTGAAACACCGCGAGGTCATCGGAAGAGTCCAAGAGGGTCGAGCAGGGCTGGGGAGAAGCGAGACCCCCCTCTTCTGGTCCAGGGCCTCAAAGAAACAGCGAAGAGCCATGGTGGTGGCAGAGGTGGCAAGGACAGAGCAAGATCGACTGCGTGTCAAAGCGGTGTCTCAGAGTCGACAAGGTGGCTGGATGTCGTGGGAAGGCGTCACAGACAGGCCCATGTCATGGTCTGATCTGTGGAAGATCCCCCAAGCCAGGCTCAGCTTCCTGATCAAATCCACCTATGACATTCTGCCTTGTCCCCGAAACCTCCACCTATGGTTTGGTGCAGAAGAGACCTGCCCTCTGTGCAACACCATCAATGCAAGCCTCCAGCACATCCTGTCAGGCTGCAAGGCAGCACTGTCCCAGGGCCGCTATAGGTGGCGGCACGACCTGGTCTTGAAGAAGCTGGCAGAGGTGGCAGAGGCGTGCAGACAGGAAGCCAACAGCAGACCGCCCGCCCCAGCGAGACTGCACATCCCCTTCGCAAGGGCCGGAGAGAACCCCAAACCCGCTCAGCAGAGAGCAACGGCGAGGTTCCTCTCACCCGGCAGTGAGTGGACCATGAGGGTCGATCTGGGGAGACAGCTGCAGTTTCCCAGGGAGATAGTGGAAACATCACTCCGACCAGATCTGGTCATGTGGTCAGTTCCACGTAAGACCGTCCTGCTGGTGGAGCTCACGGTCCCCTGGGAAGAAGGCATGGAGGCGGCCAACGAGCGTAAGCGGGCCAAATATGCAGACCTGGCAGCGGACTCTAGGGAGGCCGGCTGGAAAGCCATTACTTGCCCCACTGAAGTGGGGTGTAGGGGATTTGTTGGCTCCTCGACGGTTCGCCTGCTTCGGGACATCGGGTGTACAGGAGCAGGGTGCCGGAAAGCCAGCAAGGGGCTAGCAGAGGTGGCAGAGAAGGGCAGCTTCTGGCTGTGGCTAAGGAGGAGGGATAAGGGTTGGGGGCATAACACCTAGGGCATCAGCAGGGGGTGGCAGGGAGGAATTCCTGCCATCGCTCCGCCACCAAGAGATGTACTGGGGTTAAAGGAGCGAAACGTCTGTGACTGGTGGTCCCCAGCTGATGACCCGGCCATGCCCATAGGTGTAGGGGAGCACACTTGCTAAAAGGCACTGGTGGAGGTGCGTCAGGCAGCAATGCCCAGCAGGTATACCATCAACCTGTATCTCCAAAAAATAATGACTAAATGCAGGAAAATGTATGTCTCTAGCAAAGGGAACCAAGCAGATCGGTCGTCGGTATTGTCTCATGTCACTCTGAACTTTTAATTAATACAAATACGTCTAGAGTGAGGTGGAGAGACGTCTATTGCTGGTATTTGCATTTAGGGATGAGAGGGCTCTTCCACAGGTTGCTGAGCCCCTCCAGGCTCTCGTCGTAGCTCATCGCACGGCGGGTCATCCCTCTGGAGATGGACACCCCTCCCGGCATACCATCAGAGGGACAATAACATACATACAAACATAACAAACACCTTTAACCTCTGAATTAGATGTTAAAATGTTTGTTCATTTTGTGTGTTTCAAAGTCAGTCATCATCACAACACTGTATGTGTACCTCTTATAGAAGAGACACGAACAACACTAAACATTATGCATGCAACTCAAAACACACAGTTAGTCAATGATATACTGTAGGTTGCATGTTTCAGGCTTCTCTTGCTCTGGACCATTAATACTGATTAACTCAGCTGAAGCAATAGATGCTAAATCACACAGTGTAAAGACACACCCTATGTTGTGATCATAAAGCCTATCTGTGGTATTTTAATCCTTGCACAATCTTCCAGATGTCACTTGTGTGTGGCAGTAGTGAATATGTTATATTATTCGTTGAAGGTAAATGTCAGGTGTGGTACCTTTAATAACGACAATAGAGAAGTTTATTTTTTACAGTTACAGAATTTTGAAATTACCATGGAGATACTATAACTTTTCCTGTAGCTGTCCAAAAAGGATTCTAAAAATTGGCAAGGACACACAAACACAATGACTGTTTCTGTGGTTACCGTCATGAATACAAAGCAGTGTATGTGTAATATGTCTGTGAAAAGCCATCTCCACCCTTGTCGCTATGCAAGTGGTAAGTTGACACTGAATGGAAAATTGACCACTTCAACAACCACAACAGATGGTGTAATTGTCTTTCATGACGCCATAGTACCTCACGAGCTGGTTTTACTTATATTCACTTGTATTACTCTTATGTTTATGTATGGAAAAGTTTTTGCGGAAATGCACTGTAATTAACACCAATGTATTAAAACTAGTACAAACATAATTCTGTGCCAGACATTCCAGTTAGATAACGCAGAGGAAAAAGAGACCCAAGGGTTTTAGTAAATGTAGTCCAATCACTTAGAGTCAGGATAAAAACAGCCTGGCAGTTTTGGCATTATTAGAAATTAAGATAAGTCTTAATCACAAGTGCACTCTTCCTCTAGTAATCTGGTGGTATGAGACAGTCTTATCACAGAGACATTCAGCCAACAGGCTGCAGTGTACACTGTAATAGGGTAGGCTGTGTACTCATGCAATGTTTTATCCTACCTCAGAGTCATTTCTTGGAACAGATAAATTCTTGGAGTAAATAACATACTCTGCCTTGTACTGAGCTTGTGAGTCAATCATTTAAACCTTGGTGCTCAAGACTGAAATTGAATACAGTCACATAAATTCACCATGTAAGGTCTCCAATATTATGTATCCATACACCCAGGTGTTGATGTATCACATTTACTATAATCTATTTTTTTACCATGTGCACACACATACACTTTTTTTGTAACTTTTAGCACTCGTGCCTGTCTTGGGTAACAATATTGGTCATACTGAGTCACAGACACATACACACACACACACACACACACACACACACACACACACACATGTACGCGGGCACACAGACACAGACACCCACACACACGTATGCAGGCACGCACACACACACGCACACACACACACACATACGCAGGCACACACACACACACACACACACACACACACACACACACACACACACACACACACACACACACACACACACACACACACACACACACACACTTTGGGTGGAGTGGAGTGTGTTGACCAGAGCTGGGCGCCATACCAACAGAATGCATTCCACCAGGGCTACAGCACAGAAGGAAATGACCTGCCAATCTTTACTGAGTGAAACAAGTGTCACAAGGGGAGGACTTTAAAGGACTAGGGTGGGGGATTCCTGGAAAATGTGTTTATTGTGGTAACTTGAGATGATATTCGGTTGCCAATAGTGCAATACGTGAACTAAGACAACCTCCAAATGAACTATGTTCATAGACTTCTGACTTGCGCAGGCTTTGGAGAGACAGTGGCAATTAGAAAGTTATTTTTTTTAAATAACTAAATTACTTACAACAATTATGACATGAAGGATCCAACAATATTTGTGCAGCATATTTCAACCCACAAAACATCCTTCCAGCATTCACAGAAATGTTGTCTCTTTTATGGCTGGCTAATAGTCAGCTGAGATCTG
This sequence comes from Coilia nasus, assembly GCA_027475355.1. Lineage (NCBI taxonomy): Eukaryota > Metazoa > Chordata > Actinopteri > Clupeiformes > Engraulidae > Coilia > Coilia nasus. The sequence goes on from CM050214.1 coordinate 22,092,278, forward strand.
TCACCACCTAGTGGACTAGTGAAGAGAAATGTGGTTGTGGTTTAAACAAACTGTAAATTAGCAATGGTTTGAAAGTCCATAATGACAAATCCCATGTTTTCCCTTGATCTTCTTGGTTATTGTCAATAGTTATAGTCATTGTTAAAAAGATAGCCTTGTCAATTATTTAATAATATTTAATATGATGAAGAATCAAGAATCAGTGAGAAAAAGAAAGCCTTCACGCTTCTAAGAATTTACAGACAGGCAATGTTGGAAAATACAAAAAAAAGAATATATATATATACATTATATACTATATAGTGTTTTGAAAGAATGCTGTCAACTAGGAATGCCTTCAAAAATGTTAATCATTTAATTAACAAAATGCACAGACTCAACAAAAGGGAAACCTAAATCAAATCAATATTTGGTGTGACCACCTTTTGCCTTCAAAAGAGCATCAATTCTTCTAGGTATACTTGCATTGAGTTTTTGAAGGAACTTGGCTGGTAGCTTGCGCCAAACATCTTGAAAAACTAACCACAGATCTTCTGCAGATGTAGGCTTCCTGACATACACAACCAATTTGGTGTAATTGGTTGACCATACACTTGACTATAATCCTGCAAAATCACTGACTTTGTGTACCCCTTTGTGTGAATTGATGCTGGTTTGAGGGCACCTACCTAAATCTTTGCACAGTACTGTATCTTTTTAGCCATCCACATGTTTAATGTTAAAACGCCCATGAGGCTGAAAGGACTTGATGGGCATAAGTTGTTTTTGACAAGTTTTAGTTTAGTTGCTGAAGCTTTAATCTTTAACCCTTATTAAATTGATGAGCACATTATGGAAACTCTATCTATATCTCAGTAAGCAATTTGGAGCGGTCAACCCAGTGAAGGATCTCAACTATTCTGAACCCGTCTTTGTGTGTGCCAGCTGCATGTCTGTTTCTAGGTTGTCAGTGGCTAGTGTCATCATGTACAGCTATTTACTGCCAAGTCTTAACTCCCACTTCAGCCTAATTCATAAAAGTAATGTAGACCAAGTTCTGCACTTTGTTCATGCAAGAGGTAATAGAATTAAGACTGAACCAAATTCATCTTTAGGGTAGTAGTGTGGTCAAGCTCTGTAACATTTTGCTTCCCTCGAGGACGATAGCTATGCTTAGATGACATCCACTTACAATGTAATTATATGCTGGTTGAGGGTTAGCAGTCCTCTTATGCTGTATTATGAGAGGCAAACCTATTCCTAAAAAAAGCACCAGCCTTTGTCATCTCATTTGTTCATAGTACCCATACCACAGGTAAACATGAATAATTAAAAGCGGAAATCACGTTTTGAATTGTGGTGAACACGCTGACTTAAGAAGTAATGAGGCACATACAACATTTGTCATGACGGCACAAAGAATCCATGTAGGATCACTTTTATTCAGATATTGAAATCCTTCAGTATCTCGGAATGAAAATGAAATGTTGCACCACTGAGATAAAGTTTCTGGACACCTCATATAGTGCAAAACAAATGATATAATGCCCTAATTACCTTCATTTTAAGTTTTGTTTTTCTGCTCAAAATAAGTGACACAAAGCTTGAAAGATGAAGACCACTGACTCGGGACCAAAGACAATAGTTGACCACAAGAACAGTCGACAAGCAAATGAAACTAGTCAGTACGAATGTCCCTGAATGACATTACAGGTTGTCCATTCAAAAGCACATCTGAATGGCAGACTATATTAACTGATTTTGAGGCCTTGACCTGAAGGTCTTGCTTGTGCAAAATGGAAACAACAACACGGTGGAAAGAAAATGTCCACATATCCAAATGTTGTGTCGTCAAAAGCTGCATCACATACCAGTGATAAATCATTACAAAAATGCTGCACCATTTGAATAAGGAATGTACAAATGAGAAATGTGACTGTTAAACACAAACTATACACTTCATACAAAGAAAAAGGTTAAGAGGCAAAAAAAAAAAGAAAATGGCACCAACTGCAGTACTTCAACACACAGACAATGCATTGCTAACTAACAGCTACTGTTCGTTGGAGAGGCAGAGGTCAGAGCACTTTACTGACGGAACTACACTGGGTTTCAGGAGAGGTTGGGAGTCAAGGGAGATACTTCATCTACTGTGCATGTGAAAGCAACATGAGAGCACTCATGGTGGGTCAAGACGGTGGAAGAGACACAACGACATCTAACCACATCGGGTAGGGGTTGGGGTTCAGCAGAGCGGAGTTGGGCGGGCTGCTCAGAAGCCTGAGGGCGTCAGGACATTCATGTCGCGGTGTTTGAGCTTGTGTGGCCTGGTCATCTGTCTCTTGCCATCCATGGTGGGGATCTCCATCTTGGGAGCTTTGAGGTTGGCAGGGTCGTCTGCCAGGCGTGTGGCCTGAGCCTTCATCACCTCCATAGGGGTAGGCTTCTGGGCTCCCTTGTAGGGCTGCAGAGCAAAACCCGCTGGGGAAGGACGACACACAAAAAGTGGTCAGTCAAGCTGTCAAATTCAAAGTGTAACAAGCATTACTCAGAGGATTGAAACTGGGTTTCACCAGACACCAAATGTGCAATTTAAACTAGAAATACACACACACCACAGTAGCATATGTTTTAACAGAGACCTTTCAAAGTTAGAAATCAAGGCAACACAAAAAAGTAACAAAAAATTGCATTTGGAATATGGTCATGAATGTGTAAAAAAGTACAATTTATCCTCCAAAAGAACAAGACAAAAAGTCATCAGATATGTCATCTGCTTTACAAACGCAGAAAAAAAACATTAACTGTGTTATCTTATCTATCTATTTTTTTTACAAACTGCTGTGGATGGGGGTGGAGCCTGGCCTTGTGACCTGGATCACAGAGTACCTCACGGAACGGCCCCAGTTTGTCAGATCTGGGGACCTTACATCAGAGGCTGTGGTCAGCAGCATTGGTGCACCGCAGGGAACTGTGCTCTCCCCTGTACTGTTTACCCTGTACACCACTTAGATTAGAGCATTTCGACCACAAGCGTGATCTGAGCGTATTCTGTTTGTGAAATACGCTGAGAATACGGGCTGCAGCTAGAAAATACAAACCGAGCCTATTTTTTTGCGTGTGATGTGAGTGTTTTCAGCCAATATCCCATTGAAAGCTATGGCACACCTATACAATTCATGTCAACTGTGCCATCAACACATGTATTGACACAGGGGATATCTCAAAAACCTTGCGACTGTCTGCAAAATAATTGCCACTCGCCAAATGTCAAATATTCCGTTGGTCTTATCAAAGTGTACTTTATGTGCAGTTGTGGTTTCTAAACAATGCTTAAAATAAGGAAATAAAACCAGAGAAACACATATTGTGTTTATTAAAGCGAGAGATCAAGGAGAAACATGGCTATGTGCACTTAAAGACACTGGCCAAGTGCATTTAAAGACGAGGCTGGCAGCTGAATTCCCACTCACACGCTGTACACACAGACATGTCCGGTGGAAATGCAAATACGCTCACAATACCCTAACGGGCTGTACATGGTTACGTGCTGTACACGGTCAAGTCGGTGGAAATGAGCCCTAAGACTGAGTGCTGCATCTACCAGAAGAACACCACAACCCCATTTGTGTCCTGTATTGTGAATTGCTTTGGATAAAAGCTTAATGTAGCTAAGTGTGGCTGCTTTAGGAGTGTTAATCACGGCGAACTTCCTGTACCTGCAGTTGTGGGCTCTGCCCCTGGGTCTGTGGCTATCTTCGGCGAGCCGAGGCGGGGCCCAAAGATACTCCAGCGTTCAACAGCCCCTCCCTCACCAGCTCCCAGATCAACACTGGAGCTGGAGCTACTGCTGAGGTCAGAGCTTGTGATGGAGGAACCCTGACTGAACCAGCTCCTGGGACACACAAACACACACACACACACACACACACGTACGTACAAACACATGTATGAACATGCATGCACTATGCCACATATGCTAGTCTCAGGCAGTCCTAACTAAGCTTTACTGTCTGTGTGAAATAGCAAAAGGAGCTGTATACCTGCGTTTCTGCTTGGGTGAGGACTGTGGGGTACTTGTTGGAGTAGACTGTGCGGATGATGATTGCTTATCCTCCTTGAAGTCAGTATTGTGCATGTGCAGCTTCTACAAAATGTAAGGACAAGAGGGAGTAGCAATAAGTAGTTATTAACATTTTAAATAGACAAGACAATAACTTGGTGTCATCACTGCCATGACCCTGAAAGACAACATAATCATTTATGCAAAGATCTTTTATTTTAAGCCTCATGAGCACATGCTGTATAAATCACACACCTGCCTGGTGTGCTATAGAGAAAAATTACACCATTTGCCTACTTACTCTGATTGCTCAACCTCAGGACACCTGTGTCTCACAATCAATTTAAGTCAGACTCACTTTAAAGATTCAGATTACAAAGCACATCAAAATTCATGTACATTTTGACAGACTTCATATAAATGACCCCCCCCCCCCCTTACTATTGAAAATGTGTGTCTTTTCTGCCTTGTGGATTTAATTCAACTGAGCAGTTTCAGTTGGTGAGCACAGCTTGGGTAAACTCACATGTATAGAGTCAGCTATGCGGTGGTAGTGGGTCTCGTCCACCAGGCCTTTATGGGGGCTGTAGCCTGCATCAGTCAGGCCTGCCTGCTTCTCAAACTTGTGTATGTTCTCCTGGGTCTGTTCTAAAAGATGAATAAAGATCTGAGCAAAGATTGCAGTCACATACTTTAATAATTCACATGAAATCAATTTCATTTGAACTTATACTTGTAAAAATGTTGTACTACTGCTTTATAGTAGTATACACATTTTAACGATAAAAAGTAGCTTTTAAATAAACTAAATAAATATAAATAAGAAAGTCAGGGGCACTTTTGGGTTTAGTACACAGAGGCAAATGTTGGAGGTATTCATGTTGACTATCCATGTACGTTCACCATGACCTGCTCATTCAGACTGCTTCCTTATGATCAACAGGAACACAAACAGGGAAATGTCTACAAATGTGCACAAATGGGTGTGGTGAGAAACTTAACAGAGGTCACATCAGCTTTAGGGTCTTACTGGTGATCAGGGAGTTCATGACTGAGGAGGCTTTGGTCTTCACAATGGGGACCATGGGTTTGGCAGCCTCAGTGTCAATAGAGGGTGTGTGGGTCAGTGCACTTCCAGTCTCATCCTCCTGCATGGGCAAAAAGGGGATTTTTTTATTCCAAACACGGGAACACAACAATGTTCATTTCCCTTAGCTCCAGAGGAGTCTATCCATACTGATACTTGCAAGGAATTTGATTAAATATGTGTACTAGTGGTTGTAGCGTGCAAAACATCACTGTAGCCATGCTGTTAATAACTTGGTTAAGTGAGTTGGATCAATTTTGCCTCCAATAAGATAAATAATTTTCAGCAATCTGGAGTGATGTAGTTATTTAAGCCCTGGGAGCTTAGTCAGCACAATAGTCTGAGATAGAGGTCATGGACTCATCAATTAAACAGGGCCTAGTAAGCTCACAGCAACTCCTATTTAAGGATAAACAATATACAAGAGCCTGTGAAGGCCATGATTTACAGAGCCATACTGAAACACTTTCCCAGATGTCATATTGTGAGTATATTATAACCATTCTCCTGTGGAATGTTGGTTAGACTAACTTCTCCAATAACAAAAAAATATCTGACTCCATTACTAGACAACAGTATTAAAGGATGGGCATGTAAATCCAATGTCAGTGATTGTGATGAGTAAGTATAAGTTAAGTTAATATTAAAGAATGAAGTAGACTGACTTCGGCGAGTCGCTGGAATTTGCGGTCAGGGATGACAGGCCTCTTCCACAGGTTGCTGATGTTGATGTCTGTGGGGAGAGGGGACATGGGCCCCTCCAGGCTCTCGTCGTAGCTCATCGCACGGCGGGTCATCCCTCTGGGGATGGACATGCCTCCCAGCATACCATCAGAGGGACCCCCCTCCAGGGCTGGGGGACATTACAAACATACTTCAAATTGTAGCCTTCAACCTTGAAATCAGTTGGCAGAATGTGCCATTCTCTTGGTTGCCTCAGGTCAATTATAAAAACACTGCATGAAGTTCTTATGGAGATACAAGACAGATTTTTTTTACTTACAACTCAACACACACACGCACTGCTGTTAGTCAATGAAACAGAGTTAACTAATGACAGCAGTCTTTTATTACTGAATAGCTGCTAAGATAGAGATGTTTATACACTCGACTGTAATGCCATCAAAACAGCAGACTATATATGAGTGAATATTTAAGAACATTTTACAAAGAAAAAGAATTTGTGTGTGTAAGACAAACAACAAAGTCAAGTAAATGATAAATGTGTACCAACTGTGCTTTGGTAAGAGAACTGTTATTAGTGCAACAGGAGGAGCAAGTGCTTCTGTTATTGCACCTAGAGTGCAGATATTTCAAACACAAACAACACTAGCAAATAATAAACTGCATGTACGCAACATAATTTTCTCCTGTTTTCAGACTTCCTTGTACCAAAGTTCAGTAGACTCAAAGACACCGAGGGGTAATATGCAACCATGGCTGTGCCCACCTGGGATGTCATTTGATCTTGACACCATTGTTCCAGTAGAGAAGAAGAGTAGACGGCTGAGAATGAAGTAGGTAACCAGCGGCAATAACCTTAAGTCTGTTGAAACAAACGCACCAAAAATGAGCACGATGCACTATAAAAGCACCCTTAGACACAGCATATGGTAAACAGAGCGTTTTTTTTTATCAAATCAATAAAAAGCTCACTATGCAGTATATGGCACAAATGGTATCTAGAAATATTATTGCATGAATCCACAAGTGCATTTAAACACATACAGTATCCCCTTTATAAAAAGATAACACTTGGTTTCTATTGAAAAGATTATCAAAGTCATTTGACCTAACCTTGACCTCACAATAACAAGACTTTTAAATAGCCTACTACATCATCCTTCCAGGATGTTCTGTGATGTTAACTATGAGAATGAAAATTGCTAACATACACAGAGAAGTCTGTCAACATCCTTGAATTTGAATTAAGCATACAACATATGTTTAAGGGGAAATGTTTATGTAAAATATGTGTAGACCTATATTGGCCTAGATATTCCGAATCGGACTGTAAACTGTGGTTGATGTGAAGTGTTGTGAGCTGGCATTTGATGACCCATTCATTTATGGAAAAAACAAACATATTTTGTGACATTTTCTTACGAAAAGACCTTTGAAAATGACTTGTGTCAATTTGTAAGACTGTGCCATTGACTTGTTCTTGCCTGAACTGTAACTGTGCGCAAGTCTGATATAGCATAACATTATTATTTTATTTATCATGATAATCATTAAATTGTAACTTCAATTTAAAGTGGCAATTTTAATTATTTTGAAACCCCAATTTTCAACCTGTGACTCTTCATTGTGGTGGAAATAATTATTAAGTGCAGCTCAGACTAAATACACCCTCCGCCATTTTAGAAACTATAATTGAATGTGCTCCCCTCACTGAGGTTGGCAATGTTGGCAGATGATGGAATTTCACAAGGGGTCGATAGGCAGTGTGCAACAAAAGACCAGCTAATTGGGCAGATAGGATGAACAAATGCACTCATCAGATCAATGTGTCCTGCTATCCATGCCTGGCAGAACTGCTCACAAGTGGAAAGGAAAAGTCCACTCAACCAGATGTATGCTCCCAAGTTTTTTTATTAAATACTGTGTGACGGTTTAAACTTCCTCACCCTTGCTCAGACGTGACGTCTGTAAATCTGGTTGAGCAGACTTTTCCTATCCATTTATGTCAACTGCCCTTTTGGTCCTGCTCCCAGTGTTCATTAGGGATGTGTGTGCTTTGACTGAATATGCTCAGTCATATTAAATTATGGGAACTGATTATATATTGATATATATATATATATTATTTCTTTTCTAGAACAAAAATGATTATATTTTTTTCTACAAGTGTTATCTATAACAAGGGGTGCTGGGAGACTGACACACGGATCTTTCTGTTAAACTTTATCAGTTTGCCATCACCATATCGCCAAAAAGGCATATCACCAAACTGATGTCCATGGACTTTTGACTTGCACAATGTTGAAAGTGCATACCATCATAGTTTTTAAAGCCTTGAGTCATGGCTTTGGGAAGAAGGACTTGCTCAGCTGCAACTGCACACCAAGGAAACACTTGACAGAAAATCAGGTGTGTAATGTGTGACTGCAAGGTAAATCGTGATTCAGAGTCCTCACATAGCCAACAGTATCCAAACATATAGTAAATATCAGTTTGATGTTTCGGTAATGTTACCCTCACTCCAAGTGCAACAAAATGTCTGTCCCTGTTCCAGGCATAGTATGTAATGTAGAGCAACACATTCAGCCCACTTACTGAGAGGGTGGCCAAGATGTAATTTCCTCTGCTAAAGTACAGGAATTTCTTGCTGACTCACAGAGAGTGAGGGATGCACATGAAGCATTGTGGGAGGTCAGGAGGAGCGCTGGGCTGACTGGGGGTTGAGCTGGAAGAGAACCAGAGAGCACAGGGGAAGGTGAGCCTGAGACCCAGCAAAGTGCGTCCGATATCATGCAGGAGAAACCTGGTCTGTTTGAAGCAACCAGGCCGATTCAATCATTGTTATTTTATGAGATTACGTAATCCACTGCTCAGTCCAGTCCAGCTGCTTGCTATGGGTCATCAAAACGTGATGTGTTAGGTCAAACAAAACCGTTTCTACCACTGGCTGTGGTTTCTACTCTGCTCAATCTGTAACAGGTTTAAAAATTCTAGAATTGTAATGATGATTTTTTTGTCTTAAGTAAAATGAAAAATGGACAACTATATACAACAATATGCACGGATTAAGCTTTATAGTATTGATCCACTGAGACCAGAACATCCACGTAAATGTAGGCCTGCCATCCTGGAAGTCTTGACAGAGAACGAGGTCCATGGACATCTTAGCGGATTAAAGACATAAGAAAATACTGTTACATAATACCTGTGCCGATGGCCGCGCGCAGTTGAAAACAATATGTGATTTGTTTGCAGTGCAATGGCAATAGTTAAACATAAAATTCATGCGTATGGCGTTTGTTCACGGCATCCGTGTAGTTCGTCTGGTTTAAATGCTTAGCTATCAGGCAAACTATTCCCTCCAAACAATGACAATGAATGATGCACAGCTGTTTCAGCTAACGTTACCTAGGGACAGTATAAAACATTGACTTGGATTACAACACCATTAACATTTAGTAAAAGTAACAGAGGCTATAGACAACAGACAGAGCTCCCATAATAAACAGCAATATAACTTAACATTTTGTCTCTAAACGAGACCTGAAAGGGTTAAGGTCGGCAAACTAACTGGAATCAGCTGGTCTGGTAACAACAGCGAGCCGTTAGCTTATCTGCTAGTGCTAGCTGACCAAGTAGCTCTCCAACCTCATAAAGGACGCAAAGCAAAGTGCGAACAACGACTGTTCACATACCTGAAATGGTCGTGTTGCTGCTCCACCTGTCAAATGGTTAACAATCCATCAGGATCGTCAAAGACACTTGTAATTGCGTGAAATGACAGTTCTGCTGAAAGGCCGCAAAAGATGACAACAACGTCTTTGCCATGGCTTTCAGTTCACACAAGGCTAAAGGAGTTGCAGTAATGAGTAGGGGGACTAAGCATGGAGGCGTCAGTCAAAGGATGTAGCCTATCAATTTGTAGGAAACGCCTGCTGGTTACATTGCAACCAATCATTAACCACGTATAACTTTGTGTCGTTTCATGTATCTTTCATATGTGTGGTTCAGCTGGGAACCCGTTTTTTTTAAGCGATCGGCTTACAACACCCAGAAGTGCTTGGTTTTATGCGTTTTTTTGTATGAGGCTGATTTTGTAAAACGGCATTCTTCCACGTGAGAGACATACAGGCAGTGCACCTGCTCACTGTGCAGTGAGATGTTTATTCATTTACATGCAAGAAACTCCTTTAGAGGCCAAATATGTTTTATTAAATCATTCTCTCATGTGATCGTTCTCCTGCATTAGTGAAAATTATGATGAAGATCTTGCACTTAACCTTGTACTAGCCTACCTATGAACGGTGTGCCCATCCCACGTGATGCTTGCCAATGCAAGTGAGGTTTACCACCATGACTACCACCTTGGTATGTACAGCTCTGAAAAAATTGAGACCACTGTAAAATTATCAGTTTCTATGATTTAACTATTTATACGTATATGTGTGAGTAATGTGAACATTTTTGTTTTATTCTGTAAACTACTGACAACATTTCTCCCAAATTCCAATAACATTGGAAAGGAATGGCTATCATACATGTAGAGATGCTGATTTTAGGAACAAATTGCAGTGGTCTCTTAATTTTTTGAGAGCTGTATGTATTTTTTCAGATATAGATTATCAAAAAATCAAATAGGCTATTACAGGACAGCAGTGCTAAGACCTGCTGAAATCCTTTTAAATTATAAAGCATTACTTGCTCCTACTTTCTGTTTTTGTAATGACAGAAATGTTTGACTTTCCTGTCACTGTGAAAGGGCAAATGCTGGTTTCAGTCGTAACTGCTGAAATATCTTGAAGACTACTGAACACTCCCAGTAGAGGGAGTTCTATCAACACGTCTGTACCCAGTCAGTAGCCCTGACACTGTGCAATATCTTGGCTTCATAAAGTTAAAACTCAACTACATATTTAGTCCAACTGTTTTCTGAACCAGCTGATCCTAATGAGCACACACATCATCATCAGACAGGTAGATCAGCTTGTGTTAATTGCACAAACAGAATGAATACATGGCAGCATTTGTATTTTCTGAAGCCAAGACTGGCATCTTTGCACCTTGCCAATCAGAAGACACATCCAGGCCACTGTCTTTGGTTGCTTGGGCATAGGTGAATTTTACGTTGACCACTTATTAGACACAGGTTATGCCCATTTGTAGCTGGAGATGCTATAGTTGTGGGAGGTATTTTAGAAACTAGATATACCACATAGTGGTACATGGTATGACCGCTGCAGTGGATTGAATGTGGCAACTGTTGGTATGATGAGTGTGTGGTAGAGCAGTATTGAGAGGTGAGAATTTGTGTGGAAATGATTTGCTGGAAGTGGGCATGGATGTGGATTTTGAATTAATGACATTGTGTGTGTTTGTGTAGTGTGTAGGAGTGATCTGTGAAAGGAATAGGCAAAAACGAGATTTTGTACAATTGCAGTGCCCCCTATGGGCCAAATTTTATGGCATGTGCTGTGCTTTTAAAGGTCTTTGTGCTGATTGTGCATGCCATATTTTGTGCAGTTCCTACCTTCTCGGTGGGGCTAGGTGGCGCTATGCTTCAAATTAGTGTTTATGCTGGGCTGTGCTGGGTCGATACGCCTCTCTAACACCGACATACTAAACAAAATTTGGTGCACATAAAAGGAAAGGAGTTGGCATGTCAACTTTGACCAAATTTGAGCAATTACAAGCCGAGATATGGAGTTTTGAAGAATTTTAAGCTACATGTTAAATTTTCATTGACATGTAACTTTGAAACGATTCATCTCAAGATAAATCCATTGATAACTTTTTGTCAGCATTGTACATGACATGTAGCAAATTTGGAGAGATTCACATGAACGGCCTATGACAACTTCGTTTGGATATGCTTTTGCAATGTTAACATTTCACAGAAATTATTTCATTGGAAGTGGGCGTCGACCAGTGTTTTCAATGCGTGAGGGTCAATAGATTTCACAATAAAAAAAAATTGGTTGTAAACATTAGCATTTTCTAGATAATAGGCAAAATGACATTTTGTACAATTACAGCATCCCCTATGGACCAAATTTTATGGCATCTGCTGTGCTTTTAGAGTTTTTTTTGCTGATCGTGTATGACATATTTTGTGAAGTGCCCACCTTCTTGGTCTAAGATATTGGCATTTAATTTATTGCATTTACCCATATCACTAGGTGGCGCTATGCTTCAAGTGAGTGTTTATGGGCTGGGTCAATACACCTTTGCAACACTGACATATCACAAAAAATTCACACTGTTGGCTAAAACGTTCATTGAGTTATTCAGCAAAAACACGGACGGGGGGGGCGGGCTTGGGGGCCAAAAGCTCCTATTCGCTCAGAAAAAAAGGAAAAATGTCCCTGCAACACCAATATGACCGCTTTCGGTAGCTTTGCTAGCGGCGGTCATAATAATATAGATGAAAAACTTAAAGAAAACATGTATGATGTAGACTATACTGTGCCGTATAATATACCATACACTTTTTCTGATATGCAAAGTATCATTCGTACTTCATAGGCTATAGTAATGATATCAATTTAATTGTCATTACACTGAAATGCTAATTCGCTCTGGTATTAGTATGAACAGCTTGGAATTCAAAAGGGCCACGTGACTTCAGTAAAAGAGGAAGAAAGACCCTAATTTGGTAAACCAGCCCCTTATACTTCATTTCGTTTTGTACAGAGGATCTGGAGCGGAGGCCTGTACCATTTTGTACAGAGGGTCTGGCCTTACTGCATTGAGAAACGATTTCTTCCTGGAGGTGTGGACTCTGCTGAAGTTCAAAACAAGTGGCTCTGCCTTTACCCAATCGCTAACGTCTGGTCGTCATGGATACAATACAAGACCTCTGAAGAGAGAACCTGCGAACAATAAACACACAGCACAGAGAGAAAAGATGACATAGCCTACTTTAATGATCCTAAAATTCCTTTGTGCTATACATAACGTAATTCTATGCTAATTACTGTTAATTCTATTCTAATGCTTTGCCAATTACTGAAGGTATGTTAATGGTATTTATTTATTGTGTTTTGTTTCTGAGGAAGAGTCATGAGCCTGTTGTCTGTGCAGACACATCTCTTATGGTCATCAAAAAAAAAACATCAGTGGTCTGGCACCATAAAACGTCTGAATAGGAAACTGTGCTGCAGATAGTTCCTTGTTAGTGTTAAGGAATAGGATAAGGATGATCTCCATATCACACATATTTGTAGATTATTGTTTTATTTCTGTTGATACTGATATTGCTGTTTATGACAGCAGACTCTATCAAAGTACATTTGTAAGGTTACATTTGTTCAGTCTTTTTAAATAAAACCAAAATACATCAACACTTAATTTTACAAACTATTAGAGCTTTAACGCATAAAATGCTGATCAACATGTAATGTTCAATATTCTATTCTAAAGTCTATTTTTTTATTTGAATGAAGGCTTTCCTTGCTGACACGGTGATATTTACTTGGACACCTACATAAGGAGATGTTTTCCTAAGGAGGGACAAGGAACCAGGAACCAGCAACCAGGACAGAAAATATTTGATATCAACATCACGGGAACCAGGCAAAGGGCCAGGACACAAAAGCAACACAATGACTCATTGTGGTCTGTTTGGCTTTCTATTGCTCTTCATTTTCTCAGTGGATTCTGTGACCATAAACGGCCTCTTCAGTGTTTTTGGAACTTTTGGATTGCCACTGATGAATAGAGGAGAACTGACTATTGCTTTTGGCTTGCTGCTCACGATTGTAATTGGCCACTAATGGCCTAACGACACACCACACCCTGGTATGAGCATATAAAGGCCAGTTGTGTGAAAGGACTGAGAAGAAGAGCACCGGAAGAAGAGCACCACGCTGCGCCCTGCTGTCATTGGGTTTAACGCACACTATTGTCGTGCAAAGGGCCGTAATTGTTCTACTGTCTGGGGCCCCAGTCCCTGATGTTGTCCAGAAGGCCATGTGGCTGTGCATCTGACTCTCTCTCAACGCTGGCTATGGCTGCCTAAAGGGCTGTAATTATATGTCATGTACCTGTGTGGTGTAATGTCTCCTCTGATATCTGTGGTGCGGTTGGTTATCCCTCGTGTTCTTTTCCAGCTCCTGGATTGGTCTTTCGGTCTCCCCCGCTACCCCGCCTGCTGCCCCGACTACTGTACAGTGGACTTTCCTTCAACGTTGGCTGTTTTGCTGCATAGAGTGCCACAGCTACACCCTGCTGGTGTGACGACCACCGCGATCCCACCTAACGTGACCGAGTGACCGGCCGAGGAGTTCTGTAGTCACTCAGCCTTGCCCCTTGCAACGGGTTTTCTTGGACTTCAATAGTGTACACGTTTTAGCTGCCTTTACATATCAGTATGTTATATTTGTCAATCTTTTAAAGTTTTTTTCTAGCCACCTTGGCTGTCTGTTGGGTTTCTGCTGCTGGGACCTGGATCCTGAGAATCTAAATTTGGCCACTAGGTGACGCATACTGTTTTGCTCAATCGCCAAGCCACACTGTATCACAGCATAGTACACTCATTCTTCATCTTGATTAAACACATTGTCTGTCTGTCTTTCTGTCTGTCTGTCTGTCTGTCTCTCTGTCTGTCTCTCTCCCACACACACTAAGTGCAACATGGCACCTTAATGTTTTTTTCTGTAAAAAGTCAACATCAATTCCAAAGTCCCTTCATACTGAGACCACATGTACTGAGACATGCCTAACCTGACAGTTCACAGTTGCAGGTTAATATAACAATGGGCAAACATGACGGACAGCCTTATACCTGGCTAAGTCTCCATGGAATGAGCTTGCGCTCACTGAGGCACACTCGTGACAAGGCTAGGTGACCGCACACCAGAGGGGTTTTTCCCCCTGACCTAATGAGATAGAATCTAGAAAGCATTTATTTGACTTTGATCACATTTACAGTCCATTATCTGTGCAACTCAGAACTGGGCCTTACAGCTTTTTCTGAATGCTTAAAAACTAGAAGTGATTCTTGTAGTACAGCTTCTGAAACTAATAACTCAAAAGCAGTCACTAGGTTTCCAAAACAAAGTACCAATACTGCCTCATTTGCCCCAAACCGACTGTCTCTTGAACACTGCACTGAGTCCCACCTGAAGAAGAAACTGTGCGTTATATTATTATAATACATTATATTCCAACACCACTGCCAACTATCTGCACGCATTATCGATTTGCATGTCTATTGCCCAGACCTCTACATAACAATTCATATTCTGAAATGATATGAATACATCCGTACTGTAACATAACAGCTGTGGATAGATATTATGTGTATTTCTTCAGTCAGTATATTTTAATCTTCGTTTCTGCATTTATTTATTTTTTGCGGTTTCGTTTTGCTTTTGTATTTTGAGCCTCGTATGCGTACTTCTATTCTTGCAGGACTGAATGTACCATTCTCAGTTCCACAGCAGGGATTAATAAAGTAGTGATTCTGATTAAACTGAGCTTGTCAAGACAGAAAATGCCATAAAATATCAGTGAAACTGGGGCACTACAGGAGTGTAGCGTTGGAATCAATCTAAATGGTGAACTGTCTCAGTCATGCATAATGATTCACATTAATGATAAATAAACATTTCTAAGAATTATTAAGCATGGAAAAGGTGTGACAAGGATGAACTGATTTGCATAATGGAAGTAGCCAAACTTGAAATAATGAAAACGCCAAAGTAAACTGAACAGCAGGATTTTATGCTATATAAGCATCCCTCCTGGTCACCCCTTCTTTATCCAACCTTTTGCTATCCACAAACGACAAACTGCAGTTGCAATTTTTGTTTTGGACATTTTTACTCAAACATGTTGGGAAGAATCCTGCTGCTGACAGTGCTTGCACTGTCATCACTCCCCACTGAGTGTTACCCAGGTAAGCTTTAGGGAAAATTTTAAATGATACCGATTTCTCCATTTACAATACGCATATACAAAGACTATAATTCAAAATTTATATAGTATCCAGAATATGCAGCATGTTACAGGACTTAACATAGAGTCAATGTTATAATAATGAGTTCTAACTCAAATAAAAAAAATGCTTGATGTGCTTTCTTGCATGAAATTTATTTTTATTCCACAATTCATGTCAAGTTGGCAACATGATTGTGTCCTTAGTTCATAAACTACAAACTACTATCATATTGTTATGTTATTGTGATGTTAGTCACCTTGATATGTTCTGTTTACAGTGGAGTGTTTTGACAGTCAATTTTGTAAACTAAATTAAACTTAAGGTTTCAACTGAATTGAAGTAGTCACAGATTATATTTTTTGTACATCGCTACAGGGGGTGGTTTAGCTTCTCTTGGTTATGCTACCGATGACAATCATGACCTGCAGAGGATTCTCAGGAGACTTCAGTTTGTTGGATCTAGCTGCAAAGAAATTCAGCAGAATTATGGTGCTCGTGAAGGTGAGTGTCTTTACTGTAACAAAAGTGCAACCACTTAGGGCTTACTTCAGTCACGCTTACTTACAAAATTGGTGGAACCTCTTTGCCTCAATTTTAGATTTACTTACATCTATACATAACCTAAATAGGATAGTTACATTCAACTAACTTATTTGAGGCAACACATTTCCACCACTTTGTCAAGTAAACTGGACTTTTTCTTTTTTACAGAGTTCATATCTTTTTAAAAATAAATAGTGGATTTTAATTCTCCAACATATCATGCTTGAGATCTTTCAGATGGCCTGTACTTCCTCACCACGGCCAGTGGGGTGGTGTACCAGACCTACTGTGACATGACCACAGCAGGTGGTGGATGGACACTGGTAGCCAGTGTGCATGAGAACAACTTGTATGGGAAATGCACTGTAGGAGACCGGTGGTCAAGTGAGCAGGGATCCACTCCTGACCGGCCTGATGGAGAAGGGACGTGGGCCAACACGAGAACCTTTGGTACCGCAGAGGGGGCAACCTCTGACGACTACAAGGTAAAATTGTAATTACCTGTAGATTAAGGTTAGGCACTGGATAGGGGCAGAATTATGTGATAATGATTAAGTTCATATTTGATATACATATTTATGTACACATACTGTAGATGAATAAACAGAATGCTGGAATGGAAACTAAATAGTTGTTCCTTACTTGTTTTCTACAGAATCCTGGTTACTATGATATTGTGGGGGAAGATGTTTCTGTCTGGCATGTACCTAATGACACTCCACTAAAAAACTGGAACTGTAAATCCATCCTGCGTTACCACACAGAGACCAAATTTCTTCCAAATTATGGAGGAAATCTCTACCAACTCTTCAAGGTACATACATAGAGAATGAAAAATCACACAGAATAGGTTCCAATCAGAGCCAGACCTCCTGGGGTCTGGAAGTAAAATTCCTGCCACATATTTGTTCAAGCCAATTCACTGACCCAGCTGATGATAATTACCATACCTATTCGTCTCTGAGTGTCAGGAAGAGCGCTATATAAAACTTATTTTTTCTTATTATTATTATCGTTATTCATAGAGGTAGCGGAGGTCATTAAGTAGTCACCTGCATTAAGAGTTCAGGCAGGGGGGGCAAATTGCATGACTTTCACTTTCCCAAGCTGGTGTGTCTGGTTCAAGAAGGATGTGCTGGAAATGGTCTCCACCAGTGCATGAGCAATCGCTAGGTAGTCAGCTGAGTGACTGGGACGCTGTGAAGATGAGCATGCCTCTGTGACCTGCCTGAACCAATGGTCTGTTACATTTGTTTTTTAGCGCCTTCCGGTTAGATTCAATGCTGGAGCATGTCCAGCCAACAATGGCCCATCTATTCCTATTGTGTATGATGAGGGAGACACTGGGACCACAAGCAACTTGTACAGCCCAAATGCAAGAGGTATCATCATCTACAGCATTTTGTACAAGCAAGTAACTAAAATACAAATAAACCAACTAAAGGCCACCATCTAATATTTTTAAACCATTCTTCAAAAGACATACATAACTTACATGGCTTTGTAAAATTATTTTCAAAAATATGAAATATTACTGTGCACACACTGGATATCAGATTAGGTTTTGCACATTTGAATTTGCTACTTTTTCTTACTTTCAAATTCCCAGCCGAATTCACTCCTGGCTTCATCACCTTCAGAGTGTTCAACTATGAGAAGGCAGCAATGGCCATGTGCTCTGGAGTCAAACCTACTGGATGCAACACTGAACATGTAAGAATGACTTACTGCATGATTATAATGAAGTATTGGCTCCCACAGAGAGGATACTATATAATGTAGGGTACTGAAACAGACACCTGCATTTACAGCAGTTATAAGAATACTGCTCTAGGCCTGATGTACTTAAAAGGATAACCGTATAACATTATGCATTATGTGTCCTTCCTGTCTTCTGACAGTCCTGCATTGGGGGTGGAGGACATTTCCCTGAAGCAGCTCCTCGCCAGTGTGGTGATTTCACATCCTTTGACTGGGATGGTTATGGAGCTCACAAGCTTTGGAGTGTATCCAGGGAGATCACTGAAGCTGCGGTGCTGATCTTCTACCGCTGAATCGCAGTCCACAGATGAAATTGGGCAGATATATCATCTGACAGCTAAAGTGTGGTGATAAAATGGGAATTTTAACATTTTGGGGTGCCTGTTCTGAGTTACTGCTAAAATCAGTTGGTTTGAAACGCTTACATTCTCCTTTCCCCCTGTCCTGCACTATGTCATAAGGGTTTGTTGCAAATAAAATTCTATAATACAAATGAATCTTCTTATGTGTGTGTGTGCTTGTGTCTGTGTGTGTGTGAGTGTATGTGTCTGTGTGTGTGAGTGAGTGTGTGTGTGTGTGTATGTGTGTTTGTGTGTGTGTGTGTGTGTGTGTGTGTGTGTATGTGAGTGTGTGTGTGCTTGTGTCTGTGTGTGTGTGAGTGTGTGTGTCTGTGTGTGTGTGTGTGTGTGTATGTGTGTGTGTGTGTATGTGTCTGTGTGTGTGTGTTTGTGTGTGTGTGTGAGTGTATGTGTGTGTGTACTGTATTTATAGCTTTGCTACACTGTCCTATGGGCTGACAGGAGTTGGCCTTTCTCCTCGTTAGCAAGGTTGCTAATTACTTGAATTACTTTTGTCTCCACCCTGAATAAAACCAGCTAAACCTCATAAAAGCTCACATGGATCTTGTTGCAATGAAACTACAATATGGAGCATTTTATTTTAGTTATCTTGCTTGTGTAATAGACCATATTGCCTTGCTGACATCTCTTCAGTGAAAATAGCTGACTACAGCCCCTGACAAAATACATTACAGAATCACTGTAAATAAATAAGATTAGTCCATAATGGCCAGCAGCAAACCTGTGTGGCAAAATATTGTGTTAGTGAGACAACATAGCTGATGAGTAAAGCTGTTTGTTTGTGAACAGGCTGACTGAGCGGTCAGAAAAGGGCTCCAAGGAGGACTAAAGTCAAATGAGGGCTTGCACTCTTTTATTTTGGGGGATTGTCAGGGAGACAACAAAAAAAAAAAAAAAAAAAAAACCTCACACAAAATTCAATTACCATAGAAAGTTCAATAGTACTGTTAGTAACAATGATACAAAATAATGCCAAAATAAACTTCAATCATCTATGACAATGTTGTTAGGATGCTCTCTGTAGCTGATCCTGCAGCAGGCTGAGGCACCATGTCAAACTTCAGGGCCCTCATGTATCATGTCAAACTCCAGGGCCCTCATGTATCATGTCAAACTCCACGGCCCTCATGTATCATGTCAAACTGCAGGGCCCTCATGTATCATGTCAAACTCCACGGCCCTCATGTATCATGTCAAACTCCACGGCCCTCATGTATCATGTCAAACTGCAGGGCCCTCATGTATCATGTCAAACTGCAGGGTCCTCATGTATCATGTCAAACTCCATGGCCCTCATTTATCAAGAGTCAGTGAGCACAGATCTGTGTTTAAAGGATGGGTACGATCATTCCTGCGCAAAGTCTGGAATTTTTTTACTTGTACTCGTGCTCAGAAATGTGTGTAAATATACGGAAATGCTTACGCAAATGCTTATGCACAAAAATACGCACATGCTTATGCACAAAAACCAGTGGTAGAATAATGAAGTTGTAAATTGTGTTCATTCTCGAACCTCACAGCAAGGACAGTTTGAAAAGGGTTACAGTCATGTATAGGACAAATTATAGTAACGGGTACATATAGCATTTTCTAAGATGATGATTCAGTAACTTTGTCACAAATGAAAATGTAACAATTCGATGGTAAGGACAACATATCAGTTATTAAAACTGAATTTTTTTGTTGTTGTATGGGATATTTGTGGCCAGCAACATGTCTCAGAAAAGTTGGGATAGTGTCAATAAAGGGCAGAAAAACTTGAGTAAGACTAAAAAGACATAAAACAAGACTAAAAAAAAAAACCATAGAGGACACTTCACAGTTCATTATGTTAACTGACAATATGATTTTGTATAAAAAGGGCTTTCTTTCTTGTCCTTAACATGATTTCAGCAGCCCAACTGGTAGCTGTCTTCTTCATCATGTTTTCCTTTTTTATAACTTAAAATGTGACAAATCTGGACAGCACGCTGGCCATTTTAGCATCTGCTTGCCTTTATGATGGAGCCACACTGTTGGAATTTTGTAGAATGCAATTCGGTAATTTGGTAATCTGGTAATATTTAAGGTATACCCTCAAAATGTTCAAAACCTATATATCTCATTCAGCATTAATTTTTACTCTCCAGATGAGAAAGCACACCATAACCAAGGCACTCATCAGTTATCACAACTTTACCTGTAACAGCAGGCTCAGTACATAGCCTATATACAGTATTACATTGTGATGGAGTGACCATCACTACAGTTTTGTAGCAAAGGGGAGGAGAAGTCACCCCACCCTGCTTTGAACCCGGGTCAAACAGGGGCTCTTACCGCAACGCCAAAGAGCCAGGCTCGTTGGATGGCAGTCAGAGCACACCCACAACTCTAGTGATGGTCACTCCATCACACTGCCTTCCCCTTCAGGAGGCGCAGCCATGCACTTCGAACACTCAGGTGTCGCTCACGCATCTCCCACCATACTTCAACCTAACCTGGGGGTCCCTCATATGGCTCACACAGTGGCTGCACCTTCGATGACCTCATGGCAAGCCATCCCACTTCTGAGTCCATTTCAGGGGCTCTGAACGCAACGCCAAAGAGCCACTCACATACATGTACAAATTATCAGTTTTTTTTCGGGTGCCTGTCTAAAGACCCGGTGAGGGGCAGTGGATGGAAGGTGTTCAGGTTTTATTCAATATGCCTAAACCTCAACCAACTGACAAAGTTTATCCTACTGGAAAAAATGTGAAGCCCAGAATTCAACACAATTACTGCAAGGTTAGCTGAAAAAACTTCCCTGTAACAAAGTCAAATTTTGGAAATGTAGGGCAAGAAAGAAAAATGGAAAGTCAATTCAGGGCATCCATCTCAAAGAGCAGCATGCGAGAGCAGCTTGGTATGACAAAAGTTCTGACAATGGGAGATTTACGCCTGATAACGAGCAAATACAAAATTATGAATTTCTCCTAGCACAATATCAGAATAGTTTTAACAGGACACCAGAATAGCTCTATTGTGTGTGTGTGTGTGTGTACTCCATGCTTCATCCATCCATCTGACTGTAACTCACCAAAGATGTTAACACTCACACAACTCGTCATGCTTGTGTTGGCTTCATACCTGATGAGACAGTTATCAAATAAGGGTCCTGCGTCTGTGTCAGAGGTATTTAGAGGCGTTGCGCGTCACAAGGAAAGAAGAGGTGTCGGCATGGTTATCCCTTCAGTGCCATGACTCCTTAGATCAGACGTGCTGTAGCCTATTCACTGACTATGAACACAGCAACTACCCAAGGTGCACTATTGACTATGAAAACACCAACTACCCAAGATGCACTACTGCCACCTACTGGCCATCCTGTTCACTACACAATTTGAAAAAACCCAAATCAGTGACTAAGGGTGTTTTCACATATAGTCCCCTTTAAGCAAACCAAACTCAGTCCCCTGTAAGTGGAGCAAAAAGTGGACCAAAAGAAAAAGAACTCAGTCCTTTTTGTGTTTACATTGTGAGTTTATTACAAAGAGGATCGGGTTCTCTTTCTGGTCCAATTGAGCTTTGATGGGGCCTCAGTCTCCTTCCTGTTCACACCTGGTCCTCTAGGGCTCTCAGACCCCAAATGCACTGAATTCTGGGTAGTTGTCTCTTGGAGCAAAACGTCTGCTGCCATGCTTGCCCTCCTGTGTTTTCTGGTGAAATTTGCACATATTCATCAGGAAAATAGTTATTGACATTATGTAGCAGTGATATATTTTATTTATATATTTGATTAAAGTTGATCGGTTGTGTTTTAAATGTAACTATAGCTTCCCCAGTTGCCAACTGGATACGATCCGGTTACCCTTAGGACGACAGCAAAATAATTGCACGTGTCCGTTCTATGTTTTGTTACAGTAAAGTCTTGATGAGTCAATTTTGTGTGTGTCAGGTGACTTGCTAAAATCTGCTTGGTTACAATTACACCACCACGACCATGACCAGCCATGTTTTGTTCTCTCTCCTCCGCATAGTTTTCTGGTTACAGTCACATGACAAATCTAAGGCAACCGAAGGAGGTGACAGAGAAAAAAGGGAAGAGAAGCCGGCGCACTTTGTGTTCACAATGTGCAGATTAGGCGAACGGTACCGCTCCCTTTTTAGTGAACCGTACTGAGACCACCTCCCGAGATGGTCTCGGTTCGGTTCTTTTTAAAGGCGTCTGAGTACGCTTACAGCAAGGGCGTAGAATTGGCATGGACAGAAGTGACATGTTCCCACCAATATCCAGCAATCATTGATTTGTCCCCACCAATAATTTGAGCCCCTCAAAATAAATACATAAAAAAAAAACAATCTGTCAACGTCTCATCAACTTTCGCCGCTGGTTAAATTAAGTTCTCTACTGAAGTCCTAACACATGTGGTCAATGTGATTGGCTGTGTCCTGCTTTCATGTGAGACTCGGTTTGGTGTTGGCAGCACCAAAACTGGAAGCAAAACTTGTCCAAAGCAAGTGGCGGGTAAAGTTTCGAGTGGCGAGCGATAACAGCTAAAAAGATACAGGTGGACGTAAGGAGCTACTTTTCAAAGAAACCTGTAAGTCACAAAGTCAAGATTGAGTCACAAAGTCAAGAATGATTAAAAGGTCTCCACCAATGTCAAGAGCAAATCTACGCCCCTGGCTTAGAGTGTTCACATAGGCCTTATAATGCTCAGTTAGCAATCCGAGTTCACTTTAAATGCTGAAAGGGACCAAGTGTGAAAACACCCTAAAACAGTTATTTGACCTGTCCAAACAGGTTCTTTCCTGTTTAGAAACATACAGTGAACATGCAGAATGCAGAAGCAGCATACTGCACAAGTTTTTCTGTACCCTCTTCTCAACTACAAGTCATTATGGACAGGCCTCTGAGGCAGATGCAAGTGAGGGATAAGATCGATATCGCTGAACTTCAGCTAATCACAAAGACACATTTTGTGCAAACCTTGTGACCGTGTGTTGTTTGCACTTTTAAAACACTGCAAAATGTACTCGTGCTCCAGGCTTGTCTTTTGTGTTATGTGCTCAGACCAACTAGATGCATCCGAGTCTCCAGATCACAAGCATGGAGTATGTGGAGTGTCCCGTCTACATATGATACCTTCTAGGTTTTAAGCACTCATCTATAGCCCATCAACAGCATTCTCATAAAGCTGCCTCTTCTGTTGTCCATGTGATCGAGTGTGGTAAAAAGTAGGTGTGTATTGTGTTGTCCATGTGATCGAGTGTGGTAAAAAGGAGGTGTGTATTGTGTTGTCCATGTGGTCGAGTGTGGTGAAAAGTAGGTGTGTATTGTGTTGTCCATGTGGTCGAGTGTGGTGAAAAGGAGGTGTGTATTGTGTTGTCCATGTGGTCGAGTGTGGTGAAAAGGAGGTGTGTATTGTGTTGTCCATGTGGTCGAGTGTGGTAAAAAGAAGGTGTGTATTGTGTTGTTCATGTGGTCAAGTGTGGTGAAAAATAGATGTGAATGGGCAGACTCAGCTGTGACCTTCTCTGCTGTGAATTAAAAAACAAAAAAACAAAGTACATTTGCTTTCAGCAAAAAAACTGCTTTGTTTCACTGTTATACTGTAATAACAACCAAATTTAAGTTATTCTATTGTTTGCATGCATGTTGCTTTCTTCTGTTTCTGTGCATTTAGTGTGCTATTGCTCTTCTTAGGACTTAGATGTGTTAAACTGGACTCTGTTGGGAGTTACAGTAATTAACCATAATAATCATTTAAAGAATGCCAGAAAAGGTAACTGGATGAGTTTCAATGGACATGGGTTTGCCTGTGAATCGCTGCCTGTACAAAAAGTAATTGCACTGTAGTAGCAACATGGCCGGACCCCTTTTTACGTCCTCATGTTTCGACTAGAGATGTCCAGATCTGATCATGTGATCAAATCAGGCCCAATCATGTGGTTTCAGACTCGATGGGAATCGGACGTTACCTCCCAATCAGGACTTTAATTGACATGTAACTTTGAAACGGTTCATATGAAGATAAATCCTTTGATAACATAGATGCCCTTATACCGGGTGATATTCACGTGAACGGCCTATGACGAGTTTGTTTAGACTCGCTTGGACACGGAAACTGTTTTCGTTGGAAGTGGGCATCAACCAGTGTTTTCAATGCGTGAGGGTCAACAGATTTCAGGATAAAAAAATTGGTTGTAAACGTTAGCATTCTCTAGATGATGGGTAAAAAGCTCCTATTCGCTCAGAAACTACTAGCGCTACATGCCTGCACAGATTCATGCCCCCCAGAGTTCCAGTGTCCCGGCAATCGTTGACAAAAAATCGGTGGGAAAAAAGGGAAAAATGTCATGGCAACACCACAGCTTTCGGTAGCTTTAATATAAATAAATGAAAAATCTAAGAAATGATGAAAGCATGATGAGTAGACTACTGTACCGCATAATATACCATACACTTTTTCTGAGATGCAAAGTATTATTCATAATTCATAGGCTATAGTAGCCCTAATGATATCAATTTTATTGTCATTACAGTGAAATACTAATTAGCAGAATGGAAAGAATCAACTGCAGTATAATATAGGCCTACAGTAGTCTATGTTATGCTCTAACATTAATGATGTACACTGATATAAAGTTTAAGGTTATAAACACACTTTAGACAATATGAACTAACACAACAAACAACTAGGCTTACCACTATAATATATAGCCTAAAGGAGATATATAGCATTTTGATTAACTTACAAGCTGGGAAAACGTGAGCTAACCAGATGTCAAAATGTAAACAAATTTAACATTATAACACCTGCTGAATAAATCGAATATTTACACATTTATCTGAGGAAGGTAAGCTGGAAGTAGTTACATTACTGTTTTTCACAACAGCTTATAAGCCTATAGGCGCCCCTTCCATAACATAAACTGACGTTAAAACTAAGTTAGCGCTGACTATTTATTGATCAGCTTTGTTATGATAATGGTTAATAACATTATCAATCATCGTTGTGCAACAGAAAAATAATATCATGACATCATCTTTACTGTAACATTACCTCTGTCTATATCGCGTATTTCCTCCTCTTCTTTTCTTTGTTCCCTCCTCTGGCCAACGACAGTTTGTTGCGTTTTGTTTTGAGCTTGTTGACGCATCAAAAAACGACCATTCCCCAGAAGTGGCAGTCTGATTAGTCGTAGGAGGAAGGGGGAGGGGGCGTCTTAGGAAAGTAGTCATTATTATTAATACTACTATAGGCTTTGCTATACAGTTACATTAAGAAATAATAAAAGCAACTAGTTTTAAGAACAGTGGATTTTCTTTCTTCCCCCACTTCTGGCGCGGATGGGCGGCGCCCTTAGCATTTGCCTGTACTGCGTATGCCACGGGCCGGCCCTGTATGTCAAAATCCGTTGACACACTTATTTGCCACTGTTTCAGCTACAATTTGGTGTTAGTTGCATGTTTTTTTTTTAGCTTGATTTGTTTTTTTTACAGTAGCCTATTTTCCACAAAGCTCGAAAATGTAACATTCTATATCACCAGCCATCCAAAATAATCCCTGAATCTGGACCATTCTATGGGGATTGTTAGTCTATATGGTGGTCTTATACTGTGATTTTTTTTACCAACCATTCTGAGCATTGTTTGTAGTAGAGCAAAAATGTCCAAATTGGCCCTATCTCGCAATGGGGAAGAATCCTTTAAAAGTCCTGGATCCAGATGGTGATCCAGATCACCACCAACCACTTCTAAGGTAGCCAACTTCTGATCTATCCTGAAAATTTTGTCGAAATCTGTCCAGAACTTTGAGTTATGCTATTAACAAACAAATAAACAAACAAATGGCCGAACAAACAAATGCCTGTAAAAACATAACCTCCTTGGCGGAGGTAATGAACAATAATAAATATAGCAAGAGATTTCAAAAACACTTAAATAGTGTGTGTCAGCTTGAAAAAAATGCAAAACATAAAAATAAAAAAATGTCTGGTGCCATGGTACGCATAAAGAAAGACATAGTATTAGTATGTATGAACAGCTTGGAATTCAGAAGGGCCACGTGACTTCAGTAAAAGAGGAAGAAAGACCCTAATTTGGTAAACCAGCCCCTTATACTTCATTTCATTTTGTACAGAGGATCTGCAGCAGAGGCCTGTACCATTTTGTACAGAGGACCTGGCCTTGCTGCATTGAGAAACGATTTCTTCCTGGAGGTGTGGACTCAGTGGCTGAAGTTCAAAACAAGTGGCTCTGCCTTTACCCAAACGCTAACGTCTGGTCGTCACGGATACAATACAAGACCTCTGAAGAGAGAACCTGCGAACAATAAACACACAGCACAGAGAGAAAAGATGACATAGTTTAATGATCCTTTGTGCTATACATAACGTAATTCTATGCTAATTACTGTTAATTCTATTCTAATGCTATGCCAATTACTGAAGATACGTTTATGGTATTTATTTATTGTGTTTTGTTTCTGAGGGAGAGTCATGAGCCTGTTGTCTGTGCAGACACATCTGTTATGGTCATCAAAAAAAAACATCAGTGGTCTGGCACCATAAAATGTCTGAATAGGAAACTGCTACAGATAGTTCCTTGTTAGTGTAAGGAATAGGATAAGGATGATGTCCATATCACACATATTTGTAGATTATTGTTTTATTTCTGTTGATACTGATATTGCTGTTTATGACAGCAGACTCTATCAAAGTACATTTGTAAGGTTACATTTGTTCAGTGTTTTGTAACAAAACAAAAACACATCAACACTTAATTTCACAAATTATTAGAACTTTAACACAAAATGCTGATCAACATGTAATGTTCAACATTCTATTCTAAAGTCTATTTTCTTATTTGAATGAAGGCTTTCCTTGCTGACACGGTGATATTTACTTGGACACCTACATAAGGAGATGTTTTCCTAAGGAGGGACAAGGAACCAGGAACCAGCAACAGGACAGAAAATATTTGATATCAACATCACGAGAACCAGGCAAAGGGCCAGGACACAAAAGCAACAGAATGACTCATTGTGGTCTGTTTGGCTTTCTATTGCTCTTCACTTTCTCAGTGAATTCTGTGACCATTCAGTGCTTTTGGAACTTTTGGATTGCCACTGATGAATAGAGGAGAACTGACTATTGCTTTTGGCTTGCTGCTCACGATTGTAATTGGCCACTAATGGCCTAACGACACACCACACCCTGGTATGAGCATATAAAGGCCAGTTGTGTGAAAGGACTGAGAAGAAGAGCACCGGAAGAAGAGCACCACGCTGCGCCCTGCTGTCATTGGGTTTAACGCACACTATTGTCGTGCAAAGGGCCGTAATTGTTCTACTGTCTGGGGCCCCAGTCCCTGATGTTGTCCAGAAGGCCATGTGGCTGTGCATCTGACTCTCTCTCAGCGCTGGCTATGGCTGCCTAAAGGGCTGTAATTATATTACATTACATTACACTTAGCCGATGCTTTTATCCAAAGCGACTTACAAAAGGAGGACATAATAGCTAACAGATGTGTAGAGAACATCGAAGGTACCTAGTCAGGTACCTGTCATGTACCTGTCATGTACCTGTGTGGTGTAATGTCTCCTCTGATATCTGTGGTGCGGTTGGTTATCCCTCGTGTTCTTTTCCAGCTCCTGGATTGGTCTTTTGGTCTCCGCACCCGGTGGTGCCCCGACTACTGTACACTGGACTTTTCTTCAACGTTGGCTGTTTTGCTGCATAGAGTGCCACAGCTACACACTGCTGGTGTGACGACCACGCAATCCCACCTAACGTGACCGGCCGAGGAGTTCTGTAGTCACTCAGCCTTGCCCCTGGCAACGGGTTTTCTTGGACTTCATTAGTGTACAAGTTTTAGATGCCTTTACATATCAGTATGTTATATTTGTCAAAGGTGTACTTCCACGAGAAACCGTTTAGTACTTGCTCTTTTGAAATATGATAGGTCACCCCGAGTTGCATATGCATGCTGCATATCAAAATGTTTTTCTATCCCCGTTTTCTATATCAGTCAAAAGAAGACAATAGGCGGAAAAACGACCCAATGCGAAAAGGGCCTTCGGCGTGATGTAGACGTGGAAATACATATAAGAGAAACTGACCGAATGGGCTTTAAATAATGTTAGCCTGTTTGACTGACTCGCATAAGATTAGCAGGCTAGTTGAATGACTGAACTGCATTTAGCCGGGCACTTGCACTGTTTTGTCATGCAAATATTACCATTCTCAAACGTTCATTGACAAACGGTCAGGAAGCGACTGTGCTTGTGCCATCTCTCCTTCCTCTTCAGATTCAGGATCAAACACATAAGGCTGTATCTCCGTAGACATTCTGTGTGCAGTTTTAGCGCTGTCAAGTTGACTTTTCCCCTTTACCTTACTCTGCTATCAAGTTGACTGTGGGGCAAAGGAAGCTGCAGGGAGCGTGCCTCTGGTGAAATCGTGTCGTTCTCCCGGCCCCACCCCCTCTACCAAACTAAAACAGCCTGAAACAGAAGCACTAGAAATTTTTTTTCATTAAAACCAGCGCACAGGGCAATTATTAATACTAGAGAACACCGCAAAATTAATGAAAACACGATGGAAGTACACCTTTAAAGTTTTTTTTCTAGCCATCTTGGCTGTCTGTTGGGTTTCTGCTGCTGGGACCTGGATCCTGAGAATCTAAATTTGGCCACTAGGTGACACATACTGTTTTGCTCAATCGCCAAGCCACACTGTATCACAGCATAGTACACTCGTTCTTCATCTTGATTACACACATTGTCTGCCTGTCTGTCTGTCTGTCTGTCTGTCTGTCTGTCTCCCACACACACTGTAAGCGCAACATGGCACCTTAATGTTTTTTTTTCTGTAAAAAGTCAACATCAATTCCAAAGTCCCTTCATACTGAGACCACATGCTTCTCATGAGACATGCCTAACCGGACAGTTCACAGTTGCAGGTTAATATATAACAATGGGCAAACATGACGGACAGCCTTATACCTGGCTAAGTCTCCATGGAATTAGCCTGTGCTGACTGAGGCACAGTCGTGACAAGGCTAGCTGACCGCACACCAGAGGGGTTTTTCCCCCTGACCTAATGAGATAGAATCTAGAAAGCATTTATTTGACTTTTGTCACATTTACAGTCCATTATCTGTGCAACTCAGAACTGGGCCTTACAGTTTTTTCTGAATGCTTAAAAACTAGAAGTGATTCTTGTAGTACAGCTTCTGAAACTAATAACTCAAAAGCAGTCAATAGGTTTCCAAAACAAAGTACCAACACTGCCTCATTTGCCCCAAACCGACTGTCTCTTGAACACTGAGTCCCACCTGAAGAAGAAACTGTGTATTATATTACTATAATACATTATATTCCAACACTACTGGCAACTATCTGCACGCATTATCGATTTGCATGTCTATTGCCCAGACCTCTACATAACAATTCATATTCTGAAATGATATGAATACATCCGTACTGTAACATAACAGCTGTGGATAGATATTATGGGTATTTCTTCAGTCAGTATATTTTAATCTTCGTTTCTGCATTTATTTATTTTTTGCGGTTTCGTTTTGCTTTTGTATTTTGAGCCTCGTATGCGTACTTCTATTCTTGCAGGACTGAATGTACCATTCTCAGTTCCACAGCAGGGATTAATAAAGTAGTGATTCTGATTAAACTGAGCTTGTCAAGACAGAAAATGCCATAAAA
Source organism: Coilia nasus (assembly GCA_027475355.1). Taxonomy (NCBI): domain Eukaryota; kingdom Metazoa; phylum Chordata; class Actinopteri; order Clupeiformes; family Engraulidae; genus Coilia; species Coilia nasus. The sequence goes on from CM050214.1 coordinate 22,122,384, forward strand.
TATCAGTGAAACTGGGGCACTACAGGAGTGTAGCGTTGGAATGAATCTAAATGGTGAACTGTCTCAGTCATGGATAATGATTCACATTAATGATAAATAAACATTTCTAAGAATTACTAAGCATGGAAAAGGCGTGACAAGGATGAACTGATTTGCATAATGGAAGTAGCCAAACGTGAAATAATGAAAACGCCAAAGTAAACTGAACAGCAGGATTTTATGCTATATAAGCATCCCTCCTGGTCACCCCTTCTTTATCCAACCTTTTGCTATCCACAAACGACAAACTGCAGTTTAAATTTTTGTTTTGGACATTTTTACTCAATCATGTTGGGAGGACTCCTGCTGCTGACAGTGCTTGCACTGTCATCACTCCCCACTGAGTGTTACCCAGGTAAGCTTTAGGGAAATTTTTAAATGATACCGATTTCTCCATTTACAATACGCATATACAAAGACTATAATTCAAAATGTATATAGTATCCAGAATATGCAGCATGTTACAGGACTTAACATACAGTCAATGTTATAATAATGAGTTCTAACTCAAATTAAAAAATGCTTGATGTGCTTTCTTGCATGAAATTTATTTTTATTTCACAATTCATGTCAAGTTGGCAACATGATTGTGTCCTTGTGTTCCAAACTACTAAATCACCCTCCAGCTGGACAGAGATTTTGCAAATAGTTTTTAACGATAAGTTATCTTTATGACATAACTGAAGACTAGTCATAATACTTTCAGAAGTTGATTTTGATATATAATCATGTTGTTACGTTATTGTGATGTTAGTCACCTTGATAAGTTCTGTTTACAGTGGAGTGTTTTGACAGTCAATTTTGTAAACTAAATTAAACTTAAGGTTTCAACTGAATTGAAGTAGTCACAGATTATATTTTTTGTACATCGCTACAGGGGGTGGTTTAGCTTCTCTTGGTTATGCTACCGATGACAATCATGACCTGCAGAGGATTCTCAGGAGACTTCAGTTTGTTGGATCTAGCTGCAAAGAAATTCAGCAGAATTATGGTGCTCGTGAAGGTGAGTGTCTTTACTGTAACAAAAGTGCAACCACTTAGGGCTTACTTCAGTCACGCTTACTTACAAAATTGGTGGAACCTCTTTGCCTCAATTTTAGATTTACTTACATCTATACATAACCTAAATAGGATAGTTACATTCAACTAACTTATTTGAGGCAACACATTTCCACCACTTTGTCAAGTAAACTGGACTTTTTCTTTTTTACAGAGTTCATATCTTTTTAAAAATAAATAGTGGATTTTAATTCTCCAACATATCATGCTTGAGATCTTTCAGATGGCCTGTACTTCCTCACCACGGCCAGTGGGGTGGTGTACCAGACCTACTGTGACATGACCACAGCAGGTGGTGGATGGACACTGGTAGCCAGTGTGCATGAGAACAACTTGTATGGGAAATGCACTGTAGGAGACCGGTGGTCAAGTGAGCAGGGATCCACTCCTGACCGGCCTGATGGAGAAGGGACGTGGGCCAACACGAGAACCTTTGGTACCGCAGAGGGGGCAACCTCTGACGACTACAAGGTAAAATTGTAATTACCTGGAGTAGATCAAGGTTAGGCACTGGATAGGGGCAGAATTATGTGATAATGATTAAGTTTATATTTGATATACATATTTATGTACACATACTGTAGATGAATAAACAGAATGCTGGAATGGAAACTAAATAGTTGTTCCTTACTTGTTTTCTACAGAATCCTGGTTACTATGATATTGTGGGGGAAGATGTTTCTGTCTGGCATGTACCTAATGACACTCCACTAAAAAACTGGAACTGTAAATCCATCCTGCGTTACCACACAGAGACCAAATTTCTTCCAAATTATGGAGGAAATCTCTACCAACTCTTCAAGGTACATACATAGAGAATGAAAAATCACACAGAATAGGTTCCAATCAGAGCCAGACCTCCTGGGGTCTGGAAGTAAAATTCCTGCCACATATTTGTTCAAGCCAATTCACTGACCCAGCTGATGATAATTACCATACCTATTCGTCTCTGAGTGTCAGGAAGAGCGCTATATAAAACTTATTTTTTCTTATTATTATTATCGTTATTCATAGAGGTAGCGGAGGTCATTAAGTAGTCACCTGCATTAAGAGTTCAGGCAGGGGGGGCAAATTGCATGACTTTCACTTTCCCAAGCTGGTGTGTCTGGTTCAAGAAGGATGTGCTGTAAATGGTCTCCACCAGTGCATGAGCAATCGCTAGGTAGTCAGCTGAGTGACTGGGATGCTGTGAAGATGAGCATGCCTCTGTGACCTGCCTGAACCAATGGTCTGTTACATTCGTTTTTAGCGCCTTCCGGTTAGATTCAATGCTGGAGCATGTCCAGCCAACAATGGCCCATCTATTCCTATTGTGTATGATGAGGGAGACACTGGGACCACAAGCAACTTGTACAGCCCAAATGCAAGAGGTATCATCATCTACAGCATTTTGTACAAGCAAGTAACTAAAATACAAATAAACCAACTAAAGGCCACAATCTAATATTTTTAAACCATTCTTCAAAAGACAACATAACTTACATGGCTTTGTAAAATTATTTTCAAAAATATGAAATATTACTGTGCACACACTGGATATCAGATTAGGTTTTGCACATTTGAATTTGCTACTTTTTCTTACTTTCAAATTCCCAGCCGAATTCACTCCTGGCTTCATCACCTTCAGAGTGTTCAACTATGAGAAGGCAGCAATGGCCATGTGCTCTGGAGTCAAACCTACTGGATGCAACACTGAACATGTAAGAATGACTTACTGCATGATTATAAGGATTGTACAATGAAGTATTGGCTCCCACAGAGAGGATACTATATAATGTAGGGTACTGAAACAGACACCTGCATTTACAGCAGTTATAAGAATACTGCTCTAGGCCTGATGTACTTAAAAGGATAACCGTATAACATAATGCATTATGTGTCCTTCCTGTCTTCTGACAGTCCTGCATTGGGGGTGGAGGACATTTCCCTGAAGCAGCTCCTCGCCAGTGTGGTGATTTCACATCCTTTGACTGGGATGGTTATGGAGCTCACAAGCTTTGGAGTGTATCCAGGGAGATCACTGAAGCTGCGGTGCTGATCTTCTACCGCTGAATCGCAGTCCACAGATGAAATTGGGCAGATATATCATCTGACAGCTAAAGTGTGGTGATAAAATGGGAATTTTAACATTTTGGGGTGCCTGTTCTGAGTTACTGCTAAAAACAGTTGGTTTGAAATGCTTACATTCTCCTTTTCCCCTGTCCTGCACTATGTCATAAGGGTTTGGGTTAGGGGTTTGTCCCCACTGTCTTGTTTTCTTTCTGTATGGCCATGTGTTGATCAGTGCCCTACAGTGTCATCTTTGTGTGGTTATATCTATAAACACAAATTCTATTAAATGTAGAACATAGCATGCATGAATACTAGTGTGGGATCTTGTTTTTACTTGTTTGTTCTTTTATGCTCTTGAAATCAAATTGTGTGAAGCTACAGTAGTAAAACATTAAGGATTCTACTCTAATAAAAATAAAAGTAATATACATTATACATAACAAAATTAAAGTAATACAAGTAGACTTCACAGAGTGACAGTACTGACCTCAGATAAGGAGAATATTGGTGCAACAACAGTAAATAAGGACTTGACCAGGTTGAACTACTGTACTATTGCTATTGCTATTTAGGCAAAAGCATTTCACTCTGAAAGCTTGATATGGTTGAGAGAGAAAGAGAGAGAGAGACCCAGAGAGAGAAAGAAAAGAGAGAGAGAAAGAACACAGACTATTCTACCACTACACCTTTCACTTAACCATGTGCTCACAAACCCACTGGTTTCTTGCAAATATGAGGCAAATAAAATTCTATAATACAAATGAATCTTCTTTTTTAACCACAGTTACATAAAAGAGGAAAAACACCAAATAATGCCAGTAGAAGGAAAACTGCAGGATAGGTTTTTAGGTGTATTCAACAGACAATATACCCACAAACGAAAGGTCGCTGGTTTGATTCCTGCTACCGGTGTGCAGATTGGGACTTGCATGACAGCCTTAGCAACTGGTGTGTGAATGTGTGTCTGGGAAAGGGTGAATGTGAGGCATTCAGTGTGAAGTCTGCCGAGTATAGCAATGTGCCACATAAATGTCCAGTTACCACATAGAAATCCTACAAAATCATATGAAGACTGCATAGTTTTTTTATACATTGCATATCTGTCTATGTAATGGTGTTTTATCTTATATGAAAAACACAAACATTATTTAACATATTTTAAACAGTATATATGTCATGTACTGGAGGTATATGTCACCTTATAACTTACTTACTCAACTCACATTCCATTACATTACACTTAGCAGACGCTTTTATCCAAACTGACTTACAAAAGGAGGACATAATAGCAATCAGATGTGTAGAGAACATTGAAGGTACCTATGTAAAGAGATGGTTAGTAGAATTTGGTTTTGTTAAGCAGTCTCGGAAAAGAAGGGTCTTCACAAGCTTTTTGAAGGTCGAGAGGGAAGTTGCTGCTCTTGTAGGGACTGGTAGGTTGTTCCACAACTGAGGGACAATAACCGAGAAAAGTTTGGAGTGACCTCGCTTTGTCTTGGGAGAGGGTACGGACAGGCGGTTCGTATTGGAGGATCGCAGCATTCTGGACGGGATGTAAGCATTCAGTATGACGTTGAGATAGGTAGGGGCAGATCCAGAAGTGACTTTGTAGGCTAGAGTCAAAGCTTTGTGTTGAATTCTGGCAGCCACTGGGAGCCAATGCAGGTTGATGAAGAGAGGAGTGACATGCGACCTTTTGGGTTGATTGAAAACCAGCCGTGCTGCTGCCAGGGGCGTAGCCAGACTTTTTAAAATGGGGTGGCAAAAGGGTGGCCAGCGTTATTGAAGGGGTGGCCATGTTTTGACCAAAGTAGTTTGGGGGTCCGGGGGGTCCTTCCCCAGAATTTTTTTAATTAGCTAGATTTGATTTCCTGTATTCTGGTGTATTTGGTGGCATATCTGGTGCCATACAGTTGTCATTCAGTTAAGGCGGACCTGTCCAGTGTCTAGTGTTGCCCATTGCACGCCTTAAGACCTCTTTTGACCTCTTTTTTTATGGAGCAAAAGGTGCAGATGATTAGAAAACTATTAAAAAAACGGTGTCAAATTCCATGCATTTTCGCACTTGCTAAAGTTAAAATTGGTTAAAAGCAGTTGTGATATTGATGGTGATTAACTGTTGCTGTCAGGCTAAACAAATAATTTACGACAAAGCTGATATCACGTGGCTGATGAAAGTTCAATGGCATGGTATCATACACAACTCAACTGTGGAAATAAAATGGTTTCCTATGTGCTTCTGTCATAGTTATGCCTTAACGTGCACCTACTGCTTAATAAGGTGTTTTGCTATTATATTTCTTATGAATGGAAATATCAGGTTGTTTGATGCACCGCATGGCATGCCGAAGACAATTTGGAAAAAATAACTTCAGAAATAAGACGTATGTTTAGCAACTTCTAAATGAAGAAGTAGTCCGAGACCGCCAGTGGATACGTGTCTAAAGGTTAACTTAGCCTTGGTATCTTGTTGAGTCAATTGCATGATTATAACGTGAACCAAAACGTGGGGGAGTTAATCTGAAAATGTTAAGTTTAGCATATTACTTACATTAGCAACAGGGGTAGCTTACTGTTACGATGCTTCAGAAATCATCTTGTAGCCATATCCATATCCATATTTCTCATCGAGATGAACTCTGCAGACTCCACAGATGACTGGCATATTTCTATCAGGTTTTTTGTTTAAATTCCCCACGTATCACAAATAACCTTTTGCAAGAACCCCTGCAAGAATTGTAGTGAATTTTGTCCTTCTAGGCTTGCCGTAGTTAGGTAGTTGCCTGACTATGGGAAACTGGAAAGAGATGCATTAAATCAGTTTCTTTTTTAAGACGCAGAGAATTCATATCTGTAAGTTACAGTACTGGCGGATTTTTAAACTTTTTATTATTTTTGTAATTCCTACTGAGTATTTTATAAAAACATGATTCTAACGTCTTTAAAGTAAATGTTAAATATAGCGATGCTAATCACGGTTAGCCTGCCTATGGACTTTCTAATGTTAAGCTAGCCTTATGCTAACCGTTGAATGACAGATGCTCATTTGTATTTTGTGTTTTACTGTGCTTCAGTTTCACGAAAAAGTAAAGACCAAATGAGGAAAATTGACTTCTTATTGTTGGCTGACTTTGTTTAACTATCTGTCAAGCTAGTAAGCTTTCATTGTGAGTGCAAAATATTAAGTTCAAGTAGGCAAAGGGTGGGTCCGTAGGGGGGGGCAGCGGGGTGGCCATCCTCTGACCAGTGGTGGCCATGGCCCCCCCTGGCCCCCACGTGGCTACGCCCCTGGCTGCTGCATTCTGAACCATTTGCAATGGTTTGATTAATTGCACAAGCAGGAAGGCCAACCAGGGCGTTGCAATAGTCGAGGCGAGAGATGACCATAGCCTGAACCAGGAGCTGAGTAGCATGGGTCAGGTACGGTCTGATTTTTCTAATGTTATATAATAACATTACGGCATAACGCGCATAACGGCACGACCGCGCTACGGAGGCAATGTGGTCAGAAAAAGATAGCCGGTCATCAATCACGACGCCGAGGTTTTTAGCAACCTTGTTCGGAGCAATCGTGACAGTGTCCATATTCAGGCTGATATCATGGCGGATTGACTCCTGGGCTGGGATCACCAGGAGTTCAGTCTTAGACAGATTGAGCTGGAGGTGGTGTTCCTTCATCCATGCGGAGAGACAGGCAGAGATGCGTGCAGAGACCGTGGTGTCATCTGGTCGAAACGACAAATACAGCTGTGTATCACATGCAGATGTGTGCTTAAATCATATATATGGAAAATTAGAAATAGGCCGCTGTGGTATGTTGCTGACAGTAAAGGTTTTTATAAGGGTTTTGTAATAATCCTTTTATTGTTTTATTGTGCATTTTAGTTATTCGAATAAGAAAGTCCTGAGTTTTGACACTTTCCAAGACAGCATAGAAAAAAAGATGCTGTCTGTGTACAGTTCACATTTGATTCAAACATGGTATATGAGAAATGTTAGAGCATTTAAGATATTACGTAAAAAGAGCAGTGACACCTTGAAGTTAGATCTTTAGTTTGGGAAATATCTCATTGGTTCAAGCCAAATCACTACCATATACTGGGATAAAAAAATAGGCAAATCACTACCATATACTGGGATAAAAAAATAGGCAAATCACTACCATATACTGGGATAAAAAAGTATTAAGCACCTGTAATGAACTTGTGATATGAACTTTCCTCTTGAATCACAATGTAATCTTACCAGGTTATGGAGGTATGTGACAATCTACTAACTCAGGGGTTAGACCAATTTAAGATTCTTGTGCATTTAAGCTAGGAATCATATATGGTATGTTATATGTTTAACTGGTAGGTATATTTATAAGTCAATTGGTGTGCATTCATACATGTTAATGTACATGCAAGATATTTGTTTGCATATTTATTTCCACATCTGCTGTAAATGCAGTTTGTGTGGGTGTGAGTGTATGTGTGTTTGTGTGAGTGTGTGTGTGTCTGTGTGTGTGTGTGAGTGTGTGTGTGTGAGTGTAGGTGTGTGTGTGTGTGTGTGTGTGTGTGTGTGTGTATTTGTGTGTGTGAGAGAGAGTGCATGTGTGTGTGTGTATGTGAGTGTGTGTGTGTTTGTGTCTGTGTGTGTTTGTGTGTATGTGTGTCTGTGTGTGTGTGTGAGTGTATGTGTGTGTGTGAGTGTGTGTGTGTGTGAGTGTAGGTGTGTGTGTGTGTGTGAGTAGAGTAGTAGTAGAGTTACTTTATTGATCCCGAATTAAGGTGTCTGTGTGTGTGTGTGTTTGTGTGTGTGTGTGTGAGAGAGTGTGCATGTGTGTGTGAGAGAGAGTGCATGTGTGTGTGTGTATGTGAGTGCGTGTGTGTTTGTGTGTGTGTGTGTGTGTGTGTGTGTGTGTGTGTGTGTGTGTGTGAGTGTGTGTGTGTGTGTGTGTGAGTGTGTGTGTGTGTGTGTGTGTGTGTGTGTGAGTAGATTAGTAGTAGAGTAGAGTTACTTTATTGATCCTGAATTAAGGTGTCCAGTAGCATACACATAAAACACATTGCAGAAACAGATCAAACATATTGCACACATCTGCATTAATACAGCATTCACTGAACTGAGGGGAGGGGAAAAGGGAAAAAAAGATAATAAGATATAAGAAATCCACGAGGTAGAGAAGTGTCATGATAAGGTGCTTTGTGGTAAATAGTTAGAAGTAGATAGATTACATTGTCCCAGTAAAATCCCAGTAAAATTGTCCAGTGTTATAGAAAAGTCCTTTAGTGCAGAAGTTATCAGGGTAGTGCAGTATATTGTTGTCCATAGTAGTATAGTAGTCACCACCAGGGAGAGCATATGAGTATGTGTGTGTGTGTGTGTGTGTGTGTGTGTGTGTGTGCTCAAGCACTCCAGCCCATGATGCTCAGCTCCTTCTGTGTGCTGTTATACAGCTGTATGGCCCTGGGGACAAAGGACCTCCACAGCCTGTCTGTCCTGCAGGAGAGGGACCGGAGTCTGTCGCTGATCAAACTCCTCTGATTGATGAAGATGGTGTGTAGGGGGTGGCAGTCATTGTCCAGTATGGAGTGCAGACTGCTCAGGGTCCTCCTCTCGGCTATTGTAGTTTGAGACTCCAGCTCCATGCCCACCACCGACCCTGCTTTCCTCACCAGTCTGTCCAGACGTCCAATGTCTCTCTTCCTAGTGCTATCACCCCAGCATACCACAGCATAGAAGAACACACTAGCCATAACAGACTGGTAGAACATCAGCAGGAGTCTGTTGCAGACACTGAAAGACCTCAGCCTCCTGAGGAAGTAGAGCCTGCTCTGTCCTTCTCTGTCCATCTGAATTAGTAGACCAGTCCAGTTTATTGTCGAGATGTACCCCCAAGTACTTGTAAGTGCAGACTGTCTCGACATTCTCCCCATCAATTGTGACAGGCACCAGCGGCAGGGCGGTTCTCCTGAAGTCCACCACCATTTCCTTGGTTTTGGTGGTGTTTAGCTGCAGCTGATTAGCGCGGCACCACCCAACAAAATCCTCCAAAAGGCACCTGTACTCCTCCTCCTGTCCATCCCTGATAAACCCCTTGATTGCAGTGTCGTCAGAGAACTTCTGCATGTGACAAGTCTGAGTTGTAGCTGAAATCGGTGGTGTACAGGGTAAACAGTAAAGGGGAGAGCACAGTTCCTATGCTGCTGACCACAGCCTCTGATGTAAGGTCCCCCAGTCTGACAAACTGGGGCCGTTCCGTGAGGTAGTCTGTGATCCAGGTCACCAGGCCAGGCTCCACTCCCATCCACAGCAGTTTGTCTCCCAACAGGAGTGGCTGGATAGTATTAAAAGCACTGGAGAAATCAAAAAACATGATTCTCAAACAACTGCCTCCTTTGTCCAGGTGAAAGTGCACCCTGTGTAGAAGACACAGGATAGCATCCTCTACTCCCACATTCTCCTGTGGCACATATATAGTATTACATTGTGATGGAGTGACCATCACTAGAGTTTTGTAGCGAAGGGGAGAAGTCACCCCACCCTGCTTCAAACCCGGGTCTCCGGGGACCAAACAGGGGCTCTGACCGCAACGCCAAAGAGCCAGGCTCTTTGGGATGGCAGTCAGAGCACACCCACAAGTCTAGTGATGGTCACTCCATCACACTGCCATCCCCTTCGGGAGGCGCAGCCATGCGCTTCACACACTCAGGTGTCCCTCACGCATCTCCCACCATACTTCAACCTAACCTGGGGGTCCCTCATATGGCTCACACAGTGGCTGCACCTCCGATGACCTCACGGCAAGCCATCCCACTTCTGACTCCATTTCAGGGACTCTGAACGCAACGCCAAAGAGCCAATCACATACATGTACAAATTATCAGTTTTTTTTTTCGGGTGCCTGTCTAAACCTGGTGAGGGGCACTGGATGGAAGGTGTTCAGGTTTTATTCAATATGCCTAAACCTCAATCAACTGACAAAGTTTATCCTACTGGAAAACATGTAAAGCCCAGAATTCAACACAATTACTGCAAGGTTAGCTGAAAAAAGTCCACTGTAACAAAGTCAAATTTTGGAAATGTAGGGCAAGAAAGAAAAATTGACAGTCAATTCAGGGCATCCATCTCAAAGAGCAGCATGCGAGAGCAGCTTGGTATGATAAAAGGTCTGACAATGGGAGATATAAGGAGTCATGCTTGTGTTGGCTTCATACCTGATGAGGCAGTTATCAAATAAGGGTCCTGCGTCTGCGTCAGAGGTACAGTATTTAGAGGCGTTGCGCGTCACAAAGAAACAAGAGGGGTCGGCATGGTTATCCCTTCAGTGCCATGACTCTGAGATCAGACGTGCTGTAGCCTATTCACTGACTAGGAACACAGCAACTACCCAAGGTGCACTACTGACTATGAAAACACCAACTACCCAAGATGCACTGCTGCCACCTACTGGCCATCCTGTTCACTACATAATTTGAAAAAACCCAAATCAGTGACTAATATAGTCCCTTTTAAGTAGTGATGGGCAAATGAAGTTTTGGTGAAGCACTGAACCACTTAGGCACATTGCTTCCAAAATAGGTTCATTACTTGAAGCTTCAGTAACAGTGACCTCTCCTGGTGAAAAGCCAAAGCTGCAACTAAATTCGCCCAGCTTCATAGTGGCAGGAGGCTTTGAACTAGTGTAGAGGAAACACGTCTATTCTAGTGTGAATGTACCAAAACACACACACCACACACACACACACCTGTATACGAGGTTTGTGATATTTTTACAAATAAAGATTAATTTATCTTTGTATTGTGTAATTGGGGGTGCTTAGGGAAAGGATGTGCTTGAACTTGGGTATTAGGGTGTGAAGGGAAACTATGGGACACGTTGGGTGCTTGTGTAACCAGGGGAACACTCAAAGATTTTTATTCAAAAACATTTTTTCCACACTTTTTGGACTGAGCCTGTTTCTATTTTTTCTCACAATTTCTCCACATTTGGAGAACACCCTTCTGAAGGCACTGATGGTTAACCGGATTGGTTCGTGTGGTGCCGCGAAACATGCAGGTGATTCTTTCAGCGGATGAACCAGTAGCTGTTTCATGCGTAATATGTCACGTGTTTTTTCCCGTACCAAAGCAACCTTCGGAGCAGTGGTTTTATGGTTGGTGTAGTTAATGGTTTGAAGCACGTTCCGGCGCTTCTGTCTCAAACTGCCATCACTACTTTTAAGCAAACCGAACTCAGTCCCCTGTAAGTGGAGCAAAAAGTGGACCAAAAGAAAAAGAACTCAATCCTTTTTGTGTTTACATTGTGAGTTTATTACAAAGAGGATCGGGTTCTCTTTCTGGTCCAATTGAGCTTTGATGGGGCCTCAGTCTCCTTCCTGTTCACACCTGGTCCTCTAGGGCTCTCAGACCCCAAATGCACTGAATTCTGGGTAGTTGTCTCTTGGAGCAAAACATCTGCTGCCATGCTTGCCCTCCTGTGTTTTCTGGTGAAATATTCATCAGGAAAATAGTTATTGACATTATGTAGCAGTGATATATTTTATTTATATATTTGATTAAAGTTGATCGGTTGTGTTTTAAATGTAACTGTAGCTTCCCCAGTTGCCAACTGGATACGATCCGGTTACCCTTAGGACGACGGCAAAATAATTGCACGTGTCCGTTCTATGTTTTGTTACAGTAAAGTCTTGATGAGTCAATTTTGTGTGTGTCAGGTGACTTGCTAAAATCTGCTTGGTTACAATTACACCACCACGACCATGACCAGCCATGTTTTGTTCTCTCTCCTCCGCATAGTTCTTTTTAAAGGCGTCTGAGTACGCTTACAGCAAGGGCGTAGAATTGGCATGGACAGAAGTGACACGTTCCCACCAATATCCAGCAATCATTGATTCGTCCCCACCAATAATTTGAGCCCCTCAAAATAAATACATAAAAAAAAAACAATCTGTCAACATCTCATCAACTTTCGCCGATGGTTAAATTAAGTTCTCTACTGAAGTCCTAACACATGTGGTCAATGTGATTGGCTGTGTCCTGCTTTCATGTGAGACTCGGTTTGGTGTTGGCAGCACCAAAACTGGAAGCAAAACTTGTCCAAAGCAAGTGGCGGGTAAAGTGTTGAGTGGCGAGCGATAACAGCTAAAAAGATACAGGTGGACGTAAGGAGCTACTTTTCAAAGAAACCTGTAAGTCACAAAATCAAGATTGAGTCACAAAGTCAAGAATGATTAAAAGGTCCCCACCAATGTCAAGAGCAAATCTACACCCCTGGCTTAGAGTGTTCACATATAGGCCTTATAATGCTCAGTTAGCGATCCGAGTTCACTTTAAATGCTGAAAGGGACCAAGTGTGAAAACACCCTAAAACAGTTATTTGACCTGTCCAAACAGGTTCTTTCCTGTTTAGAAACATACAGTGAACATGCAGAATGCAGAAGCAGCATACTGCACAAGTTTTTCTGTACCCCCTTCTAAACTACAAGTCATTATGGACAGGCCTCTGAGGCAGATGCAAGTGAGGGATAAGATCGATATCGCTGAACTTCAGCTAATCACAAAGACACATTTTGTGCAAACCTTGTGACTGTGTGTTGTTCGCACTTTTAAAACACTGCAAAATGTACTCGTGCTCCAGGCTTGTCTTTTGTGTTATGTGCTCAGACCAACTAGATGCATCCGAGTCTCCAGATCACAAGCATGGAGTATGTGGAGTGTCCCGTCTACATATGATACCTTCTAGGTTTTAAGCACTCATCTATAGCCCATCAACAGCATTCTCATAAAGCTGCCTCTTCTGTTGTCCATGTGATCGAGTGTGGTAAAAAGTAGGTGTGTATTGTGTTGTGCATGTGGTCGAGTGTGGTGAAAAGTAGGTGTGTATTGTGTTGTCCATGTGGTCGAGTGTGGTGAAAAGGAGGTGTGTATTGTGTTGTCCATGTGGTCGAGTGTGGTGAAAAGGAGGTGTGTATTGTGTTGTCCATGTGGTCGAGTGTGGTAAAAAGGAGGTGTGTATTGTGTTGTTCATGTGGTCAAGTGTGGTGAAAAATAGATGTGAATGGGCAGACTCAGCTGTGACCTTCTCTGCTGTGAATTAAAAAACAAAAAAACAAAGTACATTTGCTTTCAGCAAAAAAAACTGCTTTGTTTCACTGTTATACTGTAATAACGACAACCAATTTTAAGTTATTCTATTGTTTGCATGCATGTTGCTTTCTTCTGTTTCTGTGCATTTAGTGTGCTATTGCTCTTCTTAGGACTTAGATGTGTTAAACTGGACTCTGTTGGGAGTTACAGTAATTAACCATAATAATCATTTAAAGAATGCCAGAAAAGGTAACTGGATGAGTTTCAATGGACATGGGTTTGCCTGTGAATCGCTGCCTGTACAAAAAGTAATTGCACTGTAGTAGCAACATGGCCGGACCCCTTTTTACGTCCTCATGTTTCGACTAGAGATGTCCAGATCTGATCATGTGATCAGAAATCAGGCCCAATCATGTGGTTTCAGACTCGATGGGAATCGGACGTTACCTCCCAATCAGGACTTTAATTGACATGTAACTTTGAAACGGTTCATATGAAGATAAATCCTTTGATAACATAGATGCCATTATACCGGGTGATATTCACGTGAACGGCCTATGACGAGTTTGTTTAGACTCGCTTGGACACGGAAACTGTTTTCGTTGGAAGTGGGCATCAACCAGTGTTTTCAATGCGTGAGGGTCAACAGATTTCAGGATAAAAAAATTGGTTGTAAACGTTAGCATTCTCTAGATGATAGGTAAAAAGCTCCTATTCGCTCAGAAACTACTAGCGCTACATGCCTGCACAGATTCATGTCCCCCAGAGTTCCAGTGTCCCGGCAATCGTTGACAAAAATTCGGTGGGAAAAAAGGGAAAAATGTCATGGCAACACCACAGCTTTCGGTAGCTTTAATATAAATAAATGAAAAATCTAAGAAAAACATGCATGATGTAGACTACTGTACCGCATAATATACCATACACTTTTTCTGAGATGCAAGTATCATTCATGATTCATAGGCTATAGTAGCCCTAATGATATCAATTTTATTGTCATTACAGTGAAATACTAATTAGCAGAATGGAAAGAATCAACTGCAGTATAATATAGGCCTACAGTAGTCTATGTTATGCTCTAACATTAATGATGTACACTGATATAAAGTTTAAGGTTATAAACACACTTTAGACAATATGAACTAACACAACAAACAACTAGGCTTACCACTATAATATATAGCCTAAAGGAGATATATAGCATTTTGATTAACTTACAAGCTGGGAAAACGTGAGCTAACCAGATGTCAAAATGTAAACAAATTTAACATTATAACACCTGCTGAATGCATCTAATATTTACACATTTATCTGAGGAAGGTAAGCTGGAAGTAGTTACATTACTGTTTTTCATAACAGCTTATAAGCCTATAGGCGCCCCTTCCATAACATAAACTGACGTTAAAACTAAGTTAGCGCTGACTATTTATTGATCAGCTTTGTTATGATAATGGTTAATAACATTATCAATCATCGTTGTGCAACAGAAAAATAATATCATGACATCATCTTTACTGTAACATTACCTCTGTCTATATCGCGTATTTCCTCCTCTTCTTTTCTTTGTTCCCTCCTCTGGGGTCCGTGTATATTTTGGTATTTGGATTTTCCGTTTATGAATGGGAATTAGAAAACAAAAAACGACTGGTTCATTTGACTTTCGTTTTGAAGCACAAAACCAACAATTGAATTACGCAGCATTTTTCTTTCATTTTCATTTTTCAATTTCACTTTACAAAAAGAAATTCAAAGTCAACAGAAATGAAAAAACGGACCAAAAACAAACAATATTCATATTATCGCACCGGAAGTCAGGCAAGAGCGCATGGTGAAAAGTGTCCAGAAACATGGACCAGTGTATAAGCTATATTCTGTTTAGAAAGAACAAAAGAGTCTGTCTACGGGATGAAGACATGACCACCTACAAATTAAGCCGCATATTTCAGGTGGGTAAAAGACGTCTACTAGCTCTACTATCGTTATGATGATGATGATTATGATGATCAGATGATGATGATAATGATAGGCTATCAGAGCCACTAGCCTAAGTTAGCCCACTGTGTTCGTCATGGTAGATCTTTTTTTTCTTTCAACTTTAACTTTGGAGTACTATCCTCATAGCCTAACACTGAATAAATCATGTTTTGAAAACGCTATGAATTACTAACATTAGGCCTAGCTGGCTAATATTATTTGACTTGTGTATTTCTTAGGTCTCAAGTGACAGTCTGTACCTAACAGACGACTCCAATGTGGCTATATTTGCTGGAGAGTCGTCGGGCATGTTCAACTCACTAGACCTGAGTCCAAGGGGGCATTATGAAGTGCATGGCGAAGACGATGTCGCCTCAGGGTCAAGCACAACAGCAGGGCAACGCTTTGCCTTCTCAAGACCTTTCAGTACAGTTACCAGTGGATCACTGCAGGGTGTCTCAGCTCTCCCCAGAGCCACTTCCAAAACATTTCAAAGGTAACTTTTAAATGTACAGTGTGTAACATTTTTAGTAGTTTATTTCCTGAATACTTACCACCACCATCAAATTATATGTATTCATTCATTATGACTGGGAAAATTGCACTTTTCGTTCATGAAAAGTGGGATCTTCTCTGTTGTCCTCAATTTTGAATTTCCAGAAATACACATTTTTAGCTAGTAAACTTACTGTATTTTGGTCATACTAATAAATATTAGTTTATTACTTACTAAATATTCATGAAAACATCAGATTTGGCAATAGGCAGCACAGTTTCAATGCACAGAGTAGCTGCAATATCTACTTTGGCCACAACCTTCCACACTGCACCAAGTAGACTTTTTGGTTTGGACACCATTGGTTTGTATTCATGTGTTTCCCGTTTGAGTTTTGTCTGATGTTATTCCCTATCTTGCCATGGGGTCTGGCATGTTCTTTTAGTGGGAATTTGGTTTGTGTTTTTTTTTTTTTTTGAAATCTGTCTCTCCCCTCTGTTTCTCACCTGTTTTCATTACCCCTCCCTGTGTATTTAAAATAGTGTTTCCCCTTAGCCTTCATTGGCTCGTCTGTTACTTATCACTTCTACTTGCTTGGCCCTCCTGTGCTGTTCCTCCAGACAGTGAGAAATAAATGATTTTCTTCCAGGTCAGTGTACCTTGCTGAGGTGGTTGGTGGGAAGCTGAATCCTACCAGAATGGTGATGGTGAGGTTTGCAGAGAGCGAGGCTTCTCTTCAGGGGATTGCCACCAAAGTACAGGATGCAATTGGAAGTCATGAGCCTTTAATACTGACTGATGCACAGGGCAACGCCATTGTGGAGTCAGAGGGAACTACAGGTGGGTAACATAAATTTTAAAAAAAAGTTTCTCTGTTTTGAGTCCATGTTTTTGATTACGAATGAGTGATCCACTTCAGCTAAAATGTGTTCTCCTGGTTTCCTCTCCTACTCCAAGGGTCACCTTATTGGAAACAAAACGCAAGAAAGATTCTTGCTGTTCCAGAAAAGGACTTCACAGAGCTGCATGGTACCAAAAGGAGGAGAATGAGGTAAGGTCATCTCATTTACACTGAAATGTTCTCCTTTTCTGTTGCGCTGTTGCGTTGCATATAAAAACAAAGCATGAATTGCATTTTAATATGGCACCTGAACTTGTTCATTCAGCTCTAACATAGAAACACTTTTAGTAAACAATCTCAAATCTCATGAGCCTGAATGCAGCGTATATGTCGCTCCAGGAACTAAGGGTCATGCAGCGTATATGTTTTTCCAGATCAAAATGGGTTAAAGTATGAACGCCTGTCAACCTCATATTTCCATGTTCAGGAATGGAATTTTTCACCCCTTACCAATTTTGCTGTTTTGTCTATTTTTTCTTATAAATGCATATCCTAAATGGCAGCTCTACATTTATGAATCAAAGACTATTAGCCTATGCTGTCTCTAATATTTTTAGTAGTTTCTTTCCAGAATTAATGGCACCCATTCACAAATTCCACAAAAAACCTTTTTCATGAATACTTACCACCACAATCAAATTCTATGTATTTATTATGACTGGGAAAATTGCCCTTTTGTACATGAAAAGTGGGATCTTCTCCATTGTCCAAGAAATATGTATTTTTAGCAGGAAAACCTATAAGTATATATTAGTTTATTACTCGGTAAATATTCATGAAAAGATCATGGGTAGAGTAGTTGCAATACCTACTTTGGCCACAGTCTTAGACACTGCACCTTTAAGCTTCTACCACACCACCACCAATCCTGCTCACCACATCCACTACATATCTAATCTGTAAGTTTTGTTCTATCCTCTGTGAAACAGCCGAAAAAATGAAGATGTCGGAGCCGTTGCAGAGGTAACAGAGAAAATCGAACAGCTGGTTCTTGCATCTCAGTGTCTCCCGGATGTCACTTCAACAATCAGGGAGCTCACCAGTCTGGCTGCAGTTCAAAGACCGACCCTGACTCATTCACAGCTACAGACCATCAAGCACGGGTTCTCCTGTGTTATTTGCTTGAGTAAGTATCCAATAGATCTATTTTGTATCTGTGCCACAGTTTCAGATTTACAAATAAAGACGCATTTTTATATTATGTATTTAAGGTCTGCTGTGTGCCAGCCACTTTATTTTTTTGTGATATACAGTAACAGATATTTTTACAATTAACATAGTTGTGTTACATAATGCGTATCCAGTACATCAAGAACATTTAACTGGAGACAGATGTGCATAAATTGACTAGTTTTTCTTTGTTTTTTAGAGTTGATGACAGAGCCACTCTTCATGCAGTGTTGCCAAAACCTCATTGGCTGCAAAACTTGTGTGGAGGAGTGGCATGGGAACTCTGACACTTGTGCAAAATGTAGGGGAAGTATTGAAGGAAGCAGCATGTTTGAAGTTAAGGGCCTATCAGAGGCACTGTCTGTTCTTGGGTCTCTTTTTGAAGAGGAATAATATTCATTTGTTTACTCACAAACAGGCAGGTAATAGGATTTTTTAAATTTGTTTTTTTTTTTTTTAATTGGGTCAGAGTTCAAACAAATTGTGTTTTTACACATTGCGCCGAGTTGTGGTTATTAGAAAGAGAAGCGCCTCTTTGTATGGTTTGAAATCATTGTTAACTGCTCTACACAACAGTTCAGAAATGTCAGAATATTTTTCTGCAAACTGGTTCTCAGCCAGTAGTTTTTCTTCTTCTGTTAAAAATGGATCTACTCCAAAGGTAGACTGTGGTGTCAGTGAGGATCCCAGCTGTTGTCTGTAGAGTTCTGCTGCTTCAACTGAGTGAGGCAACAACTCCTGTGGGATTTTTTTGGGACACCCACTGCCAGCCAAGTCATTTGGTGTACCTTTACCTGTAAAATAAAGACATACTGTTGACCTTTAGACTTTTGTGTGTCTGCTGTAATTCTTTTAATGTTTGCTATACTGATTATTTTACCCGGAATTCGATGAGCATTCCAAGACTCTACCACTCTTGTAAGACCAATCTGGCACAGCTGACCAGTCAGGCAGGACACACAGTATCTGGCAAGGCTGTCATTCATGTCTAGTAATTCCTGGTCCACCAACTCCAGAAGGGCTTTCTTCAGGGGGTAGTTGACACGACTATTTATCTCCGGCCAGATTCGTTCAACTATGTGATTCTGAATGTGAGGCAAAAACATTAATTCATTCAAATGGTCAAATGAAAAAATGTCTTGTGCAGTTTATTTTGCAGAATTCTCAGTAACTCAACCAAATCTGCAGACTTGCCAGCAAAGTGTCCTGTTTATCATAACACTTCGAAAGCATAGCAATTCTGAAAAGAGAAGACTGCGTGCTGCTAAAACAAATTATAGTATCTAAATAATTTCAACAGGCATAGCCACAGTGTGTGTTGGTGAAGCAACTAAAGAAACTACTGAACTGTACCCTTGTAGATGGAGTTTGCAAGTAAGGTCTTCTCTCCTGATTATAGCGATGAGATGACAGCAGCTCCTGAATGAAGAGTGTCAAATAAAATTCCTTCCCATGATCCACACGGACCTGGTCCCACATCCCATTAGCAAGTATTGCAGGCCTATTGGATGAAAAAAAATGTTTTAATTTGAGCAAAGCTTTTGAAATGTAACAATTCTAAATAAACTATTATCTTTAAAATATAAAAGATTCAGTTATGAAGTAACTTAAGCTGACAGCATTTTGTCACATTCACATATGTAGGATACTATTTCAATGGCAGTATAATCTGTCAGTTATATGGGACTATAGCCTTTCTTTTCCAGTAGAACATCCAAAATCACATAGCCTAGATAGTGCATGTCAATCTTGATGTCATATTGATATATTTGCCAGCATCCGACCTGGCTTACATAAATGATAGAATACTGTTTAAATGTCCACAAATTACATGCTGTTACCTGAAAACATCTTCATAGATGGCAAGGTTATTTTTTATGGCCATGGTGGAGTGACCAACAATCTTTTTGCTGAAGCCGTCAATGGCTACAACATGTGTAACTCCAAACATTGCCAACTTTTCATTCTGGTCCATATGAACCTTCTGTCCCATGTAGTCTGCTTGGTATGGTATGGGGTTGAGGTTGCGGGAACCCTAAAAGAAGACAAATGTTACAATTCCACAAACGTAGGCTTCAACAGATCCGAATGCAGTAGGCCTAAAACGTCTTATTGACTTCATGGCTTACTTGAGTCAGTACTCTGTGTTAAAAAGTATCCCTGAATGCTTCATGCTTGGCTGTTTAACTTACAGGTTCAGTCTGAATGTGGCCAGTGGACTCTTTGGACTCTATTTATTTATTTATCTATCTATTTATTTATTGGTAATGGACTATTTACCTGTTGATTAACCTTGGAGTATGATGTAATGATATGTTTCATGGATGTGTGTTCACTATGTATTTTTCATGAAATGCATCCATAACAAGTTTAATGGCCATTGGCCATTAGGTTGTAATGGTATGACCACTGGGTGGCAGTGTGGGGTTGCTGCATTCAGAGCCTATAGGCTTTGGCTGCATTGAGCTAGCTATGCACACTGGCTATAATAATTCATTGATTCATAAATTGATTTCTCAACAGCTTCATTGAAAACAAGTGCATGTATCTGTAATTATGATGCTTATGAGTAGGCTAGCAATGAAGTGGACCAGTAGATAACACATCGCTACCTGAAACATTTTGAATTTGTAACCTACCTGGCGCCTTGCTTCATTGTAAGGTCGGTGTATAGTTTTAAGCACTGAACCTATGCGTGTCTCTGCAGCATGTACCCCTTTCACGGCGAGGAGGTACCCTTTCATCATCCTTCTGCCAAATGTTGGTCCCGTCTAGAAAACAACATATAGGCCTATGGTTTTAACTAAGAAACTGATTTTCACACATATCAAAGAAAAAAGGTGAGTTTTCATACCTCGGCTATAGCTTTTGCCACCTCCAACTCCAGCTGTTCCTCGGGCAACCCCCTCAATTTTACGCCGTTCTCAGCGCAGAATTTTCGCACATTTCGAGCTGAAAATCCTCTCCCGCCTCCGCTTTCCACTGAAATGCGCGCAGAGATTTCCGACGATGACAGACCTTGTTTCGCCCATTTTAAAACTATTTCAGAGTACGGCTCCAAAGACATAATTCTCGGTTATTTTACTTTATCACACTTTGAATGGCAGCTTCCGGTGCGAGAATATGAATATTGCTTGTTTTTGGTCCGTTTTTTCATTTCTGTTGACTTTGAATTTCTTTTTATAAAGTGAAATTAAAACATGAAAATGAGAGAAAAATGCTGCCTAATTCAATTGTTGGTTTTGTGCTTCAAAACGAAAGTCAAATGAACCAGTGGTTTTTTGTTTTTTAATTCCCATTCATAAACGGAAAATCCAAATACCAAAATATACACGGACCCTCTGGCCAACAGACAGTTTGTTGCGTTTTGTTTTGAGCTTGTTGACGCATCAAAAAACGACCATTCCCCCGAAGTGGCAGTCTGATTAGTCGTAGGAGGAAGGGGGAGGGGGCGTCTTAGGAAAGTAGTCATTATTATTAATACAACTATAGGCTTTGCTATACAGTTATTACATTAAGAAATAATAAAAGCAACTAGTTTTAAGAACAGTGGCTTTTCTTTCTTCCCCCACTTCTGGCGCGGATGGGCGGCGCCCTTAGCATTTGCCTGTACTGCGTATGCCACGGGCCGGCCCTGTATGTCAAAATCCGTTGACACACTTATTTGCCACTGTTTCAGCTACAATTTGGTGTTAGTTGCATGTTTTTTTTTTTAGCTTGATTTGTTTTTTTTTTTTTACAGTAGCCTATTTTCCACAAAGCTCGAAAATGTAACATTCTATATCACCAGCCATCCAAAATAATCCCTGAATCTGGACCATTCTATGGGGATTGTTAGTCTATATGGTGGTCTTATACTGTGATTTTTTTTACCAACCATTCTGAGCATTGTTTGTAGTAGAGCAAAAATGTCCAAATTGGCCCTATCTCGCAATGGGGAAGAATCCTTTAAAAAAGTCCTGGATCCAGATGGTGATCCAGATCACCACCAACCACTTCTAAGGTAGCCAACTTCTGATCTATCCTGAAAATTTCGTCGAAATCTGTCCAGAACTTTGAGTTATGCTATTAACAAACAAACAAACAAACAAATGGACAAACAAACAAATGCCTGTAAAAACATAACCTCCTTGGCGGAGGTAATGAACAATAATAAATATAGCAAGAGATTTCAAAAACACTTAAATAGTGTGTGTCAGCTTGAAAAAAAATGCAAAACATAAAAATTAAAAAATGTCTGGTGCCATGGTACGCATAAAGAAAGACATAGTATTAGTATGTATGAACAGCTTGGAATTCAGAAGGGCCACGTGACTTCAGTAAAAGAGGAAGAAAGACCCTAATTTGGTAAACCAGCCCCTTATACTTCATTTCATTTTGTACAGAGGATCTGCAGCAGAGGCCTGTACCATTTTGTACAGAGGACCTGGCCTTGCTGCATTGAGAAACGATTTCTTCCTGGAGGTGTGGACTCAGTGGCTGAAGTTCAAAACAAGTGGCTCTGCCTTTACCCAAACGCTAACGTCTGGTCGTCACGGATACAATACAAGACCTCTGAAGAGAGAACCTGCGAACAATAAACACACAGCACAGAGAGAAAAGATGACATACTTTAATGATCCTTTGTGCTATACATAACGTAATTCTATGCTAATTACTGTTAATTCTATTCTAATGCTATGCCAATTACTGAAGATACGTTTATGGTATTTATTTATTGTGTTTTGTTTCTGAGGGAGAGTCATGAGCCTGTTGTCTGTGCAGACACATCTGTTATGGTCATCAAAAAAAAAACATCAGTGGTCTGGCACCATAAAATGTCTGAATAGGAAACTGCTACAGATAGTTCCTTGTTAGTGTAAGGAATAGGATAAGGATGATGTCCATATCACACATATTTGTAGATTATTGTTTTATTTCTGTTGATACTGATATTGCTGTTTATGACAGCAGACTCTATCAAAGTACATTTGTAAGGTTACATTTGTTCAGTGTTTTGTAACAAAACAAAAACACATCAACACTTAATTTCACAAATTATTAGAACTTTAACACAAAATGCTGATCAACATGTAATGTTCAACATTCTATTCTAAAGTCTATTTTCTTATTTGAATGAAGGCTTTCCTTGCTGACACGGTGATATTTACTTGGACACCTACATAAGGAGATGTTTTCCTAAGGAGGGACAAGGAACCAGGAACCAGCAACAGGACAGAAAATATTTGATATCAACATCACGAGAACCAGGCAAAGGGCCAGGACACAAAAGCAACAGAATGACTCATTGTGGTCTGTTTGGCTTTCTATTGCTCTTCACTTTCTCAGTGGATTCTGTGACCATGAATGGCCTCTTCAGTGCTTTTGGAACTTTTGGATTGCCACTGATGAATAGAGGAGAACTGACTATTGCTTTTGCATTGCTGCTCACGATTGTAATTGGCCACTAATGGCCTAACGACACACCACACCCTGGTAGGAGCATATAAAAGCCAGTTGTGTGAAAGGACTGGGAAGAAGAGCACCGGAAGAAGAGCACCACGCTGCGCCCTGCTGTCATTGGGTTTAACGCACACTATTGTCGTGCAAAGGGCCGTAATTGTTCTACTGTCTGGGGCCCCAGTCCCTGATGTTGTCCAGAAGGCCATGTGGCTGTGCATCTGACTCTCTCTCAGCGCTGGCTATGGCTGCCTAAAGGGCTGTAATTATATTACATTACATTACACTTAGCCGATGCTTTTATCCAAAGCGACTTACAAAAGGAGGACATAATAGCTAACAGATGTCTAGAGAACATTAAAGGTACCTAGTCAGGTACCTGTCATGTACCTGTCATGTACCTGTGTGGTGTAATGTCTCCTCTGATATTTGTGGTGCGGTTGGTTATCCCTCGTGTTCTTTTCCAGCTCCTGGATTGGTCTTTTGGTCTCCGCACCCGGTGGTGCCCCGACTACTGTACACTGGACTTTTCTTCAACGTTGGCTGTTTTGCTGCATAGAGTGCCACAGCTACACACTGCTGGTGTGACGACCACGCAATCCCACCTAACGTGACCGGCCGAGGAGTTCTGTAGTCACTCAGCCTTGCCCCTGGCAACGGGTTTTCTTGGACTTCATTAGTGTACAAGTTTTAGATGCCTTTACATATCAGTATGTTATATTTGTCAATCTTTAAAGGTGTACTTCCACGAGAAACCGTTTAGTACTTGCTCTTTTGAAATATGATAGGTCACCCCGAGTTGCATATGCATGCTGCATATCAAAATGTTTTTCTATCCCCGTTTTCTATATCAGTCAAAAGAAGACAATAGGCGGAAAAACGACCCAATGCGAAAAGGGCCTTCGGCGTGACGTAGACGTGGAAATACATATAAGAGAAACTGACCGAATGGGCTTTAAATAATGTTAGCCTGTTTGACTGACTCGCATAAGATTAGCAGGCTAGTTGAATGACTGAACTGCATTTAGCCGGGCACTTGCACTGTTTTGTCATGCAAATATTACCATTCTCAAACGTTCATTGACAAACGGTCAGGAAGTGACTGTGCTTGTGCCATCTCTCCTTCCTCTTCAGATTCAGGATCAAACACATAAGGCTGTATCTCCGTAGACATTCTGTGTGCAGTTTTAGCGCTGTCAAGTTGACTTTTCCCCTTTACCTTACTCTGCTATCAAGTTGACTGTGGGGCAAAGGAAGCTGCAGGGAGCGTGCCTCTGGTGAAATCGTGTCGTTCTCCCGGCCCCACCCCCTCTACCAAACTAAAACAGCCTGAAACAGAAGCACTAGAACATTTTTTTCATTAAAACCAGCGCACAGGGCAATTATTAATACTAGAGAACACCGCAAAATTAATGAAAACACGATGGAAGTACACCTTTAAAGTTTTTTTTCTAGCCATCTTGGCTGTCTGTTGGGTTTCTGCTGCTGGGACCTGGATCCTGAGAATCTAAATTTGGCCACTAGGTGACACATACTGTTTTGCTCAATCGCCAAGCCACACTGTATCACAGCATAGTACACTCGTTCTTCATCTTGATTACACACATTGTCTGTCTGTCTGCCTGTCTGCCTGTCTGTCTGTCTGTCTGTCTGTCTGTCTGTCTGTCTGTCTGTCTGTCTGTCTGTCTGTCTCTCTCCCACACACACTGTAAGCGCAACATGGCACCTTAATGTTTTTTTTTCTGTAAAAAGTCAACATCAATTCCAAAGTCCCTTCATACTGAGACCACATGCTTCTCATGAGACATGCCTAACCTGACAGTTCACAGTTGCAGGTTAATATAACAATGGGCAAACATGACGGACAGCCTTATACCTGGCTAAGTCTCCATGGAATTAGCCTGTGCTGACTGAGGCACAGTCGTGACAAGGCTAGCTGACCGCACACCAGAGGGGTTTTTCCCCCTGACCTAATGAGATAGAATCTAGAAAGCATTTATTTGACTTTTGGCACATTTACAGTCCATTATCTGTGCAACTCAGAACTGGGCCTTACAGTTTTTTCTGAATGCTTAAAAACTAGAAGTGATTCTTGTAGTACAGCTTCTGAAACTAATAACTCCAAAGCAGTCAATAGGTTTCCAAAACAAAGTACCAACACTGCCTCATTTGCCCCAAACCGACTGTCTCTTGAACACTGAGTCCCACCTGAAGAAGAAACTGTGTATTATATTACTATAATACATTATATTCCAACACTACTGGCAACTATCTGCACGCATTATCGATTTGCATGTTATTGCCTAGACCTCTACATAACAATTCATATTCTGAAATTATATGAATACATCCGTACTGTAACATAACAGCTGTGGATAGATATTATGGGTATTTCTTCAGTCAGTATATTTTAATCTTCGTTTCTGCATTTATTTATTTTTTGCGGTTTCGTTTTGCTTTTGTATTTTGAGCCTCGTATGCGTACTTCTATTCTTGCAGGACTGAATGTACCATTCTCAGTTCCACAGCAGGGATTAATAAAGTAGTGATTCTGATTAAACTCAGCTTGTCAAGACAGAAAATGCCATAAAATATCAGTGAAACTGGGGCACTACAGGAGTGTAGCGTTGGAATGAATCTAAATGGTGAACTGTCTCAGTCATGCATAATGATTCAAATTAATGATAAATAAACATTTCTAAGAATTACTAAGCATGGAAAAGGCGTGACAAGGATGAACTGATTTGCATAATGGAAGTAGCCAAACGTGAAATAATGAAAACGCCAAAGTAAACTGAACAGCAGGATTTTATGCTATATAAGCATCCCTCCTGGTCACCCCTTC
This sequence comes from Coilia nasus, assembly GCA_027475355.1. NCBI lineage: Eukaryota > Metazoa > Chordata > Actinopteri > Clupeiformes > Engraulidae > Coilia > Coilia nasus. The sequence goes on from CM050214.1 coordinate 22,148,433, forward strand.
TTTATCCAACCTTTTGCTATCCACAAACGACAAACTGCAGTTGAAATTTTTGTTTTGGACATTTTTACTCAAACATGTTAGGAGGACTCCTGCTGCTGACAGTGCTTGCACTGTCATCACTCCCCACTGAGTGTTACCCAGGTAAGCTTTAGGGACAATTTTAAATGATACCGATTTCTCCATTTACAATACGCATATACAAAGACTATAATTCAAAATTTATATAGTATCCAGAATATGCAGCATGTTACAGGACTTAACATACAGTCAATGTTATAATAATGAGTTCTAACTAAAATTAAAAAATGCTTGATGTGCTTTCTTGCATGAAATTTATTTTTATTTCACAATTCATGTCAAGTTGGCAACATGATTGTGTCCTTGTGTTCCAAACTACTAAATCACCCTCCAGCTGGACAGAGATTTTGCAAATAGTTTTTAACGATAAGTTATCTTTATGACATAACTGAAGACTAGTCATAATACTTTCAGAAGTTGATTTTGATATATAATCATGTTGTTACGTTATTGTGATGTTAGTCACCTTGATAAGTTCTGTTTACAGTGGAGTGTTTTGACAGTCAATTTTTAAACTAAATTAAATTTAAGGTTTCAACTGAATTGAAGCAGGCACAGATTATATTTTTTGTACATCGCTACAGGGGGTGGTTTAGCTTCTCTTGGTTATGCTACCGATGACAATCATGACCTGCAGAAGATTCTCAAGAGACTTCAGTTTGTTGGATCTAGCTGCAAAGAAATTCAGCAGAATTATGGTGCTCGTGAAGGTGAGTGTCTTTACTTTAACAAAAGAGTAGCCACTTAGGGCTTACTTCAGTCACGCTTACTTACAAAATTGGTGGAACGTCTTTGCCCTAAAATTTAGATTTACTTACATCTATACATAACCTAAAATAAGATATTTACATTCAGCTAACTCATTTGAGGCAACACATTTCCACCACTTTGTCAAGTAAACTGGACTTTTTCTTTTTTACAGAGTTCATATCTTTTTAAAAATAAATAGTGGATTTTAATTCTCCAACATATCATGCTTGAGATCTTTCAGATGGCCTGTACTTCCTCACCACGGCCAGTGGGGTGGTGTACCAGACCTACTGTGACATGACCACAGCAGGTGGTGGATGGACACTGGTAGCCAGTGTGCATGAGAACAACTTGTATGGGAAATGCACTGTAGGAGACCGGTGGTCAAGTGAGCAGGGATCCACTCCTGACCGGCCTGATGGAGAAGGGACGTGGTCCAACACGAGAACCTTTGGCACCGCAGAGGGGGCAACCTCTGACGATTACAAGGTAAAATTGTAATTACCTGGAGTTGATCAAGGTTGGGCACTGGATAGGGGCAGAATTATGTGATAATGATTAAGTTCATATTTGATATACATGTTTATGTACACATACTGTAGATGAATAACCAGAATGCTGGAATGGAAACTGAATAGTTGTTCCTTACTTGTTTTCTACAGAATCCTGGTTACTATGATATTGTGGGGGAAGATGTTTCTGTCTGGCATGTACCTAATGACACTCCACTAAAACACTGGAGCTGTAAATCCATCCTGCGTTACCACACAGAGACCAAATTTCTTCCAAATTATGGAGGAAATCTCTACCAACTCTTCAAGGTACATACATAGAGAATGAAAAATCACACAGAATAGGTTCCAATCAGAGCCAGACCTCCTGGGGTCTGGAAGTAAAATTCCTGCCACATATTTGTTCAAGCCAATTCACTGACCCAGCTGATGATAATTACCATACCTATTTGTCTCTGAGTGTCAGGAAGAGCGCTATATAAAACTTATTTTTTCTTCTTATTATTATCGTTATTCATAGAGGTAGTGGAGGTCATTAAGTAGTCACCTGCGTTAAGAGTTCAGGCAGGGGGCACAAATTGCATGACTTTCACTTTCCCAAGCTGGTGTGTCTGGTTCAAGAAGGATGTGCTGGAAATGGTCTCCACCAGTGCATGAGCAATCGCTAGGTAGTCAGCTGAGTGACTGGGACGCTGTGAAGATGAGCATGCCTCTGTGACCTGCCTGAACCAATGGTCTGTTACATTTGTTTTTTAGCGCCTTCCGGTTAGATTCAATGCTGGAGCATGTCCAGCCAACAATGGCCCATCTATTCCTATTGTGTATGATGAGGGAGACACTGGGACCACAAGCAACTTGTACAGCCCAAATGCAAGAGGTATCATCATCTACAGCATTTTGTACAAGCAAGTAACTAAAATACAAATAAACCAAATAAAGGCCACCATCTAATATTTTTAAACCATTCTTCAAAAGACAACATAACTTACATGGCTTTGTAAAATTATTTTCAAAAATATGAAATATTATTGTGCACACACTGGATATCAGATTAGGTTTTGCACATTTGAATTTGCTACTTTTTCTTACTTTCAAATTCCCAGCCGAATTCACTCCTGGCTTCATCACCTTCAGAGTGTTCAACCATGAGAAGGGAGCAATGGCCATGTGCTCTGGAGTCAAACCTACTGGATGCAACACTGAACATGTAAGAATGACTTACTGCATGATTATAAGGATTGTACAATGAAGTATTGGCTCCCACAGAGAGGATACTATAATGTAGGGTACTGAAACGGACACCTGCATTTACAGCAGTTATAACAATACTGTTCTAGGCCTGATGTACTTAAAAGGATATACCGTATAACATTATGCATTATGTGTCCTTCCTGTCTTCTGACAGTCCTGCATTGGGGGTGGAGGACACTTCCCTGAAGCAGCTCCTCGCCAGTGTGGTGATTTCACATCCTTTGACTGGGATGGTTATGGAGCTCACAAGCTTTGGAGTGTATCCAGGGAGATCACTGAAGCTGCGGTGCTGATCTTCTACCGCTGAATCGCAGAGTCAGTCCACAGATGAAATTGGGCAGATATATCATCTGACAGCTAAAGTGTGGTGATAAAATGGGAATTTTAACATTTTGGGGTGCCTGTTCTGAGTTACTGCTAAAATCAGTTGGTTTGAAATGCTTACATTCTCCTTTCCCCCTGTCCTGCACTATGTCATAAGGGTTTGGGTTAGGGGTTTGTCCCCACTGTCTTGTTTTCTTTCTGTATGGCCATGTGTTGATCAGTGCCCTACAGTGTCATCTTTGTGTGGTTATATCTATAAACACAAATTCTATTAAATGTAGAACCTAGCATGCATGAATAATAGTGTGGGATCTTGTTTTTACTTGTTTGTTCTTTTATGCTCTTGAAATCGAATTGTGTGGAGCTACAGTAGTAAAACATTAAGGATTCTACTCTAATAAAAATAAAAGTAATATACATTATACCATAACAAAATTAAAGTAATACAAGTAGACTACAGTTAAAATAAAAGAAGATTTCACAGAGTGACAGTACTTACCTCAGATAAGGAGAATATTGGTGCAACAACAGTAGATAAGGACTTGACCAGGTTGAACTACTGTACTATTGCTATTGCTATTTAGGCAAAAGCATTTCACTCTGAAAGCTTGATATGGTTGAGAGAGAAAGAGAGAGAGACCCAGAGAGAGAAAGAAAAGAGAGAGAGAGAGAAAGAACACAGACTATTCTACCACTACACCTTTCACTTAACCATGTGCTCACAATTGATGAGCTTAAAGTGCATGAAGGATTCAAGAGCTGGCTAGCCCACTGCAGTAAGTTATGCTAGCCCACTGCAGTAAGTTATGCTTTAGGACTGACTAGCACACTGCAGTAAGTTATGCTTTAGGACTGACTAGCACACTGCAGTAAGTTATGCTTTAGGACTGACTAGCACACTACAGTACGTTATGCTTCGCCAGGACCTAAAAGAGAAGTCTGCTTACAGCTGCTAACTCAACACACAACTTCTGAATATCTTTCAGATTGACAGACCCACGAGTTTCTTGCAAATAAAATTCTATAATACAAATGAATCTTCTTATTTAACACACAACAATGCCAGTAGAAGGGAAACTGCAGCATAGGTTTGTAGGTGTATTCAATTTCCCAGCCCAGACAATATACCCACAACTGAAAGGTCGCTGGTTTGATTCCTGCTACCGGTGTGCAGATTGGGACTTGCATGACAGCCTTCGCAACTGGTGTGTGAATGTGTGTGTGGGAAAGGGTGAATGTGAGGCATTCAGTGTGAAGTGCTTTGGGAACTCTGCCGAGTATAGCAATGTGCCACATAAATATCCAGTTACCACATACAAATCTTATCAAAATCATATGAAGACTGCATAGTTTGTATGTGTGTGCGTGTGTGTGAGAGAGAGAGGGAGAGAGAGAGAGAGAGAGGGAGAGAGAGAGAGTGTATGTGTATGTGTGTTTGTGTGTGTGTGTGTTTGTGAGTGTGTGTGTGTGTGTGTGTTTGTGTCTCTGTGTGTGTGTGAGTGTATGTGTGTGTGTATGCGAGTGTGTGTGTGCTTGTGTCTGTGTGTGTGTGAGTGTATGTGTCTGTGTGTGTGAGTGAGTGTGTGTGTGTGTGTATGTGTGTTTGTGTGTGTGTGTGTGTATGTGAGTGTGTGTGTGCTTGTGTCTGTGTGTGTGTGAGTGTATGTGTCTGTGTGTGTGTATGTGTGTGTGTGTGTGTGTGTATGTGTGTGTGTATGAGTGTGTGTATGAGTGTATGTGTGTTCGTGTCTGTGAGTGTGTGTGTGTTTGTGTGTGTGTGTGAGTGTATGTGTGTGTGTGCTGTATTTATAGCTTTGCTACACTGTCCTATGGGCTGACAGGAGTTGGCCTTTCTCCTCGTTAGCAAGGTTGCTAATTATAAATTACTTGAATTACTTTTGTCTCCACCCTGAATAAAACCAGCTAAACCTCATAAAAGCTCACATGGATCTTGTTGCAATGAAACTACAATATGGAGCATTTTATTTTAGTTATCTTGCTTGTGTAATAGACCATATTGCCTTGCTGACATCTCTTCAGTGAAAATAGCTGACTACAGCCCCTGACAAAATACATTACAGAATCACTGTAAATAAATAAGATTAGTCCATAATGGCCAGCAGCAAACCTGTGTGGCAAAATATTGTGTTAGTGAGACAACATAGCTGATGAGTAAAGCTGTTTGTTTGTGAACAGGCTGACTGAGCGGTCAGAAAAGGGCTCCAAGGAGGACTAAAGTCAAATGAGGGCTTGCAAAAAAAAAAAAAAAACCTCACACAAAATTCAATTACCATAGAAAGTTCAATAGTACTGTTAGTAACAATGATACAAAATAATGCCAAAATAAACTTTAAAAAATCAATCATCTATGACAATGTTGTTAGGATGCTCTCTGTAGCAGATCCTGCAGCAGGCTGAGGCACCATGTCAAACTTCAGGGCCCTCATGTATCATGTCAAACTCCACGGCCCTCATGCATCATGTCAAACTCCGGGGCCCTCATGCATCATGTCAAACTGCAGGGCCCTCATGTATCATGTTAAACTCCAGGGCCCTCATGTATCATGTCAAACTGCAGGGCCCTCATGTATCATGTCAAACTCCACGGCCCTCATTTATCAAGAGTCAGTGAGCACAGATCTGTGTTTAAAGGATGGGTACGATCATTCCTGCGCAAAGTCTGGAATTTTTTAACTTGTACTCGTGCTCAGAAATGTGTGTAAATATACGGAAATGCTTACGCAAATGCTTATGCACAAAAATACGCACATGCTTATGCACAAAAACCAGTGGTAGAATAATGAAATTGTAAATTGTGTTCATTCTCGAACCTCACAGCAAGGACAGTTTGAAAAGGGTTACAGTCATGTATAGGACAAATTATAGTAACGGGTACATATAGCATTTTCTAAGATGATGATTCAGTAACTTTGTCACAAATGAAAATGTAACAATTCGATGGTAAGGACAACATATCAGTTATTAAAACTGAATTTTTTTGTTGTTGTATGGGATATTTGTGGCCAGCAACATGTCTCAGAAAAGTTGGGACAGTGTCAATAAAGGGCAGAAAAACTTGAGTAAGACTAAAAAGACATAAAACAAGACTAAAAAAAAACCATACAGGACACTTCACAGTTAATTATGTTAACTGACAATACGATTTTGTATAAAAAGGGCTTTCTTTCTTGTCCTTAACATGATTTCAGCAGCCCAACTGGTAGCTGTCTTCTTCATCATGTTTTCCTTTTTTATAACTTAAAATGTGACAAATCTGGACAGCACGCTGGCCATTTTAGCATCTGCTTGCCCTTATGATGGAGCCACACTGTTGGAATTTTGTAGAATGCAATTCGGTAATTTGGTAATCTGGTAATATTTAAGGTATACCCTCAAAATGTTCAAAACCTATATATCTCATTCAGCATTAATTTTTACTCTCCAGATGAGAAAGCACACCATAACCAAGGTACTCATCAGTTATCACAACTTTACCTGTAACAGCAGGCTCAGTACATAGCCTATATACAGTATTACATTGTGATGGAGTGACCATCACTAGAGTTTTGTAGCAAAGGGGAGGAGAAGTCACCCCACCCTGCTTTGAACCCGGGTCAAAAAGGGACTCTTACCGCAACGCCAAAGAGCCAGGCTCGTTGGATGGCAGTCAGAGCACACCCACAACTCTAGTGATGGTCACTCCATCACACTGCCTTCCCCTTCAGGAGGCGCAGCCATGCACTTCGAACACTCAGGTGTCGCTCACGCATCTCCCACCATACTTCAACCTAACCTGGGGGTCCCTCATATGGCTCACACAGTGGCTGCACCTTCGATGACCTCACGGTAAGCCATCCCACTTCTGACTCCATTTCAGGGGCTCTGGACGCAATGCCAAAGAGCCACTCACATACATGTACAAATTATCAGTTTTTTTTCGGGTGCCTGTCTAAAGACCCGGTGAGGGGCAGTGGATGGAAGGTGTTCAGGTTTTATTCAATATGCCTAAACCTCAACCAACTGACAAAGTTTATCCTACTGGAAAAAATGTGAAGCCCAGAATTCAACACAATTACTGCAAGGTTAGCTGAAAAAACTTCACTGTAACAAAGTCAAATTTTGGAAATGTAGGGCAAGAAAGAAAAATGGAAAGTCAATTCAGGGCATCCATCTCAAAGAGCAGCATGCGAGAGCAGCTTGGTATGACAAAAGGTCTGACAATGGGAGATTTACGCCTGATAACCAGCAAAACAAAATTATGAATTTCTCCTAGCACAATATCAGAATAGTTTTAACAGGACACCAGAATAGCTCTATTGTGTGTGTGTGTGTGTGTGTGTGTGTGTGTGTGTGTGTGTGTGTGTGTACTCCATGCTTCATCCATCCATCTGACTGTAACTCACCAAAGATGTTAACACTCACACAACTCGTCATGCTTGTGTTGGCTTCATACCTGATGAGGCAGTTATCAAATAAGGGTCCTGCGTCTGCGTCAGAGGTATTTAGAGGCGTTGCGCGTCACAAGGAAAGAAGAGGGGTCGGCATGGTTATCCCTTCAGTGCCATGACTCCTTAGATCAGACGTGCTGTAGCCTATTCACTGACTATGAACACAGCAACTACCCAAGGTGCACTACTGACTATGAAAACACCAACTACCCAAGATGCACTACTGCCACCTACTGGCCATCCTGTTCACTACACAATTTGAAAAAAACCAAATCAGTGACTAAGGGTGTTTTCACATATAGTCCCCTTTAAGCAAACCAAACTCAGTCCCCTGTAAGTGGAGCAAAAAGTGGACCAAAAGAAAAAGAACTCAGTCCTTTTTGTGTTTACATTGTGAGTTTATTACAAAGAGGATCGGGTTCTCTTTCTGGTCCAATTGAGCTTTGATGGGGCCTCAGTCTCCTTCCTGTTCACACCTGGTCCTCTAGGGCTCTCAGACCCCAAATGCACTGAATTCTGGGTAGTTGTCTCTTGGAGCAAAACGTCTGCTGCCATGCTTGCCCTCCTGTGTTTTCTGGTGAAATTTGCACATATTCATCAGGAAAATAGTTATTGACATTATGTAGCAGTGATATATTTTATTTATATATTTGATTAAAGTTGATCGGTTGTGTTTTAAATGTAACTGTAGCTTCCCCAGTTGCCAACTGGATACGATCCGGTTACCCTTAGGACGACAGCAAAATAATTGCACGTGTCCGTTCTATGTTTTGTTACAGTAAAGTCTTGATGAGTCAATTTTGTGTGTGTCAGGTGACTTGCTAAAATCTGCTCGGTTACAATTACACCACCACGACCATGACCAGCCATGTTTTGTTCTCTCTCCTCCGCATAGTTTTCTGGTTACAGTCACATGACAAATCTAAGGCAACCGAAGGAGGTTATAATACAGAGAAAAAAGGGAAGAGAAGCCGGCGCACTTTGTGTTCACAATGTGCAGATTAGGCGAACGGTACCGCTCCCTTTTTAGTGAACCGTACTGAGACCACCTCCCGAGATGGTCTCGGTTCGGTTCTTTTTAAAGGGCTCTGAGTACACTTACAGCAAGGGCGTAGAATTGGCATGGACAGAAGTGACACGTTCCCACCAATATCCAGCAATCATTGATTCGTCCCCACCAATAATTTGAGCCCCTCAAAATAAATACATTAAAAAAAAAACAATCTGTCAACGTCTCATCAACTTTCGAGGCTGGCTAAATTAAGTTCTCTACTGAAGTCCTAACACATGTGGTCAATGTGATTGGCTGTGTCCTGCTTTCATGTGAGACTCGGTTTGGTGTTGGCAGCACCAAAACTGGAAGCAAAACTTGTCCAAAGCAAGTGGCGGGTAAAGTGTCGAGTGGCGAGCGATAACAGCTAAAAAGATACAGGTGGACGTAAGGACCTACTTTTCAAAGAAACCTGTAAGTCACAAAGTCAAGATTGAGTCACAAAGTCAAGAATGATTAAAAGGTCCCCACCAATGTCAAGAGCAAATCTACGCCCCTGGCTTAGAGTGTTCACATATAGGCCTTATAATGCTCAGTTAGCGATCCGAGTTCACTTTAAATGCTGAAAGGGACCAAGTGTGAAAACACCCTAAAACAGTTATTTGACCTGTCCAAACAGGTTTTTCCTGTTTAGAAACATACAGTGAACGTGCAGAATGCAGAAGCAGCATACTGCACAAGTTTTTCTGTACCCCCTTCTAAACTACAAGTCATTATGGACAGGCCTCTGAGGCAGATGCAAGTGAGGGATAAGATCGATATCGCTGAACTTCAGCTAATCACAAAGACACATTTTGTGCAAACCTTGTGACCGTGTGTTGTTTGCACTTTTAAAACACTGCAAAATGTACTCGTGCTCCAGGCTTGTCTTTTGTGTTATGTGCTCAGACCAACTAGATGCATCCGAGTCTCCAGATCACAAGCATGGAGTATGTGGAGTGTCCCGTCTACATATGATACCTTCTAGGTTTTAAGCACTCATCTATAGCCCATCAACAGCATTCTCATAAAGCTGCCTCTTCTGTTGTCCATGTGATCGAGTGTGGTAAAAAGGAGGTGTGTATTGTGTTGTCCATGTGGTCGAGTGTGGTAAAAAGTAGGTGTGTATTGTGTTGTCCATGTGGTCGAGTGTGGTGAAAAGGAGGTGTGTATTGTGTTGTCCATGTGGTCGAGTGTGGTGAAAAGGAGGTGTGTATTGTGTTGTCCATGTGGTCGAGTGTGGTAAAAAGGAGGTGTGTATTGTGTTGTCCATGTGGTCGAGTGTGGTAAAAAGTAGGTGTGTATTGTGTTGTCCATGTGGTCGAGTGTGGTGAAAAGGAGGTGTGTATTGTGTTGTCCATGTGGTCGAGTGTGGTGAAAAGTAGGTGTGTATTGTGTTGTCCATGTGGTCGAGTGTGGTAAAAAGGAGGTGTGTATTGTGTTGTTCATGTGGTCAAGTGTGGTGAAAAATAGATGTGAATGGGCAGACTCAGCTGTGACCTTCTCTGCTGTGAATTAAAAAACAAAAAAACAAAGTACATTTGCTTTCAGCAAAAAAAACTGCTTTGTTTCACTGTTATACTGTAATAACGACAACCAATTTTAAGTTATTCTATTGTTTGCATGCATGTTGCTTTCTTCTGTTTCTGTGCATTTAGTGTGCTATTGCTCTTCGTAGGACTTAGATGTGTTAAACTGGACTCTGTTGGGAGTTACAGTAATTAACCATAATAATCATTTAAAGAATGCCAGAAAAGGTAACTGGATGAGTTTCAATGGACATGGGTTTGCCTGTGAATCGCTGCCTGTACAAAAAGTAATTGCACTGTAGTAGCAACATGGCCGGACCCTTTTTTACGTCCTCATGTTTCGACTAGAGATGTCCAGATCTGATCATGTGATCAGAAATCAGGCCCAATCATGTGGTTTCAGACTCGATGGGAGTCGGACGTTACCTCCCAATCAGGACTTTAATTGACATGTAACTTTGAAACGGTTCATATGAAGATAAATCCTTTGATAACATAGATGCCATTATACCGGGTGATATTCACGTGAACGGCCTATGACGAGTTTGTTTAGACTCGCTTGGCCTTGGACACGGAAACTGTTTTCGTTGGAAGTGGGCATCAACCAGTGTTTTCAATGCGTGAGGGTCAACAGATTTCAGGATAAAAACATTGGTTGTAAACGTTAGCATTCTCTAGATGATAGGTAAAAAGCTCCTATTCGCTCAGAAACTACTAGCGCTACATACCTGCACAGATTCATGTCCCCCAGAGTTCCAGTGTCCCGGCAATCGTTGACAAAAATTCGGTGGGAAAAAAGGGAAAAATGTCATGGCAACACCACAGCTTTCGGTAGCTTTAATATAAATAAATGAAAAATCTAAGAAAAACATGCATGATGTAGACTACTGTACCGCATAATATACCATACACTTTTTCTGAGATGCAAGTATCATTCATGATTCATAGGCTATAGTAGCCCTAATGATATCAATTTTATTGTCATTACAGTGAAATACTAATTAGCAGAATGGAAAGAATCAACTGCAGTATAATATAGGCCTACAGTAGTCTATGTTATGCTCTAACATTAATGATGTACACTGATATAAAGTTTAAGGTTATAAACACACTTTAGACAATATGAACTAACACAACAAACAACTAGGCTTACCACTATAATATATAGCCTAAAGGAGATAGCATTTTGATTAACTTACAAGCTGGGAAAACGTGAGCTAACCAGATGTCAAAATGTAAACAAATTTAACAATATAACACCTGCTGAATGCATCTAATATTTACACATTTATCTGAGGAAGGTAAGCTGGAAGTAGTTACATTACTGTTTTTCATAACAGCTTATAAGCCTATAGGCGCCCCTTCCATAACATAAACTGACGTTAAAACTAAGTTAGCGCTTATTGATCAGCTTTGTTATGATAATGGTTAATAACATTATCAATCATCGTTGTGCAACAGAAAAATAATATCATGACATCATCTTTACTGTAACATTACCTCTGTCTATATCGCGTATTTCCTCCTCTTCTTTTCTTTGTTCCCTCCTCTGGCCAACAGACAGTTTGTTGCGTTTTGTTTTGAGCTTGTTGACGCATCAAAAAACGACCATTCCCCCGAAGTGGCAGTCTGATTAGTCGTAGGAGGAAGGGGGAGGGGGCGTCTTAGGAAAGTAGTCATTATTATTAATACTACTATAGGCTTTGCTATACAGTTACATTAAGAAATAATAAAAGCAACTAGTTTTAAGAACAGTGGATTTTCTTTCTTCCCCCACTTCTGGCGCGGATGGGCGGCGCCCTTAGCATTTGCCTGTACTGCGTATGCCACGGGCCGGCCCTGTATGTCAAAATCCGTTGACACACTTATTTGCCACTGTTTCAGCTACAATTTGGTGTTAGTTGCATGTTTTTTTTTTTAGCTTGATTTTTTTTTTTTTTTTTACAGTAGCCTATTTTCCACAAAGCTCGAAAATGTAACATTCTATATCACCAGCCATCCAAAATAATCCCTGAATCTGGACCATTCTATGGGGATTGTTAGTCTATATGGTGGTCTTATACTGTGATTTTTTTTACCAACCATTCTGAGCATTGTTTGTAGTAGAGCAAAAATGTCCAAATTGGCCCTATCTCGCAATGGGGAAGAATCCTTTAAAAAAGTCCTGGATCCAGATGGTGATCCAGATCACCACCAACCACTTCTAAGGTAGCCAACTTCTGATCTATCCTGAAAATTTCGTCGAAATCTGTCCAGAACTTTGAGTTATGCTATTAACAAACAAACAAACAAACAAATGGACAAACAAACAAATGCCTGTAAAAACATAACCTCCTTGGCGGAGGTAATGAACAATAATAAATATAGCAAGAGATTTCAAAAACACTTAAATAGTGTGTGTCAGCTTGAAAAAAAATGCAAAACATAAAAATTAAAAAATGTCTGGTGCCATGGTACGCATAAAGAAAGACATAGTATTAGTATGTATGAACAGCTTGGAATTCAGAAGGGCCACGTGACTTCAGTAAAAGAGGAAGAAAGACCCTAATTTGGTAAACCAGCCCCTTATACTTCATTTCATTTTGTACAGAGGATCTGCAGCAGAGGCCTGTACCATTTTGTACAGAGGACCTGGCCTTGCTGCATTGAGAAATGATTTCTTCCTGGAGGTGTGGACTCAGTGGCTGAAGTTCAAAACAAGTGGCTCTGCCTTTACCCAAACGCTAACGTCTGGTCGTCACGGATACAATACAAGACCTCTGAAGAGAGAACCTGCGAACAATAAACACACAGCACAGAGAGAAAAGATGACATACTTTAATGATCCTTTGTGCTATACATAACGTAATTCTATGCTAATTACTGTTAATTCTATTCTAATGCTATGCCAATTACTGAAGATACGTTTATGGTATTTATTTATTGTGTTTTGTTTCTGAGGGAGAGTCATGAGCCTGTTGTCTGTGCAGACACATCTGTTATGGTCATCAAAAAAAAAACATCAGTGGTCTGGCACCATAAAATGTCTGAATAGGAAACTGCTACAGATAGTTCCTTGTTAGTGTAAGGAATAGGATAAGGATGATGTCCATATCACACATATTTGTAGATTATTGTTTTATTTCTGTTGATACTGATATTGCTGTTTATGACAGCAGACTCTATCAAAGTACATTTGTAAGGTTACATTTTGTTCAGTGTTTTGTAACAAAACAAAAACACATCAACACTTAATTTCACAAATTATTAGAACTTTAACACAAAATGCTGATCAACATGTAATGTTCAACATTCTATTCTAAAGTCTATTTTCTTATTTGAATGAAGGCTTTCCTTGCTGACACGGTGATATTTACTTGGACACCTACATAAGGAGATGTTTTCCTAAGGAGGGACAAGGAACCAGGAACCAGCAACAGGACAGAAAATATTTGATATCAACATCACGAGAACCAGGCAAAGGGCCAGGACACAAAAGCAACAGAATGACTCATTGTGGTCTGTTTGGCTTTCTATTGCTCTTCATTTTCTCAGTGGATTCTGTGACCATAAACGGCCTCTTCAGTGTTTTTGGAACTTTTGGATTGCCACTGATGAATAGAGGAGAACTGACTATTGCTTTTGGCTTGCTGCTCACGATTGTAATTGGCCACTAATGGCCTAACGACACACCACACCCTGGTAGGAGCATATAAAAGCCAGTTGTGTGAAAGGACTGAGAAGAAGAGCACCGGAAGAAGAGCACCACGCTGCGCCCTGCTGTCATTGGGTTTAACGCACACTATTGTCGTGCAAAGGGCCGTAATTGTTCTACTGTCTGGGGCCCCAGTCCCTGATGTTGTCCAGAAGGCCATGTGGCTGTGCATCTGACTCTCTCTCAGCGCTGGCTATGGCTGCCTAAAGGGCTGCAATTATATTACATTACATTACACTTAGCCGATGCTTTTATCCAAAGCGACTTACAAAAGGAGGACATAATAGCTAACAGATGTGTAGAGAACATCGAAGGTACCTAGTCAGGTACCTGTCATGTACCTGTCATGTACCTGTGTGGTGTAATGTCTCCTCTGATATCTGTGGTGCGGTTGGTTATCCCTCGTGTTCTTTTCCAGCTCCTGGATTGGTCTTTCGGTCTCCCCCGCTACCCCGCCTGCTGCCCCGACTACTGTACAGTGGACTTTCCTTCAACGTTGGCTGTTTTGCTGCATAGAGTGCCACAGCTACACCCTGCTGGTGTGACGACCACCGCGATCCCACCTAACGTGACCGAGTGACCGGCCGAGGAGTTTTGTAGTCACTCAGCCTTGCCCCTTGCAACGGGTTTTCTTGGACTTCAATAGTGTACACGTTTTAGCTGCCTTTACATATCAGTATGTTATATTTGTCAATCTTTTAAAGTTTTTTTCTAGCCATCTTGGCTGTCTGTTGGGTTTCTGCTGCTGGGACCTGGATCCTGAGAATCTAAATTTGGCCACTAGGTGACGCATACTGTTTTGCTCAATCGCCAAGCCACACTGTATCACAGCATAGTACACTCATTCTTCATCTTGATTAAACACATTGTCTGTCTGTCTTTCTGTCTGTCTGTCTGTCTGTCTCTCTGTCTGTCTCTCTCCCACACACACTAAGTGCAACATGGCACCTTAATGTTTTTTTCTGTAAAAAGTCAACATCAATTCCAAAGTCCCTTCATACTGAGACCACATGTACTGAGACATGCCTAACCTGACAGTTCACAGTTGCAGGTTAATATAACAATGGGCAAACATGACGGACAGCCTTATACCTGGCTAAGTCTCCATGGAATGAGCTTGCGCTCACTGAGGCACACTCGTGACAAGGCTAGGTGACCGCACACCAGAGGGGTTTTTCCCCCTGACCTAATGAGATAGAATCTAGAAAGCATTTATTTGACTTTGATCACATTTACAGTCCATTATCTGTGCAACTCAGAACTGGGCCTTACAGCTTTTTCTGAATGCTTAAAAACTAGAAGTGATTCTTGTAGTACAGCTTCTGAAACTAATAACTCAAAAGCAGTCACTAGGTTTCCAAAACAAAGTACCAATACTGCCTCATTTGCCCCAAACCGACTGTCTCTTGAACACTGCACTGAGTCCCACCTGAAGAAGAAACTGTGCGTTATATTATTATAATACATTATATTCCAACACCACTGCCAACTATCTGCACGCATTATCGATTTGCATGTCTATTGCCCAGACCTCTACATAACAATTCATATTCTGAAATGATATGAATACATCCGTACTGTAACATAACCGCTGTGGATAGATATTATGGGTATTTCTTCAGTCAGTATATTTTAATCTTCGTTTCTGCATTTATTTATTTTTTGCGGTTTCGTTTTGCTTTTGTATTTTGAGCCTCGTATGCGTACTTCTATTCTTGCAGGACTGAATGTACCATTCTCAGTTCCACAGCAGGGATTAATAAAGTAGTGATTCTGATTAAACTGAGCTTGTCAAGACAGAAAATGCCATAAAATGTCAGTGAAACTGGGGCACTACAGGAGTGTAGCATTGGAATCAATCTAAATGGTGAACTGTCTCAGTCATGCATAATGATTCACATTAATGATAAATAAACATTTCTAAGAATTATTAAGCATGGAAAAGGTGTGACAAGGATGAACTGATTTGCATAATGGAAGTAGCCAAACTTGAAATAATGAAAACGCCAAAGTAAACTGAACAGCAGGATTTTATGCTATATAAGCATCCCTCCTGGTCACCCCTTCTTTATCCAACCTTTTGCTATCCACAAACGACAAACTGCAGTTGCAATTTTTGTTTTGGACATTTTTACTCAAACATGTTGGGAAGAATCCTGCTGCTGACAGTGCTTGCACTGTCATCACTCCCCACTGAGTGTTACCCAGGTAAGCTTTAGGGAAAATTTTAAATGATACCGATTTCTCCATTTACAATACGCATATACAAAGACTATAATTCAAAATTTATATAGTATCCAGAATATGCAGCATGTTACAGGACTTAACATAGAGTCAATGTTATAATAATGAGTTCTAACTCAAATAAAAAAAATGCTTGATGTGCTTTCTTGCATGAAATTTATTTTTATTCCACAATTCATGTCAAGTTGGCAACATGATTGTGTCCTTAGTTCATAAACTACAAACTACTATCATATTGTTATGTTATTGTGATGTTAGTCACCTTGATAAGTTCTGTTTACAGTGGAGTGTTTTGACAGTCAATTTTGTAAACTAAATTAAACTTAAGGTTTCAACTGAATTGAAGTAGTCACAGATTATATTTTTTGTACATCGCTACAGGGGGTGGTTTAGCTTCTCTTGGTTATGCTACCGATGACAATCATGACCTGCAGAGGATTCTCAGGAGACTTCAGTTTGTTGGATCTAGCTGCAAAGAAATTCAGCAGAATTATGGTGCTCGTGAAGGTGAGTGTCTTTACTGTAACAAAAGTGCAACCACTTAGGGCTTACTTCAGTCACGCTTACTTACAAAATTGGTGGAACCTCTTTGCCTCAATTTTAGATTTACTTACATCTATACATAACCTAAATAGGATAGTTACATTCAACTAACTTATTTGAGGCAACACATTTCCACCACTTTGTCAAGTAAACTGGACTTTTTCTTTTTTACAGAGTTCATATCTTTTTAAAAATAAATAGTGGATTTTAATTCTCCAACATATCATGCTTGAGATCTTTCAGATGGCCTGTACTTCCTCACCACGGCCAGTGGGGTGGTGTACCAGACCTACTGTGACATGACCACAGCAGGTGGTGGATGGACACTGGTAGCCAGTGTGCATGAGAACAACTTGTATGGGAAATGCACTGTAGGAGACCGGTGGTCAAGCGAGCAGGGATCCACTCCTGACCGGCCTGATGGAGAAGGGACGTGGTCCAACACGAGAACCTTTGGCACCGCAGAGGGGGCAACCTCTGACGACTACAAGGTAAAATTGTAATTACCTGGAGTAGATTAAGGTTAGGCACTGGATAGGGGCAGAATTATGTGATAATGATTAAGTTCATATTTGATATACATATTTATGTACACATACTGTAGATGAATAAACAGAATGCTGGAATGGAAACTAAATAGTTGTTCCTTACTTGTTTTCTACAGAATCCTGGTTACTATGACATTGTGGGGGAAGATGTTTCTGTCTGGCATGTACCTAATGATACTCCACTAAAAAACTGGAACTGTAAATCCATCCTGCGTTACCACACAGAGACCAAATTTCTTCCAAATTATGGAGGAAATCTCTACCAACTCTTCAAGGTACATACATAGAGAATGAAAAATCACACAGAATAGGTTCCAATCAGAGCCAGACCTCCTGGGGTCTGGAAGTAAAATTCCTGCCACATATTTGTTCAAGCCAATTCACTGACCCAGCTGATGATAATTACCATACCTATTCGTCTCTGAGTGTCAGGAAGAGCGCTATATAAAACTTATTTTTTCTTATTATTATTATCGTTATTCATAGAGGTAGCGGAGGTCATTAAGTAGTCACCTGCATTAAGAGTTCAGGCAGGGGGGGCAAATTGCATGACTTTCACTTTCCCAAGCTGGTGTGTCTGGTTCAAGAAGGATGTGCTGGAAATGGTCTCCACCAGTGCATGAGCAATCGCTAGGTAGTCAGCTGAGTGACTGGGACGCTGTGAAGATGAGCATGCCTCTGTGACCTGCCTGAACCAATGGTCTGTTACATTTGTTTTTTAGCGCCTTCCGGTTAGATTCAATGCTGGAGCATGTCCAGCCAACAATGGCCCATCTATTCCTATTGTGTATGATGAGGGAGACACTGGGACCACAAGCAACTTGTACAGCCCAAATGCAAGAGGTATCATCATCTACAGCATTTTGTACAAGCAAGTAACTAAAATACAAATAAACCAACTAAAGGCCACCATCTAATATTTTTAAACCATTCTTCAAAAGACATACATAACTTACATGGCTTTGTAAAATTATTTTCAAAAATATGAAATATTACTGTGCACACACTGGATATCAGATTAGGTTTTGCACATTTGAATTTGCTACTTTTTCTTACTTTCAAATTCCCAGCCGAATTCACTCCTGGCTTCATCACCTTCAGAGTGTTCAACTATGAGAAGGCAGCAATGGCCATGTGCTCTGGAGTCAAACCTACTGGATGCAACACTGAACATGTAAGAATGACTTACTGCATGATTATAATGAAGTATTGGCTCCCACAGAGAGGATACTATATAATGTAGGGTACTGAAACAGACACCTGCATTTACAGCAGTTATAAGAATACTGCTCTAGGCCTGATGTACTTAAAAGGATAACCGTATAACATTATGCATTATGTGTCCTTCCTGTCTTCTGACAGTCCTGCATTGGGGGTGGAGGACATTTCCCTGAAGCAGCTCCTCGCCAGTGTGGTGATTTCACATCCTTTGACTGGGATGGTTATGGAGCTCACAAGCTTTGGAGTGTATCCAGGGAGATCACTGAAGCTGCGGTGCTGATCTTCTACCGCTGAATCGCAGTCCACAGATGAAATTGGGCAGATATATCATCTGACAGCTAAAGTGTGGTGATAAAATGGGAATTTTAACATTTTGGGGTGCCTGTTCTGAGTTACTGCTAAAATCAGTTGGTTTGAAATGCTTACATTCTCCTTTCCCCCTGTCCTGCACTATGTCATAAGGGTTTGGGTTAGGGGTTTGTCCCCACTGTCTTGTTTTCTTTCTGTATGGCCATGTGTTGATCAGTGCCCTACAGTGTCATCTTTGTGTGGTTATATCTATAAACACAAATTCTATTAAATGTAGAACCTAGCATGCAAGAATACTAGTGTGGGATCTTGTTTTTACTTGTTTGTTCTTTTATGCTCTTGAAATCGAATTGTGTGAAGCTACAGTAGTAAAACATTAAGGATTCTACTCTAATAAAAATAAAAGTAATATACATTATACCATAACAAAATTAAAGTAATACAAGTAGACTACAGTTAAAATAAAAGAAGATTTCACAGAGTGACAGTACTGACCTCAGATAAGGAGAATATTGGTGCAACAACAGTAGATAAGGACTTGACCAGGTTGAACTACTGTACTATTGCTATTGCTATTTAGGCAAAAGCATTTCACTCTGAAAGCTTGATATGGTTGAGAGAGAAAGAGAGAGAGAGACCCAGAGAGAGAAAGAAAAGAGAGAGAGAGAGAGAGAAAGAACACAGACTATTCTACCACTACACCTTTCACTTAACCATGTGCTCACAATTGATGAGCTTAAAGTGCATGAAGGATTCGAGAGCTGGCTAGCCCACTGCAGTAAGTTATGCTTTAGGACTGACTAGCACACTGCAGTAAGTTATGCTTTAGGACTGACTAGCACACTGCAGTAAGTTATGCTTTAGGACTGACTAGCACACTACAGTACGTTATGCTTCGCCAGGACCTAAAAGAGAAGTCTGCTTACAGCTGCTAACTCAACACACAACTTCTGAATATCTTTCAGATTGACAGACCCACGAGTTTCTTGCAAATAAAATTCTATAATACAAATGAATCTTCTTATGTGTGTGTGTGCTTGTGTCTGTGTGTGTGTGAGTGTATGTGTCTGTGTGTGTGAGTGAGTGTGTGTGTGTGTGTATGTGTGTTTGTGTGTGTGTGTGTGTGTGTGTGTGTGTGTGTGTATGTGAGTGTGTGTGTGCTTGTGTCTGTGTGTGTGTGAGTGTGTGTGTCTGTGTGTGTGTGTGTGTGTGTGTATGTGTGTGTGTGTGTATGTGTCTGTGTGTGTGTGTATGTGTGTGTGTATGAGTGTATGTGTGTTCGTGTCTGTGTGTGTGAGTGTGTGTGTGTTTGTGTGTGTGTGTGAGTGTATGTGTGTGTGTACTGTATTTATAGCTTTGCTACACTGTCCTATGGGCTGACAGGAGTTGGCCTTTCTCCTCGTTAGCAAGGTTGCTAATTACTTGAATTACTTTTGTCTCCACCCTGAATAAAACCAGCTAAACCTCATAAAAGCTCACATGGATCTTGTTGCAATGAAACTACAATATGGAGCATTTTATTTTAGTTATCTTGCTTGTGTAATAGACCATATTGCCTTGCTGACATCTCTTCAGTGAAAATAGCTGACTACAGCCCCTGACAAAATACATTACAGAATCACTGTAAATAATCAAGATTAGTCCATAATGGCCAGCAGCAAACCTGTGTGGCAAAATATTGTGTTAGTGAGACAACATAGCTGATGAGTAAAGCTGTTTGTTTGTGAACAGGCTGACTGAGCGGTCAGAAAAGGGCTCCAAGGAGGACTAAAGTCAAATGAGGGCTTGCACTCTTTTATTTTGGGGGATTGTCAGGGAGACAACAAAAAAAAAAAAAAAAAAAAAAAAACCTCACACAAAATTCAATTACCATAGAAAGTTCAATAGTACTGTTAGTAACAATGATACAAAATAATGCCAAAATAAACTTCAATCATCTATGACAATGTTGTTAGGATGCTCTCTGTAGCTGATCCTGCAGCAGGCTGAGGCACCATGTCAAACTTCAGGGCCCTCATGTATCATGTCAAACTCCAGGGCCCTCATGTATCATGTCAAACTCCACGGCCCTCATGTATCATGTCAAACTGCAGGGCCCTCATGTATCATGTCAAACTGCAGGGCCCTCATGTATCATGTCAAACTGCAGGGCCCTCATGTATCATGTCAAACTCCACGGCCCTCATGTATCATGTCAAACTCCACGGCCCTCATGTATCATGTCAAACTGCAGGGCCCTCATGTATCATGTCAAACTGCAGGGCCCTCATGTATCATGTCAAACTCCATGGCCCTCATTTATCAAGAGTCAGTGAGCACAGATCTGTGTTTAAAGGATGGGTACGATCATTCCTGCGCAAAGTCTGGAATTTTTTTACTTGTACTCGTGCTCAGAAATGTGTGTAAATATACGGAAATGCTTACGCAAATGCTTATGCACAAAAATACGCACATGCTTATGCACAAAAACCAGTGGTAGAATAATGAAGTTGTAAATTGTGTTCATTCTCGAACCTCACAGCAAGGACAGTTTGAAAAGGGTTACAGTCATGTATAGGACAAATTATAGTAACGGGTACATATAGCATTTTCTAAGATGATGATTCAGTAACTTTGTCACAAATGAAAATGTAACAATTCGATGGTAAGGACAACATATCAGTTATTAAAACTGAATTTTTTTGTTGTTGTATGGGATATTTGTGGCCAGCAACATGTCTCAGAAAAGTTGGGATAGTGTCAATAAAGGGCAGAAAAACTTGAGTAAGACTAAAAAGACATAAAACAAGACTAAAAAAAAAAAACCATAGAGGACACTTCACAGTTAATTATGTTAACTGACAATACGATTTTGTATAAAAAGGGCTTTCTTTCTTGTCCTTAACATGATTTCAGCAGCCCAACTGGTAGCTGTCTTCTTCATCATGTTTTCCTTTTTTATAACTTAAAATGTGACAAATCTGGACAGCACGCTGGCCATTTTAGCATCTGCTTGCCTTTATGATGGAGCCACACTGTTGGAATTTTGTAGAATGCAATTCGGTAATTTGGTAATCTGGTAATATTTAAGGTATACCCTCAAAATGTTCAAAACCTATATATCTCATTCAGCATTAATTTTTACTCTCCAGATGAGAAAGCACACCATAACCAAGGCACTCATCAGTTATCACAACTTTACCTGTAACAGCAGGCTCAGTACATAGCCTATATACAGTATTACATTGTGATGGAGTGACCATCACTACAGTTTTGTAGCAAAGGGGAGGAGAAGTCACCCCACCCTGCTTTGAACCCGGGTCAAACAGGGGCTCTTACCGCAACGCCAAAGAGCCAGGCTCGTTGGATGGCAGTCAGAGCACACCCACAACTCTAGTGATGGTCACTCCATCACACTGCCTTCCCCTTCAGGAGGCGCAGCCATGCACTTCGAACACTCAGGTGTCGCTCACGCATCTCCCACCATACTTCAACCTAACCTGGGGGTCCCTCATATGGCTCACACAGTGGCTGCACCTTCGATGACCTCATGGCAAGCCATCCCACTTCTGAGTCCATTTCAGGGGCTCTGAACGCAACGCCAAAGAGCCACTCACATACATGTACAAATTATCAGTTTTTTTTCGGGTGCCTGTCTAAAGACCCGGTGAGGGGCAGTGGATGGAAGGTGTTCAGGTTTTATTCAATATGCCTAAACCTCAACCAACTGACAAAGTTTATCCTACTGGAAAAAATGTGAAGCCCAGAATTCAACACAATTACTGCAAGGTTAGCTGAAAAAACTTCCCTGTAACAAAGTCAAATTTTGGAAATGTAGGGCAAGAAAGAAAAATGGAAAGTCAATTCAGGGCATCCATCTCAAAGAGCAGCATGCGAGAGCAGCTTGGTATGACAAAAGTTCTGACAATGGGAGATTTACGCCTGATAACGAGCAAATACAAAATTATGAATTTCTCCTAGCACAATATCAGAATAGTTTTAACAGGACACCAGAATAGCTCTATTGTGTGTGTGTGTGTGTGTACTCCATGCTTCATCCATCCATCTGACTGTAACTCACCAAAGATGTTAACACTCACACAACTCGTCATGCTTGTGTTGGCTTCATACCTGATGAGACAGTTATCAAATAAGGGTCCTGCGTCTGTGTCAGAGGTATTTAGAGGCGTTGCGCGTCACAAGGAAAGAAGAGGTGTCGGCATGGTTATCCCTTCAGTGCCATGACTCCTTAGATCAGACGTGCTGTAGCCTATTCACTGACTATGAACACAGCAACTACCCAAGGTGCACTATTGACTATGAAAACACCAACTACCCAAGATGCACTACTGCCACCTACTGGCCATCCTGTTCACTACACAATTTGAAAAAACCCAAATCAGTGACTAAGGGTGTTTTCACATATAGTCCCCTTTAAGCAAACCAAACTCAGTCCCCTGTAAGTGGAGCAAAAAGTGGACCAAAAGAAAAAGAACTCAGTCCTTTTTGTGTTTACATTGTGAGTTTATTACAAAGAGGATCGGGTTCTCTTTCTGGTCCAATTGAGCTTTGATGGGGCCTCAGTCTCCTTCCTGTTCACACCTGGTCCTCTAGGGCTCTCAGACCCCAAATGCACTGAATTCTGGGTAGTTGTCTCTTGGAGCAAAACGTCTGCTGCCATGCTTGCCCTCCTGTGTTTTCTGGTGAAATTTGCACATATTCATCAGGAAAATAGTTATTGACATTATGTAGCAGTGATATATTTTATTTATATATTTGATTAAAGTTGATCGGTTGTGTTTTAAATGTAACTATAGCTTCCCCAGTTGCCAACTGGATACGATCCGGTTACCCTTAGGACGACAGCAAAATAATTGCACGTGTCCGTTCTATGTTTTGTTACAGTAAAGTCTTGATGAGTCAATTTTGTGTGTGTCAGGTGACTTGCTAAAATCTGCTTGGTTACAATTACACCACCACGACCATGACCAGCCATGTTTTGTTCTCTCTCCTCCGCATAGTTTTCTGGTTACAGTCACATGACAAATCTAAGGCAACCGAAGGAGGTGACAGAGAAAAAAGGGAAGAGAAGCCGGCGCACTTTGTGTTCACAATGTGCAGATTAGGCGAACGGTACCGCTCCCTTTTTAGTGAACCGTACTGAGACCACCTCCCGAGATGGTCTCGGTTCGGTTCTTTTTAAAGGCGTCTGAGTACGCTTACAGCAAGGGCGTAGAATTGGCATGGACAGAAGTGACATGTTCCCACCAATATCCAGCAATCATTGATTTGTCCCCACCAATAATTTGAGCCCCTCAAAATAAATACATAAAAAAAAAACAATCTGTCAACGTCTCATCAACTTTCGCCGCTGGTTAAATTAAGTTCTCTACTGAAGTCCTAACACATGTGGTCAATGTGATTGGCTGTGTCCTGCTTTCATGTGAGACTCGGTTTGGTGTTGGCAGCACCAAAACTGGAAGCAAAACTTGTCCAAAGCAAGTGGCGGGTAAAGTGTCGAGTGGCGAGCGATAACAGCTAAAAAGATACAGGTGGACGTAAGGAGCTACTTTTCAAAGAAACCTGTAAGTCACAAAGTCAAGAATGATTAAAAGGTCCCCACCAATGTCAAGAGCAAATCTACGCCCCTGGCTTAGAGTGTTCACATAGGCCTTATAATGCTCAGTTAGCAATCCGAGTTCACTTTAAATGCTGAAAGGGACCAAGTGTGAAAACACCCTAAAACAGTTATTTGACCTGTCCAAACAGGTTCTTTCCTGTTTAGAAACATACAGTGAACATGCAGAATGCAGAAGCAGCATACTGCACAAGTTTTTCTGTACCCTCTTCTCAACTACAAGTCATTATGGACAGGCCTCTGAGGCAGATGCAAGTGAGGGATAAGATCGATATCGCTGAACTTCAGCTAATCACAAAGACACATTTTGTGCAAACCTTGTGACCGTGTGTTGTTTGCACTTTTAAAACACTGCAAAATGTACTCGTGCTCCAGGCTTGTCTTTTGTGTTATGTGCTCAGACCAACTAGATGCATCCGAGTCTCCAGATCACAAGCATGGAGTATGTGGAGTGTCCCGTCTACATATGATACCTTCTAGGTTTTAAGCACTCATCTATAGCCCATCAACAGCATTCTCATAAAGCTGCCTCTTCTGTTGTCCATGTGATCGAGTGTGGTAAAAAGTAGGTGTGTATTGTGTTGTCCATGTGATCGAGTGTGGTAAAAAGGAGGTGTGTATTGTGTTGTCCATGTGGTCGAGTGTGGTGAAAAGTAGGTGTGTATTGTGTTGTCCATGTGGTCGAGTGTGGTGAAAAGGAGGTGTGTATTGTGTTGTCCATGTGGTCGAGTGTGGTGAAAAGGAGGTGTGTATTGTGTTGTCCATGTGGTCGAGTGTGGTAAAAAGAAGGTGTGTATTGTGTTGTTCATGTGGTCAAGTGTGGTGAAAAATAGATGTGAATGGGCAGACTCAGCTGTGACCTTCTCTGCTGTGAATTAAAAAACAAAAAAACAAAGTACATTTGCTTTCAGCAAAAAAACTGCTTTGTTTCACTGTTATACTGTAATAACAACCAAATTTAAGTTATTCTATTGTTTGCATGCATGTTGCTTTCTTCTGTTTCTGTGCATTTAGTGTGCTATTGCTCTTCTTAGGACTTAGATGTGTTAAACTGGACTCTGTTGGGAGTTACAGTAATTAACCATAATAATCATTTAAAGAATGCCAGAAAAGGTAACTGGATGAGTTTCAATGGACATGGGTTTGCCTGTGAATCGCTGCCTGTACAAAAAGTAATTGCACTGTAGTAGCAACATGGCCGGACCCCTTTTTACGTCCTCATGTTTCGACTAGAGATGTCCAGATCTGATCATGTGATCAAATCAGGCCCAATCATGTGGTTTCAGACTCGATGGGAATCGGACGTTACCTCCCAATCAGGACTTTAATTGACATGTAACTTTGAAACGGTTCATATGAAGATAAATCCTTTGATAACATAGATGCCCTTATACCGGGTGATATTCACGTGAACGGCCTATGACGAGTTTGTTTAGACTCGCTTGGACACGGAAACTGTTTTCGTTGGAAGTGGGCATCAACCAGTGTTTTCAATGCGTGAGGGTCAACAGATTTCAGGATAAAAAAAATGGTTGTAAACGTTAGCATTCTCTAGATGATGGGTAAAAAGCTCCTATTCGCTCAGAAACTACTAGCGCTACATGCCTGCACAGATTCATGCCCCCCAGAGTTCCAGTGTCCCGGCAATCGTTGACAAAAAATCGGTGGGAAAAAAGGGAAAAATGTCATGGCAACACCACAGCTTTCGGTAGCTTTAATATAAATAAATGAAAAATCTAAGAAATGATGAAAGCATGATGAGTAGACTACTGTACCGCATAATATACCATACACTTTTTCTGAGATGCAAAGTATTATTCATAATTCATAGGCTATAGTAGCCCTAATGATATCAATTTTATTGTCATTACAGTGAAATACTAATTAGCAGAATGGAAAGAATCAACTGCAGTATAATATAGGCCTACAGTAGTCTATGTTATGCTCTAACATTAATGATGTACACTGATATAAAGTTTAAGGTTATAAACACACTTTAGACAATATGAACTAACACAACAAACAACTAGGCTTACCACTATAATATATAGCCTAAAGGAGATATATAGCATTTTGATTAACTTACAAGCTGGGAAAACGTGAGCTAACCAGATGTCAAAATGTAAACAAATTTAACATTATAACACCTGCTGAATAAATCGAATATTTACACATTTATCTGAGGAAGGTAAGCTGGAAGTAGTTACATTACTGTTTTTCACAACAGCTTATAAGCCTATAGGCGCCCCTTCCATAACATAAACTGACGTTAAAACTAAGTTAGCGCTGACTATTTATTGATCAGCTTTGTTATGATAATGGTTAATAACATTATCAATCATCGTTGTGCAACAGAAAAATAATATCATGACATCATCTTTACTGTAACATTACCTCTGTCTATATCGCGTATTTCCTCCTCTTCTTTTCTTTGTTCCCTCCTCTGGCCAACAGACAGTTTGTTGCGTTTTGTTTTGAGCTTGTTGACGCATCAAAAAACGACCATTCCCCAGAAGTGGCAGTCTGATTAGTCGTAGGAGGAAGGGGGAGGGGGCGTCTTAGGAAAGTAGTCATTATTATTAATACTACTATAGGCTTTGCTATACAGTTACATTAAGAAATAATAAAAGCAACTAGTTTTAAGAACAGTGGATTTTCTTTCTTCCCCCACTTCTGGCGCGGATGGGCGGCGCCCTTAGCATTTGCCTGTACTGCGTATGCCACGGGCCGGCCCTGTATGTCAAAATCCGTTGACACACTTATTTGCCACTGTTTCAGCTACAATTTGGTGTTAGTTGCATGTTTTTTTTTTAGCTTGATTTGTTTTTTTTACAGTAGCCTATTTTCCACAAAGCTCGAAAATGTAACATTCTATATCACCAGCCATCCAAAATAATCCCTGAATCTGGACCATTCTATGGGGATTGTTAGTCTATATGGTGGTCTTATACTGTGATTTTTTTTACCAACCATTCTGAGCATTGTTTGTAGTAGAGCAAAAATGTCCAAATTGGCCCTATCTCGCAATGGGGAAGAATCCTTTAAAAGTCCTGGATCCAGATGGTGATCCAGATCACCACCAACCACTTCTAAGGTAGCCAACTTCTGATCTATCCTGAAAATTTCGTCGAAATCTGTCCAGAACTTTGAGTTATGCTATTAACAAACAAACAAACAAACAAATGGACGAACAAACAAATGCCTGTAAAAACATAACCTCCTTGGCGGAGGTAATGAACAATAATAAATATAGCAAGAGATTTCAAAAACACTTAAATAGTGTGTGTCAGCTTGAAAAAAATGCAAAACATAAAAATAAAAAAATGTCTGGTGCCATGGTACGCATAAAGAAAGACATAGTATTAGTATGTATGAACAGCTTGGAATTCAGAAGGGCCACGTGACTTCAGTAAAAGAGGAAGAAAGACCCTAATTTGGTAAACCAGCCCCTTATACTTCATTTCATTTTGTACAGAGGATCTGCAGCAGAGGCCTGTACCATTTTGTACAGAGGACCTGGCCTTGCTGCATTGAGAAACGATTTCTTCCTGGAGGTGTGGACTCAGTGGCTGAAGTTCAAAACAAGTGGCTCTGCCTTTACCCAAACGCTAACGTCTGGTCGTCACGGATACAATACAAGACCTCTGAAGAGAGAACCTGCGAACAATAAACACACAGCACAGAGAGAAAAGATGACATACTTTAATGATCCTTTGTGCTATACATAACGTAATTCTATGCTAATTACTGTTAATTCTATTCTAATGCTATGCCAATTACTGAAGATACGTTTATGGTATTTATTTATTGTGTTTTGTTTCTGAGGGAGAGTCATGAGCCTGTTGTCTGTGCAGACACATCTGTTATGGTCATCAAAAAAAAACATCAGTGGTCTGGCACCATAAAATGTCTGAATAGGAAACTGCTACAGATAGTTCCTTGTTAGTGTAAGGAATAGGATAAGGATGATGTCCATATCACACATATTTGTAGATTATTGTTTTATTTCTGTTGATACTGATATTGCTGTTTATGACAGCAGACTCTATCAAAGTACATTTGTAAGGTTACATTTGTTCAGTGTTTTGTAACAAAACAAAAACACATCAACACTTAATTTCACAAATTATTAGAACTTTAACACAAAATGCTGATCAACATGTAATGTTCAACATTCTATTCTAAAGTCTATTTTCTTATTTGAATGAAGGCTTTCCTTGCTGACACGGTGATATTTACTTGGACACCTACATAAGGAGATGTTTTCCTAAGGAGGGACAAGGAACCAGGAACCAGCAACCAGGACAGAAAATATTGGATATCAACATCACGAGAACCAGGCAAAGGGCCAGGACACAAAAGCAACAGAATGACTCATTGTGGTCTGTTTGGCTTTCTATTGCTCTTCACTTTCTCAGTGGATTCTGTGACCATGAATGGCCTCTTCAGTGCTTTTGGAACTTTTGGATTGCCACTGATGAATAGAGGAGAACTGACTATTGCTTTTGCATTGCTGCTCACGATTGTAATTGGCCACTAATGGCCTAACGACACACCACACCCTGGTAGGAGCATATAAAAGCCAGTTGTGTGAAAGGACTGAGAAGAAGAGCACCGGAAGAAGAGCACCACGCTGCGCCCTGCTGTCATTGGGTTTAACGCACACTATTGTCGTGCAAAGGGCCGTAATTGTTCTACTGTCTGGGGCCCCAGTCCCTGATGTTGTCCAGAAGGCCATGTGGCTGTGCATCTGACTCTCTCTCAACGCTGGCTATGGCTGCCTAAAGGGCTGTAATTATATGTCATGTACCTGTGTGGTGTAATGTCTCCTCTGATATCTGTGGTGCGGTTGGTTATCCCTCGTGTTCTTTTCCAGCTCCTGGATTGGTCTTTTGGTCTCCGCACCCGGTGGTGCCCCGACTACTGTACACTGGACTTTTCTTCAACGTTGGCTGTTTTGCTGCATAGAGTGCCACAGCTACACACTGCTGGTGTGACGACCACGCAATCCCACCTAACGTGACCGGCCGAGGAGTTCTGTAGTCACTCAGCCTTGCCCCTGGCAACGGGTTTTCTTGGACTTCATTAGTGTACAAGTTTTAGATGCCTTTACATATCAGTATGTTATATTTGTCAATCTTTAAAGGTGTACTTCCACGAGAAACCGTTTAGTACTTGCTCTTTTGAAATATGATAGGTCACCCCGAGTTGCATATGCATGCTGCATATCAAAATGTTTTTCTATCCCCGTTTTCTATATCAGTCAAAAGAAGACAATAGGCGGAAAAACGACCCAATGCGAAAAGGGCCTTCGGCGTGATGTAGACGTGGAAATACATATAAGAGAAACTGACCGAATGGGCTTTAAATAATGTTAACCTGTTTGACTGACTCGCATAAGATTAGCAGGCTAGTTGAATGACTGAACTGCATTTAGCCGGGCACTTGCACTGTTTTGTCATGCAAATATTACCATTCTCAAACGTTCATTGACAAACGGTCAGGAAGCGACTGTGCTTGTGCCATCTCTCCTTCCTCTTCAGATTCAGGATCAAACACATAAGGCTGTATCTCCGTAGACATTCTGTGTGCAGTTTTAGCGCTGTCAAGTTGACTTTTCCCCTTTACCTTACTCTGCTATCAAGTTGACTGTGGGGCAAAGGAAGCTGCAGGGAGCGTGCCTCTGGTGAAATCGTGTCGTTCTCCCGGCCCCACCCCCTCTACCAAACTAAAGCAGCCTGAAACAGAAGCACTAGAACATTTTTTTCATTAAAACCAGCGCACAGGGCAATTATTAATACTAGAGAACACCGCAAAATTAATGAAAACACGATGGAAGTACACCTTTAAAGTTTTTTTTCTAGCCATCTTGGCTGTCTGTTGGGTTTCTGCTGCTGGGACCTGGATCCTGAGAATCTAAATTTGGCCACTAGGTGACACATACTGTTTTGCTCAATCGCCAAGCCACACTGTATCACAGCATAGTACACTCGTTCTTCATCTTGATTACACACATTGTCTGCCTGTCTGTCTGTCTGTCTGTCTGTCTGTCTGTCTGTCTGTCTGTCTGTCTGTCTGTCTGTCTGTCTGTCTGTCTCCCACACACACTGTAAGCGCAACATGGCACCTTAATGTTTTTTTTTCTGTAAAAAGTCAACATCAATTCCAAAGTCCCTTCATACTGAGACCACATGCTTCTCATGAGACATGCCTAACCTGACAGTTCACAGTTGCAGGTTAATATAACAATGGGCAAACATGACGGACAGCCTTATACCTGGCTAAGTCTCCATGGAATTAGCCTGTGCTGACTGAGGCACACTCGTGACAAGGCTAGCTGACCGCACACCAGAGGGGTTTTTCCCCCTGACCTAATGAGATAGAATCTAGAAAGCATTTATTTGACTTTTGTCACATTTACAGTCCATTATCTGTGCAACTCAGAACTGGGCCTTACAGTTTTTTCTGAATGCTTAAAAACTAGAAGTGATTCTTGTAGTACAGCTTCTGAAACTAATAACTCAAAAGCAGTCAATAGGTTTCCAAAACAAAGTACCAACACGGCCTCATTTGCCCCAAACCGACTGTCTCTTGAACACTGAGTCCCACCTGAAGAAGAAACTGTGTATTATATTACTATAATACATTATATTCCAACACTACTGGCAACTATCTGCACGCATTATCGATTTGCATGTCTATTGCCTAGACCTCTACATAACAATTCATATTCTGAAATGATATGAATACATCCGTACTGTAACATAACCGCTGTGGATAGATATTATGGGTATTTCTTCAGTCAGTATATTTTAATCTTCGTTTCTGCATTTATTTATTTTTTGCGGTTTCGTTTTGCTTTTGTATCTTGAGCCTCGTATGCGTACTTCTATTCTTGCAGGACTGAATGTACCATTCTCAGTTCCACAGCAGGGATTAATAAAGTAGTGATTCTGATTAAACTCAGCTTGTCAAGACAGAAAATGCCATAAAATATCAGTGAAACTGGGGCACTACAGGAGTGTAGCGTTGGAATGAATCTAAATGGTGAACTGTCTCAGTCATGCATAATGATTCACATTAATGATAAATAAACATTTCTAAGAATTACTAAGCATGGAAAAGGCGTGACAAGGATGAACTGATTTGCATAATGGAAGTAGCCAAACTTGAAATAATGAAAACGCCAAAGTAAACTGAACAGCAGGATTTTATGCTATATAAGCATCCCTCCTGGTCACCGCTTCTTTATCCAACCTTTTGCTATCCACAAACAACAAACTGCAGTTGAAATTTTTGTTTTGGACATTTTTACTCAAACATGTTAGGAGGACTCCTGCTGCTGACAGTGCTTGCACTGTCATCACTCCCCACTGAGTGTTACCCAGGTAAGCTTTAGGGACAATTTTAAATTATACCGATTTCTCCATTTACAATACGCATATACAAAGACTATAATTTAAAATTTATATAGTATCCAGAATATGCAGCATGTTACAGGACTTAACATACAGTCAATGTTATAATAATGAGTTCTAACTCAAATTAAAAAATGCTTGATGTGCTTTCTTGCATGAAATTTATTTTTATTTCACAATTCATGTCAAGTTGGCAACATGATTGTGTCCTTGTGTTCCAAACTACTAAATCACCCTCCAGCTGGACAGAGATTTTGCAAATAGTTTTTAACGATAAGTTATCTTTATGACATAACTGAAGACTAGTCATAATACTTTCAGAAGTTGATTTTGATATATAATCATGTTGTTATGTTATTGTGATGTTAGTCACCTTGATAAGTTCTGTTTACAGTGGAGTGTTTTGACAGTCAATTTTTTAAACTAAATTAAACTTAAGGTTTCAACTGAATTGAAGCAGCCACAGATTATATTTTTTGTACATCGCTACAGGGGGTGGTTTAGCTTCTCTTGGTTATGCTACCGATGACAATCATGACCTGCAGAAGATTCTCAAGAGACTTCAGTTTGTTGGATCTAGCTGCAAAGAAATTCAGCAGAATTATGGTGCTCGTGAAGGTGAGTGTCTTTACTTTAACAAAAGAGTAGCCACTTAGGGCTTACTTCAGTCACGCTTACTTACAAAATTGGTGGAACGTCTTTGCCTTAAAATTTAGATTTACTTACATCTATACATAACCTAAAATAAGATATTTACATTCAGCTAACTCATTTGAGGCAACACATTTCCACCACTTTGTCAAGTAAACTGGACTTTTTCTTTTTTACAGAGTTCATATCTTTTTAAAAATAAATAGTGGATTTTAATTCTCCAACATATCATGCTTGAGATCTTTCAGATGGCCTGTACTTCCTCACCACGGCCAGTGGGGTGGTGTACCAGACCTACTGTGACATGACCACAGCAGGTGGTGGATGGACACTGGTAGCCAGTGTGCATGAGAACAACTTGTATGGGAAATGCACTGTAGGAGACCGGTGGTCAAGCGAGCAGGGATCCACTCCTGACCGGCCTGATGGAGAAGGGACGTGGTCCAACACGAGAACCTTTGGCACCGCAGAGGGGGCAACCTCTGACGATTACAAGGTAAAATTGTAATTACCTGGAGTTGATCAAGGTTGGGCACTGGATAGGGGCAGAATTATGTGATAATGATTAAGTTCATATTTGATATACATGTTTATGTACACATACTGTAGATGAATAACCAGAATGCTGGAATGGAAACTGAATAGTTGTTCCTTACTTGTTTTCTACAGAATCCTGGTTACTATGATATTGTGGGGGAAGATGTTTCTGTCTGGCATGTACCTAATGACACTCCACTAAAAAACTGGAACTGTAAATCCATCCTGCGTTACCACACAGAGACCAAATTTCTTCCAAATTATGGAGGAAATCTCTACCAACTCTTCAAGGTACATACATAGAGAATGAAAAATCACACAGAATAGGTTCCAATCAGAGCCAGACCTCCTGGGGTCTGGAAGTAAAATTCCTGCCACATATTTGTTCAAGCCAATTCACTGACCCAGCTGATGATAATTACCATACCTATTCGTCTCTGAGTGTCAGGAAGAGCGCTATATAAAACTTATTTTTTCTTATTATTATTATCGTTATTCATAGAGGTAGCGGAGGTCATTAAGTAGTCACCTGCATTAAGAGTTCAGGCAGGGGGGGCAAATTGCATGACTTTCACTTTCCCAAGCTGGTGTGTCTGGTTCAAGAAGGATGTGCTGGAAATGGTCTCCACCAGTGCATGAGCAATCGCTAGGTAGTCAGCTGAGTGACTGGGACGCTGTGAAGATGAGCATGCCTCTGTGACCTGCCTGAACCAATGGTCTGTTACATTTGTTTTTTAGCGCCTTCCGGTTAGATTCAATGCTGGAGCATGTCCAGCCAACAATGGCCCATCTATTCCTATTGTGTATGATGAGGGAGACACTGGGACCACAAGCAACTTGTACAGCCCAAATGCAAGAGGTATCATCATCTGCAGCATTTTGTACAAGCAAGTAACTAAAATACAAATAAACCAACTAAAGGCCACCATCTAATATTTTTAAATCATTCTTCAAAAGACAACATACATGGCTTTGTAAAATTATTTTCAAAAATATAAAATATTACTGTGCACACACTGGATATCAGATTAGGTTTTGCACATTTGAATTTGCTACTTTTTCTTACTTTCAAATTCCCAGCCGAATTCACTCCTGGCTTCATCACCTTCAGAGTGTTCAACTATGAGAAGGCAGCAATGGCCATGTGCTCTGGAGTCAAACCTACTGGATGCAACACTGAACATGTAAGAATGACTTACTGCATGATTATAAGGATTGTACAATGAAGTATTGGCTCCCACAGAGAGGATACTATAATGTAGGGTACTCAAACAGACACCTGCATTTAGAGCAGTTATAACAATACTCTTCTAGGCCTGATGTACTTAAAAGGATATACCGTAGAACATTATGCATTATGTGTCCTTCCTGTCTTCTGACAGTCCTGCATTGGGGGTGGAGGACATTTCCCTGACGCAGTTCCTCTCCAGTGTGGTGATTTCACAGCCTTTGACAGTAGTGGTTATGGAACTCACAAGGATTGGAGTGTATCCAGGGAGATCACTGAAGCTGCGGTGCTGATCTTCTACCGCTGAATCGCCGAGTCAGTCCACAGATGAAATTGGGCAGATATATCATCTGACAGCTAAAGTGTGGTGATAAAATGGGAATTTTAACATTTTGGGGTGCCTGTTCTGAGTTACTGCTAAAATCAGTTGGTTTGAAATGCTTACATTCTCCTTTCCCCCTGTCCTGCACTATGTCATAAGGGTTTGGGTTAGGGGTTTGTCCCCACTGTCTTGTTTTCTTTCTGTATGGCCATGTGTTGATCAGTGCCCTACAGTGTCATCTTTGTGTGGTTATATCTATAAACACAAATTCTATTAAATGTAGAACCTAGCATGCATGAATAATAGTGTGGGATTTTGTTTTTACTTGTTTGTTCTTTTATGCTCTTGAAATCAAATTGTGTGAAGCTACAGTAGTAAAACATTAAGGATTCTACTCTAATAAAAATAAAAGATATACACAATATGTACCATAACAAAATTAAAGTAATACAAGTAGACTACAGTTAAAATAAAAGAAGATTTCACAGAGTGACAGTACTGACCTCAGATAAGGAGAATATTGGTGCAACAACAGTAAATAAGGACTTGACCAGGTTGAACTACTGTACTATTGCTATTGCGGTAGCACTTTATAATAACCGTCGCCTATAAATGGTAAACTAATGGCTTATTTATTGACAATTAATTGCGTATGTAACTGCTTAGAAATTACATAATGATAGTTAGTTAATTATTGTAAACTGTTTATTTATTGACATATATTTTATCATTTGTTTGTGTAAAAGTAAATACTAAGCTTATAATTTATATGGAAAAACATTGGTGTTCAGAAACCATTTGAATTGCATTGTTAATACATTAGCACACTAAAGTATCAATGCAAATATTATGCTATTATAAATACTATGTTGAATATTTATTAATTACTGCTAAGTGCTTTGTAAACCTATTAGGAACCATGTGCAAAACATCTAGGAATATTACATACATTTAATCAATCACACATTTTAACACTTTAGTAATAGTTAGTAAGTAACTTGTAAACCATCTACAATATTTTGTCAGACGGCCATAATGAAGTTGTAGCTGATGATAGTAATACTTTAATTGCTATTGAGTTATTTGTAAAACATCTATTAACATTAATTATGCTGCCAATTCACAAAAAGGTAGTTATCTATAAGAATGACCAAGACGGCTATTCTAAAGTTGCCACTGATAGTTCTTTTACTTGTAGGCTTTTACACTTATTTTATCTGTTATGCTTTTATATATTGTCCTTTGCTTTTGTGTTTCTTAATTACATTGAACTGCCATTGTGTATCAACTGCGATATACAAATACAAAATTGCTTTGCCTCTAATAACTAGTAGTTGAAGCAGAAATAATTGTTGGTTAGTGAAGAGCCTCTATGAATGATACTCATATAAATAATTAATGAAAAATATGTTGTCCGTAAACTATCTATAAACACTGCCAAGATGGCTATTCTAAAGTTGCCACCGATGGAAACTACTTACAAAATATAAGTGAATAGGATAAAATTGCAACTGATACTGCAAAGGTAGTGATTAATACATACCTTGTAAAGTATTCACAGACATTAGAGTTGACTTCATAGTCAGGTTCAAAGACATTTATTGAACTTGAACTAAATGTGAATTCTGTATTCAGAAAGTCGAAATGAAAAAACACACACACATTTGGTGCATTGATACAGTATTGTCAAGGATTTATTGTAGATGTCATATAGGAAAAGAAATATGGCATTCAGCTATTTTATCTTGCCCATGCTTCCAAATTATCATAATAATGGGGTCTGTAAAATCTCTGTCATGAGCTTCAGCTAGGGTTAGCTTTATCGATCCTCCTTGCTCTATTGGTCGAACGTGCTCCATTCTTTCTTCATCTTCCTCTTCATTCTCCCATGAGAAGGAGTGCTCTGGGTCTACTTCTTTCATGAGATCATGGGCCTGTCTTCGGATGCCTTGGGTGCTTCCGCTGGCCCAGCGACTATAATTTATTCTCTTCTTTGGTCCGGTGTGGATTACTTTCCTGTCAGACAAATAAAAATCTCCCCACTTTTCCCAATAAAATTCTGTTGTATTTTTTGCTGGAACTCCCACGTGGAGTTTTCTTTACTAACTGTACAATTCCTTGTCCAGTATTTAGTTTCAGCCATGTTACCATTATATATCCTAGTCCTTTTCATTGTATAGTTATATCTTGTACAGGTAACCATTCTTTTATCATTATACCTCTTCTCATAAAATGTTAACAGTTTGTGAGGGTCTTCTCTTTCTTGTATTACATCTATAATTTTGGTTATCTCCTGTACCTATTTCTGCTAACATTGAGGTCCAGGTTTTATCTCCTTCATAACATGTTTCATTTTTAATCATTTTTCTGGTGTCTATGGATGCTTCTGAACAGGTTTCATTTGTCCTACAGATAAATCTTTCAAATATTAACTCTACGTTTTCTTCCCATTCATCTTTACATCTTCTTGTGTTTCTATAATTTAGGTTTTGTGGACATACTTTTCTACTATCATTTACCAGTCCTGTCCTAGGGTCTTGGCCATTACATATGCTCAACATTGGATGCTTAGGTACTCTTACATATTTTCTTATATATTCTCTCCTATAAGCCATTCTGGTTTCTGACTCTTGAGTTGAAATTACTTCATACCATACTGCTGACATCCATGCTGTAGCTACCAACCAAATTAGCCCCCCTAGGATAAGTAGAAAGGTCATTACTAAGGTCAGGCAGCAGCGTGTTATTACTTCCTTTTTCTGCCCTTGCATTGCTATCTGTTCATCTGCAAAATTAATCTTCTGTGTTTCAGCTGTTGTCTATTCCGCTTTCTTCGATTGTGTCATCCCTGCAACAAGAACATATTACTCAATGTTGCTGGCAGGCGCATAACAAGGTGATATTATCACTCCTTGCTTTGCCTGTAAGTATATTATAGAGGTTGAAAATTCTTCTAATGGCTTATCTAGTTTAATCCTTTTCCATTTATACTTTCGTAACCCCGTCTTCACTGTTTCTTGTTCGTCATCAGTCAGGACTGTCCTTTCTAGTTGACTTTCCTTAGGGAATATTCTTCTTCGGAGTATTTCCACTACCTCCACTTTTCCCATTTCGTCATATATTTTCATCTCTGCTTTCGTCTCCTGTACAGACATAGGCCCTTTGTATTTTCGCATGGTCCCTGTAGTTACCCAATCCCAAATCTTTTCTGTAGTCTTAGCGTCATGTGCATAATCTACAGTAGGCCCAGGTGTAACTTTATGTAGAACCCTTATTATTTCATCGCCTAGTCTGGTACTTTCTTTTACTTTCTGACTCAATATTTCTACATAAAAAGCTTTATGTAGTAACTTTTTCCGCTCTGTTTCTACAAACAGCTCGTTCCATCCTGTTTTTATCAACCGACATTCTGCTACTGGTGTCATCAGCATGTTCATTCCTGGTAAGCACCCGAGCCTGGCTAGCTTCTCTGAAAGTGCATATAGTGAGTTGTTCCATTTTCCCTTTACATGACTCTATCCCATATGTGGTTGTTCTACAACATACTTTCCCAGGCCGTGGTGCATCCCAGTGATCTATTCTGTACACATTGTATGTAAACATCATTTTAGTTAGGCAAGTAGTACAAAAGGTTATTTTAGCCTCTCCCTGCAGTTCTACTCCTGGCCTAGGAATCCCTTGATTGTTTACTATTCCTGTTTACTATTCC
Source organism: Coilia nasus (assembly GCA_027475355.1). Classification (NCBI taxonomy): domain Eukaryota; kingdom Metazoa; phylum Chordata; class Actinopteri; order Clupeiformes; family Engraulidae; genus Coilia; species Coilia nasus. The sequence continues at coordinate 22,186,396 of CM050214.1, forward strand.
TGTAGGGTCATTTCTTAACCCAGCTGGCCTGTCTATTTTTCTCCCTTGCCAACAGGGGTGGAATATCTCCTTTCCACATTGACCACAGCTCCCAGGCTTATAAACTTTCCATGCTAGGCCATCTCTGACTGCAGTGTGTGGCTCTTTTGAACCTAACATAATAACTGCCCTTGGTATCATTGCTTGCTTCACTTCTTTTTCACCCCCCTCTTTTGTAGGGGTATTTCTTGATATTGACAACACCATCCATCCTCTGGTTAGTGCTGAAGGTTTTTCTCCTTTCAAAGTTGATTGTTCTTCAGGTGTTTCAACCTGCATAGGCTGTAAGGTTCCCTGGTAAGTAGATTTTGGTAGACCTAATGAAACAATGACTTCTACTCCGCATGTCGTCGACACCATCCTATTCCAGGAAGGGTTCTCAGGGATGTTTTTTGCCTAGCATAGCCTGAGACGGATCCACTGTTTCGCCTAAAATCGTAGTAATCAAATTACCCACACAGGATGCTACGGTTCTACATCCAACCAAACCGGGTCGGTTTACATATATTTGCCTTCCCGGTTCCACGCAGGGATTTGTGTCCTCTGCTGGCAGGTCAGCCACTGATTTTAAGTTACCATTTAGGACGTCATGTAGGTGCACTAGCCCAAGTGGTGAATCCCAGTTAGGGACACTAAGCTTAATAAATTCCTTAACCTTCCTGACAGCTCGTTCTGCTATTCCATTTGTTCTACTTTTATAGGCTATTAAATAGATGGTCATAAACCCCATCTGTTTTGCTAGCTCCTGTATGCTTTCCTGTAAAATAGGCCGCATTATCAAATCTGATAGTTTGAACTTGGGTGTCCAGTAATGTAACCGCTAACCCTTTAGCAAGGGTAGATCCACAAGTATTATTTAAAGGTATGACCCATGTGTGGCTATCATAGTTATCCACTATTACCATGAACATTTTCGCACCTTTTTTATGGGTGAATATGCTATGTCCACACTAAAATGCTCTTTAGGTGTTTCAGACTTTATAGATCGTTTAACGTCCATTATTGGTTTGTTTTTTCCATGTAAGTGACATGGCTTACACAGTTGTTTGACCTCTCTTAGTCGGTCATGCAGTTTAGGCACTACAATTTGTTCTTTTGCAAGGAATCGTCTTATCGCCTCCTCCCCCACATGTCCGAGTGCCTTGTGCACCTGCCACACCAAGTCTCGGAAGGTTTCTTCATCATGATTAAAGTGCTTGGGTAAGATGAGTTTCACCACCCTTGCCTGAGCGAGTTCATCCGCCTCGGCATTGCCCCTTTGTTCCTCATTTTCTACAGGCTTGTGTGGCTTTAAATGAACTAACTCTAAATGGAGTTTAGCCCTTTTTTGTGCAATTAAAATCCATTCTGCTTTGTGTTCAATAGGTTTACCCTGTTTTCCTGACCATCCAAACTTTTGCCATAGTTCTAAATTATCTTGTAGTCCTTCAAACACATATATGCAGAGTCTGTCACAAGTCTTATAGACTTATACTTCATTTTTTCAGCGTGGCACAGGGCCTCTGCCACTGCGGTGACTTCTGCTTTCTGTGCTGAGTCTATGATGAAACCTGAAAGCTTCACTGCTGTTTTGCCTTCTCCAACAACTGCCCATTTTGCCCTGTCCTCATTAATACGCTTTGAACCATCAGTATAATACATTTGTTCTATTTCTGGTGTTTGTTTGATTTTTGGCTCCTGTGTTATTTTCTTGTCTCCTTTTGTAAAGTATATTCTTATCTTCCAGTATTAACTGCCATTGAGCATAACGCCCTACGTTTGCTTTCGCCCCAATGATTGTATTTTTAGACAGTTCCTTCACTGCTATATTATCAGTCTGTATCCAGATTGGCTGTCCGCAGCCACCTCATATATTAACACTATGTATTTCTGAATTGTAAACAACTCTTTTTCTGTAGGCATATATGAGAGTTGAATAGGTTTGAATTTAAATGACTTCACTAGGATAACATTATTATCACCTTTGTTCAAGAACCATACTGTTGCCCCCTCATCTCTTATTTCTGTCTTAATTAATAACGGTTGGTCTTTGTTCCTAGAATACAATGTAATTTTCTGGGTTTTTACAAACTCTAATAAGTCAGTCAGCATGTGTATCTCTGCATCAGTTAATGCTCTGTTATTGAGGAAGTAAGATCTATTAATCCTCTTCTGTCTAATGCTATATGCGCTTCCTTCGCTCTCTCATTGTATCCTGGCACGTGCATTGCAATAAATTCTAACCGTCCCAACATTCTCTCTGCTCCTAATGAGGCCATAGTATCACTGCTCTGAATGGGTCATTTTTCATTGGTGGGAGGCTAAGTTCTATTATATTTTAAATTTTCTTTTGTCTCTTCCTGCCAGTGTATCTACTTAATTCAGCAGTCAAGGCTATCCTTGATCTTCCCCAATCATCTAACCACCCAAGAGTACTGTCATAAGCCTTATTATTCAAAATACACTCTGGTCCAGTATTTTTGCTGTATGGTATAAATAGGGAAACTTCTCCTTCGACATTACCCTGCCAATAAGCCTGCTCATGATGTATCATGATGTTAACCCATATTCTAATGCAGTTAATTCTGATACTCCAGCTGTTGTAGTAGGCTCTTTGACTTTTGTTTTAGCGACTATACTGCCTGACAGTCTAGGTTTATGGGGTCGTGAGGGAAACAGTGGCGGTGGGGGCATCGATTGTGTTACTTCACTCACCGACGGTGCTGTTGTTGATACTTGTGATTATAACCACGGTTTGAGTGATGTTGGTAAGGGAGGATATGCGGTGGGTGCCGTGGGCGGGTCCCTACGCACTTCCTCGAGAGATTCCGTCACGTCTCTGTGAGGTGGGGGATCCGAGGGATCCCTCTGCTCTGAAAATAGTCTTACTGTTTCGTCATATTGTTTTTTCTGTAATATAGGCACATGAAACATCTTTTCTTTATGTCCTAAGGCTATCCTCATTAATTCTGCTATAGAAACGCTGGGAGGATATTTAAACTCCCCAGCACCCAATAATGGTAACACGACATTTACTGTTTTCACTCTCGAAACACAATGTGTAATACATATTTGGCTTGTGGATCTCCTTTAATTTCAGTTAAGACTACAGAATAATTAGGAACTGGTATTTTATCCTCTCTCTCCATTTTTCTTGAATGGGCTATTCTTTGGTTAGCAGGGTTTACATAGGTAGCTTTTTCTCCGCGTATTTTCATTGTAGAAACTTCTCCTAAGTACACCACTACATTATCCGCCACCACTTGTGATTGTGCTGGTTCCACATGCATGGTCTCTTAATCAGAATTTCAGCCAATTTTTTTCCTCCTCTGAGAGTCCATCAGCTTTCTCAGTTTCAGATTCACTGTCAGATGACTGACCAGTGTTGAATAGGAGTGGGACCCGAGTTTTAACTCCTCTAATACCTCCTTGTGACTAACACTGGAACTGCGTGATCCCCCGGTGCTACTCATCTTCCCTACTCCAACACATAGTAATTGCTGGCAAGCGATTTCAGTAAGTTTCTAGAGCCTGCGGATACTTTTCTGACAGAATATAACTTTTCCCAACAGTTTCTTTTATCTTTCTAAATCGTTATCTCCTGCGTTTCCTTTAGAAAGAGCCTTGCCGACAACGGCATGAGAAACGAGGGAGCTGGAAAGACTAATGGTGAACGAGAGTTTCTATTTATTTAGGCCTATTTAATTTTACCCCGCTGCTTGTAACCAAAGGCGTTCAGCTCCTGGCCCAACTACGATCCCAGTTCTTTTACTAGAAGAAAACTAAGCAGGGAGGGCACCCGCTTATCTGGAATACAGACTAGTTGATTTTTGCTACTATCCCGTTTCACTCCGCTATCTCCTCTGTGGAAGGTAGCCTATGTTTATTGTTGACTGGGAAAAGTTAACGCCCCCAGATAGGACTCTAAAACTTCACTATCTCATTTCTAATGTTTACCACTTTTTTGACTATTCCAAACTCGTACTGCTTTTGTATTTATTTTACCTCTATAGCACTCTACCGCCCCATGCATTGAACCTTGAATTACTTAGAGAAATACAAATCCTGCAGGGTAAATCTGGAGGCAGATAACAGGCCTGGGACCTTACCTTATCTCGTAGTTGCCCTCAGCAGAAGGTAGGAATCAGTTCTTCAAAGATGAAGTTGCCAATTAATTTTTCATTTTAAGATTTAAAATAAAATGTAGATGAGACTCCAAACAGTATACAGAAATACAGGTATCTTCAGTATACAAATTAAAGAAAAGAATAATACATTTAAATGGAGCTTGTTTCTCTCTCAGTGTGTTGAGATGGGTGTAAGCCAACAAATACTTTATTCAGCGTGCTTTTATATCATTTTGACCACACATATTATCACAGCATTATTCACATTCTGCCCTGAGTTCCGCTTGGCATAAAAAACTTAAACTACTTTACTACTTTACTTACTACGTTAAACTGGCTGCTATTTTATGACTTTTGCACTAATATTAACCTTTACTGAAGTTCATCAAACCATATTTGGTCTTTCCTGCTGTGGGTTTCCTCTGGACATAAGAAACTTGTTAATACTAGCTTCTGTCTCGAATCTTCTGCTGCCTCTTGATTGCCCTTTGTTCTAAACCTTTATTTAAGTTCCTCTTTTAACCAATTTTGGTCCTTCCTGCTCTGGGTTCCGCAAGGCATGAGAGATGTTAAAACTGATTAGGGTAAGTATATCCAACGGGTCTTGGTGACCCGTGCCACAAATGTACACTGAAAACCCCAAAGTAAACTGAACAGCAGGATTTTATGCTATATAAGCATCCCTCCTGGTCACCCCTTCTTTATCCAACCTTTTGCTATCCACAAACGACAAACTGCAGTTGAAATTTTTGTTTTGGACATTTTTACTCAAACATGTTGGGAGGACTCCTGCTGCTGACAGTGCTTGCACTGTCATCACTCCCCACTGAGTGTTACCCAGGTAAGCTTTAGGGAAAATTTTAAATGATACCGATTTCTCCATTTACAATACGCATATACAAAGACTATAATTCAAAATTTATATAGTATCCAGAATATGCAGCATGTTACAGGACTTAACATACAGTCAATGTTATAATAATGAGTTCTAACTCAAATTAAAAAATGCTTGATGTGCTTTCTTACAAGAAATTTATTTTTATTTCACAATTCATGTCAAGTTGGCAACATGATTGTGTCCTTGTGTTCCAAACTACTAAATCACCCTCCAGCTGGACAGAGATTTTGCAAATAGTTTTAAGTTATCTTTATGACATAAGTGAAGACTAGTCATAATACTTTCAGAAGTTGTTTTTGATATATAATCTGTCACGGGAACCAGACTGACAGAAGGACAGACCCAATAGCGTAGCTAACCTCAAAAAGACTTTATTTAAGGGTTGGGGAATTGGGACAAAGTCAGAAGCCCGGTTGGGCTGATGAGTCACTGGCGATTCGTTCGCTGGAGCGTAGAGCAGAGTCGGAGACAGGCGGAGGTCGGAGCCAGGGGCTGTGAGAGAGAGAGAGAGGGAGAGAGATAATCTAATGAGGGTCTAAACAAGGAAGTACAGGTGCAGTGAATAAACAGACAACGCGGGAAAGGAACAGTACAACACGGTAGAGTGAACCTAATAAACTAACAGGTGGGTAACAATGAAAAACACACACGAAAAAACCCAAGCCCAGAGCGACACCGTGACATAATCATGTTGTTATGTTATTGTGATGTTAGTCACCTTGATAAGTTCTGTTTTACAGTGGAGTGTTTTCACAGTCAATTTTTTTAAATTAAATTAAACTTAAGGTTTCAACTGAATTGAAGTAGTCACAGATTATATTTTTTGTACATCGCTACAGGGGGTGGTTTAGCTTCTCTTGGTTATGCTACCGATGACAATCATGACCTGCAGAAGATTCTCAAGAGACTTCAGTTTGTTGGATCTAGCTGCAAAGAAATTCAGCAGAATTATGGTGCTCGTGAAGGTGAGTGTCTTTACTTTAACAAAAGTGGAACCACTTAGGGCTTACTTCAGTCACGCTTACTTACAAAATTGGTGGAACCTCTTTGCCTCAAATTTAGATTTACTTACATCTATACATAACCTAAAATAGGATATTTACATTCAGCTAACTCATTTGAGGCAACAAACTTCCACCACTTTGTCAAGTAAACTGGACTTTTTCTTTTTTACAGAGTTCATATCTTTTTAAAAATAAATAGTGGATTTTAATTCTCCAACATATCATGCTTGAGATCTTTCAGATGGCCTGTACTTCCTCACCACGGCCAGTGGGGTGGTGTACCAGACCTACTGTGACATGACCACAGCAGGTGGTGGATGGACACTGGTAGCCAGTGTGCATGAGAACAACTTGTATGGGAAATGCACTGTAGGAGACCGGTGGTCAAGCGAGCAGGGATCCACTCCTTACCGCCCTGATGGAGAAGGGACCTGGGCGAACACGAGAACCTTTGGCACCGCAGAGGGGGCAACCTCTGACGACTACAAGGTAAAATTGTAATTACCTGGAGTTGATCAAGGTTGGGCACTGGATAGGGGCAGAATTATGTGATAATGATTAAGTTCATATTTGATATACATGTTTATGTACACATACTGTAGATGAATAAACAGAATGCTGGAATGGAAACTGAATAGTTGTTCCTTACTTGTTTTCTACAGAATCCTGGTTACTATGACATTGTGGGGGAAGATGTTTCTGTCTGGCATGTACCTAATGACACTCCACTAAAAAAATGGAACTGTAAATCCATCCTGCGTTACCACACAGAAACCAAATTTCTTCCAAATTATGGAGGAAATCTCTACCAACTCTTCAAGGTACATACATAGAGAATAAAAAATCACACAGAATAGGTTCCAATCAGAGCCAGACCTCCTGGGGTCTGGAAGTAAAATTCCTGCCACATATTTGTTCAAGCCAATTCACTGACCCAGCTGATGATAATTACCATACCTATTCGTCTCTGAGTGTCAGGAAGAGCGCTATATAAAACTTATTTTTTCTTATTATTATCGTTATTCATAGAGGTAGCGGAGGTCATTAAGTAGTCACCTGCATTAAGAGTTCAGGCAGGGGGGGCAAATTGCATGACTTTCACTTTCCCAAGCTGGTGTGTCTGGTTCAAGAAGGATGTGCTGGAAATGGTCTCCACCAGTGCATGAGCAATCGCTAGGTAGTCAGCTGAGTGACTGGGACGCTGTGAAGATGAGCATGCCTCTGTGCCCTGCCTGAACCAATGGTCTGTTACATTTGTTTTTTAGCGCCTTCCGGTTAGATTCAATGCTGGAGCATGTCCAGCCAACAATGGCCCATCTATTCCTATTGTGTATGATGAGGGAGACACTGGGACCACAAGCAACTTGTACAGCCCAAATGCAAGAGGTATCATCATCTACAGCATTTTGTACAAGCAAGTAACTAAAATACAAATAAACCAAATAAAGGCCACCATCTAATATTTTTAAACCATTCTTCAAAAGACATACATAACTTACATGGCTTTGTAAAATTATTTTCAAAAATATGAAATATTACTGTGCACACACTGGATATCAGATTATTATTATTATTATTATTATTATTATTATTATTATTATTATTATTATTATTATTATTAATAATAATAATAATAATAATAATAATAATAAAATGTACTTGCATAGCACAGTTCATACATGCAAGATGCAGCTCAAAGTGCTTTACAGTTTAGCAGGACAACATTTCTTGCAGTCCAGCAGTGCTGGAGCAGATTAGGTTTTGCACATTTGAATTTGCTACTTTTTCTTACTTTCAAATTCCCAGCCGAATTCACTCCTGGCTTCATCACCTTCAGAGTGTTCAACCATGAGAAGGCAGCAATGGCCATGTGCTCTGGAGTCAAACCTACTGGATGCAACACTGAACATGTAAGAATGACTTACTGCATGATTATAGGGATTGTACAATGAAGTATTGGCTCCCACAGAGAGGATACTATGTAGGGTACTGAAACGGACACCTGCATTTACAGCAGTTATAACAATACTGTTCTAGGCCTGATGTACGGATATACCGTATAACATTATGCATTATGTGTCCTTCCTGTCTTCTGACAGTCCTGCATTGGGGGTGGAGGACATTTTGCTGAAGCAGCTCCTCGCCAGTGTGGTGATTTCACATCCTTTGACTGGGATGGTTATGGAGCTCACAACGGTTGGAGTGTATCCAGGGAGATCACTGAAGCTGCGGTGCTGATCTTCTACCGCTGAATCGCAGAGTCAGTCCACAGATGAAATTGGGCAGATATATCATCTGACAGCTGAAGTGTGGTGATAAAATGGGAATTTTAACATTTTGGGGTGCCTGTTCTGAGTTACTGCTAAACTCAGTTGGTTTGAAATGCTTACATTCTCCTTTCCCCCTGTCCTGCACTGTGTCATAAGGGTTTGGGTTAGGGGTTTGTCCCCACTGTCTTGTTTTCTTTCTGTATGGCCAGGTGTTGATCAGTGCCCTACAGTGTCATCTTTGTGTGGTTATCTATAAACACAAATTCTATTAAATGTAGAACCTAGCATGCATGAATAATAGTGTGGGATCTCGCTTTCATTTGTTTGTTCTTTTATGCTCTTGAAATCAAATTGTGTGGACCTACAGTAGTAAAACATTAAGGATTTTACTCTAATAAAAATAAAAGTAATATACATTATATACCATAACAAAATTAAAGTAATACAAGTAGACTACAGTTAAAATAAAAGATTTCACAGAGTGACAGTACTGACCTCAGATAAGGAGAATATTGGTGCAACAACAGTAAATAAGGACTTGACCAGGTTGAACTACTGTACTATTGCTATTGCTATTTAGGCAAAAGCATTTCACTCCGAAAGCTTAATATGGTTGAGACAGAAAGACAGACAGACAGAGAGAGAGAAAGAGAGAGAGAGAGAGAGAGAGAGAGAGAGAGAGAGAGAGAGAGAGAGAGAGAACACAGACTATTCTACCACTACACCTGTCACTTAACCATGTGCTCACAATTGATGAGCTTAAAGTGCATGAAGGATTCGAGAGCTGGCTAGCCCACTGCAGTAAGTTATGCTTTAGGGCTGGCTAGCCCACTGCAGTAAGTTATGCTAGCCCACTGCAGTAAGTTATGCTAGCCCACTGCAGTAAGTTATGCTTTAGGGCTGACTAGCATACTGCAGTACGTTATGCTTCCCCAGGACCTAAAAGAGAAGTCTGCTTACAGCTGCTAACTCAACACTCAACTTCTGAATTTCTTTCAGATTGATAAACCCACAGGTTTCTTGCAAATATGAGGCAAATAAAAAAAAATTATAATACAAATGAATCTTCTTATTTAACCACAGTTACATAAAAGAGGAAAAACACACAACAATGCCAGTAGAAGGGAAGCTGCGGGATAGGTTTTTAGGTGTATTCAAATTCCCAGCTCAGACAATACCCACAACTGAAAGGTCGCTGGTTTGATTCCTGCTACCGGTGTGCAGATTGGGACTTGCATGACAGCCTTCACAACTGGTGTGTGAATGTGTGTGGGGGAAAGGGTGAATGTGAGGCATTCAGTGTGAAGTGCTTTGGGAACTCTGCCGAGTATAGCAATGTGCCACGTAAATGTCCAGTTACCACATACAAATCTTATCAAAATCATATGAAGACTGCATAGTTTTCTTATACATTGCATATCTGTCTATGTAATGGTGTTTTAACATTTTTAACATATTCTAAACAGTATATGTCATGTACTGGAGGTATTCGTCACCTTATAACTTACTCAACTCACATTCGGATGTGTGCTTAAATCATATATACGGAAAATGTGGTATGTTGCTGACAGTAAAGGTTTTTATAAGGGTTTTGTAATAATCTTTTAAAATCTTTTTAATGTGCATTTTAGTTATTTGAATAAGAAAGTCCTGAGTTTTGACACTTTCCAAGGCAGCGTAGAAAAAAAGATGTTGTCTGTGTACAGTTCACACTTGATTCAAACATGGTACATGAGAAATGTTAGAGCATTGAAGTTAGATCTTTAGTTTGGGAAATATCTCATTGGTTCAAGCCAAAGCACTACCATATACTGGGATAAAAAGAAATAGGCAAATCACTACCATATACTGGGATAAAAAAGTATTAAGCACCTGTAATGCAATATATGAACTTTCCTCTTGAATCAAAACGTAATCTTACCAGGTTATGGAGGTATGTGACAATCTACTAACTCAGGGGTTAGACCAATTTAAGATTCTTTTGCATTTAAGCTAAGAATCATATATGGTATGTTATATGGGTAACACTTTACTTTACAGATCGGTAATAAGTGGGTAATTTTATGGTAATATATGCATAATTTCATGGTAATACTATTTTTTAACCACTTATTACAAGTAATTACCATGCAGTTTCCAAACAATTACAGTGGAGTTTTTTGACAATAACAATGCAAACTGTGTTAATTTAAAGGTATAATGAAATGGTAATTATTTAGTTCAGGATTTACTTATTGTGAAGTAATACGTCTGTCATTACACCAGCATGGTGGGGTTATAAAGGGGTATGAATGTTGGTAAGTACATGGTTACTATCAAATGTTATGACATAACAACTTAGTGATAAAAGCACCTAACCAAGGCATTGTAGTAGTTAGATGGTAAAAATGACATGTTGTTCCTGTTACTGCACTGAAACAAATGAAGTGATTTCGCAGAAACTACATGGTATCAGTGCTGTAAAATACACTATTGCCTATTCCTACTTAATTTCTCAGTTGTGGTGACATACCCATCAAGTATCCTCCTTATGATATTTAGTGTTGTTTTTGTGTAATTACCTTGAAATAAATGAGGTAGTTTTAAGGAAACTACACAGTATCAGGGCTGTAAAATGCATAATCACCTATTTCCATTCAGTTACTTCATTATTACCATCTGCTATGTGAAGCAAGCTACCACATGCTGAAATTATTTAAGTCAACAGACAAATATCTGGACTGCAGAACTTTTATTAACCTTTTTTTTTAATCCACAACAAAACATCCCTTTTACATCTGTAGTTATCTTAATGAAGCTGACTTGGCAAACATAAGTCATCATCTCTGGCTACATTCTTTATGCATAAATAACACAAACAAGTTGAGCACATATTGTATCTGGTGCCATTTTTCAGTTAAATTATTAAAAAGTATCAAATGAAAGTACAAAAACTCAAAATAATACAGACATCGAAGAGAAGGGATGTTATACAAACCAGAAAAAAACATACAGTGTCCCAGCTAAGGTATTGTTTTATAAGACACAGGTAACAGCTCTCCATTTTGTTTCATTTTTTGAATTCTTTCTTTTAGCTGTGGCTCGGTGTCAAGGAATGCTTTACATTCGTTTGCATACTGCATTAATTTTGGGCCAGTGAATTTTGGGATTCAACCCTTTTCTTCATCAGCTGCAAGAAACATTTCAGCTATAACGGCAGTGAGAGCTATTGTGTTGCGGTCCACGTCGTGATATTCGCAGCTGCTGCGAAGGCTTTGGGTTTTTTTGTATGTCCGCAACACGGCCCTCTACCTGTTGACAACATCTTCTGACGTCTTCACTTTATATAGCCTACCAGATACAAATAATGCAGAGTAAACACCACTAAAAATAACACTACTGCATATTTAGGCAACATGCAATAAAAAGCATAACATTTAAAGCCCTCATAGTGGATAAATGCATTACTAGTCATCCACTTACCAGGAGAAAGACCTGAAGAAGGACCAGCATTTGGACGCTGCAATGCAGCCTTCAACTGTTCTCTCAGGAAATCCCTCTCCTCTTTTAGTGCACAGATCTCTTCCTGGAGTTTCATCAATTTAGCTTGGGCTGTTGGAGCATCCTCTTGTGTTTGGGCCTCCCCTAATAAAAAAAACTATACTATATATAGACAATATTTTTTTTGGAAGCTAGAAATCTTGTTTTTTAGTTTTACAGGGACTACTCTAAACCTGCATAGCTTATCTTTGGCCACCTCCACAAGAATGGCAGAAAGTTCACCAATAGCTTTTGACCTACAGTTGAGCAAAATTGAACTTTGCTTGCTCCCAGGCCATATGGAAGCCAATATCCTGCTCTACTAGCATATATAATTACACTACCTGGTGTCAGATCCTCAGCTTCATCCTCAAGGGTTATTGCTGCTTGGGTTTTTCTGCGTTTTGGCCGCATAGTGATGTGACACTGCAATAGAGTAAAAACACACAAACTGCTAATAATAAATGTACTGTTTCCTAAATTTAAGTAAGGCATTTACCTTGACACAGTTACTTAAACTGTAGAAAAACAGCTCATTGGAACCCACATATAGTCTAAACATTAATACTTTTACTGACTTTCTCAGTGTAAACGTGTGCCTGTTACAGAATCTAATATAGTTAACATAGCTGCTACCGAATGTGGAAAACAACTAGCAAGTCATCTAGCTTGTTGCTAACCCTTAATGGGAAACTTCATAGACTGGCTAACACAATAATACATCAGTGTAATTTTTTCGAACATGTGCACTTCCACTTCATAAATATTCTAAACTCGGAGGAAACCAAGTTTAACTGCGAATTTCTCTTTGCTACTTCAGTCTGCTACTTTGCTGTTTCAACACACATTGCATAGTTGGCAACACATACTGACAGTTTAGTTCCTTTGATGCTAAGGTTGAACCTGAACACCGTGAAAAAACTAAACAAAAAAGATTCAGTGGAATCCGAAATCTGGCCTTATTACATAGTTTGTAGTCAAATGTAGTCTAACTTAGAAAATTGTTCAGCTTACCTTGCCAGAGCTCCACGTGTAGCTACTTCACTGGTAGGAATCTGAATTTGAAGCTTGCTTCCCACTAAGCTCGGTGGTTGCTAGGCAACCTGACTTTTGGGTTAATGCGCTAACCTAGACAATGACACTCAGTAGGAAGCTCGTGGATATACTACGTAAGAGCAAGAAGAAAATCATTCACTGGATGCAAAAAAAGAAATTATTATCCAGAAAAAAACGATGTGGTTTATGTGGACGTCAAATGAAACTTAAAAGGAGCAGCTGCACCAAAGACGGATATAGATGGTAAGATATCTGGCTAAATTCACCAGCATAGCCTACCTTAGCTAGCTAGGCCTACTTTTGCTATGTAATTGCTTTACAGACTTAATATAGAATTATTAAATGTAAGTTATGAATTGTTTTGTATAAGCTTACTCAATATGTCATATTTAAAAGTAAATTGGCATGGATGTCAGATAATGTATCAATCTTAGAATAACACTGTGTATCTTACCTATAGGGTATGTCGAAGACAGACGATTCATCTCCAAGTCAGTAAGAGACAAATCCATCTTCTCAAGATCCCACATGAAGTTATCTGCCTGGTTAACATTTATGCTGAGGTAGGCGATACTTAATGAACTGGATATAATTGATCAGGAAAATCAAATACATTTTATAGCTTTATGTAGCACAATGGAAAAGAAACATGATTAAAAAAAAAAAATCGGAATTACCCAAACTAGGTTTCTTTAAGTATGACATACAGTTCATTAACATATTTAGCATCAGTGAACGTACTGTAAAATATGCAGCCTGAAATAAAAATGAAACAAACCTGCTGCAGCCACTCTATTGTATTAACCTACCATACGCCTGTTTAAGAATCCTGTGATCAAGTGTTGCCAAAATCTGTGTACGTCTTTTTTTTTTCTTTTAGTTGACATTGGCTATTTTGTGCAGGTTTTCACAGGGCCTCAGACTGCGGCAGATTGATCTGATCCATGAAAATGTTGCCTTGAGCAGCCGTACTCTGACCAGAATGTCAGCAAAGCTGAAATCGGTGTGCACAAGCTCGGTTAAGCGTTTAGAGAGGAGGACTGGTAGGAGAATTGGAGGACAAAATTCTTTCATTGTGATTGATGAAAGCAAATTCTGCCACAAGAGAAAGGTAAGAATTGGGCTAACTATATTCTTCTGGTTTTTAATTCATTGAAAAATAATTTTAATTCAATATTGGTAATCATTCTATGGAGTTTCAAACATTAAAAAACCTTGGATTGGGTCGGAGTGTGTTAAAATGCATTTGTTTCACACAGTTCCGTGTAAAGACTAGACTACCTAGTTGGAATGAGTAAGCAAACATAATACTTAACAGAAAAACTAGAGTGGTTTATACAATTGTAACAATTATATTTTCATAAATTATAAAGTCTTACTTTTTGTTTACAGTGTTGCATAATAATTTTGGTCATCTGCAAGCTTACGCTTCTTTTCAAAATTTCTAGTATGGACGTGGACGGTTTGGTGAATCCTGGAGAAGGCGAGGATGGGTGTTTGGTTTATTGGAGGTGAAAGGCCAGCGCAGACGTCCTGTATTAAAGTTTGTCAAACAGAGAACGCGTAATCGCCTCATGCCCATTATTCAACGTTATGTTAGACCAGCAAGTACCATTCTTTCAGATTCCTGGCCTGCATATCGAAGACTTCAACAAGAGGGCTTCATTCATTACCAGGTCAACCATCGGAGGTTTTTTGTGCATCCTAGAACTGGAGCGCACACACAACACTTAGAAAGGGCGTGGAGAACTTTCAAAAGTGATGTGTATCATTACAGAGCAAACGTGACAGTAAAAAAACTCAAAGAGTGTCTGACTTTTATTGAATGGCACTACTGGTTGGCCAAAAAACATAAAGATGGTGCTCTTGGTCAGCTCATGGAAGACATTAGGTGTAAATACAGGGTGTGATTTAAGAAGTCAGTCTCTGTCTACCGGTCTGTATATCTACCTAAAAGAAGAAAATCAAAAAAATCAAACAATATGGAGAGCTGTTGCCTGTGTCTTATAAAACAGTAGGTTAGTTGGTACATTCTATGCTTTTTCTGCTTGTATGACATCCCTTCTCTTTGATGTTTGTATTATTTTGAGTTTTTGTACCTTCTTTTGATACATTTTTTTTTACTTTAACTGAAAAATGGCACCAGAAACAATATGTACTCAACTTATTTGTGTTATTTACACATAAATAATGGCCAGATATGATGACTTATGTTTGCCAAGTCAGCTTCATTTAGATAACTACAGATTTCAAAGGGATGTTTTGTTAAAAAAAAAAGGTTAATAAAAGTTCTGCAGTCCAGATATTTGTCTGTTGACTTAAATAATTTCAGCATGTGCTAGCTTGTTTCACATAGCAGATGGTAATAATGAAGTAACTGAATGGAAATAGGTGATTATGCATTTTACAGCCCTGATACTGTGTAGTTTCCTTAAAACTACCTCATTTATTTTAAGGTTATTACACAAAAACAACACTAAATATCATAGGAAGGATACTTGATAGGTATGTCACCACAACTGAGAAATTAAGTAGGAATAGGCAATAGTGTATTTTACAGCACTGATACCATGTAGTTTCTGGGAAATCACTTCATTTGTTTCCATGTAGTAACAGGAACAATATGTCATTTTTACCATCTAACTACTACAATGACTTGGTTAGTTGCTTTCATCACTGTGTTGTTATGTCATAATATTTGATAGTAACCATGTCCTTACCAACATTTTACACCTTCATAAGACCACAATGCTGGGGTAACTACAGACATATTACTACACGAATAAGTAAATCCTGAACTTTATAATTTCAGTAATTACACATTTACTTCAAATAATTAACATTTTGTTATACATTTAAATCAAAGCAGTTTGCATTGTTATTATCTGGAAACTGCACATTAATTGTCTAGAAACTGCATGGTAATAACTTGTAATTTGTGGTTAAAAATTATTATTATCATGAAATTATGTAAATATTACCATAGCATTACCCACTTATTACCGATCTGTAAAGTAAAGTGTTACCGTTATATGCTTAACTGGTAGGTATATTTATAAGTCAATTTGTGTGCATTCATACATGATAATGTACATGCAACATATTTGTTTGCATATTTAGTTCCACATCTGCTGTAAATGCAGTTTGTGTGTGGGTGTGAGTGTATGTGTGTGTTTATGTGAGTGTGTGTGTGCGCGTGTGTCTGTGTGTGTGTGAGTGTGTGTTTGTGTGAGTGTGTGTGTGTGTTTGTGTGAGTGTGTGTGTATTTGTGTCTCTGTGTGAGTGTATGTATGTCTGTCTGTGTGTGTGTGTGTGAGTGTATGTGTGTGTTTGTGTGTGTGTGTGTGTGTGTGTGAGTAGAGTTGTAGTAGAGTAGAGTAGAGTTACTTTATTGATCCTGAATTAAGGTGTCCAGTAGCATACACATAATACACATTGCAGAAACAGATCAAACATATTGCACACATCTGCATTCATACAGCATTCACTGAACTGAGGGGAGGGGAAAAGGGGAAAAAACATAATAAGAAATAAGAAATCCACGAGGTAGAGAAGTGTCGTGATAAGGTGCTTTGCGGTAACTCAAGTAGATAAATTACATTGCCCCAGTAAAATTGTCCAGTGTTATAGAAGAGTCCTTTACTGCAGTAGTTATCAGGGTAGTGCAGTATATTGTTGTCCATAGTAGTATAGTAGTCACCACCAGTGACAGCATATGAGTGTGTGTGTGTTTTTGTGTGAGGGACCGGAGTCTGTCGCTGATCAAACTTCTCTGATTGATGAAGTACTTGTAAGTGCAGACTGTCTCGACATTCTCTCCATCAATCGTGACAGGCACCAGCGGCGTGGCGGTTCTTCTGAAATCCACCACCATTTCCTTGGTTTTGGTGGTGTTTAGCTGCAGCTGATTAGCGCAGCACCACCCAACAAAGTCCTCCACAAGGCAGCTGTACTCCCCCTCCTGTCCATCCCTGATACACCCAACGATTGCAGTGTCGTCAGAGAACTTATGCATGTGACAAGTCTCTGAGTTGTAGCTGAAATCGGTGGTGTGCAGGGTAAACAGTACAGAGGAGAGCACAGTTCTTTGCTGCGCACCTATGCTGCTGTCCACAGTCTCTGATGTAAGGTCCTCCAGTCTGACAAACTGGGGCCGTTCCATGAGGTAGTCTGTGATCCAGGTCACCAGGCCAGGCTCCACTCCCATCCACAGCAGTTTTGTCTCCCAACAGGAGTGGCTGGATAGTATTAAAAGCACTGGAGAAATGAAAAACATGATTCTCACAGCACTGCCTCCTTTGTCCAGGTGAGAGTGCACCCTGTGTAGAAGATACAGGATAGCATCCTCCCACATTCTCCTGTGGCACATATATAGTATTACATTGTGATGGAGTGACCATCATAAGAGTTTTGTAGCGAAGGGGAGGAGAAGTCACCCCACCCTTCTTCAAACCCGGGTCTCCGGGGTACCAAACAGGGGCTCCGACTGCAACGCCAAAGAGCCAGAGCCCACCCACAACTCTAGTGATGGTCACTCCATCACACTGCCTTCCCCTTCGGGAGGCGCAGCCATGCGCTTCACACACTCAGGTGTCCCTCACGCATCTCCCACCATACTTCAACCTAACCTGGGGGTCCCTCATATGGCTCACACAGTGGCTGCACCTCCGATGACCTCACGGTAAGCCATCCCACTTCTGACACCTTTTCAGGGGCTCTGGACGCAATGCCAAAGAGCCACTCACATACATGTACAAATTATCTGTTTTTTTTTTCGGGTGCCTGTCTAAAGACCTGGTGAGGGGCAGTGGATGGAAGGTGTTCAGGTTTTATTCAATATGCCTAAACCTCAACCAACTGACAAAGTTTATCCTACTGGAAAAAGCCCAGAATTCAACACAATTACTGCAAGGTTAGCTGAAAAAACTTCATTGTAACAAAGTCAAAATTTGGAAATGTAGGGCAAGAAAGAAAGTCAATTCAGGGCATCCATCTCAAAGAGCAGCATGCGAGAGCAGCATGCAAGAGCAGCTTGGTATGACAAAAGGTCTGACAATGGGAGATTTACGCCTGATAACGAGCAAATATAAAATTATGAATTTCTCCTAGCACAATATCAGAATAGTTTTAACAGGACAACAGAATAGTTCTACTGTATGTGTGTGTGTGTGTGTGTGTGTGTGTGTGTGTGTGTGTGTGTGTGTGTGTGTGTACTCCATGCTTCATCCATCCATCTGACTGTAACTCACCAAAGATGTTAACACTCACACAACTCGTCATGCTTGTGTTGGCTTCGTACCTGATGAGACAGTTATCAAATAAGGGTCCTGTGTCTGCGTCAGAGGTACAGTATTTAGAGGCGTTGCGCGTCACAAAGAAACAAGAGGGGTCGGCACGGTTATCCCTTCAGTGCCGTGACTCTGAGATCAGACGTGCTGTAGCCTATTCACTGACTAGGAACACAGCAACTACCCAAGATGCACTACTGCCACCTACTGGCCATCCTGTTCACTACATAATTTGAAAAAACCCAAATCAGTGACTAAGGGTGTTTTCACATATAGTCCTTTAAGCAAACCGAACTCAGTCCTGAGTGGAGCAAGTGGAACAAAAAGTGGACCAAAAGAAAAAGAACTCAGTCCTTTTTGTGTTTACATTGTGAGTTTATTACAAAGAGGACCGGGTTCAACCAGAAAGACTCTGAATATATAATAACTTAATGACAATTTATTTGATGACAAGTAATGATATGGCACGACAAACTTTGGCATAGGTTCTGTCCTTTGTCCTAATCAGAAAACATGAAAACTGAACAGATGCTGACTGTAGTAGTAGAAGGGCATAATAATAAAACCCCCCTGACAAAAGGACAAGAACCCACTGGTGGTGGACATAACGTAGATAACAGACTTTCAGAAGCATAAGATGCAGAGCAAGACATTAAATGTAACAATATAGTACATTAAGAGAGGAAACTGGGGATTTCGAGAGCACGACCCTGGATCCCCCTGGAAACCTCTCGCTGCGCTTACATTTCTCTTTCTGGTCCAATAGAGCTTTGATGGGGCCTCAGTCTCCTTCCTGTTCACACCTGGTCCTCTAGGGCTCTCAGACCCCAAATGCACTGAATTCTGGGTAGTTGTCACTTGGAGCAAAACGTCTGCTGCCATGCTTGCCCTCCTGTGTTTTGCACATATTCATCAGGAAAATAGTTATTGACATTATGTAGCAGTGATATATCTTATTTGTCATTTTTTTTTGTTTTTGTGAATTTCATAAAGTTGATCGGTTGTGTTTTAAATGTAACTGTAGCTTCCCCAGTTGCCAACTGGATACCATCCGGTTACCCTTAGGACGACAGCAAAATAATTGCACGTGTCCGTTCTATGTTTTGTTACAGTAAAGTCTTGATGAGTCAATTTTGTGTGTGTCAGGTGACTTGCTAAAATCTGCTTGGTTACAATTACACCACCACGACCATGACCAGCCATGTTTTGTTCTCTCTCCTCCGCATAGTTTTCTGGTTACAGTCACATGACAAATCTAAGGCAACCGAAGGAGGTGACAGAGAAAAAGGGGAAGAGAACTCGGCGCACTTTGTGTTCACAATGTGCAGATTAGGCGAACGGTACCGCTCCCTTTTTAGTGAACCGTACTGAGACCACCTCTCGAGATGGTCTCCGTTCGGTTCTTTTTAAAGGGGTCTGAGTACGCTTAGAGCAAGGGCGTAGAATTGGCATGGACAGAAGTGACACGTTCCCACCAATATCCAGCAATTATTGATTTGTCCCCACCAATAATTTGAGCCCCTCAAAATAAATACATAAAAAAAAAAACAATCTGTCAACGTCTCATCAACTTTCGCCGCTGGTTAAATTAAGTTCTCTACTGAAGTCCTAACACATGTGGTCAATGTGATTGGCTGTGTCCTGCTTTCATGTGAGACTCGGTTTGGTGTTGGCAGCACCAAAACTGGAAGCAAAACTTGTCCAAAGCAAGTGGCGGGTAAAGTGGCGAGTGGCGAGCGATAATAGCTAAAAAGATGCAGGTGGACATAAGGAGCTACTTTTCAAAGAAACCTGTAAGTCACAAAGTCAAGATTGAGTCACAAAGTCAAGAATGATTAAAAGGTCCCCACCAATGTCAAGAGCAAATCTACACCCCTGGCTTAGAGTGTTCACATCAGTAGCGGTTCTTGGGGGGGGGGGCGGGGGGGGGCCTTTGCCCAGGGCGCAATTTCGTGAAGGGCGCCATTCCGTTGGCCTCACGAGCGCTTGAAAAAAAATATATCATCAAAAAAATTTTTTTTATTATCTATCATATCACTGTGTAGGAAATTGGCAAGTTGGCACCCCCTTTGGCTGCAGGCGCCCCTGCTGAGAAGGCCCTCTGCACCAAAGCTGTGTGTGACAAGAAGGGGAAGGGGGAGGGGGCGTGGGGTCTCTCAAATGCAATGCACAAGCGGGCAATACTCTGCGATTAGTGAGCGAAGTCAGTAACACATAAGCGTCCTTCCCAATAACGCACATTTCTTTAATAATATTATATTTACAGGTTTAGAATTCCTGCACGTTTTTTTTAATTCTGTGAAAGGGCTAAGAAAAAAGGGCAATACAAAATGCGGTCACCAAGGTGAATTGGTTTAGTCTTAACTCCTGGTCGGCAGTGACAGTGTTGGGGATGGGAAATACAGTATGTTGACTGTCGAGTGACAAACAGGAGATGGACAGAAAAAGGTCAAAGCCATTAGAAGAGTAGAAACAAGCAAAAGATGAAGGTATGCAACTGTTCCCACTGCATGTTTATCCATGCCATGAATGAAGGGCTAATGTTAATCATGGTATAACTATTACGCTTGTTAGCCTCCTAGCTATGATGCTACGATTGCTATACTCAACAATAATTCGGTCTTAGCTCAACAAACACAAGATCTAATTTCACCAAAGGATTTGGCTTTGCAACAAAACGGTTACAAGTTCAGTTAGTTTTGATTTACAGTTAATGTTGAGCCTTGTCATTAGCCAACAGAATGTTGTTATGATAGTTTTAACATTTGCAATTTGCTGCAACTCATAGTTTGCATAGTTTAACTATAGGCTAGTTTAGCGTATTTAACCAGTCATACCTGAAGGTGTAACAAGCACACTGTAGAATTCGCGGCAGTAACCAAGGAGCTAATTGTTCCTTGGGGGCGGCTTGGAGGGGGTCTCGCCCGGGGAGTAATTCAATGTAGAACCGCCACGGGAAAAACATGCATGATGTAGACTACTGTACCGCATAATATACCATACACTTTTTCTGAGATGCAAAGTATCATTCATAATTCATAGGCTATAGTAGCCCTAATGATATCAATTTTATTGTCATTACAGTGAAATGCTAATTAGCAGAATGAAAAGAATCAGTGAACTGCAGTATAATATAACATTAATGATGTACACTGATATCAAGTTTAACATTATAAACACACTTTAGACAATATGAACTAACACAACAAGCTAGGCTTACAACTACATATAAAGGATATATATATATATATATATATATATATATATATATATATATATATATATATATATAACTATATATATAAAGGAGATATAATAGCATTTAGCTAACCAGATGTCAAAATGTAAACAAATTTAACATTATAACACCTGCTGAATAAATCTAATATTTTATTTATCTGAGGAAGGTAAGCTAGAAGTAGTTACATTACTGTTTTTCATAACAGCTTAGGCGCCCCTTCTGTTACATAAACTGACGTTAAAACTAACAGTTAGCGCTGACTTTTTATTGATCAGCTTTGTTATGATAATGGTTAATAACATTATCAATCATCGTTGTGCAACAGAAAAATAATATCATGACATCATCTTTACTGTAACATTACCTCTGTCTATGTCGCGTATTTCCTCCTCTTCTTTTCTTTGTTCCCTCCCCTGGCCAACAGACAGTTTGTTGCGTTTTGTTTTGAGCTTGTTGACGCATCAAAAAACGCTAGTTACGAATGTAACCGTGGTTCTATGAATAGTGGAAGACCGCCAGAGGCAGTTCTTATAGTGGAAATATCATGCGCTCGCGCATGGCAACGAGAACTTATTGATTTGTTCGTCATTCGTCATCTCGTGACGTCATGACTCCCAATGTAACAAAACCTGTCAACGAGTTATGATCTGTCTTAATGGTCATTCTCGCAATTCCGAGTGACCCAAGACTCTGGCGGTCTTCCACTATTCATAGAACCACGGTTACATTCGTAAACAGCGTTCTATTTCATACTTCCAGACCGCCAGAGGCAGTTCTTATAGTGGAAGACTTATACAACCAAGTCACGAGGAATAACACACTCCAGTCAGTCCTTCAATTGAACTCAAAGCCTTTATTGATAAACAATGCATGCATCACACCTAGACATCACTAGGGAGCAAAGCTGAAGAAACTGGCGGAAGTGGCACCACATTCACACGGTAAAACCTGGAAAAAGTACACGGTGATGACCAAGTAGCTGCAGAACAGATATCAACAAGAGAAACTCCTCTTAATGCAGCCCAAGATGTCGCAACAGCACGCGTCGAGTGGCATCTTGCAGAAGCAGGACCTGTTTTATCAGCAAAGCGGTAGGCACTGGTAATGGCCTCCGAAACCCAGTGTGCCAGTCTCTGTTTTGAAAGGGGTGCTCCTTTCCCACACTCCCCAAAACGGATAAACAACTGGTCTGTTTTTCGCCACTGAGCAGTCTGAGAAACATACTGGCGTAAAGCACGTACCGGACACAGTTCAGAGCGGGGCTTACCATCAGGGCAGAATGCCGCCAGAACAATCGGCTGATTAGCAAACTGAGTGGAAAGCACCTTTGGTAGAAAAGCAGGATTAGGCCATAACGTCACCTGACTGTCTTCTGGTCCCCAACGCATACACTGAGCACTAACAGAAAGAGCATGAAGTTCACTTACTCTCTTGGTAGAAGTGATGGCCAACAAGAACGCAGTCTTGATAGAAAGCCACTTAATCACTGCCTGCTCTAAAGGCTCGAATGGCGGAGAACACAATCCATTCAGAACAGTGTGCAAGTCCCAAGGAGCACAATCCGTTCGCGGGCGCGGGTGTAGTCGTTGAGCACCCTTCATAAAAGCTACCACTAACTTGTGAGCACCCAATGAAACCCCTTCAGTTGGTGCCCTGTAGGCAGCCAGGGCTGCGACATATACTCTCAAGGTGGCAGGAGAGCGACCATTATTCAGCAGATGTTGCAGAAAATCAAGAATTGTTACCACAAGACATTCAAGGGGGTTCAAAGAATGAGTAGTGCACCAGGTAGTGAAAAGCTTCCATCTGTTTTCATACATTGTCCTGGTAGATTGAGCATGAGCATTCAGAACAGTGTGCCTAACCCCTTCTGAACAGTCCATGACGCTTTGGTTCCCCCCAGTGGCCAAACCCAGAGTTTCAGCCTGTCTGGACAAGGGTGCCAGAGCTGCCCCTCCATTTGGGACAGAAGATTCTTCCTCATTGGCAACGGCCGGGGAGGCCCCACGGCTACCAAGAGCACCCTGTGGCCCATTTCCCGCACTCGATTGAGCACACCCCAAATCAGTGGAATAGGTGGGAACGCAAACAATAGCACATCCGGCCACTCGTGAGTCAGAGCATCCCTGCCCAGTGACTCTGGTTCTGCCATCTCTGCATACCACAGAGGGCAATGTGTTGTCTCCTTGGACGCGAACAAGTCTACTGTCACTGTGCTAGAGAGAGCCCAAATTGAAGAACTCTGTATTGGTAGGCCTTGTGTTGAAAACTGAAACGGAGAAACTGCCTGTGCTCCTCTGCAATGGGCACATGGAAATAGGCCTCCTTTAAGTCTATCGTCACAAACCATGTGCCTGGTTCTATGGCCCGAACAACATCCATAGTGCGCAACATCCGGAAAGGTAAACGCTTGAGGAACCCGTTCACATGTCTTAAATCTAGGATGGGCCTGAACCCGCCATCCTTTTTTGGAACTAGAAAATAACGGGAGTGGAGACCCTCCACCTGAACTTGGGGGTCTACCTCCTCTATGGCACCTTTCTTCAGTAACTGCTGAACTTCTGCAGTAAGCGCTTGAACTTGCCCTGGGTCCTTTACTACCGTAGGACAAACTCGGGCACAAGGTTGTGGTCGACAGCGAAACTGTAGGCGGTAACCTTTTTCGAGCGTTTTGAGAAGCCACTCGTTGGAAGTTATTTTTTTCCAGCGCTGAATATGGACCACTGAAAAATGAGTCGCCGTCGACCCCAGGCAGTCAGCGCCGTCTGCTTGCTGGTTCATTGGCTTTGGGGGGGCGCTGGCGTGGAGGCTGCCATGCAGGCCAGGGGCGGGAGCATTGGTTCGAAGCGCCACGATGGGCTAAGTGAGTAGGCCTGGCGTGCTGGCCACGGAAGAACCTGTTAGGACTGCGTGCTGGCACCGGCTGTGGGGAAGCCTGGCGGTTCGGACATATACTTACTCAAGGGTCATCAAAGCCTGAACGCTGTGCAGCATGCTGAGAGCGTGACTCTGTAACCCGCACTCTTCTCTCCAGGGCCTCCTGTGCGGCTGGCCCGAACAGATGGCCCGGTGTCAGTGGCAATTGGCGCAGGTTGTTACGACAAGCTTCTGGTAAGGACGACTGTGCTAGCCACACTTGGCGTCTGGCATGAGCAAGGAGGCCCAGAGCCCTCCCACAATCACTAGCCATTGCACCAAGAGCTTGAAGGAAGCATCCAGCAGACCAGAGACAGAGTCATCTGTGGAAGTGGAATCCAAGGTAGCATGTAAAGCCAACAGGAAATGGCCCATAGAATTGCCAATACGGCCCAACGTGGCAACTGTGTTGTAGGTTTTGACCAGTGCATTGTCAGTGCGCCTGCATTCCTTATTGGGGCATCGCACGTCGGATGTAGGGCTTCATCTGGTGATACAATGAGGGATGCCACACAGGGTTCTAATGCTGGCATTGAGCCAAGGCCAGTAGTATCTGGTACAGACATGTCAGATAGCATGCGTGTAACACGATCAGGTCGGAATAAAACAGCCGATCGGAAAGCTGCAGACACGACCTCTGTAAAGTCCTTACAATGCGGAATAATCATCTCTTTTGAGCCAGGTACCGAGCGACACAGGAGGTTGGTAGGGCCTGACTGAGCATTTGGAACATCCAAATTTAACTTTGCAAGCGCCATTTTAATGTTACCAGACATTGACATAGCAACCACTGCCACTTACCGTGTACAAGGAGGATGGCCGAGACAGTTGTTGTCCTACATGAGCCTGCTGATCATTGCTCTCCGAAAGGAGAGAGTCAGTCGCTGCCAGTGAAATTGCATCACTCTCTTCTGGTTCCACATTAGGTGGATGCTCAGTTAAAAGAGGAACGTGAGCATTGAGATGCGTTGCATTGTCCGTCTGATCCATGCGATCATTAACCGCTGACATAGTAGGACCTGATAAAAGCGCCTGTAGTCTTTGTACAGTTGTAGTAAGCTCGTCCACATGCTTCGGTAGCTTGCTAGAAGAAGCACGCCGCTTCGGTTTCCGATGCTCCTCAACATCCGGACATTTACGTTTAGTCCCGCGAGTATCAACTGCAGCAGGAGTTAAAAGCTCCGATGCGCTCGGAGAGATGCTAGCAAGACGCTGCTGGCGGAGCTCGAACGGCATAATGCTACAATCGGGGCAAGGATTAGATAACGCATCTTCCAGATGCTGTTGTCCCAAGCAGGATGGGCGGCGATCATGCCCACCAGCATATCCATCCCAGCATAGCACTGCGTCAGAGGCGGATTTAGCCATGTGGGGGCCCTAGGCAAAATATAGATGTGGGGCCCTCATATTTGAAACACACACCTAAGTCAAATAACCATCCCTATACCTCTTGGCTTATCGCAATGAACCAAGACTGCAGTACCACCAACAATGGTCTTATTACAATGATCTTAACTCTCCACAGCAAATCAGTTTCAGATTACTCCAGCATTTGCTAAAATGATTTGTTTATTGCTCAGATCAAATGAGAGAGATAGAGAGAGAGAGAGAGAGAGCACTATTATGCTCCATGTTTGAAATCATGTTTGAAAACTGCCAGAGACAAAACCTGATCTTGTGCTTATAAGAACTAGAATACAAAATGGAGATGGAGCCAATGGAAACTGCTATTTACATTTCAACAGGACTGATGAAAATAATTTTTGTGTGTATGTGGACAGGAATAACAATGTGTGTGTGTGAGGAGAGAGAGAGAGAGAGAGAGAGAGAGAGAGAGAGAGAGGAGAGGGAGAGAGAGAGAGAGACATAGAGACACAGAGATACAGAGAGTGTGTGTGTGTGTTTAGGGTAGCAAAGTTCTCAAAAAAGATTGATTAGTAAAGATTGAGTGGTGTGTGTGTGTGTGTGTGTGTGTGTGTGTGTGTGTGTGTGTGGCAGCAGGTGTAAAAAATGAAGTTAGTTTTGGCAGTGTGTCTGTATTCCTTTTGTTTTCTGCCCATTTTTTTTCTTTTAGCATAGCCACTCTCATAATTCCGCTTCATGTTTACAGTTCCCGCTTTGGTTTGAGTCACGTTGTGTCACGCATTGCTACATATGGACTAGTCCAATGCACAACAGTGAAGGGGGGTATGTGTCCTGGGACAAATATTGTTTAAACATTAATTCAGTATTATTCTGATATTTACTGGAATAATATTTTTTTTAATTTATTTACCGCGGCTTGGCTGCTCATATTTGGGGCCCCATAAAAAAGGCAAATTTGGTGGGGCCCTAGGCAAATGCCTAGGTTTGCCTATACCAAAAACCGCCTCTGCACTGCGTACAGAGAGCAGGATGATCCATACCCACGAACAACGCAGAGCCGACACAACAGTTATGTTAAGTGGACAAGGCCAGAGAGCCAGTTGGCTATGGAGGCAACCGCTCCCGGGGATTAGCCTACTCTTACTCAACCAATGAGGGAACCCTGGAAACCAAGAGGTACTCGTTGGGAAGATAATTCACCTGGCGAGGGAACCCTGGAACCCAATAGGTACTCGCCGGTAAGGTAGATTCAAGTAAATAACTTACCTGATAAAATCCAGTGTTGCAAGTGTGTCTGTATCACCGAACGAGGGAACTTTGGACAACCAAAAGTACTCGCCGGTTAACTCCAATCCAGTTCGCAGACAACAGCTAGGTGGGGAAGCAATTAGCTAAGCCCAATAGAAAAAGCTGTCGAAGTCCACAAAATAGTTCTCTGTCTTGCAAGAATGAAAAAGAGACAGATCATGACTCGTTGACAGGTTTTGTTACATTGGGAGTCATGACATCACGAGATGACAACAAATCAGTAAGTTCTCGTTGCCATGCGCGAGTGCATGATATTTCCACTATAAGAACTGCCTCTGGCGGACTGGAAGTATGAAATAGAACGACCATTCCCCCGAAGTGGCAGTCTGATTAGTCGTAGGAGGAAAGGGGAGGGGAGTCTTAGGAAAGTAATCATTATTATTAATAGGCCTACTACTATAGGCTTTGCTATACAGTTACATTAAGAAACTAGATGTACCGCATATGTACATGGTATGACCGCCGCAGTATATTGAAATGTGGGAACTGTTGGTGTGATGAGTGTGTGGTAAAGCAGTGTTGTGAGGTGAGAATTTCTGTGGAAATGATTTCCTGGAAGTGGACATGGATGTGGGTTTTGAATGTGTAGTGTGTAGGACTGATTTGTGAAGGCAAGGAATCGGCAAAATGAGATTTTGTACAATTACAGCGCCCCCTATGGACCAAATTTTATGGCATGTTCTGTGGTGTTAGAGGTCTTTGTGGTGATCGTGCATGATGTATTTTGTGCAGTTCCCACCTTCTCGGTCCAAGATATTGGGAACTCAAAATCCCAATTTTTGCATTTACCCTTATCACTAGGTGGCGCAATGCTTCAAGTGAGAGTTTATGGGCTGGGTCAATATGCCTCTGTAACACCTACATACTAACACAAAATCGTTGTCTTGGGCAAAATTGTTGACGAGTTATTTAACAAAAACTGTTTTTCAACATCTAGCTTCGGCGATAAACATCGCCCCCTATGACGAAATGTCACAAAATTTAGTACACATAAAAAGAAAGATGTTTAGATATGGCATGTCAACTTTGACCAAATTTGAGCAATTAAAAGCCAAGATACGGCCATTTGAAGAATTTTAAGCTACGTGTTAAATGTTCATTGACGTGTAACTTCGGAACGGTTTATCTCAAGATAAATCTTTTGATAACTTTTTGTCAGCATTGACTGTAGATGACATATACCAAATTTGGTGAGATTCACATGAACGGCCTATGACGAGTTCGTTCAGATTCGTTTTCGCAATATTAAAATTTCACGGAAATTGTTCTTGTTGGAAGTGGGCGTTGACCAGTGTTTTCAATGCGTGAGCATCAATATATTTCACGCTAAAAAAAAAATTGTTGTAAACATAACCATTCTCTAGATAATAGGCAAAATGACATTTTCTACAATTACAGCGCCCCCTATGGACCAAATTTTATGGCATGTTCTGTGGTGTTAGAGGTCTTTGTGGTGATCGTGCATGACGTATTTTGCGCAGTTCCCACCTTCTCGGTCCAAGATATTAGCAACTCAAAATCCCAATTTTTGCATTTACCCATATAACTAGGTGGCGCTACGCTTCAAGTGAGTGTTTATGGGCTGGGTCGATACATCTCTGTAACACCGACATACTAACACAAAATCGTTGTCTAGGGCAAAATTGTTGACAAGTTATTTAACAAAAACTGTTTTTTGACACCTAGCTTCGCCAATAAACATCGCCCCCTATGACGAATTTCACAAAATTTAGTACACATGAAAAGAAAGCTGTTTAGAGATGGCATGTCAACTTTGACCAAATTTGAGCAATTAAAAGCCAAGATACGGCCATTTGAAGAATTTTAAGCTATGTGTTAAATGTTCATTGACGTGTAACTTCGGATCGGTTTATCTCAAGATAAATCCTTTGATAACTTTTTGTAAGCATTGTCTGTAGATGACATATACCAAATTTGGTGAGATTCACATGAACGGCCTATGACGAGTTCGTTCAGATTCGTTTTCGCAATATTACAATTTCACGGAAATTGTTTTCGTTGGAAGTGGCCGTTGACCAGTGCTTTCAATGCATGAGGGTCAATAGATTTCACGATAAAAAAAAAGTTGTTGTAAACATTAGCATTCTCTAGATAATAGGCAAAATGACATTTTCTACAACTACAGCGCCCCCTATGGACCAAATTGTATGGCATGTGCTGTGATGTTAGAGGTCTTTGTGGTGATCATGCATGACATATTTTGTGCAGTTCCCCCCTTCTCGGTCCAAGATATTAGCAACTCAAACTACCAATTTTTGCATTTACCCTTATCACTAGTTGGCGCTATGCTTCAAGTGAGTGTTTATGGGCTGGGCCGATACACCTCTGTAACACCGACATACTAACACAAAATCGTTGTCTTGGGCAAAATTGTTGACGAATTATTTAACAAAAACTGTTTTTTGACACCTAGCTTTGCCAATAAACATCGCCCCCTATGGCGAAATGTCACAAAATTTAGTACACATGTCAGCATTGTCTGTAGATGACATATACCAAATTTGGTGAAATTAACATGAACGGCCTATGACGAGTTCGTTCAAATTCGTTTTCGCAATGTTAAAATTTCACGGAAGTTGTTTTCGTTGGAAGTTGGCGTTGACAAGTGCTTTCAATGCGTGAGGGTCAATAAATTTCACAATAAAAAAAAAGTTGTTGTAAACATTAGCATTCTCTAGATAATAGGCAAAATGACATTTTCTACAATTACAGCACCCCCTATGGACCAAATTGTATGGCACGTGCTGTGATGTTAAGTAGATGAACCAAACCAGTCAAATTTTAATGATATGTCAGGGCACTTAACATGGCCCAACATCAATAACGTGGAAACCCACTTTCTTAACCTCACTGTCTTTTGAAAACATTTTTTATGGATTTTCCCATGTTTGTGGTGTGTGATGGTAGTAGGTAGTTGTGCTTGTAGACTAGACAGTGTGGAAACTTTCACAAAAAAAATTCTGGCACTTCCAAAACAAAACGAAGAGACAAAAAAACCTTATTGCAGCTCAGACAATTTTCCTTCCTGAACAAGGTGTGTCATTTCACACTGCAGTCCATGTACAACACAGAACAATGTGAAAAGAGAAATACTGTTGAAGGGACAACAACACATTTTGTTTATGGTACCTATTTTCAATCTTGACTTTTCTTTTTAGGTTTGTAGCAGGGTAACAGTGAGGACTGTGTTCAACAAAATCTGCTGTTAAATGCACAGCTAAAATGAATATTAAAAAGAGTGTTAAGAGACACCAAAGGGCCCTTAGGGGTGGTTCTATTTGTGCAATTGTCATGTTCCTTAGTGTATCATAAAGTCTTTGTGGCATTTTGGGACCAAAATAGCAAAACAATAAAAAAAAACTACAGCTCTGTAGCAATGCCTCTTTGACCCACCATTTTCCTGATTTGCTAATGAGCTTCTCACATCTAACATCTAACCAGGATCGGTGCTAGCCATTTTTGTGCCCTAAGCACAACAGCATCGACCACTTCATGTGTCCATGAAAACTTGAGTCTCGACAAATTTTGCTCCGACAAGGTAAGAGTACATTTTAGGAGTAATCCCAAGATTTTATGATATCTTGTGAAAATGACTGTCATGGAGAAGCCTTAACATTTCAAAGGCAATTGAAGGTGAGGAGCTTATGACTTGAGCTTATGACTTAATGGTACCAAAATCTATTACTCATTCTATCAAGTCTAGTTTATTCATGTTTCTCCCGTTATTCTCCTCACTGCATAACTAACAGTGGATTCATCTCACAGTAATCGCCAAATAAAACTCTGACCTTTTGAATACTAAGTTAACTTAGTAAACTTACTGACCATTACAAATTTACCCATATTTAACAACTCATATCGTAAACAGGCACATCTGTAAGTGGTGCGCGAGATTCATCTAACAGTTTATTGTTTTTTTTTCTCTGTTCAGCCCCCAATTTATGATGTCCTCTCAAAGCCAAGTCCAAACACCGTTACCTGTCAAATTTGACCCCTCCCCGGCACTTGGTGTTCTACACACAGTGTGTGTCTTGTGTTCTGGTAGTGCTGACCCTGCATCTAACATCTAACCTCTAACACACTGACGCAGGGTAGACACATTTTGTACTTGGTGATGTTTTATGATTAATTTCCGCGCTACATAAAATCAATCCACATACTTCTTAACTCTTCTGAGGCTGGCATTTTGTGTAGTGGTGCATATTGGTCTGTGCATCTCTGCATTCGACTTCTGACTACATGATAACACTTAGTCTGTTGTAGAAGGAGGCTGGTGCACACAGAATTTTTCGAGGTGCTGGTAACAAGGGTGATGATTTAAAAAAGGAGAACAAATTGCACGTTCTTTTGCACGTTTATATGCTCTATGGCAACGTTTCGGCCTATGGTTGGGATCTATTTACAGCCATGAGGAAGCCACACAACAATGGCTTGGTGGTCAGATTTCAGCTTTTGGGAATCGGTAGAGACACCATAAACTCAAATAAGCATCCCAGGCACGAACAAAAGTGTTTTTCATCATAGCATGAGACTGTTGGATTCTGAAGTAAAAGTTGTGAGTGGTCTGCATTGTGTTTTGAGTTCAAGGAGCGGCAGTGGTCAAAAGACAACTGACTAAGGGGTCAGGATCAATAATTGTAGATTTATAACAGATGAAAAATAAAGAGCCTTAAAGAAGGCAAACTGCTAAGTACACCAACTATGACTGAACACTAAGTCAAAATGAGAGCAAAGAGTCTGAGCAAATCCAGGCAAGTCTTGGAAAAGTCTTTCAGTCGGTGATGGTGGTGATCCGTCTCCGAAGATGTTGTTCAGTGATCCTTCTCCGAGGAGCGAGTCAAAAGCCAGGTCAATTATACCCACATGGAAACATATGCTAGTTAGCAGATGCCCAGAAAATAGAGGAAGTGAGGCTCAGATTCAGTGGGGAATTGTTTTAGAAACTTTCACATCGACACAACCACATTGGTACAATCGCCATATGTTAGAGTTAGAGGGTGATTCTACAGAAATGGTGCCATTTATGATTGAAAAGGATTGTGAAAAAACACATCAGATATTTAGATCTTTTTGATTTGATAATGTCTAATATATCAGTACTGTATAGGAACTTTTCCTGCCTAAATATAGAAAAGTAAGTTATTTTTTGCATATTTATACATTTTGCATATTTTTTTTGCATATGACACAAGTCACATTTCAACTCAACTCTGTCACAGTCTTTATTGCAAAGTCTTTATTGCATTATTCACAACAATTTTTTAGTTTAGTTCCAAAGTTCCAACAGATCATGTGTACAAGAATATACATTAAATATTGCAAAGATATTTAACCCTGTAGCAGTCACTGAACCACTTAAATGTAACAGTCAGGGTAGAATGTGGCAGAGTTGAAGATTTTGTCTTAAGCTGATGCTTAGTACTAGCAGCTAGCAGGATGCTACATGGGATTATTCGGTTTAGATATTGTTCTATTTTATAGCTATAAATATTACTTTTTGATAAAACCTTCTAATCTATGATTTTTTCCACAAACAGTGTTGAACGCTCAAGCTTGACAAAACCTATATATTTATAACACCTATAAAATATTTCTGAGAGTTGAGAAAGTAGCTTAGCACTTGTCACGCCACACTGTTCGAAAGACGTGATGATTCCACTTCCTCATAAATGATGTCGCAGGATTAAACCATAATTTTATTAAATGGGGTGGTGGTGGTTTTGTTATGGGGTTGAATTAAACGCAGGGACTGAGAAAAATACTTAAAATTCTCCCTAATACTTAAAGTTACCCTCATACAGAAAATCCCAGAATTCTACAAGACCTTCAAACATTCTCAATGAAATCTTTGATTAAAACAACTGAGCGCCAGGACATAAAAGATGACCAGTTATGTTTCCTGTATACACCTGTAGGAAGAGCACCAGAGAACCCAGAAACCACCTGACACGTCATCATGCAATAATGATACACATGCTTACTTGATTTCTCCAATATTCTGATACCATGTGGGGTCCAGCTCTCTTGATGCTCCCTGAATGCACACATCAGTCCTAGTATAGATTCACCTTGCACCTTTGTGGTCTTGCTTGCATGGGCAACTGTTCAATGACAATTCAGGTCTTGAATCTTGAATTTAATTTAGATCTTCACATCCGTCATGATGTCTGATTAGCAATGATAAGGGCGTCAAAGGCTGCATAGGGTGATGATATAGATGATGGTGATAGTGATGAAGGCTGGACAGGGGATGATGATGATGAAGATGAACACCACACAAAATGATGATGATGATGATGATGATGCACTTAAAGATGGGGAAGGTCATAAAGCGGGCCGTCAGTAGTGTAAAAGACGTCCACCCTGTGCAGAAGAAAACAAGTGCAATCAGAGATGGCAACTTGCCTGCCCCCTACTGGGTGGGCAGACACACACACACACACACACACACACACACACACACACACACACAGACAGGGTCATTGCAATACCTGGCCAATCCCCTCCGGCTGACCAGGTAATAATACACACCATGTCAGAATAACAATAATAGACTTACATATGGAGCAATTTCTACACTACAAACTATGTCAGAATAACAACAAACAACTTCAACAGAACAGTTTTTATACTATTTCTCTGTTTTGTTTGGTTTGTTTAATATCAATGTCCTGCATCCGCAATACTCATATCTTCCATATTACGGTAATTTTAATGTCAGGCAGTATTTTCTTTTCCAATGCCCAGCTGCTAACCTCTTCTTCCTGTAGTAGAGCAGTCCAGCAGCACAGACCACCAGTCCCAGCATCAGTCCTGCAGCCCCAATGGCAACCTTATTCCTCTCTGCCTCAGGCATGGAGGAGTCTGACAGCATAGAGCACACATACAAATCATTAGTCATTAGCTACCTTATAACCTGGCACAACTTTGGTCAATTTTATATACAGGTATATATATTCTATATATATATATAGAGAATACCAATATACTGCATATACACACACACACAAACACACACCAATTTTATCTATCTATCTATCTATCTATCTATCTATCTATCTATCTATCTATCTATCTATCTATCTATCTATCTATCTATCTATCCAAATTTGTTTTTGCAATGTTAAAATTTCACGGAAATTGTTTTCGTTGGAAGTGGGCGTTGACCAGTGCTTTCAATGCGTGAGGGTCAATAGATTTCACGATAAAAAAAAGTTGTTGTAAACATTAGCATTCTCTAGATAATAGGCAAAATGACATTTTCTACAACTACAGCGCCCCCTATGGACCAAATTGTATGGCATGTGCTGTGATGTTAGAGGTCTTTGTGGTGATCATGCATGACGTATTTTGTGCAGTTCCCACCTTCTCGGTCCAAGATATTAGCAACTCAAAATACCAATTTTTGCATTTACCCTTATCACTAGGTGGTGCTATGCTTCCTGCCTGCCTGCCTGCCTGCCTTCAAATCGCTGCTCAACCCCCTTCCCCCGCCTCCTGCCACCAATGTAACTGCTAATACTTTTGCCTCCTTCTTTACAGAAGAAGTAGCGGCTATCAGCAATCAATTCTGCGATCCACCCGGCCTCAACCTGCAACCTCCCACGGTCTACGATGCAACACTCTCCTCATTCACCCCTCTCTCCGAAAGCGACGTCTTCAAACTCATCACTGGCAGCCGTCCTACCACCTGCCCACTAGACCCTGTCCCCTCGAATCTGCTGCAAGCCATCGCCCCAACAGTAGTCCCATTGATCACGTCCGTGATGAATGCTTCGCTATCATCAGGTATAGTTCCAGCCGCCTTCAAACAGGCTAGGGTCACACCACTGCTCAAAAAGACCACACTCAACCCCGACCAGGTGGAGAACTATCGGCCGGTCTCACTGCTTCCCTTCCTTTCGAAAGCCATCGAGAGGGCGGCCTCTAATCAGGTTGTTAATTTCCATACCCAGAACGACCTACTTGACCCGAAGCAGTCTGGCTTTAGAAGCGGCCACTCCACTGAAACAGCACTGCTTTCCGTCACAGAAGCCCTCAGAGTAGCCAGAACTGAAGGACAAGCATCAGTACTTATCCTAATTGACTTATAGGCAGCCTTCGATACAGTCAACCACAGCATACTGCTAACTACACTCTCAAACATAAGCATCACAGGCATAGCACACTCCTGGTTTGAATCCTACCTCACTGGACGCTCCTTTGAAGTGTCATGGCAAGGACAACTGTCATCAACTCACACCCTCTCCTTGGTGCCCCAAGGGTCGGTGCTGGGCCCCCTTCTCTTCGCCATCTACACCACCTCGCTGGGCCACGTCATCCGCTCACACGGCTTCTCCTATCACTGCTATGCTGATGATACACAGCTGTATTTGTCGTTTCGACCAGATGACACCACGGTCTCTGCACGCATCTCTGCCTGTCTCTCTGCACTCTCCGCATGGATGAAGGAACAGCACCTCCAGCTCAATCTGTCTAAGACTGAACTCCTGGTGATCCCAGCCCAGGGGCCTCATTTATAAAACGTTCTTACGCACAGATTTGATCTTAGAGTGTTCGTACGAACGAATTCACGTCAAAGTACAGATTTATAAAAAACACCTTTGACGTGGAAAAGTACTTATTTCCACGTCAGGTTCCAGCTTGGCGTACGACCATTTCCTTGTGGTTATGCCTGGTATTGCCGATAGTTGCCGATGCACGGGCTAGGAATTTAATTAAAAAATACAATCTCGCCTCTTTCACTGTAATATGATTAGGAATAGGCTGATATAAGCAGAAGTACCCTACCAATACTTTAAAAAAATATATATTTTAAATGTTTCATCATCACCATCATCATCATCAATTACACAATCAAATCAATACAATCAAATTAATTAAATGACAGGCTATAGCTGATTCAAATGAAGGTATGATAAGTGTGCATTTAATTCCACACGTGTAGAACATTTGGTAGGCTATAAAAACTGTCATAGTGTGTTGGTTTTTAGTAAGAGATATGGCTGCATTGGCCCTGTTAGAGGATATTGCCAACCGTGCAATAAGGAGAGAACGAGTTTTTCGTGACCGCGCAGACATTTTGGCACATGATGACACATGGCTGATAAGCAGGTACCACTTGCCGAGAACGGCTTTGTTAGAGCTTTGTGCCCAAATGGGCCCTCATCTAGAGAGACACACCAGACGCAACCAGGCCATACCCGTTCAGGTACAGGTTTTGTCTGTTCTTGGGTTCCTCGCGACAGGAACGTTCCAGCGAGAAATTGGAGACTGGTCGGGAATATCCCAATCAACATTCAGCAGAATATTGCCAGATGTTCTTCGCGGAATTATTCGCCTATGCCCGCGATTAATTCGATTCCCATACAGTGCCCAGGAACAGCAAGAAGTGATGGAGGATTTCCTGCGTAAAACAGGGTTCCCAAATGTGATCGGTGCGATAGACTGCACCCACGTTGCCATACGAGCTCCACACGTGAACGAGTACATGTATGTCAACAGGAAAAACTTCCACTCCATAAATATGCAGCTCATTTGTGATGCTCGTATGGCAATCTTGAATGCTGTTGTGCGCTGGCCAGGGTCAACGCACGATTCCTTCATTGTGCGTAATTGTAGTGTTGGAAATCGACTGGAGGCGGGAGCGGGCAGAGACGGCTGGCTTCTAGGTAAACCCTTTAAAATGTCGCCCAAATTATTTGCTTTTTTAGAAGGAACATGGGGTTATTTGGGGTTTATTTCTGTCAACAGGAGACCGAGGTTATCCCTTGAAGACATGGCTGCTCACCCCGATTGCGCACACGGAGACAGCCGAGGAGGCCCACTTTAACACTGCACATGCCCGTGCGCGGTCGGTGGTGGAGCGCAGCATCGGCATGCTGAAGGGAAGGTGGCGATGTTTGGATGCATCTGGAGGGAGACTGCTATATGATCCCAAAAAGGTTTGCCAGATAATCCTAGCCTGCTGTGTGCTACACAACTTGTGCTTAAACAATGGCATAGAGCTACGCGAAGAGGAAATGCGCATGGACCTAGATGATCACCCTCCCCTCCCCGCTGACCGGAACGCGCATATCACTGCGCTGAGAAGAAGACGGGAAGTGATTCACCAATTATACCAACAGGTAAATAATTTTGATGAGAATAAACACACACATGTTCACATTTGTACAGAATGTTTTATTTAGGCAATTTGTTCAAAGTACCCGCAATTGCGGACAGAGTTTGATTCATTTGCACCAGCGCATGCCGGACTTGCCGAAGTTCAGTAACTACCTCACTAACAGACTGGTTTATATCCCTCTGTGTCTGTAGGACGGCCTCGGATAACACCCTACCATGGGTGGAAGATGAGATTGAGGGTCGGAGGCGCGCACGATGGGTTGGAGATGAAGCGGTTGGTGGTCGCCGAGGCCTTGGTTGTGAGGGAGATAGGGCCTCTGGTACGGAGATTGCAGGTGCAGCTGGTACCTGGGAGGCAGTCCGACTGCAGTGTCCAGTTCGTCTTTGTACAGGCTCTTCATCTGATTGAATAAACGTGTTGAATTATAACAATGTTTGAAGATTCATTATTCAATTAAGGCACTTCATTTGAACCAAACACATACCTTCTGCAGACAAAAGGTCTGTGTCGCCCTCCTCATATACTCCCTTTACGGCACCCTCTCCAATGATAGAGCATATTCTCTCATCCTCCGGACTTAGTTTGGATGTGGCTCCACCACCCCCAGTAAGCCTCACTTTAGCCATGTGCGCCGCGATGCGTTTCTTGGAGTGTAATTTTAAATCAGCCCATTTCTTCTTCACCTCTGGCAGGGTCCTTTGATTTCCCCCAACCTCATTTACAGCCTGGGTAACGGCTTGCCAGCCCACATACTTTAATTTGGTAGTCACGCCAGCAGACAGGCTTCCAAATATCACGTTCCCCCGCATCTGCAGTTCCGTCAACAAAACGTCAATTTCAGCCTCACTATAATTTTGTTTCTTGCGTTCCTTTTTAGCTGCCATTGTCACAGAGTTTTTGCTTTGAGAATGAGCTCATTTTATATGTGAATTCATTAAGCAGGGGCGTTTTGAGGGCGGAGCATTCAGCTGCACACAATTCCACGATCATTTGTGATTTATAACCGAATGATTGGCTTACGCATGGATTTCGTGCGTACGTTCGTTTTCTCTGAATCGCACTTACGATCAAATCAGAAAAGTTCTTAGATAAAATCAAGGAAGGTTTCTACGCAAGTCTTTATAAATGAGGCCCCAGGAGTCAATCCACCATGATATCAGCCTGATATGGACACTGTCACGATTGCTCCGAACAAGGTTGCTAAAAACCTCGGCGTCGTGATTGATGACCGGCTATCTTTTTCTGACCACATTGCCTCCGTAGCGCGGTCGTGCCGTTATACGCTATATAACATTAGAAAAATCAGACCGTACCTGACCCAATATGCTACTCAGCTCCTGGTTCAGGCTATGGTCATCTCTCGCCTCGACTATTGCAACGCCCTTCTGGTTGGCCTTCCTGCTTGTGCAATCAAACCATTGCAAATGGTTCAGAATGCAGCAGCACGACTGGTTTTCAATCAACCCAAAAGGTTGCATGTCACTCCTCTCTTCATCAACCTGCATTGGCTCCCGGTGGCTGCCAGAATTCAACACAAAGCTTTGACTCTAGCCTACAAAGTCACTTCTGGATCTGCCCCACCTATCTCAACACCATACTGAATGCTTACATCCCTTCCAGAATGCTGCGATCCTCCAATACGAACCGCCTGGCCGTACCCTCTCCCAAGACAAAGCGAGGTCACTCCAAACTTTTCTCGGTTGTTGTCCCTCAGTGGTGGAACAACCTACCAGTCCCTACAAGAGCAGCAACTTCCCTCTCGACCTTCAAAAAGCTTGTGAAGACTCTTCTTTTCTGAGACTGCTTAACAAACCCAAATTCTACTAACCATCTCTTTACATAGGTACCTTCGATGTTCTCTACACATCTGTTAGCTATTATGTCCTCCTTTTGTAAGTCGCTTTGGATAAAAGCGTCTGCTAAGTGTAATGTAATGTAATGTAAAAAAACAGAAATTGGAAATTAAATTTGTTAATGAATATTAAAACTACCATAATTGCTGGTGTTTTGCATTAAAATAGAGGAAATTAATTGAAAGGAGAGGTAAATGAGAAGTAACCCCAGACTTTACTAAGAGGTAAATAAGAGCTCACCCCAGACAATCTGTAGAGGCTCCCTGAGGCTGGCGTGCTCCACCATACAGGAGATCTTCTCTCCAGCTTTGGGGGTGAACTCCAGGTGGGACTGGATCTGGTAGTACCAGTCTCCATCCGCCAGCTCCTCAGTAGCTGAGACATCATTGGTCAGCCTCTGGCCATCTCTGTACCAGGTCACGCGGATCGGCTTTGGGTAGAAGTTATAGGCACTGCACATCAACATGGCCGGCTGGTTCATCTTTGCTGGCCTCCCCAAAGTCAGCTTCACATTGGGCTGAACTGTTGGAAGGAGTGTGAGTGTGATGACTTCATTCAGCTACATTCAGAAACATTGTAGTATATCAGCCGAACATTGCTCTGAACTCAGAAGGAAGAAATGCAAGCACACAA
Source organism: Coilia nasus (assembly GCA_027475355.1). Taxonomy (NCBI): domain Eukaryota; kingdom Metazoa; phylum Chordata; class Actinopteri; order Clupeiformes; family Engraulidae; genus Coilia; species Coilia nasus. The sequence continues at coordinate 22,226,039 of CM050214.1, forward strand.
CTGCACACATGTTCAAATTTAGGATATGTCCTTTTTTTGGTAACACTTTATTTTAGGGTGTCGGTGTTATAGTGTATCTGCCTAAATAGGTACAGTGGTATAACTTGTGTACCATTATGTCATACCATGTACTAGTGTTTTTTGCACCAAAAATACATTATGTAAGTACAGTATATATGATATTACATAGTGTTACACAGGTTGTGTCGATGTACATAATTAGGTAGAAATACTGTAACACCAGCACCGTAAAAAATAACGTGTTACCCTTTTTTAGGGTTTTAGGTTAAGGTGTGGCCTTGATTTTTACCTGGTCCCTGGAGGTATTGATAAGGTATTGCAATGACCCTGTCCATCTGTCTGTGTGTGTGTGTGTCCCTGATTGGGCTTGGTTTTACCTCTGGCAGAAGAGGTTATGTAATCATCGGCGTTTGTTTGTTTGTTAGCAACTTTATTCAAAAAGTTATGGATGGATTTGATGACTTTTTCAAGGGTAGGTCAAAAATGGTCTAACTTAAAAGTGATCAGATATTGTTGGTGATATGAGCTGTGCTGGCAGAGGTTTGCGCTCTCTGAGTGCTTTTCTAGTTTGCTTTGTTTCAGCCTCAGTTGCTCACTGCTGTTGTCCATGTGCCATGCTCTTGTTTTTTGCGCCAAAAATACATTAAGTACAACAGGAGTATATGATACTACACAGGCCCGCTGACAGTCTTGGCTTGGGCCCGGGACAAGATAATCTGATGCCCCTCCCCACTTCGTATTCTATAATGTAAGGGGGCACTAGTTCTGGGCCCCCCGTTCCCTGGCCCTAGGACAAGAGACCCGTTTGTCCCCACCTATTGGCGGGCCTGATACTACAGCACATAATGTTACACAGTGTAGGTACAATCACAGAGAGACTACACTACCCATGGTTACCTTCTCACATTTCACACCCTTCAAAACCCCTGGCGGGCTACAGCTCCTTCTCTCTGTCGGTGGATCATCAGGTCACACGGATGTAAAGAGAGGCACTCTCTCTCTGTCTCGCTAGCCAGGCAAATGGCAGCAGACCTAAAGAGACACTCTCCCTCTACTGCAGACCATCGGGCCAGCATCGAGCAGACCACAAAGGAACTCGTCAACATGCGCAGCTAAGTAGACAAGAATGGACTTTTGCACAAGGTCAGAAGTACTTTAACTCGAGTACGTTTTTACTGGAAAGGCGACCGGATTCCCTTTCCCCAGTTCTATAGCCGCGACTACAGGGCGACCGGAGTCCCCTTATAGGCTACATTTGTTGAGGTGAAGGAAACGAACTACTACTAATCCATGGGATTCCCAGCAAGATGCTGCTCAGTTTCTGTAAATGTCTAATGCACGACGAACTATAGTAAGAAACCTCTTAATCGAGCACTCAGTTGCCAGAGAATTTTCTGACAGAGAATTTTCCTATGACCAGTCAAAAGGACTCTTCTTCATTTATCGGATCACAGCCGATCACTGACGACTTCACCATGGGTCCTCCAACCTGAAACAAAGAACTCCAAAACAAAGGACACGCAGAAGCAACACTTGCGTAAGGCATTTGGGCAGAGTTAGAATATTGCTTAGCACAGCAAGAAATGTTAAACTTATGTCTGATGTAAACATGCACACTGTTTCATATAGACTTTCAGTTGACCATTTGTTATGTTCTTTTATTTGCTGCTTTGATAGACAGATCATGCATGCTCTCTCTCTCCCCCTCTTACCAACCCTTATCTAATGCTCTGCATTGAGATATCTGGTCAGGAGGAATGTTTAGTTAACAATAGCCTAGCCTATTGTTTCAAAGCGATTTAATCATGTGCCACGTGCACACCCCCCGCTTCTCCTGTGATCTGGCAAAAGGCCTATGACACACCAAATGAGGGTTGTGGGCCCTGACCCCTCCTCCTCTTCTCTCTCTCTCTCTCTCTCTCTCTCTCTCACTCACTCACACACACCACCTTATTGCCTTGCATAGACACACACACATACACACACACACATACATCACTACCTGTAGGATTAGTTTACACCTGTAGTTTTTTAGTTAATAAACTATACCTTTTGAAACTAGATGTACCGCATAGCGGTACATGGTATGACCGCCGCAGTGTATTGAAATGTGGGAACTGTTGGTATGATCAGTGTGTGGTAGAGCAGTGTTGTGAGGTAAGAATTTGTGTGGAAATGATTTTCTGGAAGTGGGCATGAATGTGGGTTTTGAATGAATTACATTGTGTGTGTTTGTATAGTGTGTAGGAGTGATTTGTGAAAGGAATAGGCAAAATGAGATTTTGTACAATTACAACACCCCCTATGGACCAAATTGTATGGCACGTGCTGTGGTGTTAGAGGTCTTTGTGCTGATCATGCATGACGTATTTTGTGCAGTTCCCACCTTATCGGTCCAAGATACCCTTATCACTAGGTGGTGCTATGCTTCAAGTGAGTGTTTATGGGCTGGGCTGATACACCTCTGTAACACCGACATACTAACACAAAATTGAGTACACATGAAAAGAAAGTTGTTTAGAGATGGCAAGTCAACTTTGACCAAATTTGAGCAATCAAAAGCCAAGATGTGGACTTTTGAAGAATTTTAAGCTACGTGTTAAATGTTCATTGACGTGTAACTTTGAAACGGTTTATCTCAAGATAAATCCTTTGATAAATTTTTGTCAGAATTGTCTGTAGATGACATATACCAAATTTGGTGAGATTCACATAAACGGCCTATGACGAGTTCGTTCAAATTCGTTTTCACAATGTTAAAATTTCACGGAAATTGTTTTCGTTGGAAGTGGGCGTCGACCAGTGCTTTCAATGCGTGAGGGTCAATAGATTTCACAATTAAAAAAAAGTTGTTGTAAACATTAGCATTCTCTAGATAATAGGCAAAATGAATTTTTTTACAATTACAGCACCCCCTATGGACCAAATTTTATGGCATGTGCTGTGATGTTAGAGGTCTTTGTGGTGATCATGCATGATGTATTTTGTGCAGTTCCCACCTTCTCGGTCCAAGATATTGGCAACTCAAAATACCAATTTTTGCATTTACCCATATCACTAGGTGGCGCTATGCTTCAAATGAGTGTTTATGGGCTGAGTCGATACGTCTCTGTAACACCGACAGATCACAAAAATTTCATGTCATTGGGTGAAACGTTCATTGAGTTATTCAGCAAAAACTTTTGCCAGTCTCCCCCTCTTTGACGGACACTGGCACAGCGGGGGGGTGGCCCTTGGGGGCCAAAAGCTTCTAGTCGCTCAAAAAGTCAGAGAGCTACATGGCTACAAAGATTCAGGTCCCCCAGACTTCCAGTGCCCCAGGAATCGTTGACGGAAAATCTGTGAAAAAAAAAAAAAGGGAAAAAAGTTGCGGCAACACTATAATGACCGCTATCTCGCTAGCTTCGCTAGCGGCGGTCATAATGATCGCTAGCGGCGGTCATAATAATACATTTAAATGGAGCTTGTTTCTCTCTCAGTGTGTTGAGATGGGTGTAAGCCAACAAATACTTTATTCAGCGTGCTTTTATATCATTTTGACCACACATATTAGTCACAGTATTATTCACATTCTGCCCTGAGTTCCGCTTGGCATAAAAAACTTGTTTAAACTGGCTGCTATTTTATGACTCTTTTGCACTAATATTAACCTTTACTGAAGTTCATCAAACCATATTTGGTCTTTCCTGCTGTGGGTTTCCTCTGGACATAAGAAACTTGTTAATACTAGCTTCTGAATCTTCTGCTGTCTCTTGATTGCCCTTTGTCCTTTTTAAACCTTTATTTAAGTTCCTCTTTTAACCAATTTTGGTCCTTCCTGCTCTGGGTTCCGCAAGGCATGAGAGACATGTTAAACCCCAAAGTAAACAGAACAGCAGGATTTTATGCTATATAAGCATCCCTCCTGGTCACCCCTTCTTTATCCAACTGTGGACATTTCTGTAAGTGAACCTGTCTGAAAGTCTGTGTGACAGGAATAGAATGTGTGTGTGTGTGGCATACTGAAGACTCAGCAGAAATGCTGACAGAGGACACCATTACCTAGGTGTATGCTATTTGGGAGACACCCTTGTAAGGATAACAAACTGGAAGTCCACTGTGTCTGAATTTGGACACTAGTTAACATGATACTGATGTGTGTAAAAGGAGTCAGAGTAGAGCTGAAAGAGAGGATGGCTAGGAGATGCTTCTGTTGCGGTCAGCTTTCCTCTCAATGAACACGAATAAAGACCTGTGAACAGCAAAACTTCCTCCTGACTATTTCTCTGAGAAAACGACATATTTGGCGTCACGAACGGTTTGCGTTTTTAATTGGGTCCATTTCCCTCTTGGGACGGGAAGCCTTTGCTTCCATGCTGATTGGCTTGGGTAAGTTAATAAGTTAATGTAATTGGCTATTAAGAAATTTTGGGTCCATCGCCCCACGAACTTGTGTGGGAAATAGGAAATGTTCAGGAGGGTTTTTTTCTGTTCATCTTTGTCTTCATCGATAAAACATCAGGTCAAATAGAAGAGGATTTTGTTATTTGTCTGTGGCGGGTCCACGGGCTGATTGCAGGTCCTTTTCATGTTGCATGACTCAATATTGTCTTATGTTGTGTCATCTAACTTGCTCGTCTCCTGTGTCCTGGCCAAAGGCGCCTATGCTTGCGCGTGTGCCCTTTAGATGGTCAACTGTGTGTCTAACTTGGGTTGGAATGATTTATGTGTCGCCTCAGGTCTGTGGTGTTGAGTAAGGTTTGGTTCAGTTGTTTACCGCGGAACAGCTGTCATTTCTTTTTTTAGCGCCCCGTGCATGAAGAGTGACTAATCATTCAGGGAGATGTAACTTTTATTTTTAAGATGCTAACCATTTATTGGTCCAGCTATTTCTTTATCAATGCATAGCTGGAAAGTGGGGAAAATGGTGAAGCAAATATTGACCTATATATATACAATATATATATAAGAAAAATAAATATATAAAAATATAATAATAACAAGAATAAGAGAAGAGCTTACAATATAAAATATGTTGTAATAGTTTTAGTTGTTTATTTCAGATTTGTAAAACGGACAGATTTGAAGAATACCAGAGCTATTCATTTGCTATGAGTGGGTAATTAATATCTCCAGACTAACCTTTTTGTGTGCTCTTACACAGGCATAGCGAACAAGGTGACATCTAGTTGTAGGTTGTTTTGTGGATTACATGATAGCAGTTGTTAAAATTAGTGTATAAGGGAGTTGATGCTGCTTGAGCAAGTGATGCATAAAAATGAGTGGTTGAAAAGTACATTTGAAAAATTAATGTTAAATGGGAAAAGTGTACAAAAAGGACTGTGATCCATGACCAAAATGGGAATGTTGGATCTTAGGATTTTTGTACAATTAGAAGGATGTAGTGGCTTGTTTGGGCCATGTTGAGAGCTTGACTTAATTGATTTATACAGCTATAGAAATATATATATATAAGAATGTTTTGGTAAAACCATGACTGATGAAGATTGTGTGCACTTTCTGTACAGCGTATGTGGGGGCATATGCCGGAGGACGCTCCACTGACAGTTTTGTTGCAGGATCATAATGAGACCAATGTTGAGAATTTTCATAGTTGCATCGCTAGCACAGGTGAACAGGGGGAAGATGAGGTATATGGCAATGCTAATGGCTCCATTATTATATGATAAAATGAAAAACACCCTTGGTAAATTAAGGGATGTGAACACATATAAACAAAGATTGACATCATTCACGAAGGGTTTAGTTCAGAATATTCATTTGTAACATAAATGCCCATTATTGTTAAGGGTTCTGGTTTGCATTACTAGCCTTGGGGACATACTGACACACAGGGTCTGATTTCACGTCTCCCCTCGCTTCAAAAAGGAGCATGGATTATGACATCTGAAGACCAGACTGAGGGCCAGACACTTGCTCTCGGGGGACATTAAGTATTTGCTGTGAATTATTATTGGCAAGACGCTTTGACTGATGCATTGTACAAGGCTGACTTGGATTTGATAGTGGAAAATTCCGCTACTTGGACATATATCCTTCATGAAAAACTGTACCCGTGTCTGGGCTGCCTTGCGAGCTGCCTAGCCAAATCATTGTCCAGCTACTGCACCGCTCAATATTGCGCTCATCATCATGTGTGCCACAGTTCCAGCAGGGACCACCAACTGTGTGACAGCTGCGCAATTCAGTGGCTATGCCCCATCTCACAGAGAGCTAGAGGATGGGTGCGCGGACAAGGCCTTGCTCAAATGACCCCTCAGGATGTCCAGTGCTGGCTTTGTGGGGGTGTGGACACTATTTCCTTCTTGTGCCCAAAACTCCAACAGACTGTTGTGGGTGTAGGCGGGGGTCGGATACCGGTGGTCAGAGTCTCCAGTGGTATGTCATGTGAATTTTGATCCCATGGGGCATTATTGATTAGCTTTTGAATTAGATACAGTCTGTCAGGTAACTTAGGGACTAGATGAGGAACTACATATTTGTGCAATAATACAAGGACACACACTATCATTATTAGTTGATACTGGAGCCACTTACACTTACACTTATATATTTGTGTCAATATTTATATCCCACATATTAAGAAAGATGAGTTAGGGAATGTCATTAGGACAAGTTTAACTGCTTCCATTTTCTGCAGTCACAGTTCAGGTAGGAACACATATCACAGTTATGCCAATATTGTTGTCTTCCTTAACCCTGTAAATCTTTTGGGCTGGGATGCACTGTGCAAATTAGGTCTAAAAATAGAGTGTACATTTTAGGGGGTGTCTGTGGGCGGCCTGTGGCATATATGTCTCTATATGTCTTGAGGAGGTGTCTTGTTCTTTATCAGTGATGCGTGTTTATCAGATTTCTAATTGATGTTAGTATGTTGGAAAGTATAATGATTTATCTTTTGTCCAGATGTTACTACTAAGATATGTGATATGGCAACTAATTCAGCGGATAGGATTATGAAGGAACTTCGCATGAATGTGTAGCAGATTCTTTAGTTTTTTCTAAATTATGGCCAGATTTAGAAAGTTAACCTTTGAATCTGGTTTGGTGTTTATTGTGGATGGTTCTAGCTATAATTATGACAATAAGACATATGCAGGATTTAGTGTTATTCAGTTAAAAGAAGTAGAGACTTCTGTAATGTGCATTCCTTGTAAGCAACCGTGTTCAGCACAATTAGCAGAGTTAAAGGTGCTTACTGAGGCTTGTCTGTCAGCTGTTGGACGTTATTTTACTGATAGTATGCTGTGTAGTGTCTGTCATGTCCATGGTACTCAGTGGAAACAGAGAGAGTTTAAGAAATCAGATGGCTCTTCAATTCAACATTTGGATGAAATATAATTGTTATTAATTGCTATGATGTAACCTGTTCGTTGGCTATTTGTAAGTGTCGGGCGCATGAAAAAGGGAATGATTTAATTACATGAGGCAATGCCTTAGCAAATGAAATAGCAAAGAATGCAGCATTAAAGGCTAGAGAGTTTGATTCACTATGCAAACAGGGAATGATGCTTGAACGAGTCATTAATTGCTTAATCCATGTGTTCTTTAAAGAAACTCCAGATGTTATATGTTGCAGAATTAGGTCCAAAGAATGGTCGCCATGTACAACTTTGGCAGACTCCTGGCGTGTATTACTTCTGTTCACCCGAAGGTCCAGTTATTGAAAGTATTAATGTACAACTGAAGTGTAAAAAGGATAAATGCTGGAGAAATAAATATGTTGTCGCTGCTGATGAAGTTATTAATTACCAATTAGGAAGTTGTGCTAAAACTAGATGTACCGCATAACGGTACATGGTATGACCGCCGCAGTGTATTGAAATGTGGGAACTGTTGGTATCATGAGTGTGTGGTAGAGCAGTGTTGTGAGGTGAGAATTTGTGTGGAAATGATTTCCTGGAAGTGGGCATGAATGTGGGTTTTGAATGAATTACATTGTGTGTGTTTGAATAGTGTGTAGGAGTGATTTGTGAAAGGAATAGGCAAGATGAGATTTTGTACAATTACAGCGGCTGCTATAGGCCCAATTTTATGGCATGTGTTGTGCTTTTAGAGGTCTTTGTGTTGATCGTGCATGAGATAGGGCCAATTCTATGGCATGTGCTGTGCTTTTAGAGGTCTTTGTGTTGATCGTGTATGAGATATTTTATGCAGTTCCTACCTTCTTAGTCCAAAATATTGTCAATTCAAAATACCAATTTTTGCATTTACCCTTATCACTAGGTGACGCTATGCTTCAAGTGAGTGTTTATGGGCTGGGCCGATACGCCTCTGTAACACCGACATACTAACACAAAATCGTTGTCTTGGGCAAAATTGTTGACAAATTATTTAACAAAAACAGTTTTTTGACACCTAGCTTTGCCAATAAACATCGCCCCCTATGACGAAATGTCACAAAATTTAGTACACATGAAAAGAAAGCTGTTTAGAGATGGCATATCAACTTTGACCAAATTTGGGCAATTAAAAGCCAAGATATTGACTTTTGAAGAATTTTAAGCTACGTGTAAAATGTTCATTGACATGTAACTTCGAAACGGTTTATCTCAAGATAAATCCTTTGATAACTTTTTGTAAGCATTGTCTGTAGATGACATATACCAAATTTGGTGAGATTCACATGAACGGCCTATGACGAGTTTGTTCAAATTCGTTTTTGCGATGATAACATTTCACGGAAATTGTTTTTGTTGGAAGTGGGCGTTGACCAGTGCTTTCAATGTGTCACAGTCAATAGATTTCATGATAAAAAAAAAGTTGTTGTAAACATTAGCATTCTCTAGTCTAGATAATAGGCAAAATGACATTTTCTACAATTACAGCGCCCCTTATGGACCAAATTGTATGGCATGTGCTGTGATGTTAGACGTCTTTGTGGTGATCATGCATGACGTATTTTGTGCAGTTCCCACCTTCTCGGTCGAAGATATTAGCAACTCAAAATACCAATTTTTGCATTTACCCTTATCACTAGGTGGCGCTATGCTTCTAGTGAGTATTTATGTGCTGGGCCGATACGCCTCTGTAACATCGACATACTAACACAAAATCGTTGTCTTGGGCAAAATTGTTGACGAATTATTTAACAAAAACTGTTTTTTGACACCTAGCTTCGCCAATAAACATCGCCCCCTATGACGAAATGTCACAAAATTTAGTACACATAAAAAGAAAGCTGTTTAGAGATGGCATGTCAACTTTGACCAAATTTGAGCAATTAAAAGCCAAGATATGGATTTTTGAAGAATTTTAAGCTACGTCTTAATTGTTCATTGACGTGTAACTTCGAAACGGTTTATCTCAAGATAAATCCTTTGATAACTTTTTGTCAGCATTGTCTGTAGATGACATATACCAAATGTGGTGAGATTCACATGAACGGCCTATGACGAGTTCGTTCAAATCCGTTTTCGCAATGTTAAAATTTCACGGAAATTGTTTTCGTTGGAAGTGGGCGTTGACCAGTGCTTTCAATGCGTGAGAGTCAATAGATTTCATGATAAAAAAAACGTTGTTGTAAACATTAGCATTCTCTAGATAATAGGCAAAATGACATTTTCTACAATTACAGCGCCCCCTATGGACCAAATTTTATGGTATGTGCTGTGGTGTTAGAGGTCTGTGTGGTGATCATGCATGATGTATTTTGCGCAGTTCCCACCTTCTCGGTGCAAGATATTGGCAACTCAAAATCCCAATTTTTGCATTTACTCATATCACTAGGTGGCGCTACGATTCAAGTGAGAGTTTATGGGCTGGGTCGATACATCTCTGTAACACCGACATACTAACGCAAAATCGTTGTCTTGGGCAAAATTGTTGGCGAGTTATTTAACAAAAACTTTTTTGACACCTAGCCTCGCCAATAAACATCGCCCCCTATGACGAAATGTCACAAAATTTAGTACACATGAAAAGAAAGCTGTTTAGAGATGGCATGTCAACTTTGACCAAATTTGAGCAATTATTAGCCAAGATACGGCCATTTGAAGATTTTTAAGCTACGTGTTAAATGTTCATTGACGTGTAACTTCGGAACGGTTTATCTCAAGATAAATCCTTTGATAACTTTTTGTCAGCATTGTCTGTAGATGACATATACCAAATTTGGTGAGATTCACATGAACGGCCTATGACGAGTTCGTTCAGATTCGTTTTTGCAATATTAAAATTTCACGGAAATTGTTTTCATTGGAAGTGGGCGTCGACCAGTGTTTTCAATGCGTGAGGGTCAATAGATTTCACGATAAAAAAAAAATTGTTGTAAACGTAAGCATTGTCTAGATAATAGACAAAATGACATTTTCTACAATTACAGCGCCCCCTATGGACCAAATTTTATGGCATGTTCTGTGGTGTTAGAGGTCTTTGTGGTGATCATGCATGACGTATTTTGCGCAGTTCCCACCTTCTCGGTCCAAGATATTGGCAACTCAAAATCCCAATTTTTGCATTTACCCATATCACTAGGTGGCGCTATGCTTCAAGTGAGAGTTTATGGGCTGGGTCGATACGTCTCTGTAACACCGACATAGTAAAACAAAATCGTTGTCTTGGGCAAAATTGTTGACGAGTTATTTAACAAAAACTGTTTTTTGACACCTAGCTTCGCCTATAAACATCGCCCCCTATGACGAAATGTCACAAAATTTAGTACACATAAAAAGAAAGCTGTTTAGAGATGGCTTGTCAACTTTTACCAAATTTGAGCAATTAAAAGCCAAGATACGGCCATTTGAAGAATTTTAAGCTACGTGTTAAATGTTCATTGACGTGTAACTTCGGAACGGTTTATCTCAAGATAAATCCTTTGATAACTTTTTGTCAGCATTGTCTATAGATGACATATACCAAATTTGGTGAGGTTCACATGAACGGCCTATGACGAGTTCGTTCAGATTCGTTTTCGCAATATTAAAATTTCACGGAAATTGTTTTCGTTGGAAGTGGGCGTCGACCAGTGTTTTCAATGCGTGAGGGTCAATAGATTTCACGATAAAAAAAAAAAAATTGTTGTAAACGTAAGCATTGTCTAGATAATAGGCAAAATGACATTTTCTACAATTACAGCGCCCCCTATGGAATTTTATGGCATGTTCTGTGGTGTTAGAGGTCTTTGTGGTGATCGTGCATGACGTATTTTGCGCAGTTCCCACCTTCTCGGTCCAAGATATTGGCAACTCAAAATCCCAATTTTTGCCTTTACCCATATCACTAGGTGGCGCTATGCTTTAAGTGAGAGTTTATGGGCTGGGTCGATACGTCTCTGTAACACCGACATATCACAAAAATGTCATGTCATTGGGTGAAACGTTCATTGAGTTATTCAGCAAAAACTTTTGCCGGTCTCCCCCTCTTTAACAGACACTGGCACAGCGGGGGGGTGGCCCTGGGGGACCAAAAGGCGTTATTCGCTCACAAACTTCTTGGGCTACATGCCTACAAACATTCATGTCTCCCCGAGTTTCAGTGTCCCGGGAATCGTTGACGAAAAATCGGTGAAGGAAAAAAAAAAAAAAAAAAAAAAAAAAAAAGGGAAAAATTTTGCAGCAACTCCAATATGACCGCTTTCGGTAGCTTCGCTAGCGGCGGTCATAATTAGGTTCAGTTCACCTACATGGGTAGTGATAAGATAAATTGTCCTTTGGTTTCATGGGTTCATAACACGGGTGGTGCGTATTGCCATGCTAAGAGAAGTATTTCCTGTAGGCCCTCATGATATTTACTCGCCATTTTGGGATAATAGTTGTTATGATTGGGTTGAGTTTACTGCAAAAACTTATCATCTATAGGAAAACTATTATGAATGTGCACGGGCACGACCTCCAATGATTGTTATGCATCTCATTGTCATTTTGATACTTTAGAATATTATGATCAAGAATGTAAAAAGTGTTCAGGATAGTTAAATTGTGTATGCATTAGATAATAGAAGTGTAGCTCATGTTTCATTTGGTAATTATTTAACTTTTTGAGTGTTGAACTTGCAGAAAATGCCTGTCGGGATACTAAGATTGATCAGTGGTTTGATCATTGGATTAAAACTACCTTTGGTTCTTTTACTGCATGGTTTGTCAAAATAGCTACTTTAATTGAAGGCATTCTTCTCATTGTTTCTCTTTTGTTTTTCTGTCTTGTTTTCTGTCTGAGAATCTTGTTCATGAGGATAGCGGCAGGACAGGTTAGATCTCAAATGGTCCTGTCGGGGCTGGCTGACGAAGAGGAGGACATTGACTGAGACGAATGGGAATTATCAACTGCGCCTCCTTATGCTGTTCTGGATGATATCCTTCACAAAGTAGTGGAATTACCGCTTGTTGTTCGAGCTCAAGGGCCACAGGACCGTGGTGAGCTTGAGTGGGAAGCCTGAAAAGCTGTTGTTTGAGGATCGAGTTTTGGCTTACCAAAGAATGGCATCGCGATAATGGAATATATCATGATAGCCTCAAAGGGAGGAGGCTTTGGGAAAAGAAGATTTTTGTGGAATACAAGGAACTGTCAACCAGCCCTGGCAGGAAGGAGCAGTACACACTTCGAAAAACAGTAACCTATATATTCTGGTACATTCATTGCATAACAACATGAAATAAAATTCACATACTTATATGCGTCACACTTCATAAAGATTGCAATACAGTAACAAAGAATAAAAAACTGACATGCACGTACACAGAAAGGAAAATTCATTGAAAATGAAAAGGCTATTTTCTCTTTCAGGATTATTATCAATGGGACTTTGATAAGAATGAATTTGCATTTAGTAGCTTGTTGTAATGTTAAATGTAAGGAACTAGTTGCATGAAGAGAGAGATATCTCTTAAGAAAGAGTTTCCAGAGTTATTCTGGAAATCAAAGTTATGGAACCTTCTGAATGATCAAAATGATATCAGATTATGTTTGTGAAATATGTGTCATCGAGAATCAGACTAGGGAGAATATACCTTGAGGTCTCAATGGTTAAGGGATATTCTGCAGATAGTCAGATAAGACTGTCACCGGAAAAATTTGGGTGATCGCATGTTGTGTTGTGTGTGATAATGATGTAAAATGCTGTTTATTGTGTTTCGAGAAGCATAGGCTTCCGAAAAAGGGAGGAATATGTGGACATTTCTGTAAGTGAACCTGTAAGAGTCTGAAAGTCTGTGTGACAGGAATAGAATGTGTGTGTGTGTGTGGCATACTGGAGACTCAGCAGAACTGCTGACAGAGGAAACCATTACCTAGGTGTATGCTATTTGGGAGACACCCTTGTAAGGATAACAAACTGGAAGTCCACTGTGTCTGAATTTGGACACTAGTTAACCTGATACTGATGTGTGTAAAAGGAGTCAGAGTAGAGCTGAAAGAGAGGATGGCTAGGAGATGCTTCTGTTGCGGTCAGCTTTCCTCTCGATGAACACGAATAAAGACCTGTGAACAGCAAAACTTCCTCCTGACTATTTCTCTGAGAAAACGACACAACCTTTTGCCATCCACAAACGACAAACTGCAGTTGAAATTTTTGTTTTGGACATTTTTACTCAGACATGTTAGGAGGACTCCTGCTGCTGACGGTGCTTGCACTGTCATCACTCCCCACTGAGTGTTACCCAGGTAAGCTTTAGGGACAATTTTAAATTATACTGATTTCTCCATTTACAATACGCATATACAAAGACTATAATTTAAAATTTATATAGTATCCAGAATATGCAGCATGTTACAGGACTTAACATACAGCCAATGTTATAATGAGTTCTAACTCAAATAAAAAAATGCTTGATGTGCTTTCTTGCATGAAATTTATTTTTATTTCACAATTCATGTCAAGTTGGCAACATGATTGTGTCCTTGTGTTCCAAATTACTAATTCACCCTCAGGCTGGACAGAGATTTTGCAAATAGTTTTTAACGATAAGTTATCTTTATGACATAAGTGAAGACTAGTCATAATACTTTCAGAAGTTGTTTTTGATATATAATCTGTCACGGGTACCAGACTGACAGAAGGACAGACCCAATAGCGTAACCTCAAAAAGACTTTATTTAAGGGTTGGGGAATTGGGACAAAGTCAGAAGCCCGGTTGGGCTGATGAGTCACTGGCGATTCGTTCGCCGGAGCACACAGGGCGACGGGCAGGGGAAACCCCGTATCCGGGTCCAGGTAAGGTGGGCAGAATCGTGGACGGGCTGTGGTCGGTACCAGGACTGGAACGTAGAGCAGAGTCGGAGACAGGCGGAGGTCGGAGCCAGGGGCTGGAGCGTAGAGCAGAGTCGGAGACAGGCGGAGGTCGGAGCCAGGGGCTGTGAGAGAGAGGGAGAGTGAGAGAGATAATCTAATGAGGGTCTAAACAAGGAAGTACAGGTGCAGTGAATAAACAGACAACGCGGGGAAGGAACAGTACAACACGGTAGAGTGAACCTAACTAGATGTACCGCATAGCGGTACATGGTATGACCGCCGCAGTATATTGAAATGTGGGAACTGTTGGTGTGATGAGTGTGTGGTAGAGCAGTGTTGTGAGGTGAGAATTTCTGTGGAAATGATTTCCTGTAAGTGGGCATGGATGTGAGTTTTGAATGTGTAGTGTGTAGGACTGATTTGTGAAGGCAAGGAATCGGCAAAATGAGATTTTGTACAATTACAGCGCCCCCTATGGACCAAATTTTATGGCATGTTCTGTGGTGTTAGAGGTCTTTGTGGTGATCGTGCATGATGTATTTTGTGCAGTTCCCACCTTCTCGGTCCAAGATATTGGCAACTCAAAATCCCAATTTTTGCATTTACCCTTATCACTAGGTGGCGCTATGCTTCAAGTGAGAGTTTATGGGCTGGGTCAATGTGCCTCTGTAACACCTACATACTAACACAAAATCGTTGTCTTGGGCAAAATTGTTGATGAGTTATTTAACAAAAACTGTTTTTCAACACCTAGCTTCGGCGATAAACATCGCCCCGTATGACGAAATGTCACAAAATTTAGTACACATGAAAAGAAAGATGTTTAGAGATGGCATGTCAACTTTGACCAAATTTGAGCAATTAAAAGCCAAGATACGGCCATTTGAAGATTTTTAAGCTACGTGTTAAATGTTCATTGACGTGTAACTTCGGAACGGTTTATCTCAAGATAAATCCTTTGATAACTTTTTGTCAGCATTGTCTGTAGATGACATATACCAAATTTGGTGAGATTCACATGAACGGCCTATGACGAGTTCGTTCAGATTCGTTTTCGCAATATTAAAATTTCACGGAAATTGTTCTCGTTGGAAGTGGGCGTTGGCCAGTGTTTTCAATGCGAGAGGGTCAACAGATTTCATGATAAAAAAAAAATTGTTGTAAACGTAAGCATTCTCTAGATAATAGGCAAAATGACATTTTCTACAATTACAGCGCCCCCTATGGACCAAATTTTATGGCATGTTCTGTGGTGTTAGAGGTCTTTGTGGTGATCGTGCATGACGTATTTTGCGCAGTTCCCACCTTCTCGGTCCAAGATATTAGCAACTCAAAATCCTAATTTTTGCATTTACCCTTATCACTAGGTGGCGCTATGCTTCAAGTGAGAGTTTATGGGCTGGGTCGATACATCTCTGTAACACCAACATACTAAAACAAAATCGTTGTCTTGGGCAAAATTGTTGACGAGTTTTTTAACAAAAACTGTTTTTTGACACCTAGCTTCGCCAATAAACATCGCCCCCTATGACGAAATGTCACAAAATTTAGTACACATAAAAAGAAAGCTGTTTAGAGATAGCATGTCAACTTTGATCAAATTTGAGCAATTAAAAGCCAAGATACGGCCATTTAAAGATTTTTAAGCTACGTGTTAAATGGTCATTGACGTATAACTTCGGAACGGTTTATCTCAAGATAAATCCTTTGATAACTTTTTGTCAGCATTGTCTGTAGATGACATATACCAAATTTGGTGAGATTCACATGAACGGCCTATGACGAGTTCGTTCAAATTCGTTTCCGCAATATTAAAATTTCACGGAAATTGTTTTCGTTGGAAGTGGGCGTCGACCAGTGTTTTCAATGCGCGAGGGTCAATAGATTTCACGATAAAAAAGAAATTATTGTAAACATAAGCATTCTCTAGATAATAGGCAAAATGACATTTTCTACAATTACAGCGCCCCCTATGGACTACATTTTATGGCATGTTCTGGGGTGTTAGAGGTCTTTGTTGTGATCGTGCATGACGTATTTTGTGCAGTTCCCACCTTCTCGGTCAAAGATATTGGCAACTCAAAATCCCAATTTTTACATTTACCCATATCACTAGGTGGCGCTATGCTTCAAGTGAGAGTTTATGGGCTGGGTCGATACATCTCTGTAACGCCGACATATTAACACAAAATCGTTGTCTTGGGCAAAATTGTTGACAAGTTATTTAACAAAAATTGTTTTTTGACACCTAGCTTTGGCAATAAACATCGCCACCTATGACGAAATGTCACAAAATTTAGTACACATAAAAAGAAAGCTGTTTAGAGATGGCATGTCAACTTTGACCAAATTTGAGCAATTAAAAGCCAAGATACGGCCATTTGAAGATTTTTAAGCTACGTGTTAAATGTTCATTGACGTGTAACTTCGGAACGGTTTATCTCAAGATAAATCCTTTGATAACTTTTTGTCAGCATTGTCTGTAGATGACATATACCAAATTTGGTGAGATTCACATGAACGGCCTATGACGAGTTCGTTCAAATCCGTTTTCGCAATATTAAAATTTCACGGAAATTGTTTTCGTTGGAAGTGGGCGTCGACCAGTGTTTTCAATGCGTGAGGGTCAATAAATTTCACGATAAAAAAAAAATTGTTGTAAACGTAAGCATTGTCTAGATAATAGGCAAAATGACATTTTCTACAATTACAGCGCCCCCTATGGACCAAATTTTATGGCATGTTCTGTGGTGTTAGAGGTCTTTGTGGTGATTGTGCATGACATATTTTGCGCAGTTCCCACCTTCTCAGTCCAAGATATTGGCAACTCAAAATCCCAATTTTTGCATTTACCCATATCACTAGGTGGCGCTATGCTTCAAGTGAGAGTTTATGGGCTGGGTCGATACGTCTCTGTAACACCGACATAGTAAAACAAAATCGTTGTCTTGGGCAAAATTGTTGACGAGTTATTTAACAAAAACTGTTTTTTGACACCTAGCTTCGCCTATAAACATCGCCCCCTATGACGAAATGTCACAAAATTTAGTACACATAAAAAGAAAGCTGTTTAGAGATGGCTTGTCAACTTTTACCAAATTTGAGCAATTATTAGCCAAGATACGGCCATTTGAAGATTTTTAAGCTACGTGTTAAATGTTCATTGACGTGTAACTTCGGAACGGTTTATCTCAAGATAAATCCTTTGATAACTTTTTGTCAGCATTGTCTGTAGATGACATATACCAAATTTGGTGAGATTCACATGAACGGCCTATGACGAGTTCGTTCAGATTCGTTTTCGCAATATTAAAATTTCACGGAAATTGTTCTTGTTGGAAGTGGGCGTCGACCAGTGTTTTCAATGCGTGAGGGTCAACAGATTTCACGATAAAAAAAAAAAAATTGTTGTAAACGTAAGCATTGTCTAGATAATAGGCAAAATGACTTTTTCTACAATTACAGCGCCCCCTATGGACCAAATTTTATGGCATGTTCTGTGTTGTTAGAGGTCTTTGTGGTGATCGTGCATGACGTATTTTGCGCAGTTCCCACCTTCTCGGTCCAAGATATTGGCAACTCAAAATCCCAATTTTTGCATTTACCCTTATCACTAGGTGGCGCTATGCTTCAAGTGAGAGTTTATGGGCTGGGTCGATACGTCTCTGTAACACCGACATATCACAAAAATTTCATGTTGTTGGGTGAAACGTTCATTGAGTTATTCAGCAAAAACTTTTGCCGGTCTCCCCCTCTTTAACGGACACTGGCACAGCGGGGGGGTGGCCCTGGGGGACCAAAAGGTGTTATTCGCTCACAAACTTCTTGGGCTACATGCCTACAAACATTCATGTCTCCCCGAGTTTCAGTGTGCCGGGAATCGTTGACGAAAAATCGGTGAAAAAAAAAAAAAAAAAAAAAAAAAAAAAAGGGAAAAATTTTGCAGCAACTCCAATATGACCGCTTTCGCTAGCTTCGCTAGCTTCGCTAGCGGCGGTCATAATAAACTAACAGGTGGGTAACAATGAAAAACACACACGAAAAAACCCAAGCCCAGAGCGACACCGTGACATAATCATGTTGTTATGTTATTGTGATGTTAGTCACCTTGATAAGTTCTGTTTACAGTGGAGTGTTTAGACAGTCAATGTTTTAAACTAAATTAAACTTAAGGTTTCAACTGAATTGAAGTAGTCACAGATCATATTTTTTGTACATCGCTACAGGGGGTGGTTTAGCTTCTCTTGGTTATAATACCGATGACAATCATGACCTGCAGAAGATTCTCAAGAGACTTCAGTTTGTTGGATCTAGCTGCAAAGAAATTCAGCAGAATTATGGTGCTCGTGAAGGTGAGTGTCTTTACTTTAACAAAAGAGTAGCCACTTGGGGCTTACTTCAGTCACGCTTACTTACAAAATTGGTGGAACCTCTTTGCCTCAAATTTAGATTTACTTACATCTATACATAACCTAAAATAGGATATTTACATTCAGCTAACTCATTTGAGGCAACAAACTTCCACCACTTTGTCAAGTAAACTGGACTTTTTCTTTTTTACAGAGTTCATATCTTTTTAAAAACTAGATGTACCGCATAGCGGTACATGGTATGACCGCCGCAGTATATTGAAATGTGGGAACTGTTGGTGTGATGAGTGTGTGATAGAGCAGTGTTGTGAGGTGAGAATTTCTGTGGAAATGATTTCCTGTAAGTGGGCATGGATGTGGGTTTTGAATGTGTAGTGTGAAGGACTGATTTGTGAAGGCAAGGAATCGGCAAAATGAGATTTTGTACAATTACAGCGCCCCCTATGGACCAAATTTTATGGCATGTTCTGTGGTGTTAGAGGTCTTTGTGGTGATCGTGCATGATGCATTTTGTGCAGTTCCCACCTTCTCGGTCCAAGATATTGGCAACTCAAAATCCCAATTTTTGCATTTACCCTTATCACTAGGTGGCGCTATGCTTCAAGTGAGAGTTTATGGGCTGGGTCAATATGCCTCTGTAACACCTACATACTAACACAAAATCGTTGTCTTGGGCAAAATTGTTGATGAGTCATTTAACAAAAACTGTTTTTCAACACCTAGCTTCGGCGATAAACATCGCCCCGTATGACGAAATGTCACAAAATTTAGTACACATGAAAAGAAAGATGTTTAGAGATGGCATGTCAACTTTGACCAAATTTGAGCAATTAAAAGCCAAGATACGGCCATTTGAAGAATTTTAAGCTACGTGTTAAATGTTCATTGACGTGTAACTTCGGAACGGTTTATCTCAAGATAAATCCTTTGATAACTTTTTGTCAGCATTGTCTGTAGATGACATATACCAAATTTGGTGAGATTCACATGAACGGCCTATGACGAGTTCGTTCAGATTCGTTTTCGCAATATTAAAATTTCACGGAAATTGTTCTCGTTGGAAGTGGGCGTCGACCAGTGTTTTCAATGCGTGAGGGTCAACAGATTTCATGATAAAAAAAAATAGTTGTAAACGTAAGCATTCTCTAGATAATAGGCAAAATGACATTTTCTACAATTACAGCGCCCCCTATGGACCAAATTTTATGGCATGTTCTGTGGTGTTAGAGGTCTTTCTGGTGATCGTGCATGACGTATTTTGCACAGTTCCCACCTTCTCGGTCCAAGATATTAGCAACTCAAAATCCTAATTTTTGCATTTACCCTTATCACTAGGTGGCGCTATGCTTCAAGTGAGAGTTTATGGGCTGGGTCGATACATCTCTGTAACACCAACATACTAACACAAAATCGTTGTCTTGGGCAAAATTGTTGATAAGTTTTTTAACAAAAACTGTTTTTTGACACCTAGCTTCGCCATTAAACATCGCCCCCTATGACGAAATGTCACAAAATTTAGTACACATAAAAAGAAAGCTGTTTAGAGATGGCATGTCAACTTTGACCAAATTTGAGCAATTAAAAGCCAAGATACGGCCATTTAAAGATTTTTAAGCTACGTGTTAAATGGTCATTGACGTATAACTTCGGAATGGTTTATCTCAAGATAAATCCTTTGATAACTTTTTGTCAGCATTGTCTGTAGATGACATATACCAAATTTGGTGAGATTCACATGAACGGCCTATGACGAGTTCGTTCAGATTCGTTTCCGCAATATTAAAATTTCACGGAAATTGTTTTCGTTGGAAGTGGGCGTCGACCAGTGTTTTCAATGCGCGAGGGTCAATAGATTTCACGATAAAAAAGAAATTGTTGTAAACATAAGCATTCTCTAGATAATAGGCAAAATGACATTTTCTACAATTACAGCGCCCCCTATGGACTACATTTTATGGCATGTTCTGTGGTGTTAGAGGTCTTTGTTGTGATCGTGCATGACGTATTTTGTGCAGTTCCCACCTTCTCGGTCAAAGATATTGGCAACTTAAAATCCCAATTTTTACATTTACCCATATCACTAGGTGGCGCTATGCTTCAAGTGAGAGTTTATGGGCTGGGTCAATACATCTCTGTAACATCGACATACTAACACAAAATCGTTGTCTTGGGCAAAATTGTTGACGAGTTATTTAACAAAAACTGTTTTTTGACACCTAGCTTCGCCAATAAACATCGCCCCCTATGACGAAATGTCACAAAATTTAGTACACATAAAAAGAAAGCTGTTTAGAGATGGCATGTCAACTTTGACCAAATTTGAGCAATTAAAAGCCAAGATACGGCCATTTGAAGATTTTTAAGCTACGTGTTAAATGTTCATTGACGTGTAACTTCGGAACGGTTTATCTCAAGATAAATCCTTTGATAACTTTTTGTCAGCATTGTCTGTAGATGACATATACCAAATTTGGTGAGATTCACATGAACGGCCTATGACGAGTTCGTTCAAATCCGTTTTCGCAATATTAAAATTTCACGGAAATTGTTTTCGTTGGAAGTGGGCGTCGACCAGTGTTTTCAATGCGTGAGGGTCAATAGATTTCACGATAAAAAAAAAATTGTTGTAAACATAAGCATTGTCTAGATAATAGGCAAAATGACATTTTCTACAATTACAGTGCCCCCTATGGACCAAATTTTATGGCATGTTCTGTGGTGTTAGAGGTCTTTGTGGTGATTGTGCATGACGTATTTTGCGCAGTTCCCACCTTCTCGGTCCAAGATATTGGCAACTCAAAATCCCAATTTTTGCATTCACTCATATCACTAGGTGGCGCTACGCTTCAAGTGAGCGTTTATTGGCTGGGTCGATACATCTCTGTAACACCGACATACTAACGCAAAATCGTTGTCTTGGGCAAAATTGTTGGCGAGTTATTTAACAAAAACTGTTTTTTGACACCTAGCTTCGCCAATAAACATCGCCCCCTATGACGAAATGTCACAAAATTTAGTACACATGAAAAGAAATCTGTTTAGAGATGGAATGTCAACTTTGACCAAATTTGAGCAATTATTAGCCAAGATACGGCCATTTGAAAAATTTTAAGCTACGTGTTAAATGTTCATTGACGTGTAACTTCGGAACGGTTTATCTCAAGATAAATCCTTTGATAACTTTTTGTTAGCATTGTCTGTAGATGACATATACCAAATTTGGTGAGATTCACATGAACGGCCTATGACGAGTTCGTTCAGATTCGTTTTCGCAATATTAAAATTTCACGGAATTTTTTTTCGTTGGAAGTGGGCGTCGACCAGTGTTTTCAATGCGTGAGGGTCAATAGATTTCACGATAAAAAAAAAATTGTTGTAAACGTAAGCATTGTCTAGATAATAGGCAAAATGACATTTTCTACAATTACAGCGCCCCCTATGGACCAAATTTTATGGCATGTTCTGTGGTGTTAGAGGTCTTTGTGGTGATCGTGCATAACGTATTTTGCGCAGTTCCCACCTTCTCGGTCCAAGATATTGGCAACTCAAAATCCCAATTTTTGCATTTACCCTTATCACTAGGTGGCGCTATGCTTCAAGTGAGAGTTTATGGGCTGGGTCGATACGTCTCTTTAACACCGACATATCACAAAAATTTCATGTTGTTGGGTGAAACGTTCATTGAGTTATTCAGCAAAAACTTTTGCCGGTCTCCCCCTCTTTAACGGACACTGGCACAGCGGGGGGGTGGCCCTGGGGGACCAAAAGGCGTTATTCGCTCACAAACTTCTTGGGCTACATGCCTACAAACATTCATGTCTCCCCGAGTTTCAGTGTCCCGGGAATCGTTGACGAAAAATCGGTGAAAAAAAAAAAAAAAAAAAAAAAAAAAAAAAAAGGGAAAAATTTTGCAGCAACTCCAATATGACCGCTTTCGCTAGCTTCGCTAGCGGCGGTCATAATAAACAGTGGATTTTAATTCTCCAACATATCATGCTTGAGATCTTTCAGATGGCCTGTACTTCCTCACCACAGCCAGTGGGGTGGTGTACCAGACCTACTGTGACATGACCACAGCAGGTGGTGGATGGACACTGGTAGCCAGTGTGCATGAGAACAACTTGCATGGGAAATGCACTGTAGGAGACCGGTGGTCAAGTGAGCAGGGATCCACTCCTGACCGGCCTGATGGAGAAGGGACGTGGGCCAACACGAGAATCTTTGGCACTGCAGAGGGGGCAACCTCTGACGACTACAAGGTAAAATTGTAATTACCTGGAGTAGATCAAGGTTAGGCACTGGATAGGGGCAGAATTATGTGATAATGATTAAGTTCATATTTGATATACATGTTTATGTACACATACTGTAGATGAATAACCAGAATGCTGGAATGGAAACTGAATAGTTGTTCCTTACTTGTTTTCTACAGAATCCTGGTTACTATGACATTGTGGGGGAAGATGTTTCTGTCTGGCATGTACCTAATGACACTCCACTAAAACACTGGAGCTGTAAATCCATCCTGCGTTACCACACAGAGACCAAATTTCTTCCAAATTATGGAGGAAATCTCTACCAACTCTTCAAGGTACATACATAGAAAATAAAAAATCACACAGAATAGGTTCCAATCAGAGCCAGACCTCCTGGGGTCTGGAAGTAAAATTCCTGCCACATATTTGTTCAAGCCAATTCACTGACCCAGCTGATGATAATTACCATACCTATTCGTCTCTGAGTGTCAGGAAGAGCGCTATATAAAACTTATTTTTTCTTATTATTATTATCGTTATTCATAGAGGTAGCGGAGGTCATTAAGTAGTCACCTGCATTAAGAGTTCAGGCAGGGGGGGCAAATTGCATGACTTTCACTTTCCCAAGCTGGTGTGTCTGGTTCAAGAAGGATGTGCTGTAAATGGTCTCCACCAGTGCATGAGCAATCGCTAGGTAGTCAGCTGAGTGACTGGGATGCTGTGAAGATGAGCATGCCTCTGTGACCTGCCTGAACCAATGGTCTGTTACATTCGTTTTTAGCGCCTTCCGGTTAGATTCAATGCTGGAGCATGTCCAGCCAACAATGGCCCATCTATTCCTATTGTGTATGATGAGGGAGACACTGGGACCACAAGCAACTTGTACAGCCCAAATGCAAGAGGTATCATCATCTACAGCATTTTGTACAAGCAAGTAACTAAAATACAGATAAACCAACTAAAGGCCACCATATAATATTTTTAAATCATACTTCAAAAGACAACATACATGGCTTTGTAAAATTATTTTCAAAAATATGAAATATTACTGTGCACACACTGGATATCAGATTAGGTTTTGCACATTTGAATTTGCTACTTTTTCTTACTTCCCCAGCCGAATTCACTCCTGGCTTCATCACCTTCAGAGTGTTCAACAATGAGAAGGCAGCAATGGCCATGTGCTCTGGAGTCAAACCTACTGGATGCAACACTGAACATGTAAGAATGACTTACTGCATGATTATAAGGATTGTACAATGAAGTATTGGCTCCCACAGAGAGGATACTATAATGTAGGGTACTGAAACGGACACCTGCATTTACAGCAGTTATAACAATACTGTTCTAGGCCTGATGTACTTAAAAGGATATACCGTATAACATTATGCATTATGTGTCCTTCCCGTCTTCTGACAGTCCTGCATTGGGGGTGGAGGACATTTCCCTGAAGCAGCTCCTCGCCAGTGTGGTGATTTCACATCCTTTGACTGGGATGGTTATGGAGCTCACAAGGTTTGGAGTGTATCCAGGGAGATCACTGAAGCTGCGGTGCTGATCTTCTACCGCTGAATTGCATCTGTCAGTCCACAGATGAAATTGGGCAGATATATCATCTGACAGCTAAAGTGTGGTGATAAAATGGGAATTTTAACATGTTGGGGTGCCTGTTCTGCTAAAATCAGTTGGTTTGAAATGCTTACATTCTCCTTTCCCCCTGTCCTGCACTATGTCATAAGGGTTTGGGTTAGGGGTTTGTCCCCACTGTCTTGTTTTCTTTCTGTATGGCCATGTGTTGATCAGTGCCCTACAGTGTCATCTTTGTGTGGTTATATCTATAAACACAAATTCTATTAAATGTAGAACCTAGCATGCATGAATAATAGTGTGGGATCTTGTTTTTACTTGTTTGTTCTTTTATGCTCTTGAAATCAAATTGTGTGAAGCTACAGCAGTAAAACATTAAGGATTCTACTCTAATAAAAATAAAAGTAATATACATTATACCATAACAAAATTAAAGTAATACAAGTAGACTACAGTTAAAATAAAAGAAGATTTCACAGAGTGACAGTACTGACCTCAGATAAGGAGAATATTGGTGCAACAACAGTAAATAAGGACTTGACCAGGTTGAACTACTGTACTATTGCTATTGCTATTTAGGCAAAAGCATTTCACTCTGAAAGCTTGATATGGTTGAGAGAGAAAGAGAGAGAGAGACCCAGAGAGAGAAAGAAAAGAGAGAGAGAGAGAGAGAGAGAGAGAAAGAACACAGACTATTCTACCACTACACCTTTCACTTAACCATGTGCTCACAATTGATGAGCTTAAAGTGCATGAAGGATTCAAGAGCTGGCTAGCCCACTGCAGTAAGTTATGCTAGCCCACTGCAGTAAGTTATGCTTTAGGACTGACTAGCCCACTGCAGTAAGTTATGCTAGCCCACTGCAGTAAGTTATGCTTTAGGACTGACTAGCACACTACAGTACGTTATGCTTCGCCAGGACCTAAAAGAGAAGTCTGCTTACAGCTGCTAACTCAACACACAACTTCTGAATATCTTTCAGATTGACAGACCGACGAGTTTCTTGCAAATAAAATTCTATAATACAAATGAATCTTCTTATTTAACACACAACAATGCCAGTAGAAGGGAAACGAGGGCTGTGTGCTGTGGGGAGGGGGCATTAGCACAAGGACCAAGGCTATATGCTGCATGCTGTGTGGGGAGGGGGGGGTGTGTGAGGGCTGTGTGTGAGGAGAGGAGGGGGCAATGTGAAGGGACATGGGGCGCACTACAGCTGTTTCCTGGGGAGGGGGGGGGGGGGGGCAAGAGCTTAGGGCTGCGTGTTGTGTGTGTGTGTGTGTGTAGGAGGGGGGCATGAGGCAGGGGAGGGCTGTGTGTGTGGGGGGGGGGGACTCATGTGTGAGGAAGCAGTGGAGGATGGAGAATGGCGGGGCTCCGATGACATCTGGGGGGGGGGGGTGTAAAGTTAGGTTGTGTGTGCTGAGTGGTGAATGTGTGCAAAGTCAGTATACTGTGTGTTCAGGGTTCTGATGGCCTGGGGATAGAAACTCCTCCTGAGTCTTTCAGTCCTAGCCAAGTGGTTGCGTAGGCGTCTTCCAGACTTCAGTGGTTTAAGCAGCCCATTTCCAGGATGAGAGGAGTCCTTCAAAATCTTTTGGGCCCTTGAAAGTACTCTTCTGGTATAGATGTCTTGCAGAGCAGGGAGTGGAGTTCTAATGGTGCGTTCAGCTGAACGTACTACTCTCTGCAGAGTACTGCAATCTCTGACTGTGGAGTTCCCATACCAGGTGATGATGCTACCTGTTAGTACACTCTCTATGGCTGAAGTGTAGAAGGCCTTCAGGACAGAGGAAGAAACCTTGAATTTCCTTCCTAAGAGTCGTTGTCTGGACTTCTTCAGTACATATTGTGTGTTAACAGTCCATGTAAGATCTTCAGTGATGTGGACACCAAGGTATTTAAAACTTGGGACTTTCTCTACAGGTTGCCCGCTGATCATTAGTGGAGTATAGCTGCTAACCCGCTGCCTCCTATAATCCACCACCATTTCCTTTGTTTTACTGACATTCAGTGTCAAGCTGTTAGACTGGCACCACTGTGCCACCTCCTCAACTTGATCCAAGTAGGCCTGCTCGTTGTTGTTGCTGATTAAGCCCATGACCACAGTGTCATCAGCAAACTTGATAATGGAGGTGTGACTACTGCTGGCTTTGCAGTCATGAGTGTAGATGTTGTACAGCAGAGGACTCAAAACGCAGCCTTGGGGAGCTCCAGTATTGATGGTTAATATGTCAGATGTCAGACCACCTACTCTAACCACTTGTGAACGGTTAGTGAGAAAGTCCAATATCCAGTGGCATAGTGTGGAATTCAGTCCCAGGGCCTTCATCTTTGTGACCAACTTGAGGGGTATTATGGTGTTAAAGGCTGAACTAAAGTCAATGAATAGCATTCTCACATAATTCCCCTTTCCTTCCTCCAGGTGAGTTAGGGTGCTGTGCAGGAGGTTGGTGATGGCATCCTCTCTGGACCTGTTGGTTCTATAGGCAAATTGGAAGGGGTCAAAGGAGCTTGGCAGGGTTGAGCAAATCATGTTTTTGACAAGCCTCTCAAAACACTTCATGACTGTAGACGTTAAGGCCACTGGTCGATAGTCATTTAAACATGATGGACTTTTGTTTTTCGGCACGGGAACAATAATGGACTGCTTGAAGCAAGTTGGAACTGTCTCTTGGGCCAATGATGTGTTGAAGATGTAAGTAAACACAGGAGCTAGCTGAACAGCACAGGATTTCAGAACTCTGGTAGACATGCCATCTGGCCCAGAAGCCCTTTTACAATTAACCTTGCTCAAGACATTCCTGACATCGATCTCTGTGACACAAAAGGGTGTGTCTCCACTAGCATCACAGTTCACGGCAGCTTGTACAAGATCTACTGTATCTTGAGCATCAAAACGAGCATAAAAAGCATTTAGCTCACTTGGTAGAGATTTACTCACAGCCGTCAGAGAAGGGGACTTTCTTTCAAAGCCTGTGATGGTTCGTAGTCCCTTCCACGCGCGTGCTGGGTCACCCGCCATGAAATCAGCTTCAACTCTGTCCCGATAGCGCCGTTTAGCGTCTTTAATAGTTCTCCGTAAACTGTACGATGCTGCTTTGTAATCCGATATGTCGCCCGAAGTAAGCCCTGCATTGTAAGTTGTGGTTCGTGTCTTTAAGGCCATTCTTACATCTTTGTCCACCCATGGCTTCTGATTTGGAAAACTTTTTATCTTCACCGTCGGAATGATGGTATCAGTTAGCAGATTCATGTAACTCAATGCCACTTCCGTAAACTCGTTGATATCGGCAGAAGTTGTTTGGAACATCTCCCAGTCAACGTTGCTAAGGGCATCCTGTAGCCTGGCTTCCGATTGGTCGGTCCAGCGCTTGACCTCCTTCGTCACTGGGGTTTCCCTCTGACTTATCTGTCTGTATTTAGGCAGCAGGAAAATAGCGGCATGGTCTGATTTTCCGAAAGCCGGTAGAGACTTACGCAAATGCTTATGCACAAAAATACGCACATGCTTATGCACAAAAACCAGTGGTAGAATAATGAAATTGTAAATTGTGTTCATTCTCGAACCTCACAGCAAGGACAGTTTAAAAAGGGTTACAGTCATGTATAGGACAAATTATAGTAACGGGTACATATAGCATTTTCTAAGATGATGATTCAGTAACTTTGTCACAAATGAAAATGTAACAATTCGATGGTAAGGACAACATATCAGTTATTGAAACTGGATTTTTTTGTTGTTGTATGGGATATTTGTGGCCAGCAACATGTCTCAAAAAAGTTGGGACAGTGTCAATAAAGGGCAGAAAAACTTGAGTAAGACTAAAAAGACATAAAACAAGACTAAAAAAAAACCATACAGGACACTTCACAGTTAATTATGTTAACTGACAATACGATTTTGTATAAAAAGGGCTTTCTTTCTTGTCCTTAACATGATTTCAGCAGCCCAACTGGTAGCTGTCTTCTTCATCATGTTTTCCTTTTTATTATACTTACAATGTGACAAATCTGGACAGCACGCCGGCCATTTTAGCATCTGCTTGCCCTTATGATGGAGCCACACTGTTGGAGTTTTGTAGAATGCAATTCAGTAATTTGGTAATCTGGTAATATTTAAGGTATACCCTCTAAATGTTCAAAACCTATATATCTCATTCAGCATTACATTTTACTCTCCAGATGAGAAAGCACACCATAACCAAGGCACTCATCAGTTATCACAACTTTACCTGTAACAGCAGGCTCAGTACATAGCCTATATACAGTATTACATTGTGATGGAGTGACCATCACTAGAGTTTTGTAGCGAAGGGGAGGAGAAGTCCCCCCACCCTGCTTTGAACCCGGGTCAAACAGGGGCTCTTACCGCAACGCCAAAGAGCCAGGCTCTTTGGGATGGCAGTCAGAGCACACCCACAAGTCTAGTGATGGTCACTCCATCACACTGCCTTCCCCTTCAGGAGGCGCAGCCATGCACTTCGAACACTCAGGTGTCCCTCACACATCTCCCACCATACTTCAACCTAACCTTGGGGTCCCTCATATGGCTCACACAGTGGCTGCACCTCCGATGACCTCACGGCAAGCCATCTCACTTCGGGCTCTGAACGCAACGCCAAAGAGCCACTCACATACATGTACAAATTATCAGTTTTTTTTTCGGGTGCCTGTCTAAAGACCTGGTGAGGGGCGGTGGATAGAAGGTGTTCAGGCTTTATTCAATATGCCTAAACCTCAACCAACTGACAAAGTTTATCCTACTGGAAAAAATGTGAAGCACAGAATTCGACACAATTACTGCAAGGTTAGCTGAAAAAAGTCCACTGTAACAAAGTCAAATTTTGGAAATGTAGGACAAGAAAGAAAAATTGAAAGTCAATTCAGGGCATCCATCTCAAAGAGCAGCATGCGAGAGCAGCATGCGAGAGCAGCTTGGTATGACAAAAGGTCTGACAATGGGAGATATACGCCTGATAACGAGCAAATACAAAATTATGAATTTCTCCTAGCACAATATCAGAATAGTTGTAACAGGACAACAGAATAGTTCTATTGTGTGTGTGTGTGTGTGTGTGTGTGTGTGTGTGTGTACTCCATGCTTCATCCATCCATCTGACTGTAACTCACCAAAGATGTTAACACTGACACAGCTCATCATGCTTGTGTTGGCTTCGTACCTGATGAGACAGTTATCAAATAAGGGTCCTGCGTCTGCGTCAGAGGTACAGTATTTAGAGGCGTTGCGCGTCTAGCAACAAGAGGGGTCGGCACGGTTATCCCTTCAGTGCCGTGACTCTGAGATCAGACGTGCTGTAGCCTATTCACTGACTATGAACACAGCAACTACCCAAGGTGCACTACTGACTATGAAAACACCAACTACCCAAGATGCACTACTGCCACCTACTGGCCAACCTGTTCACTACATAATTTGAAAAAACCCAAGTGGTGTTTTTCACATATAGTCCCCTTTAAGCAAACCGAACTCAGTCGCCTGTAAGTGGACCAAAAAGAGGACAGAAGAAAAAGAACTCAGTCCTTTTTGTGTTCACACTGTGAGTTTATTACAAAGAGGACCGAGTTCTCGTTCTGGTCCAATTGAGCTTTGATGGGGCCTCACCCCTGGTGTTCACACCTGGTCCTCTAGGGCTCTCAGACCATAGACATCCTATACATATATCCTATATACAGGGTATAGAAAAAAAATGATTGTAAACGTTAGCATTCTCTAGATCAGTGGTTCCCAACCTGTGGGCCGAAGGTATTGCAAGAGGGCCATCAAACCATTTTCAAAACAGTATGATTTTTGTGGGGGATAAAAATAAAATAATATATGACCCTTTCAGATGTTTAAACAAAATTACTTTAAAATACATTCATGTTTAAATTCTCTATTAATGGCTTGTTTTGTTTTTTTCCACTAGCAGTAGACTTTTAACAGAGTGTTTGGTCGCCGTGATGAAGCCGGCGTTTGTTTACGCTGTGCATTTGATAAGCAGCTAAACCTGCAGTATCAAAATCGATTGCTTGTTAGTAACAGGGAGAATTAAAAGAAAAGAGAGTCAGATTGTGAGTTTGCTCTCTGGGTAATATGTGAATAAGAACTTTCGCTCGTTGCTTCACCAGAAGTCCCGCTCCTTCATCTCACTCTCGCTCGCTCACAAAATGTATGTTGCGTCAAAGTATTTCGTTCAGCTCGGAGTTGGCCACACAAACTTCGTAAGATAGGCTTCTAAGGAAGTTTTAAGTTTAAGTTTTATAGCTCATCGTTCAGTTCTATAAATATATTCCATATTGTGTAATCGCTCAGGGCTGCGTTTCCCGAAAGCCCTACGAGCGATGTTAAGTAGTACTTAAGCCTAAGTAGTACTCAACTTCACACTTAGGACCATCGTAGAGTTTACGGACCGTTTCCCGAAACCTTCCTTGGCCAAGAACCATCGTGGAATCACACGTAACTCTACGTGTGGTCCAGAGCACCCGTAGAGCTCTAAGATTGATCTTAACTGGCGTGGCACAGTGGAGACACCCAGAGGATGTGAAGTGAAAATAGGCTACGCGTGCCTGAAGATGTTGTCATAAGACATTATTCTTGTAACTATCATGCAACTACCATATAACTACCATGACATCATGTAGCTGACACAACAGACCGACGGAAATAAAGAAGTAGCCCAAATTGCGCAAGGGCCTGGAATCAAATCAATATGATTGCAGCCACATACGTCAACTATATTTGATAGTAAGATTGGGCATAATGAAACGGTGATCCTACATGTGATTTGTATGTGCATTACATGAACGGGAGCGTTTCGAGGCAACTAAGAGAAATATAGCCCAGAAGCGATATAAAGTCCGTCAAAACAAAAAGCTTGGAACATGACAGTTCCATGGGCATAACAAAAAGGGAGTGGCCAAGACATGACGGGCAGTATTTAAAAACAGCAGGGATAGTGTGGCCTTGAACCTGATGAAAATCAAAATGACAGTAGGCCTATACTGTACGGCTTAATTCGCCTTATCACACTGCTGCAATCTTAAACTATATCAAAGACAGTCCTCATTTTCTGTAGGCATACTGTTTTTACGTCTCCCGTCTTGTCCCCCGATGCCTTCAAATAGCCTACATCCAGCGCCTTTAGCACAGCCGCACAAGGACAGTCACAGTAAGTGGGCTTATTTTGGACGTGTGCAGAAAACATGTAACAAAACATCTGAATACAGTGTCCTACATAGACTATTTAAATCAAATATATTTTTGTTTGTGTACTCAGACTGGTCAGAGATCTTTTTTGCTTACATTTGAATGAGATACATTATAGATGAGAGATACGCAAACGTTACAAGTTTTGTTTGTCTTTTAAAAATGTATTTTCTTGCATTGAAGCCAACTTTACCGTATGCCCAATGAAGTTCAAAAGAAAGCTCCAACGTCACTTAATAGCGCCAACTTTCAGCTCTAAGAACCATCTTAAGAGCAGGGCATGCGCGTTCACGTACGATCATGTTCGAGAAACGGTCCGTGAACACTGTAGAAACGTTCGTGGGATCAATCGTTTACGTTGCTCTTAAGGCTAAGATCCATCGTTATCGGGAAACGCAGCCCAGTTCAATTCAGTTTTTTTTTATAATGGGCTATTTGAGTTGAAAGAGTGGATGAAACCTGGAATTCCATGGCCTTCGTTTCACTTGTCATTGTCGTTTATTAGTAGTTGCAGTAAGTAAATGCACATTTTCGTATATTCATTCTACTTTTAACCTTTTTGGGTCTTACATATGAAGGCCCCGGAGTGATAGGGTACATGTATGTTACCAAAATGTATTGTTAAATGTATCGATTCAAATCAAACAGCTTTTCTTTACCCACTGGTAGGTCAAAAAAAAGAAGAAAGCGCTCTAACCAAAATGATGAGTTATGAAAGAATTAAGTCAATAAAATTAACTTAGGATGCTGCGCCCATTTACCTCTGAATCACAATTCACAGTATATTTCAATAATGAACACAAAATGAAGTACTCACTTATCCTGACACAATATTTAACACCGGAGCATTATAACCCAAAAGCATTACAGTCTTTTAAACAAAACAACACAGACTGCAGTATGTTTACAAATGTCCAACCAAACGTCTTGGAGAGCAGGCTACGTTAGCCTGTTAAACTGTTCACACAACCTAGCACTTTGTGGAGAGTCTCGTGGCAGGGAAATACTCACACACCAGACCGTCGGTGCTACAGGTGGGGGGGCAGCGAGCAGGGAGTGAAGGGGGAGGGCTTGTGCAGCAGGAACATAAGAGGCTTCCACCGTGAGAGTGAAGTCCATCGGCTCTTTTCGCTGACGTGATGTCCTGAAGAGGGTTGGAGACGACGAACTAAATTCTCTAACACTAAACTTCACAACACAACTCACTGACTGTCGAGGAATTTCCTCCTCATTCTACGACGTTACACACTTTTTCATTTACAACGCACGGTCTTGAGAGTTGACTGAAATCCCTCGGTGACTCGGTCAGTCCAGCAGCAACTCTTCCGCAAACGGTAAACTAAACATAGCTTGACTACACAAAACTTGCACTTGGACAGGCACTATCGATAAGGTTTGGTAATACTTCGTCCCTTTGTAACTTTTAACTACACGGAGATACATACACATGTGGTGCATCAGGACGTCGCCATCTTCTCTCCTCGTCTCTCCTCTCTGCTGCTCGCCCCTCCCTTTCCACACTCCCCATTGGCCGCTGCAGCAGCCTATACGATCAGTGATTGGCTGTCCTGCTGTATTGGTCCTTACAGTGGAGGCTTCATTATACGAAAAGTAAAATGAAACAAAACATGTCCAAACTCAGTGTGTACCCCTACACATCACCAGTCTATGGCTTGTTTCAGTCTCCCATTTGCTTAATTTTCTCCCGAAATCTGTTAACATTGGTTTACCATGCGTTTAACAGTGACAACGGCCAAATATGCGAAGCAGCTTATTTACAGTAGGCTACCAGCAGGACTATGGGCCTTCTATGACATAACCCTCTGCAAACTAAGTTATTCAAGCCATCTTCACCCTCAGTTATATCCCTTACAGTCTTTTGAATTACCCTGCTCTGCAGGTTAGTTCCATGATTTTAAGTCTCAGTTTGTTCATATAACCTATTAAATGTCACCATTTTAGGGTGTTTTGTCCAAATTTTCTCCTGGGCAGGCATGCCCCCCGGACCCCCCTACCAGGGTTGGGTTTGCTGATTTATCCTTACGACTACCATTTACCCAATGAAGTGATCCCTGTACTGTGGTTCTTCCTGCATGTTCAGTGTGCTTTCAGTTCAGTCTTGAATGTTCCATATTTGTCATCAAAATGAAAAAAGGGTCTTTGATAACAGTATTTCACCTATATTGGGGCAGCTGTGCACTAGTGGTTAGGGAGTTGGTCTTGCAATCGGAAGGTTGCCGGTTCGAATCCTGTTGAGATTCGAATCCATGGTTGAGATGCCCTTGAGCAAGGCATCTAACCCCACACTGCTCCAGGGACTGTAACTGAAACCTTGTAAATATCTGTAAGTCGCTCTGGATAAGAGCGTCAGCTAAGTGTAATGTAATGTAATATTGTGTTGGAGGTGGGCTGTGAACATTTTTTGAGATTTCCAAGTGGGTCCTGAGTTAGAAAAGGTTGGGAACCCCTGCTCTACATAATCGGCAAAATGACATTTTGTACAATTACAGCACCCCCTATTGACCACATTTTATGGCATGTGCTGTGCTTTTAGAGGTCTTTGTGCTGATCGTGCATGACATATTTTGTGCAATTCCCATCTTCTTGGTCCAAGATATTGGCAATTCAAAATCCCAATTTCTGCATTTACCCATATCACTAGGTGGCACTATGCTTCAAGTGAGTGTTTATGGGCTGGGTCGATATGCCTCTGTAACACTGGCATACTAACACAAAATCGTTGTCTTGGGCAAAATTGTTGACGTCATATAATTATGGCGTGCCATACGTCTCATAATTATTCGTATATGCAAACACCATGATCCACGCGAATGATATCATTTACAAGCGCAAAGACACAATTCGTAACTTGTAAATTGGAATTTGCACGAAGGTGTATTGATTTATTCAAATGTTTGGAAACTTGCAAATGAAATCATACCAAATCTGTAAAACAAATAACACGTTTCGCATGTGCATCTGTGTTGACATTTCATTTGCGACTCCTACGTTCCTTGTGTGAAGTGTTGAACCTGCATTTGCAGATCACCCAACACGCGCACGAATCCCTTCTTCCGCTTGCGTAATTTTGAGACATTCCTTTCGCCCTTTTGGCAATCCGATCCATACGCGAAGGTCAGACACAAGAGTCTTACACCCCCCCCCCCCCCCCCCCCAGTAGGTGGCGCTGTTGATCCTGCTTTACCGAAGTTCATGCGTTACCCACGTAGGCATCTATGGTTCCCTGTAAACACAATCCGAACCCCAGCAACATCATTTTCGCCTCAAAGGACGAAATATGGACGCTGAAATAAATGCATGGGTGAGCCGAACGTTGTTTTATAATTGATATGCATTCTCAAATTTACTGACTTACTTAACATCAGAATTACAGGCAGTGTTTGTGTCTTTATGTTTCATTTGGTCTCATCAAAAAACATTTTTCACCTTGCTAGGAGGCTAGTCGACTTAGCTTACAGTATGCACGAACCAACCAATGATATCAAATTGAAACAGAGTTTATTTAGGCTACAGTGAATGTGAATAGAAATGTATGGTCTAGCTAGCCAAATGCATTTTCATATGAGCAGATTGATTATATGAAAATGACTGTCCAATCGGAATAAATGTTATCCAAGCATGTTCCACCCTCCTCTATACTTTATTGCCCACGCATATAGCAGTGGTTATATGTAAATCAAGTGCATGATAGGTACATTTAGGTCTGTACTATTAGGGCGTGGGGGGTTTGATTTATGTTTAATGAGGGTGTATACTTTAAGGATATGGTTTTGGGGGTTTCATTAGTTTGTTCAGTTGTAGAGATTATGCATATCACACATTTATGTTTGATTTTTCTTTGTAGGAATTATTGAGGCAACATGTTTTGGACAGACTGTTGTCCAGGGTCACTCTTGTTCTTCAACAAACACACATGGATGAAGACTATCTGCAATTTGTGTGTACACAGGGAATGGTTTTCCTGGACATCATATCCCAACATCTTCCAGTGCCCCAGGAAATAACTGAGGGTCTGAGGGAATTGGTCAATGTCCTGATGCTAAGGCACCAGCACCCCCCTGTCGTACCAGTACAATTTGAAAGCCGAAGTACAGCTGGACGACCTAAAATCTCCATTTGTCCTGATCATTTGAAGCACCTACTAGACATTGGGTTACCAGTGAACACCATTGCTGGATTGATGGGGTTGTCTCGTGCTACACTGTACAGAAGGATGTCAGAAAACAATCTTTCTGTCAGAGGACTGTACAGCACTTGCACAGATGCTGAGCTGGATGAGCTTGTTTCTGCCATAAAAGAGAGGATGCCACATGCAGGGTACAGACTAGTCAAGGGTACTCTGGCGGCACAAGGTTATCGACTCCAATGGAGTCGTGTTAAGGCAGCAATGCATCGTGTGGACAGTCTAGGGACACTCTCAAGATTGACTCAAATGGGGTGTGTTGTAAGAAGAACTTACTCAGTTCCCTGCCCCATGTACCTTGTGCATATAGACACAAACCATAAACTCATCAGGTAACCCATGAGCACCCAATACATCTGTTTATTTTGAGCATGTATGGTCTTGGTTTACAAATATGCAAAGTGTTATTGTATGTCTTTTCATGTTGTCCCCCCAGATACAACATCGTCATTTTTGGTGGCATTGATGGCTTTTCCCGCAAGGTGAGAATCACTATACAACACAAAAGTTTAATTCCTTCATCCATGCCATTTTACTGACTTTGCACACCTCCACCCCCAATCACTGTAAGGTCATGAGGAAGCTATCAGAAGCTACAGTATGGCTGAATGTGATTTTTTTTTTAAATATCATTCTTATAATTTTGAGTCCATCTTGTCAACCAACAGATAATGTACCTGAGAGCTGCAGACAATAATCGGTCCGATACAAACTTAGCCTTCTTCCAAGAGGCAGTTCAGGAATTTGGCTATCCACTCAGGTGATGTTGCACTTAGGTCCACTAGTGTTAGTATTGTCATGTATGGCACTAATAACCATGTCACATGCAAAGTTGCTTAGAACACCTTCCTTCCTCTTTTAGATATTCAGATAATCTTGTTGATCATGTCTACATGCCTTAAATTTATTCATTTATGTACAGCCTGGTGATTGGCTGATTAGATATAAGTTAACATACGGTAAAATAGGTTTACCTAAAAAAGTGGAAAGGACTAGTACCGTATGGGATTTATATCACCTTCACTACCACTGTACAAACACTATTGCTCATTTTACATCTGTGATATTCATCCCCTCACCTAATCAGGAGGTCCCATATCCCTTTTGACATCTTTCCTTTTGATGAAAACATATACTGTCACCCTCCCTCCACATACATATGTCCACTGCACCAGCTCAGTCACAGCAAAGATCTGTCTCTTGTTTGCTCCTTGTAAGTTCCCTGTATGCTTGTTAAATAATATTGTTCTTTGCCACTCCTTATTTTATGTTTTATATGACAATATTTTGAATAGAGTGCGAGCAGATCAAGGGGGAGAGAATGTTGGGGTGGCTCGCCTGATGTTTACCATGCGTGGACCAGACAGTGGCAGTTTTATAGCTGGGAAGAGTGTTCATAATCAAAGGTACAGTTTGTCCTACTGAAAACATTTTCAACACAAAACCGTAGCACCTTATCATGGTCAATACAGTGTATCAAAGAATCAGTCTTTATCAGGCCTTGTAATCACTCTACATGCCCCATTCCCCTTACCCTTTAATTATAGTATGTACTTATAAAGTATCTATTTTCATTGACAGAATTGAGAGACTTTGGCGGGATGTTTGGATGGGGGTGACCAATGTGTTCTATCACATCTTACACATGCTGGAGGAAGAGGGCCTTCTTGACTTGGGAAATGCAACACATTTCTTCTGTCTACATTATGTTTTTCTGCCACGACTCCAAGAAAACCTCAACTTGTTCCGTGATGGCTGGGACAATCACCCCCTACGAACTGAGCGAAATCTTACACCAAACCAGTTGTGGGAAGTTGGTCAGATACGTCATCCCATTTCTAATCCACAGGTATCAGTGAAAATGTGTTTTTACATTTCTTTCTGTATATGTGCAAATGGTTAATGTGATTTTAAGGTGAGGTAATTAAAAATAATATTTATTTT
The DNA here is from genome assembly GCA_027475355.1 of Coilia nasus. Taxonomy (NCBI): domain Eukaryota; kingdom Metazoa; phylum Chordata; class Actinopteri; order Clupeiformes; family Engraulidae; genus Coilia; species Coilia nasus. Next base: position 22,263,799 of record CM050214.1, read on the forward strand.
ACAAATAGTACAAGCCTTTTATGAATGCTTGTTTTTGTTTTAAACCTTTAGGAAATCAACATTCCAGAAATTGACTGGGAAGAAAGTGGCGATATCCCAGAACCACATCTAGGTGTGAATATTCCCCTGGTGGATTGCCCACTAACTCCAGAGCAAATGGAGGCATTAAGACATCACATTGACCCACTTCAACCTTCTGAATGCAACGGTGTCGACATATATATGGACACTGTAGAGTATGTAGAAAGTCTAACAGCTTGAGTTTATTGTGATGCTCAAATATATTAACACAGCACCAACTGAGTTGCAACTGTTTCAGAGCAGACACTGAATAAATGTCTGAAAATGTCAATCTCCATGCCTTCTTAGGTCAACCTCTAAGTATGTGAACTTTTCAAGTATTAACACTGTCATTACTAAAATTTAAACTAGAAAAGAAAATAAAGTAGAAAAGATTCAGGCAGCCAAGAAGCTATATCAAGCCAAAGCCACTGTCCACAGATTCGACACAAACCATGAGATCACTTTTTAGGCTAGAGTAGGTAGAGTAATGATCTGGAATCCGTAGGCGCTCATAGCATGTGCTAGCAGTTGGTAGGTGGTTTCGTCCCCTGGACTTCACAATCTCCATGTTGAGCTTGTCTGGTGGTACCTCCCAGCCAGTCCAGAACTTGACGAGCTTGGCCAAAATTTCTGGGGATGCTAAGAAAAAGAAGTTAATTTTATCTCACGTGTGTGTATTTGTGTGTGGCCAGCTGTGGCCTAGTGGTTAGAGAGTTGGTCTTGGGATTGGAGGGTTCCAGGTTTGAATCCCATTACAGTTGGAAGAATGGGGATGGGGGGAGGCCATGGCTGAAGTGCCCTTGAGCAAGGCATCTAACCCCACATTGCTCCAGGGATTGTAACTGAAACCCTGCACCTAAATAACTGTAAGTTGCTCTGGATAAGAGCGTCAAGTAAGTGTAAGGTATTAAGACATAACTAAAAACTAAATTACTCAGATTTATAGTACAGTGGGAACATGAAAAAATATTGTGAATACTAAACATTTTGAAAGATACATTTTAAAAACATCAAAAGCATGCAAACATATTTTAAGATATTATTTTAACAATATAGTTTTTAAAAACAATTCTGTGTGTTTCCATGGTAAAGGGGTGCAATGTTCTTTACAGATATCAAAAACTTTTGAACTGCACTGTATGTTGAAATAGCTTACCATTTTCAACAAAGGTGCGAAAAAAAACTGTTATAGCACTGATGGTGCCAGTTTGAATGTCGTCATCAGAGTCATCACTGTTATAGGCTTCTTGGGACTGGGGCCATTTGATGGATTGAAGAATGGCCTGAGAGAATTAAAAAACACATTATTCCATGTATTTTTATATGTACGTAAGTGCTAACGCAAGTGGTATAAAATGTACTTGTCAACACACTTGTGGGGTAAGCTGGACCTCAGCCTCCCGTGGAAAGAAAAGGGGAGCAACATCTGGGCGAGTGGCTAGTAGTGGCCAAACACCTGTGTCCTTCAATCCCTTTCTTAACTGTTTAATCTGGGCATGTGCCCTGCCAAGTACCTGCGAAAATATAGAGTATAAAGTGTATATAAAAATATAAAGTGGTGGAAGAAACATGATTAGGTGCCTGGACAACCTGATGTTATGATTAGATTTATTGCTAGACTTTTTAATGTAAAAAGTTACAGGAACTTGAAGCTTGGCTGGCAAAATATTCTGCAATGGAACAGTAACCCAAAGCTAAACAGATAAACAGTTCAAGTCAAATAATGTATACTTCCAAGAACCACTAAATGTAAACTTCCAAGAACCACTAAATGAAATCATATAGACACAAATACATTACCGCGTGAGAAAGAAGCTGCTGGAAGAGTAATAATCGGTTGGTCTCCTTGGTTGGAACTGGGCAGTACCAATTCAGACAAAGTTCACTTATTTGTGAAGACTCCTCTTCAGTCCATTGTTCTTTCAGAACCTAGGCATGAAGGCTCATTAACATAAACAGCAGGTTTTGAACATGAAATGTGATAGTAAATAATTTACTACAGGTAAATTTGGAGACTTAGTCAGCATGGTAGTTGGATAATCAGGAACAAGGTTTTATTTTACACTGATGCATCAATGTAGAGACACAAGTTTCACGGTAAAGATTCACCCATATCTCTGAAATAGTCAGAGATGTTGAGTAAATACGTTTAGGTCAACAGGGAGTGTAACCCTTAGACCCACCCTAAATTAATATGCATTAGGCAACTGTATGTGAAAAGGTTCTTTGTTACAATTTGGCTGCTTCCGGGTGTCAAATGTCTGTATGTTAATTGGAGGAATGCGACGGTTCTTGAGACAGCCAAACAGATGGGACAAACAATCAAGCTCACAATACGCAGATAACATCTCACCTCTTAAGGCAGAGGCACACATATTGCCTGTACTGTCTTACAAAGCTCAGAGTATACGAGTTATAAGAGCCCAAAATAATTTAGGAATACAAAACAATAACAAAGAACTGCATTAACAATAAAATTGTTATGTACAACATCATTATTATTTTTAAGATTCCTTCAAATGTCAGATAAAGGTATGATGGGTTACAAGTTCTTTTTCTTCACTCACCAGTCTGATGGTTTCCCGGTGCTCTACATCAGAGCAGTCTTCTAGGCAAAGTTTGGATGCAGCCATCTCCGTTCTGGAATACATCAAGGCATCCACCACTGCTGGACTAAGTCCTGAGAGTGTAGGACCACCGTGTATCACAGAGTGACCAATCATCCTTCCAGCCATCATAATCAAGTCACTATCAAGGAGGGATGTAGATAAGACTGGCACAAGGTGGTCTGTTTGTCCTTCAAACAGTGTAGTCACTGCTGCATTTCCTGGGAAGCAGAAATTAACTCAATGCATGGTCAAATGATTTATGATGTGGCAATGTTAACTAGTGATGTTAAAAACAAAGGTAATTGTTAATCAGTACATCTGTTTACAGTGGTCCACATACATCACAATTAATAGGTTACATTTCAGTGGTACCATCATGTGCCAGATTTACAAATGTACAAACCCAAGTTCAGTTTAAATCCGTGTTTCAGCTTGGAAATGGCTGAGGACAGAATGTGTCTTGTGACCCCCACACCAACAGCTGCATCCCCTAAAATGAAACGTTATTATTCACAGCGTCTACATGGATGAATCAATCTCCTCCTTTCCTTTAGTTCCCAAGCACGGCAATTAAACAGACTATTGTGAATATAACACTCTCTTAATTTGTTGCCTGTCAAGGTATACCTATAATGCGGCAGTTGAATGGTGCTGCCCATTGGCTTTTGGCACGATCGTTTTTATAAAAAGAAATGAGGGTGATGTCCCGCTCTTCGTCATCAACACTTGCATTCAGGGAAAGCAGCAGAGGTGGCTGATTCACCCCTCCATGCCTCACTTCTTTAAGAAACAGCTGCATGGCATCCTGTGGGGTGTCTGCTGTTTTCCATGACATCAATGAAGCTAAAATGAAATTTGATCAATACAATTATATGTAATAATGATAATGTAATATTATATTGCCAAGCACACATTCACGTTTGAACTGTTTTTGTTACCTGTTTCAACTGGTGCTAGATGAGATCTGTCCACAAAATATCCAGATGACGGACCTGGGGCATCCATGTCTGGTTCCAAAGGACCTGAAGGACCTGGGCCATCCATGTTCTGCTTTACAGGCTTTCTGTAGGCCCTTTCATCAACAGAACATTTAAAAACTTCTAAGACATGCTAGCAAATATTTAGCTTTAACAATTAAGCATAATTGTAATATTTTAGTACAGTACAAGTAAAAGTAAAAAGTTACGAAGCAGATATACTTCATACTTGTCACATTGGAATATTTCACATTAAAGTTATTTTTTTTACCTTTCTGCACATTCACTACCATGGTTAGCCAGCACAGACAATGGGAATTCTTTTTGACAAATGGGACACACCTACACAGAAGACAGCATCAGCAGAAAATCCATAAATTTGGAAGTGCATTTTAAGGATTAGGGCTAATTTGGAAGTACAAAATAAGTAAAAGGGTTCAAATGTGGGTACATTTACCCCTTGTTCCTCTGTATCATCTTCTTCTATGGTCACCTCATCATCCTGCACCTGTAGTTATTTATTGATTAGTTTCAATTTGGCAGTCATATAATCAAATTACTTCTAATGATGATTTACATATGCTCATTCACATTTACTGTTTGTTGGCAGTTCCCAGCATGGAGTGCCAACATTTGCAGAGGCATGGTGGCATTGCAAGTTACACAGGGCACTTGTGGCATCCTTGCAAATTCTGCTGAATCATAGGGCAGCGGTTCTGTGTCCAGCTCCTCTTGCAGGGGGACCAGGAAAAGTTGATTCTTCCCATTGTTGGTTACAGCACGGAGCTGCCGACCTGAGTAACCTTCTGTGTCCATGGGAACAATGGAGAGCTTCCTTTGGCCACAGCCCCCTATACAATAGAATACAATGAATACAGTAACATTATGGGCCATTGTGGGACTACTTTTCGACACCATAACAAGTTAATCCACCCAAGAAAGATACCAAAATGACACACCTGATGCTTTGAAAAACATCCATCTTCCTTCAAGGGGGCGGAATTTCTTGAACTCATTTTCTATTTGTGTCACAATCTAAACATAACCAAATCAAAATGAAGCCAGTTCACTATATATATATATCTTATATACTAACATATATAAGTTTACATAAGATAACATAAAATAACATACTTCAGCATGTTTGCTGTCCTCTGATACTGACACCAGTCGTCTTCCTAGCCCTGCATGGGCTAACTCCAATTCTTTGGAGGATTTGGGAGTGAGAGTGGTGGGTCCAGGCAGGGCAAGAATTGTCAGGTTAATGGTCTTGGCTGGACCAGACCTGACAGGGGTAGAGAACCTGCCTTTTCCCCTCTTCACCTCTTGTTTTGTCTGAAACATATTTGGAAACTGCCTACAAAGAGGTAAAAAAGAAACAGCCAATTTTAGAAAATGGGAAAAATAGCATAACTTTGCATATCTATCTATCTATCTATCTATCTATCTATCTATCTATCTATCTATCTATCTATCTATCTATCTATATTGCTGTGATTTTCAACCCATCCCAGTGCTGCCAACTTATATTTGCACTGCCTTGCCTTTTTGCACCTTACCATCCACACACTTGCCCCACCTGGCACCTCTTACTTAACTCATAACTCTGATATACTTGAATTCTCTTACACCGCAGGGTCAGATCCTACCCTGTCACCCCTACCACACTGCCTTGGCACATTAATGTGAACCTGGTTTTGTTATTATTTAGTTTATTACTTAGTAATTAGTATATTTTATTCATATCTTTATCTTACATTATACATACCTTTTTAAAGCCTGATTCACTCTAGTGACGGAAGGGGTGGAGACTGGGGTGGCATGTGTGTGGGTAGTGGCAGTGGGATTTGGTGTGGTGGCACTGGCAGCTTTTGATAAAGCATTTACCAATGCTTGTGCCATCGTCTCTACCATATCCTGCAATTAAAAAAGTTGCATTCTCATTAAATTGTAACACCCATCACATGTACTTACTGTAGCTCCTTAACAACTTGTTAATTACACTTTTGAAGATAATAAAACTGGCACAAAGGCTTATGTAAAATAATGTAATTATATTTTTGTCCTTTATTCAAAACAACACTTATAATCAAGTTAATACCCATTCTTCCAAAATGTGCATCTCTCCACCTAGTCACCTTGTCAGGTCTTCCCTGTCAGAACATTTTTTTAATCTACCAAATGACCGAATGTCACGATAATAAAGATCTTGCGAAATTATTAGCTACACAGATAAAACTCTGTCGGATTAGCTTCTAGTGTGAACTGCATAGCCATGCACGCATGGTGCAATTTCCCTCCTGATCTCAAGCGCAGATAACTGAACAGAAACAAATTAATTTTCAACTAATTCTGGCATTTTCACCCCAAGTACACCTAGTTGTAGTGTTGTACTACATGTTAATATGCTATTCCTGAATGATTACCACTGAAATGTAGACGTTTTGTATAGTTTTGCACCAACCCAAAGTTAACATGCTAGCTTGAAAACCGTTACACCCGAAACTAAAGTCTACCGCAAAATCAGAAGAGCTAACACAGACCATAACTTATATTCCGTTAGTATTAAGGGGTGATTTTAGCTGCCTTGTTAACTCATTAACAAATAGAAGAATTTCATGCAGTTTTACTCACTTTGGAAGGTGTACCAACAGCAGATGACACTTCGTCAGCCATGATCACAGCTTGTGTTGAAAAGTTTGAAACGAAACAAGCTACCTTTGCGAGTGGACAACAGCGCCACCTACTAGGGAGAGAGGGGGGGTGGGGGTGGGGGTGTAAAACTCTTGTGTCTGACCTTCGCGTATGGATCGGATTGCCAAAAGGGCGAAAGGAATGTCTCAAAATTACGCAAGCGGAAGAAGGGATTCGTGCGCGTGTTGGGTGATCTGCAAATGCAGATTCAACACTTCACACAAGGAACGTAGGAGTCGCAAATGAAATTTCAACACAGACGCACATGCGAAACGTGTTATATGTTTTACAGATTTGGTATGATTTCATTTGCAAGTTTCCAAACATTTGAATAAATCAATACACTTTCGTGCAAATTCCAATTTACAAGTTACGAATTGTGTCTTTGCGCTTGTAAATGATATCATTCGCGTGGATCATGGTGTTTGCATATACGAATAATTATGAGACATATGGCACGCCATATTTTTTGGACACCTAGCTTCAACGAGAAACATCGTCCCTTATGACGACATGTCACAGAGTTTGGTGCACATGAAAAGAAAGCTGTTTAGAGTTGGCATGTCAACTTACACCAAATTTGATTGCAATCAATCATTTCACCATACCAAACTGCTTGTTACATATCTGACTAACCTCCCTGACTCATTCCTGACCTGGCCCTTTGTATCTGCAATGGAAATGATGACAACGAATTTACAGTACTAGAAGAACACTGTAAGTTATGCATTTATACACTCAATGTGAAGGTGGTGTTGTATCATTTTTCACAAGGTTGTGAACTGTTTTGACATAAATCAGCAATTTTATAAAGCTGTTATAGGAATTGTGTGTTTTTTTCATACAACAAACTGACATTTTTTAAGTTTACATTTTAGTTTTTATTCAATTTCACTTACTGTTTTTTTCTATGGCAACTACACCACTAGTAAACCTGAAAAGAACAACTACCAAGCCTACACTATTGTGTTGCATCATCACAAAACACAAAACCTACCATGAAATGCTGTGCTTACTGGTGTCAGGGAGGCAGGAGGTAGTACGCTAAAAACATAGCGCTGAGAAGGACCCAGAGCGAAGGTGAATGGAGCCTGAGCGATGGTGCATGGAGCCTGAGCGAAGGTGAATGGAGCCTGAGCAATGGTGGATGGGGCCTGAGCAATGGTGGATGGGGCCTGAGCAATGGTGGATGGGGCCTGAGCAATGGTGGATGGGGCCTGAGCAATGGTGGATGGGGCCTGAGCGATGATGGATGGGGCCTGAGCGATGGTGGATGAGGCCTGTGAGAGAGGGCGGTCCTGAGAGGACCTGAGTAGAGGAGGCTTCTCCATTGGACACTGTAAAAAAATGCCTGGTCAAATCACAACATTCAGTAAGGCTCAATCATCCACCTCTACCATCTCCACTACCCGACCACTAAGCCATTTCTTGTTGCTGTCCACATTATCGGAAATATTTGCATCTGTCAGATGTTTGGCCACTGTGAGAAACACTACAACCAACACTAAGGATTTAACATCATTTTACAGTGTGAGCCTGGGTATAAAAATGTATCTCATTAATGAAAATGTATTTTATGTATTTCTTAAACGTATTTCATATATTATGTACTTCTTTAATCATATTTAATAAATCCTGGTTTGAACATTCTCTATGGTCTGTTGGCAGGGCCAAAGCTGCCCACACCAAAAAAAATTGTAAAAGTCAGTGGCAAAATAATGTGTAAATAATAGCACAACAAAGCTGTCTCGCAGACCTGTACAATAATTTTACCATGATAACGATTTAACCAGGGAAGGGGGTGTGCTGCAATTACAAATATCAGAAGGGAGAGATTAAATGTGAACTAACATCAATGTGTGACAGACCCGTGTTAAAAACAAAAAAGATAACACACACCTATTCTCAAACTTGTTACACCATATGATTTTTCTAGAAAACTGGAACTGCTTTTCCCTCTGCATACAGCCCCTTTAAATACAGTGTAAATAATTGCAAAGCTACAAACTGAAAGTACCCCACCTCTCAAATATTCTACAAATATCTGCTTGATGGCCAGACATACTGCCTGCTCCTCAGGGGTTGCTGCCTCTTGCAGGGTAAGGACTTCCGCCCTAAACAGGTCACCTCTCCGTGAACCTAGCCTGGTAAACCAGCCCCTCGTACTTCATTTCATTTTGTACAGAGGGTCTGGAACAGAGACCGTCAGAAACGATTTGTTGGAGGTGTGGACTCTGCTGTTTAAAAAAAGTGCCTCTGCCTTTAACCAATTGCTAACGCCTGGTCGTCACATATGCAATTAGCCTATCTACTTACTAGAATTCAAATGTAGCACACAAGGCCAACGTCACGGCTAACAAACACACCCTCTGTTCGCTGATTGGATCGGCCTTGCTGGGACTTGCTAAATGACCCTCAAGAGATTCCAGTCCAGACCCTCTGTACAAAATGAAATGAAGTACGAGGGGCGGGTTTACCAGGCTACCGTGAATCTAAAAGGAGAAGGGGTGTGTAGCCACACCCCTTAAACCTGTGAAGCTAATAAACAGACATAGAAACAGAGACAGAGTAGGAAGTAGATAATAGATAAGAGGATGGGAGGGGGAGGGAGAGAGAGCATTCTATTATTCACACAAGAATTATCAATTCAATCCGAAGCAAGTAAGTTTCCCGGAGCAGGTAATTTTGGTGCAAAGGGATCAGTAGTGCTTGCTAGAGGGAAGGAAGTCAGAGAGAGTGCTTTGATTGTATTCTCTGCCCACTTCCTGATGCTGGATGAGCAGAGGATGGATTTGATGAAGCAATGTAGAAGGTGACCAACAGATGGTGATGATGTTGGACTCCCACTTCCTATCCTGGGAGATGATGGATCCCAGAAACTTCCACATTCCACATTCCACGGGGGGGGGGGGCACTTTAAAGATGGTCCACAACCATCTTTAAAGTGTTCAGCTCTAGGAGTGCTGACTGCACCAGAGAACCTGCCGATATGCAGACTCATCTGGATAAGCCCAATGACAGTGGTATCATTTGCAAATTTTAGGAGCTTGTCCGCTGGGTCATCAGAGGTACTGTCATTTGTGTAGAGGGAGAAGAGCACTGGGGAAAAGACACAGTCTTTTACAATTGTTATATTAAAGTTAGAGGACATAATTAGTTTTGTCATTCTGATTCTTTACTGTTCCTGGTATCCCTTGACTACATCATTAGAGATTTTAGTGTTTTTTTTGCTGTGTTTAATTGAGTTCATCCTTTGCCTGTGCCAGTAGGCTGACACAAATAAGGGTCTGATGATCCATGTCAAGTGGGATGACCAATGGCACCTCCTGTCAACTTGGAAGGATGCTTAAAGTCAGACTTTTCCCTGAACTGATTTTACACAGATACCTGACTGGATCCCTCTTCAACTGCTACATCAAAATGACAAGCACCCAATAACAGAACTGGAAGTGTCTTTACATTCAACTATTTATAATCATTTTTATTTATTTAAATGCATTATATAATGCAGATTATAGCACATTAATCAGGCACAGTTTACTTACATGTACATAGGTGCCGTCAATTAATTTGGGGAGGCTTCCCTTCCTCCCCTCCACTTTTTGAACAAGGGCAGCCCGGTGGGCTTTGTGAGGCTGAGAGGTGCCACATGTGGGACACACCCGGGTTGCAACCAGGATGCCCTTCTGGCAACACAAGCAAACTTTCATTTGTGAGCCTGGCATCTGTCATGAGCACAAAAGCACAGAATAGGATAAGCATTATAATGGTAATTAAATTTATAATGATCTCATCAGTTCATTGATGTTTAGAAGAACTTATGTTATTAACACATTTTACAAGCAATTAAGTTGTATGCGTATCTGTTGAATATCTGTGTTTAGCTAAAACCTGCCAAAAACATGACATTTTTGCCAAAGCCTTTGTTGTACTACCGATGGAGTGTGGAGTTTCTTTGAGCTGTTTTAATGGTTTAAAAATAGCGTAGTCGTCATGCTTTGTCTAAGGGCACCTACCACTTCCAATGTTAGCCTTCTGGGACAAACGATAAAAAATAGTTAAACTCTGAATGCAACAGGCTAAATAAATGTTGCTCCTCAGTACACATACCAACTTGGTATGATGTTTTAACATGCCAATTTTCATTTTACACCAAAGTTCTCCTTTAAGGGCGGTCAGAGAGAAATAGTCCAACCCAGTGGACTATTCCACCATTAACCCCTAAATCCACAAGTCTCTGCAACAGCATATGACTTTGCATAGTATTAAAAGCGGATGCAAACAATATTCTAAGGTAATGAGAGGGGACTTGTAAATGTTTAGCTAGGATGTTAAACTGTGTTACAGTTACAGTTGCATTATCTGTGCCTCTTAGATGTTTATATGCCAACTGTAGCTGGTCTAAAGTGTTGGATACACTGGCTGTTATGTGCTTGCTCACCACTGTTTCCATACATTTACATAGAATGGACATGAGTGCGATGGGTCTAAAGTCATTCAGTTCTGTTGCTCCAGGTTTTCTGAGAATTGACACCATGTTGGACTGCTTCCATGTGTTGGGAACTTTAGATTCTGAAGCAATATTTGGATAAAAATGACATCTGCCAATAATGATCTTACATATTCACATATTTGTCTAATGCGTAAGTGAGAAATTATTTTAGCTTCTTGTGTGTGTGTGTGTGTGTGTGTGTGTGTGTGTGTGTGTGTGTGTGTGTGTGTGTGTGTGTGTGTGTGTGTGTGTGTGTGTGTGTGAGTGAGTGAGTGAGTGTGTAAGAGAGAAAGACAGAGGGAACCAAGGAAGCCCAAGGTTTTCCAGCCTAGGATGATCTATCCTGGTGGGCAGAATAAGACAAGACAGTCATCTAGGGTTACATGAACAGCAGGCTAATTGACACATTTCTGACTCGTTGGATATTGAACTTTTGACTGATTCTAATTCTGCTATCAGTGTTCCCCCCATAGTGCCCCCCCCCAAAGGAATCATGGAGAAATTTACACCATTCTTCTGCACCATGACTCTTTTGCATTAATTACAAGAAAGTCCACAACTACTACCATATCATAGCCATCAGAAGAAAGAACCAGCAGTTATGTTTGAGGATTTTCATTTTCTATGACAAAGCGGTGAATTGCTGAGGTATTTGGCATCTGCAAGCAGGTTTATGCTTTAGATTGGCATGTTGAGTATAGACTAGAGTTAAAATTCATTTTTCATGTGCCCTGTGTCAAACATCTCTTCCCAAACATTTAATTGGTTTGCTTGCATGTTTTGCTCTTCTCGCAAGTATCATTCAGACTGTGATATACTTCCAGTAACAGCTTTCCCTGTTATTTAACAAATGCCAAAATGACAGTGACGTTTAGACACTACAGTACAGCGAGTTACAAAACTCAATACAAGCAGAGTGCAAATCAGAGCTGTGTTTTATTTATCCAACAACTGAAATAAAACTATTGCACTGAAGTTGTTGGCTATAAATGCACTGGTATAGTCTGAGATGTCCTGCCCAATAAAAACATTTCCCACATCTCTCCTGTGTAAATACACTGGTCCCTATTCAGACAATCCTTTCGAGAAAAACTCTTTCCACACTGTTTACAGTGGTATGGCCTCTTGTGTGAATGCGCTGGTGTCATTTGAGATCTCCTGCCTGTGAAAAACCTTTGCCACACTGTTTGCAGTGGTGGGGCTTCTCTCCTGTGTGAATGCGCTGGTGTCGTCTGAAATTTCCTGCATGCGAAAAACTTTTGCCACACTGTTTGCAGTGGTAGGGCTTCTCTCCTGTGTGAATGCGCTGGTGTATTCTGAGATGTCCTTCAGAAGAAAAACTTCTGCCACACTGTTTGCAGTGGTAGGGCTTGTCGCCTGTGTGAACGTGCTGATGCGTATTCAAATGTTGTTTTCTGGAGAAACTCTTTCCACAGACAGCACAGATATTGCCTCTCTGCTGTATGAATTTGCTGGTGTAATTTCAGATTTCTCCTGGTATTGAAGCTCTTGTCACAAACAGAACAGAGATGTTTCTTTAAATTTTCACGCATCCTTGTCTTTTTGGATGGCTGTGGATTTGGTGATCGCAGACGATGTCAGTCGTAATCTTCTTCTTCTTCTTCTTCTTCTGCCCCTCCCCCTGAAAAAAGTGAAGCACAAAAATCATAAGCCTTCATCATAAACCCTTGCACATGAACACAACAAGCCCACACATAGACTAAAGCCTGGCCTCAAGTACATCATTTAAAAACAAGCTTAGGCAAGTTCTCTTTGAGTAAGGGTAAACCTCCTAATACCATAGCCCTGCTTTTATTAAGCAATAAGACTAAAGTTACTGGGCTATTCCATTAGGAGTTTCACAACTCAGAGTTACATAAGCAGATCTGCTCTTAAGACCTCTAAAAACAAGTCCGCCAATGATGGACAAAAACCTGATCTGTAGTCAGTCGGGCATTGATTATTTTATGGGCGCATAATGCTTTGGGATATAACAACAGAGATCCCCCTCTTGATGAGTGGCTGTTAGGGGACAATGGCTATTCACTAAAAGCATATAACACCTACATCATGCCAGCAACAGTGTGTGAATGGTTGTGAGCTATACACTAGGGGAAACATCTTCAAGCTCCAAAAAGATGTCCAGTTCCATACAACTTTGCTCTTTCCTTCAAGGTATTCTAGTGGTTGTGTGTTTACGAGAATGATTGCAATAAACACAAACATGTCATCATTCAGATGTATTCACGTGTGCCTCATGCTATGTGCTTGTGTGTGTCTGTGTGTATGTGATCTTTTATAGATTTGGGGCATTGTGTATATGTATGTGTTTGTGTGTCTCTGGGCAAATGTGTGTGGGACTGTCTTTTGTGACAGCATTGTCGACCTTCTGCTCACTGCTCTTTTGCCATGTATGTGATGAAGTAACAAAAACAAAAACCTCCAACTTGACTATAGACTAATACCACAACAGACTTGAGACCTGACCTGGATTTGACATTTGGGACCCAATAACAATATATTTTTTCATGTAATTGTTGTCTCATGCCTTATTTAAATAAATGTCACTTTTTCCAAATACATTACTGAAATCGATGGTGAGCTAAATATAATTCCAATCCTTAACATTGCGCAAAAAAGAGTGTTTGTGCCGGTGTCTTCTTTGTTTTGGTGGAAACAAGACATCAGTGTGTGTACAAAGACCAGGACTCAAATTCTCAATATTAAAAATGTTAATAAGAGTGAAAACAAGTTTGGGATAAAGGTTTGTGATACAATTTGCTGTTTTCAAACCCCTGGTTGTCAATTTATGTTTAAATTGAATACAAAACTGGTCTGGTCGTTTCTCGAAAAAATAAAACGGAACTGTACCTGCACCAGTTCAGCTGTGATGTCTGCTGATGAGGAGGTGGTCTGCTCTGTCGGGGAGTCAGCTCCATCTACAGGAGAAGACAAGAACACCAGTGACTTACACAAACGATTAAAGGACTCATTCGAATGGGCTTTGAATGGTTGTAGCCTGTGACTATGGGGCAAGCTGTGGTATAGTGGTTAAGGAGTTGGTTTTGGGACTGGAGAGTCACAGGTTCGAATCCTTCCCTATCCACGGCTGAAATGCCCTTGAGCAAGGCATCTGACCACACTCTGCTCCAGGGACTGTAACTGACCCTGTACATGAAACAACTGTAAGTGGTTCTGGATAAGAGCGTCAGCTAAGTGTAATGTAAATGTAATCACTAGTATAGCCGAGAACCTGACATTCTCCCAGCTTCATCTCCTCCACCAAACTAGAACAGCCTGTAACCGGAGCACTAAAGACTTTTTTTTCCACTAAAACCGGCTCACAGGGCATTCATTAATACTACAGACCACCGCAAAATTGATGAAAACACAATGCAATGAGACCTTTGACCTTAGACATTTGTCCAAAGTAATATAAAACACTCCAACAACAATGATAAGTTTACAAGTTTTGTCAATTAAACAGACACAAAAAGGTCAAGAAATTAGTTTGTTCCTAGAACTAACTGCAGTAGTTACATCATTCCATTACTCAGCTGACACCAGCAAAGTTTAGATTGCAGTCTACAAGAATGATGACAAGCATTTACAAGAATAACGGCAATAAACACAAACATGTCATTGTTCAGATGTTTTCTACGTAATCCTTATGAGAACCAATTAAAGCATTAGGTCTTTTATGTGCCTCGTGCTCTGTGCTTCTGATTTACAAACAATTAAATATTTATACAACATTTATAATTTATAATATATAAACACTCCAATAACAATAACTTAGGTTTCAACAATTAAACAGACACAAATATAGTAAATCAACAGATGACTTTGCTCCTAAAACTGCAATAATGACATCATTCCATCACCACCAATTTGTAGCTCTGAGCTATGCTTTGTCTGAAACTTCCAGAAGCCAAGACCAGCAAGCCTCTGACAACACTACCCATGGTAGGGACTAGGGATGGAAATTTGCACCAGTCACCAGCCAAATGCTGGTAAAATGTGAAAGTGTCTGGTACAGTTTGGACACAAAAGAATAATTTACAACTGAGTGGCTGGTGAATTTTATCATGTATTTGTCAGTGGCTAGTAAAAGTTAACATTTTGCAAAGTTAATGTGTGTGTGTATGTACCAGATTGACTACACTGACATCCATCCTCATCATCATGAGCAACATCAGCAGCATCATCTTGTTCTTCTTTAATCCCAATGGCTAGATTCTGCAGGAGATCACGCTCCACTTTCTGCAAAACACACAGGAAATATTAGCATGCATGTGTGTGTGTGTGTGTGTGTGTGTGTAGGGGTATGTGGCTTGCGTTGCTGTGTTTGTTTGTGAGTGAGTGAGTGAGTGAGTGAGTGAGTGAGTGAGTGAGTGAGTGAGTGAGTGAGTGAGTGAGTGAGTGAGTGAGTGAGTGTATAGGAAAAGGTACATCTGTGTGCGTGTGGGAGTGGGAGTGTGAGTGAGAGAGAGAGAGAGAGAGAGAGAGAGAGAGAGAGAGAGAGAGAGAGAGAGAGAGAGAGAGAGAGAGAGTGTGTGTGTGTGTGTGTGTGTGTGTGTGTGTGTGTATACCACAACAATGGGCTGGCTCACTCCGTCCTGCAGCCACTCTGTCACTTCCTGAATCATCCTGCAGAAGTCAGAGGTCATCTTAGGGGTCAGAGTTCAAAGGTTAAAGGATCATGTCAATGTACACCCAACAGTCTACACTAGAGTAAATACTCGAGATTATATCAGGAGATAACATTACATATCGCACACACATGCACTGAAATGTGTGTGTGTGTACCTGTGATTACTCTGGTGGCTGTGCAGCTGTTGATGCTGGTCCTTCAGTTCAGACAGTGATAAAACCTCCATCTCTCCTTCATGTGTCACTGACTAAAATGCTGTTTGGGTAGCAGAAATTAACGCAAACACAGTTGACTGTCCTCCCATCTAGACACTCTCCACATATCCTGTACAGTTGGGTGTGTGTGTGTCTGTGTGTGTGCGTGCGTGTGTGTGTGTGTGTGCACTGTCTGCAGGAGGAGTGTGTGTGGTGTGTGTTAGTCATGACTGCATAAGGCTTGCAACAGTCTGGTACACGGTCTATGTGTGTGATCTCATTGTATGTAAAGTCCTCTCCAAATAATCTAAAAACAAATAAAGACACACACACCTGGTTGGCTTGTGTTCGTGAGTTGTCTTTGTCCTGCAGGTGTTTCTGCACTTCATCGCCGGCTTCAGCTGCCGGTTTGACTCCACCTGCTCTGATAGGCTCCTCCCATTCTCAGACGCCCTCTCTTCTAGACGGTGGACTAACATGCGCAGAGCCATATTCCGCTGGACTTCACTCTGATTAATGGACATAGCCTACATCAAACATGTCAACACACAAATCAACACACATTCTTTTTTTATTTCTGTATTAAATATATGCAGATTACAGCATTACTGTTATATAGATTATCTGAATATATCTATGCAGTAGAATCAACACGGTTGAAGCCGCCAGAGATCACAATAAAGGCATCTGTGTGATGAGTTTGGAGCTGGGAGAATTATGATGTTAAGATGAGCTAGTAAGAGAATATTCCATTTCAATTCCTATTTGCGTGTCAAAGAGCACAGTCTGATCATGTTCCATCAAACAGGAGCCATAAATGCTGATGCTGTAAAATGCTGTAAAACCTCCACACACTTTGATGCATGCAGTTGTTTGCATAACTTGCACTGCTTGCTTGAACCCACTAGTAGTGCTAAAGTGACAAGTGGCGTACGTTCCATTTCTCTGCCAACTGAGATGTAAGATGTTTGAATTGTGCCGTTTATTGATAGTATATCAATCAAATGTGGTAGGACTCAACTGAGCCGGTTAAATAGACGTCTAGATCCATGGTTCTTGAGTGATATTAGAGATCCCGATAAATAACCCGACTCCCAAGTTTATTCCCATCTCTAGTCTCAACAACGCTAGGCGGCAGTGGGTGTGGATAAGAAGAGGGCCGTCAAATGATTTGGTGATGCCACAGACAGCCACTAGATGGCTCTGGCTGAAGAGGGAGTCTCAGTGGTCAACTGTAAACTGGGATACAAGCTGGGGACTGATCATCTTTGGATAGGTCACCTCGGTGGGGGTGAATGCTGTTGTAACACATCCGAAACAACCTGTTGATCCCACGTTACATAACTGCTGAAGCATCCCAGCACTTTCACAGGAAATGTTCTATAAACATGTCTGGTATACT
Source organism: Coilia nasus (assembly GCA_027475355.1). Classification (NCBI taxonomy): domain Eukaryota; kingdom Metazoa; phylum Chordata; class Actinopteri; order Clupeiformes; family Engraulidae; genus Coilia; species Coilia nasus. Next base: position 22,280,884 of record CM050214.1, read on the forward strand.
ATATATTAAAATGTGAACTTCAGACACAATGGACTCAAACATAAAAAAGCAATTTTAAAACAAGAAGCTGATAAAGGCAATACACTTTTCACGTTTAAAAAATGAATGTACACATGGTGTAAATGTGTGTAAATGGTGTACACAGTCTCTTACTGATTGGTTCCTCTCAAAAAAGATTCTCGACCTGCAGTGTTTTGCAGATTTTAATACGAATATGAAGATGTGAAGCACCCCTTTAGTCAATCTTTTATTAAAAATATACGGAGATGAATAGGGTTCTTGATATCTGCTGAATGTGCATGCACATAACCCATTTAAATTCAAGAATGTGGCAGTCTTCAAATGTGACTGAAGATGCACACCTACATGGAAATGTTAATAGGAGGATTCATTTTATACAAATGTAGAGCGCATTTTGAAATCTTGAAATGAAATCTTAAACGTTGCCTGACGGTCTTACTTTAATACATCACTACTTAAGACTTCAAAATAGTCCTCCAAAACGAGATTAACATCAGGCAAGTGAAATTGGACATTGGTAGATTTCCATTTGAAAGCTAAAACATCATCACTGTCAATTATCTAGCATGACAATCAAGAGGCAGTTTCTTGTTGAACTGCATCCAGTGCAGTACAGAACAGGAACAAAGTCAGCAGCAAGTTCAGCAAGGCACTTCCCAAAGTCAGCCTCTATTACTGTGGTAGGTTTGCATTGGTAATACACAGATCCTCAGAGGTCTCCTCTGCCCCTGTGTGGATGATATGTGCAGCAACATCTTGCCCGATTTTACCCTTTTGCTGGTCCCCAAGGTTGATCCTGCTGTACTCACAGTTTTGTACGACCTCGGGTAATAAACCTAACATCTCTCTTGAACAGTGTCACAGAGGTACTGGATGATGCACGTTTTGTTTCCCTGACCTTTCATTCAGTTTTCTGAGTCTCCCGAGGACCCTTACTGAAGAGGTTCAAATTGGATATCTGAATAAAAGATATTCTTACACTGAGTTTGTAACTGACTGGACTATCCCTCATTTTAATTTGAGACATAATTTGGCATTGTGCTTGTGGCCATTTACTGCTAGCCGACCTCTATTCCCAAGTCCTAATTAGTGAATAGCCACCAGAAAGCTTGACAAAAAATGTTCAAATGACTGTTTACGTGTGGAATAGCCGCAAATTATGTCCAGCTATCTCTCAATCAAATGGCATGTGAGTGACCCACAGATTTTCTCTGAAGGGTAATGGGGTTCTGCGGTAGGAGGGCGTGAGGGACGCCTCTGAATAACGTCATACGCCGCGTTGGCTTTCAGCGCTGAAACTTTTAAGCCCTCTCCTCCCCCCAACCACACTCCGTCGGTGCTGGAAAAGTTTGTAATCTAGGTAAATGAACGGAGATTTAACAATCAAAAAAAGAACGGACGGACTACGGGTGTTGCCACAAAGAAAGCAGTAGCATTTGAGGGATGATGACCCGAAAGGATTGTTGTTACCAACGAGTTTTGCAACTTTGCTAACTGCACAGCTTGCTTGCATTCGCCCTTTTCTTGGATGGTGTATTAGTTTTGTGGGATCCTTAAAACTGTTAAAGAAATGGCGGAAACTAAAATAATTTACCACATCGACGAAGAGGAGACGCCGTACTTGGTGAAGATCCCTATACCATCGGAACAAATCACACTATTGGATTTTAAACAGGTTCTAAACAAACCAAACTATAAGTTCTTTTTTAAGTCCATGGATCAGGATTTCGGGTGAGTAGCGCGGTGTCCTTGTCTAGCCGCTGCCCGGTCCGGTGGGTGTAATAGGCTAGTGTTAAATCAGTTTCCTCCTTGCAGCTGTCCATAGTAGCCTAATTCTAATTGTAATGACTCCGTGTTTTCTCCAACCGTCGACCGATAAATACCCAAGCAAAACAAAGTCTGAACCAAGGCGCACCTCACTTTATAGCTGATGTTGTTGGCTGTGTTACGCTAAGTAATGTTTATGCGTTTGGCTAAGTCCCTCTCTGCGTTGTGTGAAAAAAAAAGGAGGAATGCCATTATACTCCTTCAATATGGAAAACCCCGTAGCTCTGCCCTTAATTTGCTGTGCAGGCTAAGTTGAGCATCTACCTAATTTGATTCACCATTCTGGAATGTTGTTCTCTCCCCAGCTGCTCTCTGCATCAACTGTACTGTGCTGATGTTGCCACAATGTTACTATCCAGTGTCTGGACAGCAAGAGTCGTTATTTCTATGAAGTGTACCGGATAGGAAGGATATTGTCATGATAACTGAAATTAATGACCGTAGATGTAGGCTATCAGGCATTGATAGAAACTCTCAAAGTCTTGGAACAAAATAAACATTGTACATTAAAAAATTCCCATTTTGAGTATCAGGTCAACCTAGGGTTGAAGAGTTGGGTCTTGCCCTGTGAGAATCACAATGTCACAGTTCCATCTCTGCAAGTGGTTTCTCCACTCTAGCCCCCAAACAACACCTCCCCTACCCTGCCTTTTTTTTGGGCCATGGGCCAACTTCCCCTCACTCCAGCAGCTGTACTTCCTCCACACTCCCATTCCTCAAGAGGGTCTCAAGTATATTTGAGAGTCTCACCCCCTCCACTTTGGCCCATACATTCCTACAAATGGGTCTTTTCCTGGTTCACAGTTCTGGGAGATGGAGCCCACGATAAAAGGGCTTAATCCCATTGAGCCATGCATACTAGGCCTACACACTGTGTAGTGGCTGTCTCTGTCTGATGCATTCAATCGAACCATTAGCTGTTTAATTGCACACAATGTCTTTACACAGCCACTGACCCACACAGATATACTGGAAGCCTATATTTTGCATTAACTTGCAGACTGCTGACTGTGTTTTAGGGTTTTTATGGATAGTGTAGAAGCTGTTCTGGGAAAATTCTGCATTTCAAGTAGACAGACAGTCAATACTATCCTTACTGGCGATTAGTATAAGGTCCAAATGTCCTATTTGAAATTTATATATGCAGGACTTGCAATACGATTTTACATGTAGGTCAAAGCTTTGCAAGTGACTTATTTCTATTAAAACACTTCTCAAAATATGCATAATGAAAATAATTGAATGAAATGTCCATGTAATAGAGAGCACTGGAATCCGTCTAAGTTCTGTTAGTTTGGCTGTTATGCTGACCCAGCTGTACTGAGAACACCTCAAAACAAACAAACAAATTATAAAATTATGATCAGCATGGAAGACAAATACATAAATGCATGACTAATTCACACTAAATCAGCGTAATTTTCTTATTCACCTCATAAGTACATGTAAATACATCACAAGCATTTGTGTCACCCTGTAATTATGGATCCCACTGCATAGCCCATATCTGCATCGCCTAACACTGGGTGGCTGAGGAGGCTGGTTTTGCATGAAGGCCAATGTCATGTGACTAGGTCATATAGAGGGAGTCCAGATGTAGGAAAATATGTTTCATGACTTCGGTCTGAACCAGTGTTTAGATTAAGTTTCACTGGAGTTCCTGAATGCCCCCCTGGTGTCACATTAGAAACTGTGGCATGCTTCAGCTAGAAACAGAGATAAGCAAGGCTAGCGGGTTTACAGTCGCCATTATACTCTCCTCCCTGAGATAAAAAGAGACATGGGACATGATCTGTCATCACTCTGTCATCCACACTTCGGTTCAGCGGACTGTACTGGCTGGCAACACGCAACAGTCCGTCCGTCCGTCTGTCAGACAGTCCGTTTCTCCAGCACAGATCATGTTCGCAAGTACAGATTTCATGCTGCTGTCCTTGTCATGCTGTCGCATAAACGAAGCAAAGGGCCCTTGCACTGGAATTAGAACCATGTCACTCAGGTTGGTTGTCATTGCTGAAATTAGGGCTAGACACACACACGCACACACACGCACGGGCACAATGCTGTTGATGTCTCTGTGAGACAATTGGCTAAGGCACTCATACCTCATCCAGGGACCCGGGTTCGAGTCCGACATGAGGTCATTTCCTGATCCCATGTCTCTCCTATCAACGAAAGGTGGAAAAGCCCAAAAAGTAATGTTATAAATGCTGTGAACGTCTTGCTGCATTCGGCTGTAAAGGGCCCAGACTCAGGCGAGAACAAGGGGATGGTCAGCAGGTCGGCCCAGACAGAGGTTAGAACAGTGGGGTGGTCACTCGTAGCCTGCTAAACCAGCCCCTCATACTTCGTTTCATTTTGTACAGAGTGTCTGGAGCGGAGGCCGTGAGAAACGATTTCTTCCTGGAGGTGTGGAGTCTGCTGAAGTTTAAAACAAGTGCCTCTGCCTTTACCCAATCGCTAACGCTTGGTAGTCACGTATGCAATTAGCCTACCTACGCACTACAAATGTGGCACACAAGGTCAACGTCATGACTAACGAGCACGCCCTGTGTTCACTGATTGGATCTGTGTTGCTCGGACCGCTTACACGACCATCAAGAGATTGCGGTCTAGACCCTCTGTACAAAATGAAATGAAGTACGAGGGGAGGGTTTACCAGGCTAGGTCACTCGGCTAGTGCACTTCTGAATGAAAGTTAGGAGTGAGTGAGTGTGAGTGAGTGTTAGTGTGAGAGAGTGAGTAAGAGAGGGGGTCCTTATCAGTGCTGCTGCAGGCAGGGACAGGCAGCAGGGCATTCCCACATGCTTCAATGAACCCCAGATTAGATGGTAGGAACAGGCTCCGGGGCTCAGAATGCAAGGTAACACAAAAGAATGATTGGTGTGTGTGTGTGTGTGTGTGTGTGTGTGTGTGTGTGTGTGTGTGTGTTTGGGTTGCGTGTGTCATTGCAGTTGTGTGTGTTTCACAGAGAAACCGAGATTGTGTGTTTGTGTGAGAGAAAGAGATTGTGCGCACACGTGTGTGCATGGACGCGCGTGTGTGTGTGTGTGTGTTTGTTTGAGAGACAGAGAGAGAAAGAGATTGTGTGCACGCGTGTGTGCATGCACGCATATGTGTGTGTGTGTGTGTGTGTGTAACAGAGAAAGACTGTGTGTGTGTGTGTGCTTTCTTGCTTGTTTGTATCTGCTTATGTAAAGAGTTTAGAGAATGCACCAGTGTTTGTGAGACTGTCAGAGAGAGCGTTTGGCAGAGGAATTTATTCCCCTCGTGAGCTTGTCATTTGTCTAACATGCTGGATGTTTAGCTTTACTGTTTGCCACAAACCCATGACCTTTGAGTGACTCACACCGCCTCTAGAATCTAAGTGTAATCCTCCACCTAGACACAGGAAGTCACTTTGTGCACTTTTACGGTAACTCTCTATTACATTACATTACATTACATTACATTACACTTAGCAGACACTTTTATCCAAAGCGACTTACAAAAGGAGGACATAATAGCTAACAGATGTGTAGAGAACATCGAAGGTACCTATGTAAAGAGGTGGTTAGTAGAAATTAGTTTTGTTAGGAAGGAAAGCAGTCTCGGAAGAGAAGGGTCTTCACAAGCTTTTTGAAGGTCGAGAGGGATATTGCTGCTCTTGTAGCGACTGGTACGATGTTCCACCACTGAGGGACAACAACCAAGAAAAATTTGGAGTGACCTCGCTTTGTCTTAGGAGAGGGTATGGCCAGGCGGTTCGTAGCAGAGGATCGCAGCGCTCTGGACGGGGTGTAAACATTTAGTATGACATTGAGATAGGTAGGGGCAGAACCGGAAGTGACTTTGTAGGCTAGAGTCAAAGCTTTGTGTTGAATTCTGGCAGCCACCGGGAGCCAGTGCAGGTTGATGAAGAGTGGAGTAGGCTAGAGTCAGGACAAAGGAAAATGGGATAGACATTTTTAAGTCCTTTTGTGCTGTAAATGTTCAGTCTAAAAATGCTGTCTGATACAGGTAATACTGAAAAACATCTGAACGTGCCTATATATTTGAAGTTATTAGAAACATGTTTGATTTGGGTTATTTGTATGTGTTTATTTTTTATAGTGTTGTCAAGGAAGAGATCTCAGACGATGCTGCAAAACTGCCCTGCTTCAATGGACGAGTGGTGTCATGGGTAAGGAAAATGAATACACTCGCATGGAATGCAATCACGACTAACTGTCTCCACAGTGATGGTGCTGGGGCATATTTTTTCTGTTTTTATCCTGTCAGAAAATGGGTTGATAACATAATATCTCCCTCTGTCTCTTTCTCTCTTCCTCTGCCTGTCTTTCTCTCTTGCCCTTTGTCTTTCTCTAACCCTCTCTCTTTATCTTATTCTCTCTCTCGCTTCCTCTCTCTGTCTTGTCCTCTCTTTCTCTCACCCTCTCTCTTTATCTTATTCTCTCTCTCGCTTCCTCTCTCTGTCTTGTCCTCTCTTTCTCTCACCCCCTCTCTCTTTCTCTTATCCTCTCTCTTTCTCTCTCTTACTCTCCTCCTCCAGCTTGTGTCCTCAGACTCAAGTCCTCAGCCTGTAGAGCTCCTCTCCCCTCCTCCTCTTCCTCCTCCTCTTCCTCCTCCTCCACCACCTCCTCCTGCTCCAGTGGAGGTCTGTCCGGAACCTTCTCCTCCTCCGCCCCCCCTCCCGCCTCCTCCTGCTGAGAGACTTGGCGGCATAGGCGACTCAAGGCCCCCCTCCTTCCAGTATGTGTTATCGCCTGCGCACACATCCACTTTTATTTTGTCTGTGTAAAGATTGTCATTCATCCAGGTCATGGTAGTCAAAGGACCTAAGTTGTAAGCGACTGGACTTTGCTTACAACTTAGCTCCTTTGACTTTCATGTCATTTATTCATCCCAAAAAGATTATATTATCTTTTTTAAAGCAACACCAAGTAGTTTTCTTCTTAGGTGGCCCTAGGAGGTTGGAAGTGAAATTGTCTCTCATTCGAACTACAGATAGATGGCCTGCTCCTCTAAACTTACTTTAGTGCAGTTATAGCCCATAGAGGGTCGCAAAGCCAATTCAGATTTGCCTTTCACCCAGTTACAAGTTCCATGAACCACTGAAACAATTTTGGAATCATTATTTTAAGGTTTAAAACACTATTTGTGTTGCTTTAATTGTCATCAAAATCAATTGTAGTGTCCTTATGCACATTAAATGTGACTCATAATAAGTTCTCGCTGAAATACCAAAGTGCCTTTTGTGTGGTCGTGCCTGTAGTCCAAATGTGGCCGGCAGTGTGGAGAACCTGGACGACCGCACCGAGACGGAGTCTGTGGTGTCCTTCAGAAGAGAACGGCCCAGGCGTCGGGAGAGCATGGAGCAGCACGGTGAGTGAGGGCTCATTCACACCGACTTGAGTGTGTACAGCACGTAGCCGTGTACAATATGTTTGTATGTGTAACACAATACGCTCAGAATACGTGTGCGGTGTGCATAGTCTAATTTGCTAACATGCATTGTAAACGAATACGGACAGAAAACTGACACGCGCTGTATACGGAGAGTGTTTGGTGTGAATGAGCCCTGAGAGGAACACAGGAAGGTAGGGCTTAATGACTTGGCAGGGTGTGCCTTCGGATTATTCTACCCTACGCAGTGCAGTAACTACGTAAACATTAAAGCTGAAAATGCCTTCAAAGTTGTCACACTATCCAGTCGAACATGATGTATGATAGTGGTGATTCTTTTATAGGGCTGGGTATCATCTGGGACATGGCGATTCGATACGATGATGATTTTCTATAGAGGGCTCACGATACGATATTCGATACAGTGCAATTCGATTCCGATATCGATACATATTACTTTATAATTATTACTCAATGTCATTCACTCAACAAAACCAAACAAATATTATTTTTATGTTTGTTAATGTTCTTACTGTAGTAGTTTGCAGTTGTCTCTCGTCGCCGCCATGATGAAAGTCCAAACAAGTCCATTGTACTACCTCTCCTCCTATTCTTCCTGCTTTTTTTTTCTTTTTTTTTTTTCTATTCTTCCTGCTGGTTCGTGTTCATCAATCGACTTGTGCGGACTTTTATCATGGCGGCGACGAGAAACTACAGCAAGGTACTGCCTGTCAAAACTGTTAATAAATGTTGTGTACACTTACAAAGTTCTCAGTGCTTCGTTTTTAATAATAGCGTAATCTTCATGCTTCATCGAAGGGCACCTACCACTTCCATTGTTAGCCTTCTGGGACAAACGGTAAAAAATAGTTCTGAATGTAACAGGCTAACTCAATTTTGCTCCTCAGCAAACATACCAACTCGGTATGATGTTTTAACATGCCAATTTTCATTTTAGACCGAATTTCTCCTTTAAGTCCATTTCCAGTCTAAACTCAGTTTTGACAATATATGTAATTACTGCCTTTTGGCTTTGTAGGGCATTATTGACTATTGAACTATCCAGTGTTGATTAGTAGTAGAGGGTTTTCTAGTATCTTTTAGAGAAAGTACGAATAGGAACAGGAGGCACTGATATTGGTCAGAATTGACATCTTTCACTTGTGAGCTGCTTGTGTTGACTCCTCACACTTGTAATTCTTTCGTCTGTTTGCTCTCAGGGCCCCGGATGAACGGGCAGAACCGCCTAGAGCGCCACCTAGCGGGCTACGAGAGCTCCAGCACCATGATGAGCAGCGAGCTGGAGACCACCAGCTTCTGCGACTCCGAGGACGATGACACAATGAGCAGGTATGCTGCACACACACGCGCGCACGCACACACTCTCTCACACACACTGCCTTGTCAGCCACCAACAGCATCCCCTATCTGATAACATCTGTCTCTCCAGGGTGCCTATCCCAAATGCTTGAGATCTGGGTCAGATCTCATCTGCATCTGCTCAAAAATCAGCAGCTCTGTCCTGTACTTTGTTATGCTTATGCTTACTCTCTGCTCCTCTGCATATCTGTAGCTTCATTTGTGCCTTCCATTGTAAGTCGCTTTGGATAAAAGTGTCTGCTAAGTGTAATATAATTCAGTGAATTCTGTGAAACACTGCAGTGCAGTAAATGAATGAAAAGTTCCTGTTTGGTCCTTTTAAGGGGTATTTCTCCTTCCCAGTTATATAAATACAATGTGTCTTAATGTATCAGAAATGTCTGTTTGGAATTGGTTTTACTGACTGGCAGGTTGTGATTCCCACTCCTAACATGTGTGTTGACCCTTTGTCGAACTTCATATATTAAATAGTAGTGTAAATCATAGTAAATCATGTAATAGTAGTCTAAATCATAAAGATCTTCAGTATACTCAGTTATGTAGTAGTAAATATAAAGGTAGATAAACTACACTATATGTGCAGCAAAAAAGGAGGGTAAACTTCGCATTTCCTGGTGAGGAACAGTTAACCCAGGAGCATGTATCCTTCACCACACCACTAAGTATGCGTGTTGGGTGTGATCCAGAGCCCTTGTCCAAGGCTTGGCCCCCTAAAGTCTTCTCCCCGTTTCTCTGCTCTGCTGCGCTGATGCTCTGGGATCATTCTGTTGGTATCCTGTTGCCATTCGATATATGCAGATTGCAGGCATAGTGTGTGTGTGTGTGTGTGTGTGTGTGTGTGTGTGTGTGTGTGTGTGTGTGTGTGTGTGTGTGTGTGTGTGTGTGTGTGTGTGTGTGTGTGTGCGCGCACGCTGAGGGTGTTGTTGAACAGTGTACTGAGACTGTGGCTCAAAAGTTCATCAAGGTTCATCAGGATTTCCTGTTGTCCCAGGTTTAGCAGTTGCACGGAGCAAAGCACAGCCTCCCGACTGCTCAAGAGACACAGGAGGCGGAGAAAGCAGCGCCCTCCCAGGCTTGAGCGGGTACTGCACCCTCAGACACAACACTACCCCCCCCCCCCCCAACAACACTCTCCATCAAAAAAAAAAAAAAAGAAATAGAATGAAGTCTCAGAAGTCATTTTAGGGACTTTGTTTCAGGTATAATTTCAAACACTGTTAATATAAAAGTGTTTTTTTGTGTCCAAAGGCCTCTTCCTTCAGCAGCGTGACGGACTCTACCATGTCGCTCAATATCATCACAGTCACTCTTAACATGGGTGAGTACACCTTCTGCTATAATGTGCCCTTGCTCACTATTTTCAGAGTTCGCTTAAGAGGTCTGTTAAGAATTCTTGTGAGTAGAGTTAAACCAAGAGTGAAGACTCGCGCTCCTCATTTTGTTCGTTTCTGTGCTATGCAGAGTAGGTCGTAACAGAGGTCCTGTAAATTCCTAAAACAATAGGTCACCCTACCCACCAGTTGGAATAAATGTTCTCTTTTCCGCCTCAGTAATTTCCGACTTACTTAGCCATCTGGATGTTTTAATAATGTTGGCCACTGAGTTTGGTCATTATTATACTGATTTGTAACAGCAGAAAGCCAAAGGGGGGATATTTTAGGGCCGCAGTCCTGCTTGCCTCTTCCGTAGCCTCCAGAAATAGGAACAGACATGCTGAGTCTTCCTTCTTTGTGTATGTGTTTGCATTTAAGGACAATAAAGTAATATTGTAGAAATATGACCCAAAGTCCAGTCAAAGTGCTGTTCTTACCTGGCACATTATCATGTAATAAATTGGGAAACGTGTGTTTAACAATGCTTTTTACAGTTTGGTTATTGTCGGTTTGGTTAACTCAGTGTATTTTATTTTACATTACATTGCATTACATTTAGCAGACGCTTTTATCCAAAGCGACTTACAAAAGGAGGACATAATAGCTAACAGATGTGTAGAGAACATCGAAGACACCTATATAAAGAGATGGTTAGTAGAGATTAGTTTTGTTAGGAAGGATTTGCTTAATTCCTATTTCTAATGTTTGTATTTTGCTTGCTTAATGCCTGTTTATAACATTGTTTTATCATACCTGCTTTGACAGTGAAATAGCCACAGTTGTGAATATGGCATTACATTAAATAAACAAACTATTGCTCTCTCTCCCTTGAATTGGAACTCCCCATGACCTGCTGGCACAGAGAAGTACAACTTCCTGGGCATCAGTATTGTGGGGCAGAGTAACGAGCGCGGAGACGGGGGCATCTACATCGGCTCCATCATGAAGGGAGGGGCGGTCGCCGCCGACGGGAGGATAGAACCAGGAGACATGCTGCTCCAGGTATGGAGGCGGTAGCCTGGTCAACCAGCCCCTCGTACTGCACTTCATTTCGTACACAGGGTCTGGCTGTGCTTCCATTGACATGGTTGTCTCAGGCAGAATTCTGCTGGACCAATCAGTGAACTGTGAAGTGAAGTGTTTGTGGGACAGAGGGAGTGTTTGCTTCGATGTTGTGTGTTAAATTTGAATTCCGGTGCACAGGCAGGCTTACAGCCAGGCTTAAGGCTTGGATATACTCGCTGCGTGCAGTCGCGTGCGCGCAAAATGACGTCAAAATGACGTCAGTGCACATCTGGCGCGGCGTTCTCAAGCGCATATTTGCCGTGTCTGCACCTCCGATTTTTTGTAACTCGTAACAAACACTGACTAAAAACTTTTAGGATTTTGTTCAGTTTTATCCACAAACCAACTTGGGTGCAAATCTGCAGTTTGTTTATTAAGCTAACTTTTTGCCTTATTCTATTATCAGTCATAAGGTCTTATAAAGCTGAAAACACTGTAAATATACAGTGTAAATATATACATATATACACTGACTCAAACCTTTTCGGATTTATCCAGTTGAATTCCCAAATCATAATGTAAACCTGCAATTCAGTCATGTTTCCCGAACTACTGTGGCATTTGACACCTGATGAGGAGAGGATTGCCGTGTGTGTCGAATGAAGTCTATATGGGCGCGCGGCGCTGTGACGTCACTTTTGCGCGCGCACTTCTACGCGCGGCGAGTATATCCCTAGCTTTACAGCCAGGCTAATTGACATGCCATGACCAGACGTTAGCGAGTGGGTAAAGGCAGAGCCACTTGTTTTAAACTTCAGCAGAGTTTACACCTCCAGGAAGAAAACGTTTCTCAATGCAGCACAACCCTTTGTGTGAAATGAAGTGTAGTACGAGGGGCTGCTTTACCAGACTAAGGAGGCAGAGGCGGTCCACTTATTTTAAAAAGTAGTGCAGGGCCCGTGAATGCAGCTGTGATGTGTGTGGAGGGGGGTGGCTACGGTACTGTGAGAATGGCCGGTCGGCCAACATTGAAACTGAGAAAATGCCTTCACAGTTGTCATACTGCCCAGTCAAACATGATGTAAGTGTAATAGTGGTGATTCTTTTATGTGCTTTCTTCACAGGAAGAAGCAAGAGGTTTAGTAAAAAGACAAAGGAGGTGTTATAAAGTCATTATTTAGTTATAAAGTCAGTATTTCCAGTCTAAACTCGATCTTGAAAAAATATGTAGTGTCTGTGTTTTGGCTTTGTAGGGCAGCACTGATAAGGAATGATTTTGTTTGAGTAATTTTTTTTAATAGTTTAAAAGTCTTTTTTGTTCCATCATGCCTTAGGTGAATGACATCAACTTTGAGAACATGAGTAATGACGATGCTGTCCGGGTGCTGAGGGATATTGTTCACAAGCCAGGGTGAGTTTTTCTGCAGTCATGAAGAACACTGTTGGGATTCGCAAACGCATAAGAACCTCTGTCATTACCATCAACCTATATACTTCAATGCTTCTTTCTTTCTTTCTTTTGCTTTCTTATTTTCTCTCTCTCTCTCTCTCTCTCTCTCTCTCTCTCTCTCTCTCTCTCTCTCTCTCTCTCTCTCTCTCTCTCTCTTTTTCTTTCTCTTTCTCTCTGTAGGCCTATCACCCTCACTGTGGCTAAATGCTGGGATCCTTCCCCCCAGGGCTACTTCACTTTACCCCGCAGTGAGTCAACATTGTTATCACAACCATGTGTTATCGCCATGTAAACACGGATGAAGATTGCTTTGTACTGCATGTAAAAGGCCCTGGTTAATACATCAGACATGTACTTATGTATTCTTACTGATAAGTTATTATTCTTTAGTGATTATTCTTTTCATGTCCCTGTGTTGCCTCAGATGAGCCTATCAGGCCGATAGATCCAGCGGTGTGGGTTACCCACTCAGCAGCCCTGACGGGGGGCACATACGCTCCCTACCCCCCTCCCTCCGTCGCCGGAACCGAACGTAAGCTCTCTCTCTCTCCCCAGGATCCGTTCATCCTCATTTTGTGACTAAACACCCTCTCGTAGCGTTGGTCACAGTCATGCGCTATTGCCTATTCCATCACCTATTCCACCCCTGCCTTTCATCAGACAGCCGGCCCCCAACTGCACTGTATGCACTTTATTCCCCCTTCCCATGCACAGTTTAGACTGCCAAACAGCAATTTCACTGCATGTCTTACTTTACCCAGTATCTCTACGCATGTGACAAATAAGTATCCTTGTATGGATCTAACTGTATCTCTTTCTCCTTCTGCCTCTTCCTGGTTCTGTTAGGCTTTGAGGAGTTTAACCTGTCCCTGCACTCTGACATGGCATCGGTGGCCAAAGCCATGGCCTCTCCAGAGTCTGGGCTGGAGGTACGGGACAGGATGTGGTTAAAGATCACCATCCCCAACGCCTTTCTTGGTAAGCATGGCAAAAAACGAAGATGAGCTCAAAGGTGTATGTTCTGTACTGTGTGTGTTAAAGTAGCTGAAGAATCCCAGAATGCTCCACTGGACCTACAGCGTCAAAAGCGGAAAAGTAGGCTATGATGTGAAACATTCAAAAGTTCGATCAGGGGAAGAAGCTGAGAGCTTGAGGGATATCGACCTTCTGATTGGTTGCCGCTGAACTGTGTCATAGCTCATTACCATAAAGTTCACTGAAGCTTAACTTTCTCCTGACGCGCTAGAAGCCCAAAACGCTTCATCGACACCCAAACGCTTTCATGATCGATCACGCTGTTGCTTAATAGACCAATGAATGATTTTCTGCGTTCTCGCAGCTTGTACTGCGTTCGATCTGAACGTACAGTTACACCACTGTGTGGACAGTCGGGAGGATGAAGGTTTTATAGAATGTTGGGCTCCATAGAATATAATGTCAGATTTTAGAACCTTATTGTTGAACACATTCTTTATTACCTCTTCCAGTGGAGGTTATGTAAGGGGTAACATCCAACGAGGCGTGCATTATACAGTTTTAAGTCAACGAGGTGGAGCCTAAGAACTTCCCGACGCGAAGCGTTGACTTAAAACTGTATAATGCACACCTCGGAGGATGTTACCCCGCTTATGACCCGGTTAATGCCACTCAATTATGTAGAATGTATTTTAAATAATTCTCAATTAACTTAGAGGGTTAACTTAGACTCAGTTTCGCTACAATGTGGCCTACAATGTAGCCTAATATTTGTAACGTTAAGTAGAGCGCTACGCAGCCCTCACTAGCCAAATTGGTTGACAAGGTTACCTTTCATTTGGTAAGGTGATTGCTACTGCTCATCAGGTGTTAGCTAGCTTGGATTGAGCAACGACACATGCAATACTTATTCCAAAACGTTGATTTAGTTGTTATTTTCTGTTAACTATTTTTTTTAAGTTCATGGAAATTGAACTCGACATTGCCATTAATTTTGAAGTTTGATAGAGACGGTTACAGTAGGTACGTACATTCTATTGGGTATTGATATGGAACGGTGCTGAAGTTTTAAACTTTTACTACTTTCAAGGCGTGCATGATATACGATTTTACTGCATGCCTAGCAACCAATCACAAAGCAGCACCACGTTCCAGAGGGTCATAAGTAATCATGAGAGTTTGTTTTTTGTTAGTTTGTTTGTTAATTAACAACATAACTCAAAAAGTTATGGATGGATTTTGCTAAAATATTCAGGGTGGGTCAAAAATGGGCCAACTTAAAAGTGATTAGATTTTGGTGGTGATCTGAGCTGCCCTGGCAGAGGTCTGTGCTCTCTGAGTGCTTTTCTAGTTTTAAAAATGTACAAGGTGTTATAAGAGGCAGGATATTTTTGTCTCTGTTTTTCATTGTAATGTGTGCATATAACTGTTTGTGGATGTGGATGGATGTGTCTCTCTAGGCTCTGATGTGGTGGACTGGCTCTATCATCACATCGATGGCTTCAAGGATCGGCGCGAAGCACGCAAGTACGCCAGCAACCTGCTTAAGGCCGGCTTCATCCGCCACACCGTCAACAAGATCACCTTCTCTGAGCAGTGCTACTACATCTTTGGAGACTTCAGCGACTGTGAAAACTGTAAGTGTCCATTCTACGTAAATATTGGTTTTGTTATGGGCAAATTTCCGTCAGCATTGACAGGTAACTGAAATCTGTGGCAATACACTACCATTGTTTTTGTAGTGCTTTTTGATGGTAATTATGCTAGTAAGAGGACTGTGGTCAAGTAAAACAACCTACAAGAAATCAGGCTCTCAAGACTGATTACTCCCAACAGTTTCCCCCTTTTGTGATTTAAGTGTCTTTTTTACAGGTGTATAAAACCACTAACGACTACTAAGTACTCAGTAATGTCTCGTCGTAGTGTTTCCTCAGACTTGGCTAACTTGTTCTGTCAGCATTCAGTAATGTGTCGCTCGGTTTTCCTCAGACATGGCCAACCTGTCCTTGAATGACAATGACGGTTCCAGTGGGGCCTCAGATCAGGACACGCTGGCCCCGCTACCTCTCCCGGGGGCCACCCCCTGGCCCCTGCTCCACACATTCCCGTACCAGTACCCCCACCCCTACACCACCCAGCCCCCACCCTACCACGAGCTCTCCACCTACAACTACACCCCTGGCAGCACCGGCAGCCAGCACAGTGAAGGTGAATAATGTCTTCTGTTGAGTTCTGAAACCCTGTATCGAAATGAATAGAGGTTGATATAACTTACATAATAAGCTATGAAATTCAATGGTTTGTCCTTTCTTTGTTTCTTTGTGTGTTTGTTTCTGTCTTTCTTTCTTTCTGTCTTTCTTTCTTTCTTTCTTTCTTTCTTTCTTTCTTTCTTTCTTTCTTTCTTTCTTTCTTTCTTTCTTTCTTTCTTTCTTTCTTTCTTTCTGTCTTTTATTTCTTTTTTATACTTTCTTTTATTCTTTCTTTTATTCTTCCTGTCTGTCTGTTTGCTTTGTCTGTCTGTTTGTCTTTGTCTGTTTGTCTGTCTGCCTGCCTGTCTGTCTGTCTGTCTGTCTGTCTGTCTGTCTGTCTGCCCCCACTACTTTAAAACTCACGCTCTTTCTGTCTCTCCATCAGGGAGCAGAAGCAGTGGTTCTACCCGCAGCGAGGGAGAGCGGAGACGGGGAAGCAAAGGGGGCGGGAGCACCAGTGGGCGGGAGGAGAAGTCTCCCGTGGGCGGAGCTGAGTCGCAGTCGGGCAGCGGCAGCGAATCGGAGTACTCTGTCCGCAGCTGCCGGAGGCGGGAGATCGGCGGCTCTGCCACTCCCAGCGAGCACAGCCACATGAGCCAGCGGTCGCACCACCGCACGCCCCAGCCCCCCCACATGCCCTACCCGCCAGGCATCCCTCTGCCCTACAACCCCATGATGCTCATGATGGTGCCCCAGCACCCCCACGTCATAGGCGCCCCACACCCACAGCTTCCCCCGGGGCCCTCGCCTCTCCCGGCCCTGCCGCCCTCCTCCACCCCCGGAGGCCCGCCTGGAGCGCCGCCCACTCGCGACCTCGGCTCGGTCCCGCCAGAACTCACCGCCTCCAGGCAGTCTTTCCACCTGGCCATGGGCAACCCCAGCGAGTTCTTCGTGGATGTCATGTAGCCTGACATTTAGTAAACATAGCTGCATGCCCATCACACCTCACTGGGGCCAGGTGTAGGACAGAACACGTATCAGATACAAAGTGAAGTAGGTGTCCGCACTCCGAGATCTTACCAAACGACTGATTTCATTGGGTTAAAAACATAGCGCAGTGTTTTGACCCACGAGGGTCTTCTTCAGGCATAAATGAAAAAGACCCTTATGCCTCAAGAAGGCTATGGTGGATCAAAACGTTGCAGTATGTTTTTAATCCAATAAAATCAGTCATTTGGGGAGGTCTCAATGTAGCCTAACATGTCATGCAATATCATGGCGTGGCATTATAAAGATCTTATATGCCTATGTGTGGCGCGAAATACCATGTCACAGCATTGTACAGAAACTCTGAGCACGGCTTGAAGATGGCTAAGATGCTGGATGACCTTGTACTGTTGGAGGTTTACACCACAAGACGCACACATACGGGGCTGTTTGCAGTGTAAGACTGCACACCATGTGTCAGTTTTCATTCAGTCTGCCGTGTGATTTCAACTGGAATGGTTTCGTGGTAACATCTGCCCAGCCCACTGATGATCTGTCGGTTGTCTTGCATGTGTATGTGGGTCTGTGTAATAGTGAATGATGGTTAAATTAATATTCTTTGGACTTTCCACCAGGTGAAATAACTTCAACTAGAGTGCAGCTGGTCAGTTTTAGTGGACACATTATCTCCACATTGCCAACTGAAACAATGGCTTTGTGGTTGTGAAAATATTTTCAACACCTAACATTTTTTACACAAAACAAGTTGTTTTTTTATTTGAAATGGACAGATGACATACATTTTTTTTCACATTCGTTTATACAGTGGACCAAAAGAAACAGGGTTCATTATACTAAGCTTTTTAGGTATCTTTTGAAAAGTATGAGTAGATCAGTGATGATTTGGTACAGCGAGCATGGGAACATGTAAGTTCTCAAGTTTTATACATCCCTGGGTACGTTTAATGAGAATGTAACTACTTTCAGGTTTCTGATATTTGACCATATAGTTGCTAATTGAATAATAGTTGTAATTCCTTCTTCCAAATGAAGTGAAAAGATATTCCATATCACAGAGTGGTTTTGACTTGAAAAGGAATTTTGTCTCAGAAAATCACATATCTTTCTGATATTAATACTTTGGCCTGCACAGGGTGTTTTTGTCAGGTCTCAAAAGAGATACTGAAATGAGTGACCGATATTGCTTTCTTGACTGTTGAATCACTCATCAGTTCTCTTGTAGCATCCACTCACTCATCACCGTCACAGAAAATATGTTAATCACAAAGCATGTTGTGTAACAGTCATAGTATGTGTTAATTGTGTAATATTGTACATTTTTTATTTGACTAAGAATGCAGGAAACCCTATTTGTGGTGTGGGAAGAGGCAGAAGACTAAAATACACATTACATTGCCAGTGTGTGGCACGAAATAACATACACACAGTGAAGTACATCAGCAGGTTCGATGTGGGAATGTCTCTTGCTTATTGAATATGTTTGTGAAAACTCAACCTTTTTCTTATTCTTAGTGTGTGCATTTCTCGTTCTAGTCCAAAAGGTACAAAACCTCTAACAGCTGGAAGACATTATCTGTTGTTATCCTGCTATTAACCCAATAGGTGCAATTAAGGCATGTGTGTTTGTGTAGTTCTGTTGTTGTATAGTTTTTCATTATTGTGATAACCGTGGTACAGGAATAGGCAAAATGAGTTGAACTGAATCATCTTGGTTCTCTTAACTGGTTAGTAGGCTAGAACAAGTACACCCATACATTTAAAAAAAAAACATTCTTTTGTTTTCTTTATTTCTTTCTTTCTGTTTTAAAGAACATCAGGGTTAGCACATAAAATGCTGGCAATGCTGGATGACCATATCAAATCTCTTTTAATTTATTGCAGCTCTTGTAATTCAGTTTGTCATCCACTTGAAAAAAATATGAAACCTTCGTACACCTCTTCTGCAGCTCACGTTAAGAGTGGGCACAAAACCTGACAGGGTGCTGTGTAGAACTGCAAACTAGCATTTTGTAGGACAGAATTTTCTTCATCGGTTGTGTAAATTGTGTAGTAGCCTGTTTTGAAAATCACAGAGTGGAAAAAGAAGGCTGATGTTTTGTTTTGATGGTATTAGTACTAATCCTATTCATGAGAAGGTTTTCTATGAGTAAAGACAATTTCATTGACATAGGAAAGCTAACCACATAAATAGTTCAGTATATTTCCTGTAGGCATCCTGAGTTGCATACGATTTGTATATGTATTAATATATGTACCCTTAAGTAAAGGTGTGACATGAAGAGATTAAACCTTATGTTGTGAACAAACATGTAGTATGACTACAAAGGCCTTAGTTTTGCTATGACTGACTTACAGTGTCAAATGTTTGAAATAAATGTATACTAGCTTGAATTTTATGTGTTGCTGTTTTACTTTAAAAAAATAAAGTTATCAATTCCCCAATACTGACCTAAGCCTTTCAGTCCAGGCCTGAAGAGTATAGGTGAGTCATATTAGAGTCGTTTCAATAAATAATTAACACCTCTCACTGTGGTATGACATTATTATTGACATGACTTTGATTAAAAAACAGATTATTATTATATAAAAGACTTGCTTCTTAGTAATAACCGTTCTAAAGGACGCATCACAATGTGAAATTGAACGAAGCCGTGGTATAATGTTCTTTAACGTATGTAGCCTACTGTAGGCGTAAGCACACCATTACGTTACTCTGGAGTTCAGATTTGTTTGCATACATACAGGAACATACATTGTTTCACCTTGAAACAAATGTGTTGCAAATAGCTTGTCCCCACGTTTAGACTGCCATCTAGTGACTATATCTGATGGTGCGTTTACGTTTTCCTCTAAAAAGATTCACTACCACCACCCAGTAAGCCAATAGGTCAGGTTGCGCAAGGGTGCACGCGACAATATTAGAACGGCGGAGGGACCAGTGTGGACACAACGAGCTTCACCACAGCCAACCTCTGTTTTGTGTGACGAAACGCAACCTTATAGTATTAGGAAGTGAAGATTGCCTTTTTTTCGTCTTGAAAAGAGAGTAAATTCCCCCTTTTCTTTAAGCACTGAAAATGCTGCTTAGCAAGGCTCCTGCACTGTGCGGAAGTGCCCTCCGTCTGTCCTCTGCAACCGCCCGGTAAGACTAGTCATCATATCAATATCTTGGTTATGTCAATATCCTGGTTATGTTTTTTATAATTACGACGACAACGACAATTAAACGATAATGGTAGTCCTGTTAAAGTCAACTACGTGAGTAGGCAAATACGACGCCTATGAATTTGTTCTGAATGAGCTAGCCTAGCCAACATAGCCAAATCTGTCAAATGTCAGTTTCTGGGCTATTATAAAGTAGCCAAGGCCACAGAGCTAATGTGTTTTATTGTTACAAGTACAATGTTTCCTCTGTCCTAATTATTTAACCCAACTGTAAACCCACAACTGAACATTTTCATTGTGATTTAAAGGATTCAAGCAAAAGGTGGTGCTGCAGCCTTGCAAAATGCTCGTCTTTATGCCCAGGCCGCAGAGGTATGTATAACAACTTAGACACATTATTATGTGCGTAACTGATTCTCAATAAGTAGAAACGATGGCTTTTACACAATTGCTGTGACCTTGCCTGTGTAATTAGAGTAGGCTACCTAGGCGTCCAGGCAAAGCTACAAGAAGACATAAAGTAGGGGAAAGTTCAACCCGGACCCACGTGACCAAATATAGTTAGGTCGTGTGCATGGTGCTATATTCTGGTGTGGACGTGGTGGGTGACGCGCTGTGTACATAACTTCATAATTATCAGTTATACTTTTGACGCCTGTTCATTCTGTTGTTTTCATTAATCGTTGACTTAGAATTCCAAGTAAAAATTCCAGGCACTGCCCAACACAGGGCATTCATCGACTTGATAGGAACTATCTCTGATACTATATTTGGACTCGGACATTCGTAGGTGTACTTGCCAGCGTTATACTCATGCCTGTCACACCATTTCAAACAGTGATTTGTTCATCAATTTGCATCCCTATCCACAGCCAATATTGTAGACTGCCATTAGCAATGTTGTAGGCCTTATACCATATCCCGGTGCTCTCTACCTCGCGTAATCATCAAAGTCAAAGTCAGCTGAATTTGTCAAAGCTGTATGTATACACAGAATTTGAAATTGCAGTGCTTCCTAGGCCCATAAGTTACATAACAAACATAACAATATAAACATAGTGAAGAAAGAGTAGAAAACTTGTAAATACAACTAAGTAGACACAAGATGCTGTGTAGAATTTTTAGCTCCAATGATGCCGAATGAGCAGCGGGGCACATAGCAGCAGCTGATTAAAAGTGTCGATGCGAATCCGGTTCAGTCCAGTGGCATGTGTGCTGGTAGACAGATCTGGGAGTGTTGGGGTTGTGTATGTGTGTGTTTGTGTGTGTGTCAGTAGCTCCACTGGGGGCAGGGTGAAGGTCCAGAGGTCATATGCTGGGGTCAGAAGGGGGAGGGAGGGAGAGAGGGCAGGGCAGGGAGAGAGTTCTGACAGCTGACTTTCAGTCTGCTGGTCCTGGCCCGGAGGCTCTTTCTGATGGTAGCAGACTGAAGAAGCTGTTGGACGGGTGGGTGGGATCGCCTTTACGGGTGAGGCAGGTGTGGTAGATGTCCTAGGTGGGGGGGGGGAAGAGACACCCATGATCCTCTCAGCTGCTCTCACTACCCGATGTAGCTTTTTCCGACAGGACACGGTGAAAATGCCATTCAACACAGTAATGCAGCTGGTCAGCATGTTCTTAATGGTGTCACTATAACACAACAATCTCTTTTTCCCATTTTCTACAGGCTGTGCTGGATAAATCAGAGGTTGGAAGCAGTGCTGCTGTTAAAGCACGTGCGGAGAAGAAGGCTGCAGCAGCGGTGAATACACTCACTCGTCCTTTTCTACGAATTCTTCGAAATGGCACTGACATGTGGCTGAGAAGTTCAAAATGGCACTGACACGTAGCTGAGAAGTTCAGCTTGTGTAGTTCCGAAGTGCTTAGTCAGAAAAGCTGCCACCAAAGCATTCCATACCAAATTCATTCCTTCAAGAACAAATCGTATTGAAAATGTTGGCATGTGCAATCAAAAGAGAAATTCGTTGTAAAATGAAAATTGGCATGTTAAAATATCATACCGAGTTGGTATGTTTGCTGTGGAGCAAAATTGAGTTAGCCTGTTGCATTCAGAACTTAACTATTTTTTACCGTTTGTCCCAGAAGGCTAACAATGGAAGTGGTAGGTGCCCTTAGACGAAGCATGAAGATTACGCTATTATTAAACCATTAAAACAGCTCAAAGAAACTCCACCCTCCATCAGTAGCACAACAAAGGCCACAACATTCAAAACGAGGCACTGAGAACTTTGTAAGTGTACACAACATTTATTAATAAAACAGTTTTGACAGGCAGTACCTTGCTGTAGTTTCTCGTTCTTAATGCAACAGGCTAACTCAATTTTGCTCCTCAGCAAACATACCAACTCGGCATGATGTGTTAACATGCCAATTTTTATTTTACACCAAATTTCTCCTTTAACACCATCTACTCATTTCTTTAAGTGTACAAGATGAATAGAGAAAGAAAGAGACTAGAGATTTAATTTATAACAATTATATCTACTACCATAGCAAATATGAAATGTCAGAGTATTATTTGTGTGGGTAGTACAGTGTCACTTGTAACTATAACTAAATTTTCAAAGGAACCTGTAGTTTAAGCATATTCCACTGTAGTTCTCTGCTGTATGAAATCTAAAGCACAGTATCGTTACACTTGCTCAACTCCCTGTTTCTGTCAGGAGTCCAAGTCCTTCGCTGTGAACATGTTCAAGGGCCAGATCAGCACTGCCCAGGTGTTTCCCTTCCCCTCAGGTGAGCTGTCCCCCAGTGTGCATGTCTTACCCCGAGGTGAGCTGTCCCCCAGTGTTTCCCTTCCCCTCAGGTGAGCTGTCCCCCAGTGTTTCCCTTCCCCCCAGGTGAGCTGTCCCCCAGTGTGCATGTCTTCCCCTCAGGTGAGCTGTCCCCCAGTTTTTCCCTTCCCTGCAGGTGAGCTGTCCCCCAGTGTTTCCCTTCCCCTCAGGTCAGGTGTTTCCCTTCCCCTCAGGTGAGCTGTCCCCCAGTGTTTCCCTTCCCTGCAGGTGAGCTGTCCCCCAGTGTGCATGTCTTTAACAATGGCCACCAGTCAGCATGCTCTAAGTGAGCGTATGTAATGCCTTTCTCAGGGTACGCCATGTCTGTGCAGTATCATGCTCCTCTAATAAAATGTGGGGTTTTCTTCATTATGTTACTAGTGATGAACGAAGAACAGACTCAATTTCTCCAGGAGTTGGTTCCTCCAGTTGCCAAATTCTTTGACGTGAGTTTACATATCTTCTTATCAAGATCCAGTGTACGTTATGATCAACTATTACTGCTACTACTGATACTACTACTACTACTGCTACTGCTACTGTTACTGCTACTACTGCTACTATTACTGCTGCTGCTACTACTACTACTACTACTGTTACTGCTACTACTACTGTTACTGCTACTACTACTGCTGCTACTGCTACTACTCTAACTGTTAGTACTACTACTTCTACTACTATTACTGTTACTGATACTACTAGTAGTACTGTTACTGATGCTACTACTACTGCTAGTGTTACTACTTTAACTGCTATAACTACTGTTACTACTTCTACTACCATTACTTATTATGATAAGGTTGATAAAGATTTGCTTCTTCAAATGCTTAATATACATATATTCCTTTTTTTAAATAATGCAGGTCCGTGCAGTCAGTAGCATGACTAAAGTTTAAAACCAGAGCTCCTTATTGTGTGCAGGAGGTGAATGACCCAGCCAAAAACGATGTTCTGGAGAAGGTGGAGGACCACACCATGGAGGGCCTGAAGGAGATGGGAGCTTTTGGTCTGCAGGTGCCAACGGACCTGGGTGGCCTTGGCCTCACCAACACACAGGTGTGCACAGAAACAAAAACAAAATAATCACTGCAAGGAGTAGAACTAATCTCACACAGAGAGGCGCTCGCTAGGTGTTGCCTTCCCCTGTGATCTAGGATGTTTTAGCTCTGCCCTTTGCTGCAGATTAAGGCTGCTCGATTATGGAAAAAATTAGAATCACGATTATTTGGGCCAAAACTGAAATCACGATTATTCGAACGATTATTTTGTTTTCCTCAGTAACATGCTTCATTTATTGAAAATGTATTTAAAAACATTTCGAAAAAACATTCTTGTACCTTCGGATTTTCCCTAATACCTTTCTTCGTAAACATCTCCTTTGATGTCTAATGTACAAACAGTAGAAATGTCTAATGTACACATCTAATGTACAGTACAAACAGTAGAAAATAATTAGGACAAAAACATTGTTGCCATCGATTTTATGTGTTTTGAGATCGTTTGGCCCTGAAATCGTTATCACGATTAGAATTCGATTAATTGAGCAGCCCTACTGCAGATGTCATTTTTTCACATAAACATAGGTTGTAGCCTTTTAGTGGTCACCGTACCGCCGTGGTACGACTTGCTGTGAATGGAAAAAAACGTAACTACAATATTCACACCATTACAATATTGCTACGGCATTACAGAGAGTCTTTAGTAACACATTACAACTTGGTCATTGCCATTCTGGTAACAACAAACGTATAATAGGGGTGTCTCTTTCTGGTGTTGTCTGTTGAATAGTATGCCAGGCTGGTGGAGATTGTTGGCAGTCATGATCTAGGAGTTGGCATTACACTTGGTGCCCACCAGTCCATTGGCTTCAAGGGCATCCTGCTTTTCGGCAACCCAGAACAGAAGGAGAAGTACCTGCCCAAGCTGGCATCAGGTGAGACATCGACCACCTGCAAAGGCAGGGATAGCATGCCTGAGTCATTTCAGCATGTTGTTCCCCACACTTAATAGTACACGTACTTGAAAATGCCACAAGTGTGAACTATAGATACAGCATGTAGTAAAGATACCATTATGATACCACACGTTCAAATGTGTTAATAACTGGGTTTCCGTCCAACGTGTTAATGCACATTTCACTGATTTGAGTGGAAAAAGTTTTACCTAAAACACTTAAAATGCGCATTAATCTTTTAATTTGTGGTTAAACACGGGCGCCTTTGTGAATCTGGTTAAACCAAATGACTTTGAATGTGCATAACTGATGTGTATAAATCCTTTGGATTATTCACCCGTGTTTCTTCCTGCCCTTTGGTGCTTTGTAGGGGAAAACATTGCTGCGTTTTGCCTGACTGAGCCTGCCAGCGGCTCTGACGCTGCCTCTATCAAGACAACAGCTGTGCAGTCTGAATGCGGCCAATACTTCACCCTCAACGGTGGAAAGATCTGGATCAGGTGAGGGTCATGAAACCGTTGCGGTCCAGTGTAGGTGCTGTTGTAGTGTAGCTGATGGTGTTGGAAGCCATCATTGATTTGTGGGCCTGGTACATTCTAGAATGTTCTCAGTGTGAATTGTTCTCCTCTGAATGCCACAGAGCAGATGCATATCTTCAACAATTTCATCTACCTCTAT
The DNA here is from genome assembly GCA_027475355.1 of Coilia nasus. NCBI lineage: Eukaryota > Metazoa > Chordata > Actinopteri > Clupeiformes > Engraulidae > Coilia > Coilia nasus. Next base: position 22,306,068 of record CM050214.1, read on the forward strand.
TTAGACAGACTGAAGAATTGTGAATGTGAAATGGTTGCTGCTTTACAGAGCTGTAGTGAGTTGTTCAACAGACTGTTCTTCTTCTTTATTTTCTCTCATCCTCTCTGCCTCTCCCTGTAATACACAGCAATGGAGGCCTGGCTGAGATTTTCACTGTGTTTGCCAAGACTCCAGTTAAGGATGAGAAAACAGGAGAGATGAAGGACAAGATCACTGCTTTCATTGTGGAGAGGAGCTTCGGGGGAGTGACACAGTGCGTAAGATGGAGGAGTGGGAGAAGAGAATGTGTGTGTGTGTTTTGGGGGGGGGGATGGATGAAAGATCATTAGTCTTGGCATCATATTTACAGTGCACTTAAACATTGAAAACAAGAGATATGTGTACAAATATTGTATATACTCTATATACATAGATACAGGAGATGTGCATTATATCAGAGAAGACACATGGAAATAAAAGTCCAGAGTAACAGACAATCAGATAAAGTAGGATCATTTCTGTTGATGTTTTGCGACTGAAAGCTTTGTTTCTATTAATCCTCTGTGTCTTTATCCTCTCTCTCTCTTAAGTATTTTTTGGCTTTTTGCATGGCTTTATTGATAGGACAGTGAGGATGGTAACAGGTGGTAAGTGGGAGAGAGAGGGGTAGAGTTGGGAAATGGCCGCAGGCCGGATTCGAACCTGGGTCCCCACGAGCCCGTTCATGGTTGGGCGCTCTAACCCCATTACTCATTTTTATTTAGAATGTATGTCCTCCAATACTATCCCTCTCTGCCACTCCCCTCCTCAGTGGTCCCCCAGAGAAGAAGATGGGCATTAAGGCGTCCAACACGGCGGAGGTGTACTTTGAGAACGTGCGCGTGCCCGCCGACTGTGTTCTCGGCGAGGTTGGGGGAGGCTTCAAGGTGGCCATGAACATCCTCAACAATGGCCGCTTCGGCATGGCTGCAGCCCTCGCAGGAACCATGAAGGGCGTCATGACCAAGGCGGTGAGTGGTCCACAGTCTTCCTGTTGGTGTCACTAGCAATAATTATACATTAGTATTCTGGCAGAGTATCTGTTAGACATGTAACAGATTCCAAGATCAAATCCCAATGACCTAATATGCATATGGTGCTAGGGAATGTTTGTGAACTCTGTAATATTAAGCATTATTTGCAAAGAAGGGTAAAGGTCTCCCACCAAGGAAGTTATCTGTCATTACAATGTCAGTAGCCACATTTGCAGTGTGTTTCTAAAGCTGATAGTTTGTATTGCATGATGTATTAATAGATCACCTCTTCACCTTTTTGTGTGCTGTCTTTGGTGTGTGTGTGTGTGTGTGCCTCTGCAGGTGGACCATGCTGCCAACAGAACGCAGTTCGGCAGTAAGATCCACACGTACGGCGCCATCCAGGAGAAGGTGGCTCAGATGGCCATGCTGCACTATGTGACCGAGGTAGGACAACTTGACAGACTGGGTGTCATCATTTTACTTAAAGGTGACATAGAATGGTCGAAAAGGGTTTTGACCCTTGCTCTGTGATGTGACAATGTACACAATACAATTTTGGTTGGATCTGTATTGCTTCAGAAGCTTCCCAAAAAAAATTCTGGTGGACATTTCTAAAAGAGGAATTTCTATGCAATGGAGATGTTCAGAATGTCTAGCACATTTTGTATGTTCTTGAACGTAGACTACCGTTCTTCAACAAACACAATGTTAAAACATTTTTTGATTCTGTCACCTTTTATTTATAATTTCTCATAAAAGATCTTACAATGCTTCCAAAGTATATTATGATATTTACATAACCTATCTGTCGCCCCTCACCCCCCCTCTTACCTCTCTGTCTCTGACTCTCTCTCTGTCTCCCTCTCTCACACACACAGTCTATGGCCTACATGGTCAGTGGAAACATGGACAGCGGTGCATCAGAGTTTCAGATCGAGGCAGCCATCAGCAAGATCTTTGCTTCAGTAAGTGGATCATCTACAGTGAATATGTAATTAGCATCAATAACTGCTGTTGAAGTTTTCAGTAAGAGATCGAATGTGCCTCTTACTTGCATGTACTACTCACATACAGCAGAGTTAAAATGGAGCACTGAAGTCTTATGATTTCTATGGCAAGTGCCATTAATTTCTATGCCACTGATTTCTATGATGCAGTGCCATTAGTGACTACAGCAGTAATGATACTCTCTGCTTGACTACAATCAGGAAGCGGCTTGGACGGTTACGGACGAATGCATTCAGATCATGGGAGGCATGGGCTTTATGAAGGTGAGCCTGCCCCTCTTATAGAAGCCCAATATTTCTCAAGGCAACGAGACGATCAATGAAAGCATCTTGCAAAAAAAAAAAGGCAAATATTACGTGCTTAATTTCTCCTGTACTCTTGTCTGTCTCTCTCCAGGACACGGGTGTGGAAAGGGTGATGAGAGATTTGAGAATCTTCCGGATCTTTGAGGGCACCAATGATATCCTCAGGCTCTTTGTGGCTTTGAATGGCTTCCAGGTGAGATTTAACATCTCTACCGTTGTACTTCACAAATTTGTCACAAATAACAAACTACATATTATAATGCTCACTGATATGCCTTTAATGCAGTTGTATCTGCGTTGGTTATTTAGTAGCGACGCACAGGTAATGAATGAATAATCTTATGGCTCAGAATGCAGGCAACCATCTGAAGGCTCTGCAGAATGCTCTAAAGAACCCTCTTGGCAATGCTGGGCTGCTCGTGGGGGAAGTCAGCAAGAGGGCTAAGAGGTTGGTTTGAGTTTAGCATGTTTACAGCACACACACACGCACACACACACACACACACACACACACACACACACAGTCCCAGGTTTTGTGCAGTTCATGTCCTCATGTCACCCCACAATGACCCTTGCTCTTCTTCTGTTTGTCTCCTCTCCTCCACTCTCTCAAATCTTCCTGTCTCACTCTCTCTCTCTTTCTCAAATCTTCATGTCTCTCTGACTCCCTCTTTCCCTCTCTCTCTCTCCCTCACAAACACACACACCCACCCACCCTCCTCTTTCCATCCTTTAGGAAAGCTGGCCTGAGCACTGGTCTTACCCTTCAGGGCACCATCCATCCAGACCTGGCCCAGAGTGGTGATCTGGTAAGCAGTCTACTCACAGCACAGTCTACACCTCTGGTTCTTAAACTATTTGTCTGGTGAGGTCTGGTGACCCTATGTTTCCCCCAAGCCCGCACTGCATTGGGCAGGCTAGACCGGTCCATTTTCCAGGCTGGCTAATAGCACAAGGAATTTGGCTAGTAATGTAATTTGTTTTGATTAACAAAGTGGGAAGAAGTTAGGTTTGTGTAGTGGGAGCAGCAAGTTACACTGTTTTTATCAGAGGAGCAGTAGCCCTGTCTATAGGCTAAACACTCTTTAACAGCGCCTATGAATATGAAAACAGAAGATTTGAATTTGTAATTTCTTTTTTCTTAGATTAACCTGGTGAAATAACATGCTAATTTCTGACAGAAAAAATAATTTGGCAACCCCACAAACGTTTCTGGTGACCCCACTGGGGGTTGCGACTCCTAGTTCACTAGAATCACTGGTCTCATTTGCTTCCTTGTTCATGCAACATTTTTAATGGCCCCTTTTTCCAGTGAATCTACATAAGACTACGTAACAACAGGTCACATTATGTGCTTACATTGTCTATACCTACACTAACCCCTCACCCTAACCCTGAGGTACAGTGTAAGTATGTCCTGTTACATGCTGTTCCACACTTTATTACACTGTACTTCACGATAGATGATAGATACGCTGTAACAGGGACTGTTACATTGAAGCGTAACCCTTATTTATTTCCCCGTCACAAATTCCCTGTGCTGTTTGTGTCCCTCATAGGCTGTGAAGGCTGTGGAGGAGTTTGGAGTGACTGTCGAGAACCTGCTTCTTAAACACGGGAAGAAGATCATTAGTATGTGCTCTTAATTATAATTATTAATAATTGAGGAGTCCACAGGAATAACCGGCATGGTCACAAAATGCAGAAACTGAGAAAATGCACTTAATAACTTTGATTTTTTTTTTTTTTTTTTTCGTTTGATTTTATAAGTAGCTCGAGACTATGATTATTTATTCACAGGATTGCTTTAAAAAAAACTGTGGTTTCAGTACAACTACAGATAGGGGGGAGTAACTTGAAAAATGTTACTTTTTGTGACTATGCCTGTTTTTCCTTTGGACTCCTGAATTGTAATTGTTTAATTGTGCTTTCAGTATGGATATCTTAAGTGTTGGTTGTGTGCTGACGGTTCCTCGGAATGCCTTTTACAGATGAGCAGTTTGTGCTGAAGAGAGTGGCAGACTCGGCCATTGACCTGTACGCCATGGTGGTGGTCCTGTCCAGGTAACAACCTGCTCGGCCTAGCCTATCCATAGAGTTGGTGTTCTGGTGACCAACAGTGAGTCTAATGTGTTGTGTGTGTGTGTGTGTGTGTGTCCGTCCGTGTGTGTGTGTGTGTTTGTCCTGCAGAGCTTCCCGTTCGCTGAGCCAGCAGATGCCCACTGCCCAACATGAGAAGATGTTATGCGAGACCTGGTGCACTGAGGTAAATGTATACTCATTTATATGTGTGTGTGTGTGTATTCAAACACACACACAAACACAAACACACACACACACACACAGTGCTAGCTTTTGTGCAGTTCATGTCCTCATGTCACCCCATACTGCACAATGACCCTCACACTTTTGTCTGTCTGTCTCCTCTACTCTCGACTCTACCGTCATGGCTTCCTGTCCTGTCATGGCTTCCTGTCCTGTCATGGCTTCCTGTCCTGTCATGGCTTCCTGTCCGCTCATGGTTTCCTCTCTCACAGGCCCACGACAGGATCATGCAGAACCTGCGGCACCTGAGGTCCAGCTCCAGCCGGCAGACCTTCAAGAACATGCGCGACATCTCCGCCGCCGTGGTGGAGAACGGCGGCATCGTGGCCCCACATCCTCTGGGCTTCTAGGCCGCCAGGGGGGCTGCTCAAACCATATCACACGACGCCACGTGAACAAAACAGACCCAAGTCTCTCTACCACGTTTGATCGACTTTTATTAAAGCTGCCGTCAGCAAGTCTTTGAAATTGCAGGACCTTGGCCTAAAAGTTCAAAAAGATACAACATCCAGGTCCCTCCCTCACCCTTTCCTGAGCTCCAATACGTCTCCCCCCCCCCCATCTACAGACTAGTGACAGTGACCTGCACAGGAGTACCGTGTCCACAGCAACAGCGATGAGCTTTGATTGACAGGGGCCACCACTCCCCTTTTGCTCTGACAGGCTCCAGTCGCCGTGACCGTGGGAATTTTGCAAATCTGACTACGGGCTGTAGATCGTATTTGTCATGTATAACTGTTAGACAATTGTGATAGTACCAGCAAATGTATTTGAAAAAATGATTTTGAAGACCTGCCAACAGTAGCTGTAAAAAAGAGAATAACACATCAGAAGGGCTGTAGGTACTCTCATCTGCACACTGTTTAGGACTGGCCAGTTATAAGGAGGAAAGTTTGATGATCTGTGGTCTGTCAGCTGCAGTTTGTTTGGTTCCAAATGATGCCTTTACCCGTAAGCCTTCAAACGTGAATGTTGATGGTTCCAATACCAAATTCATACTGTATCTTCTTCACATCTAATATAGTCTTGGTCTAGACAGTCTGATTCCGCCAGTCAGAAATCTATAAGGCATTTGTCTCTAGCATTACTTTCTACCTCTTGAGGTTGTAACCTTTTGCTTTTTATACCTTCTTTTGCATGTTGCATTAAACTTGTACTAGCTTCATGACAGTATCTCAGGACTAACCAATTTAACTCATCATATCACCATGCCTGCTACTTGGAAGGTCTGTAGCAATGCTTGCATTTTCTCTGTTTCTTTTGCCCTTTCACATGGTTTGAAGACACACACATACACACACACACACACATACATACACATTCACACAGCAGTGTGCGCCATGTTTCTTGGTCATGTTCTCTAAGGTCGTCTCTCTCGGTCATTTATGTCCCATGATGCCACACTGTCTCAGGTCAGTGACTCTGCCCATCTACAGTCCTGTGACTAAGGTGCGTTACATGTAATTACAGGCGCTGGCCTCCAGCATTTATGCACAGCACTCTATTTTTCCAGATACATCACTAGTCATTGTACCTGCAGTTGACAGCTCTACGTTATAACTGTGTACTTTGTAAAATTCATGTAGTGGTGTGTCTGTATGTACTTATTTGATTTTATAATGAGGGATGTCTTGTTTATTCCAATCTGTTTTACCAAGTAATGGCTGATGTAGTAAAAATGTTATTTAAGTGGAAATGTTTTGATTCTATTTTTTTGGTGTAGGGGTGAAAGGGCAGGATTACATATGCAACACATTGTGTGGAATCAAAATGAACCTGCAGACAAGAAAATAACAAGAGGACTGCCAAATGGGACTGTCAGAGACATTTTCTAAATAAATTACAAAATACAAAAAATGTTTAAAAAAAATACAAAAAAAAAAAGATTTACAAGCAGGCAAAAGTCCATTCTTCCTCAATAACTTTCTTAAGATGTATTTTCACAGTTGGTTTTGAGTCCTGCAAGGACAACATGTTGACCACTAGAGGGCGCAGTGCCTTAATCGACTTGTGCAGCGGCGGCTGTGTCTTCAGGTGGGGAACCAGCATTATTTTCTGTCGATGTCTCTGTTTTAGACTTGAAAAACCCAGTCTGGAAGCAGAGCAGACAAAAACAGAAATTTCAGCCAGAATTCAGCGCAAGATTAACTGTGAGATGATACTGTTAACGGCACTGCTGCAATTACAGTCATTTCTGTTGTATGCCTTGGTGGAAAGTCCCACCGCAATCTGTCATCAGTGACACATTCTGCTTGGTCACTAACCTTGTAAAGAATCCCAAAGATGATCAACAGCACTATGAGAGCGCAGAGGACGCTGACGGTGGCAATCACAGCTGCAGGGCCCTGAGAGGGGACTTCTAAGTCTGATACAATCTGAGAGAGAATGAGGCAACACTTACTGTAGATGATAAAGTTTGTGAAAAAGCAATGATTCAAGAACATGCAACACAATGCAAAACGATGCATGGTAATGCAGCTGAGAGAATTGTTTTCAAAATAAAACTCTTCACTGGAATTCTTCAACAAACCTCATTGCAAAGTACCAGTTAAATAGCCATAGTACATATATAGCTGCATACCCTAACCTCAGCTTGTACTTAAATTACCGGACGTTTATTAGTACATACCCTAACCTTAGTGTGGAGTTCATAAATTACCAGCCGTTTATTTTTCCAGTGTACTTGTGACTACATTATCCTATGCAGGTCATGTAACCATGTCATTTATGTTTATACTTGTTTATAATGCTTTTGTTGTATTTTAGCAAGCCAAGTAGTCTTGTTTATAATGTGGCGTCTGTTAGTGTTGTATGTCACTTTTGAGAAAAGTGGCTCCTAATTACTATAGGCTTAACATCCCACCCCCCAAACCCAAAACAATACCCACTCAGACCCACCTCAGACATTGTTCACCCCACCCTCCCCAGATTCTACCCACCCATGCCAACCACCTTACTGCACTGCGTTTGTTTTGAAGCACGTGAGTCTATGGGAGTCTGCGTACGCCTATGTGGGGTGAGTAGAGAGACTCATACGAAACGTGTGTTACAGTCTGAGAGAGAACGAGACAACACTTACTGTAGTAGGTGATAAAGTTTGTCAAAACACAGTGATTCATGAAATGCAACACAATGTAAAACGATGCATGGTAATGTGGCTGAGAGGATTTAAAAAAAAAAAAAAACTCTTCACTGGAATTCTTCAACAAACATCATTGCAAAGTAACAGTTAAATATAGCCATAGTACATATATAGCTACATACCTTAACCTCAGCTTGCAGTTAAATTACTGATTATCAGAGTGACTCATGGGAAAACATGTGTGCTGCTGACTCACGATGCGTGACAGTCCTGCGCTGACAGGATACTGGGTGTACTGGGCTGTGTTGAAGGACAGGAACGCCCAGCTCTCAGCCTTCACCCGAACTCCTGACCCCTGAGAGAGGAAATGGCCGGCACCAGCGTGCATTAGTAACAGTGCAGAAGCTCTGTGGAAACACTTAAATTATCTTTATAAAGAGGAGATAACGCTCAGAACCACACTTTTTAGAAACACTACTTATCTATATACAGGTACTGCTCGGAAAATTAGGATATCATGTAAAAGTTGTTTTATTCAGGCAATCCAACATAAAAGGTGAAACCAATACATTTTATAGATTTATTACATGCAAAGTGAGATATTTTAAGCTTTTTGTTGTTGTAATTTTGCTGATTATGATTTACAGCTTATTAAAACCTCAAACCCAAAAACTCAGAAAATTAGAATACTGTGAAAATCTTCAGTATTGTAGGCTCAAAGTGTCATACACTAAGTAATGACCAACCAGCAAACCACTTGCAAAAGGGTCCTGAGCCTTTAAACATTTCATCTTTAAAGTTGAGTTACAACTGAAATGCATGCACTTTTTCAGGATATTCTAATTTTCCGAGTAGTACCTGTACACAAATATCTTTTTCACCTGGGAATTTCTGCTGATGGGTCCGCTGAAGATGAAGGTGACTGGTTTCTTGATGGCCAGTGAGTCAATGGCACACACAATAAGATGGCACCTGTCGCTCTTACAGTGCTGGAGAGAAATCAACACACTGAAGTTAATTATCAGTGAAGGGTCGTAGAGTTACTGTTAACTGTTAATCGTAATTGTATTTGTTCAGGTTTTGTCTTGAGAGAGCGCAGTGTTTGCCATATATATACCAGGGTGGTGGGCCGCCACACGATCAACACCACAACCACCACCACAAATTGATTGCGTGTTTTTTTTTAAATATACATAACTAGGCTCATTCAACTCTGCTCAACTCCCTCTCTTCCTCACGTTCTCGTTCACACACACACACACACACACACACACACACACACACACACACACACACACACACACACACACACACACACACACCGCTTACCTTATTTTCATTTCCTGTGATGGCTGTGTTGTCTGAGCACTTCTCCTTTAGCCCTTCCTGTCACATGATGACCCCACCCACCACCATCACCACCAAAGGGGAAAAAAAATTAAAATAAATAAACACAATTTATTGCAAAAGCCTACATACACGCTTACAGGCACACAAACACACAGGGAAAGATGTGGTAAAAAAGAGAAAGGAGGAAGTCTGTGGAGAAAAAAAAAAGATATTTTGTCCAGTCATAGGAGCTAACAGACATGATAAAATGTGAGTGGTTCTCATGACATTTTGGATCAGATGCAAAGAAGTCAGAGAAGTCTTGTGTAATATCCGCTTTGCAGGAGGAAGGAACATGAGCTAACTGCCCTACAAAGGCAAAGTGCAGTAACTACGCGAACACTGAAACTGAGACAAATGCCTTTAAAGTTACCACACTGCCCAGTCCAACATGTTGTAGGTATGAAAGTGGTGATGCTTATATGTACTTTCTTAATAGGAAGAACCACGAGATTTGATCACGAGATAAAGGAGGTGTTACAAAGTCCATTTCCAGTCGAAACTCAGTTTTGACAAAATATGGCTTTGTAGAGCAGCACTGTCATCTAGTTTTCACAAACTACTCACACTGACTGTTAGGCCCACCGTCCACAAAAATCCAGACTCCATCTGAACCGGCACCACAAAAGTCACATTAATGGGCAGAGCTGATTCTCCATTATTTTCAACCTGGGAGACAAGGCAGGTGAGAGACAGCATGAAGGCGTACCGGTACACTTATAGCAGTACCACCTGTAACATGTGGAGAGGAAGGCTTTGCACCAGGGTACCTGAAATTTGTGCGTGAGTTCAGTTTTGCCTGGATATTGGATGTAACGGGTAGAGTCCCCCCTAAAGTTGGAAAAATTACATGGATAAACACACACACAAAGACATACACACACACACACACACAGACACCCACACAATTTTAGCTCATCCAGTTAAACATCTTCGGTTCATGATACAATAGGGAGGTCACGCAGGACGCCACTCACTCTTTGATGACGACATTGACAGGCAGCGTGACAGGCACTGACGCTTGGGCAACGTTGTCTTGTAGTGTCTGCTCCTCCTCGTTCTTGCTGTGAAACATGGGGGGGAGCAAAGGAGATGGGAGGGTTTGCGTTGCATCAGAAACATACATGTGTCACTACAATACCGCCTTCACAGACTCCCACAGGAGTCTCACAGGAGTATCACTGATGATTTAGCAATGTGTCATGTCCAACGCAACTCCACTGGTGCAGCTGTTTCCTGTAGGCTATTCCTGTAGGCCCTTTATGAGGCTACACTTTAACAGAGAGCAAGCAGGACAAGGTGTGGTAACAATCCATTTAATTTGATTGTTCAGAGTTGTCCAACAAATTTCATAATTAAGAGCTCAATTTAAACATTTTGACAACAAAAGTCAGCAGGGTTCCTGCATACTTTAATAGGATAAATTATTTATTTACTTTTTATTGATCCCTTGAGGGAAATTGGTTGTCTGCATTTATCCCAATTCCTGGATTAGGGAATTACAGTGGGCTGCCTGCCTGCTGCGATGCAGGGTTAGGTGCATTGCTCAAAGGCACTTCACCCATGTTGCGGTCTGAGATTGAACCCGCAACCCGCAAGGGATCCCTGGATTTAAGACCGGATCCCTAACCAGCAGGCTACAGCTGCCCCTCAATTACAGGTAAAGCACTGTTTGTTCAGAGTTCTCTGACAGATTGTAAGAGCCCAAATTAAATTATTTTTGATAACAGTCAGAACCCTCACAACAGCCCATTTGTCTTAAATGCTGATAACAGGATGTTAATAAACATGGGAATTATATACAACAGTTAGGTCCGGTCGAACTATTTAGCAATTTCTGATTGGACAAGACGCATTCTACGCATCACTAGGAGTGAGGATATCCTACGGTATACCATGGGTGACTCTTCACAGTTAATAATCACTCCGCCAAAGATCCAACATAACTGTTAAAACTTTACAGTTTACACCAACATTCCATTCCATCTCGTTCATAAACAAGCGAGAGAAAAAAGTGAAAAAAAAAAAAAAAAAAATCAAATAAATTTATAAGCGATGGCAGACTTTAACAACACACCCAAGACTGCAGAACAGCAGCTGTGCATTAGACCTAGTTATTAGTACATTACTCTGTTGTTTTTTAAATGTGCTATAAAAATAAAATGACCTGATTCGAGTAGTTCGGAATGTGAACAACGATGACCATATCTCAGCGACAGCACAATACAGGGAAATGTCCAAATCAATGTGTATAAATAGACACTTGTTGCATAGCAACCACAGACGCCATTAGCTCTAACTGGAACTATTTTGTGGAGAGAAAACTAGAGAGAACTGAAATACAATTAAATAAAACTAAAAAAAAAAACGAATTTAAAAACTGTGTCTGTAAACTAACTGTGTTGGCAATAGAACTGTTAAAAAGCAATATAACACTTGAGTTTGTGAGGGTGTTCGTGCCTGTGGCCGAACCACATCCGTGAGAATATTCACGAACAACCTCACTCCCACTCGTGTTATATTGCTTAAATATTTAGTGTGAGCTATTATAGCACTAGAAGGGGGAGAGTGGAGAGGATGCTGACCTTGTAACTGAGACATTCACAGACAGTGTGTCAGTCAGAGAAGCAGGATCGAAGACCAGGAGTGATATCCGTACCACTGTCTGGAGAAAAGGAGAAGTCCGAAATGAGACAACAGACTATGGCTGACCACCAGTCATATAGCAAGCAGACCAAGGTAATCTGTTAAGGTCTGAGTTGGGTGAGGAACTAAGAAGTCATAAGCAAATAATACAAGAAGTGATAGGCAAATAAGTAATAATAATGTGCATGAAACATACAACGCATAAAGGCATACAGTACTAGTGGTATAGTGTCTATGCGTGTCTGTATGCGTGCGAGTGTGCGAGCGTCACTGGGCAAAAAGGCTTTGTTTCCGGGGGTGTTTGTAGTCATATACTATCGGATATTTAGAATATACGGAGATATATGGATAGATACGCTACGGATACGTTGGTGTCAATTGTCATATACGGAGCATATCAGAACTCCGGAATGGCACTGTATCTACACGCGACATATCCGGATGCTGTATACTCACCTGATATGATCCATGTTTCACGTAGTCGCTGTAGATATGCCCCCGAATACGTCTCGTTCTTGTTACTTATATCTCCGGATACGTCAAACGTGGTGCCGCCCATAGCTTTTACGACCAGGCAGCATTAATTTCAAAGGCATTTATAGTAGGCTACATGCCTTTATTAGTTATGTTATGAGTTTATAGGACGGGCATACATGGCCAAAATGTCTCATCACGCCCCTCAACAGATTAACATTAACTTGTAATAGACCAATAGATCGCCATAACAATTACTTTGAAACAGACTGCACCTGCTGATTCCAACTTGTTTTACTTTACATCTAAAATTCATACGACAGACAATAACGTTTGTTACGTTGTCTTTATTGTCATTTCCCATTTTTACAAACTCAAAAATCAACACAATAATTAGCATTTTGGCTGGGGGTTCACGACGGGAGAACCGGTCCCTCTCGGTGAGCCGCCGTCTCAGACAGGCGGGCTTACGGCCGAGTCTCCCAGTACTCTCGAGCGCCTGCTGGCATCTATGTAGGACTCGTGTTAACCTCGCGTTTCTCCACCTCGGCTGCAGCACAATATAGGTGCCTTTGTCCTCTTCTCCGCTTTCTTCGTCGGACAGACGTCAGCTCCTTTCAGGTACTCGTAGTCGTCCTCCTCCAAGATGTCCCGGGCCACCAACAGTCTCTGCTTGAAAAGCTACAAGAGACGGCAGTATTACACAACGTATTTCAAAAGGATGCATGCCTACGGTTGAATGCTTACACCGTGCATGGTAAAATCCGCGCTTGTTTACAACCAGCAACATGGGCCAGAACTGTACGAGAAAGTTTGAACTACATGAACGAAAAGGGCGGCGGTTATTTCTGGGATCTTTGAATGGAAATGTGAAATAAACGAAACATTGTGCACCAAACTCGTATTAGATTAAGAACGTAAGACCTGTATTAACCTAGTGGTGGAAAAAAAGTCTTAAACAAAAGCAGTTGTAGACTGCAGACCTCCGCCAAGCCGGCTCAGATCATCATCAAAAAATAAAATAAAAGAAGCAGCGTAACCCTTTGGGCCCGACGCTCGCAAAGTGCGGACAAAGGTACACCCATTCTTCTCTGTTGAATTACTTTGGAACGGTACATCGTAGCGATATGGCACTCATTCCAAACGAAACAGCAGAACCAGGGCTTTACATCGTGACCAGTATTTATTTTTGCGCTCGGGCATTGGCAAGATATTAATTTGTTAAAATTAGCCGAAATCTCTCACATTAGCGCTCTGCACAGCTCTGCAATTACTCGCGAACCCGTGATTGCATAGACAAGGCACAGCATCTTAGCTCAACATTAATAAGCCACTGAATATCCCACCATCATGGTTCTTATATTGCCAGATTCCAGACAATCTCCTACTCATATAAAAATATATCTATACTGACAGCATCCTATGGACAGGTACTTGCAAGAATACAAGATTTTTTTATACGGAATATGGTTTACTATTTCGGGTTCGCGAGTAATTTAAACGAGAGTAATGCCTGTGCAGAGCGCTAATATGAGAAATTTTGGCGATTTATATATACATCTTGCCGATACTTGAGCGCAAAATAAGCGGGAGGTCACGTTGTAAAGCCCTGGTTCCACTGTTTTGTGTGGTGTAAGTGCCATCTCGCTACCATTCCGGAGTAATTCAACAGAGAAGAATGGGTGTAAATTTGGACGCATTTTGCGTCCGTCGGGCCCATATGGTTAACCTGTGTAGGCCTATGTACTGTTGGTTCGTCCTATATTCAAAAATCTTTAACATTTTGCCCTATACCCTTAAGGTAAACAGATCACACAGCAAAAACCATACATTTTCTAAAAGCCTATAGGCCTACCTTGTAGATGGGATTTAACAAACATTGAGTCCAACTTCCTCCATCCCATGGACTGTTTTCTTCTGTACTGCGCATTTAAACGGAACTAAACTGTGATGGGGTTGTTAGTTGTGCTTTAGTTGTGTTTTACCTACCCGCTCACGTCTGCTGTTAAGTGTTTGAATCTTCACATCGTCAGTCCTCCCCGCAAGTTCCAATCTTTTTTGGCTTTTAAGATTCTCCTAGAATCGGTTGCAGGCTTCTGCGAGACAGTAAGAAATCGAGTTAAACAGTTTTATGAGTGGATCATTATCACATGAATGTCAGATAAATAATCTTCAATCTTACTTCTTAGTAAGCACTCTGGTCCCCAACTCTCCCCAGAATCCTTAATAGCCTGGACAATAGCCTTGGTAACCTGCTCATTATGAGGTGACCTAAAGCTGAACAGAAAACATACAATTGGACACAGGTTTTGATTACTTTTCATTTCATTAAAAATCACAGAAGTCAATAGAGTACAGGACAACATGAAAATTGACCTTTTTCCTATGAACAGCACTCAACATGCATTAATCAAGAAATCAGGATTTGTTTTGTCCCTTTTCTGAAATAAATTGAAGATGGCATTGAACGTCATTGTGAAATCGGACATACCTGTCGTTAGATCCAACTCGCCACTGTAGTTCCCCCAGCCCACGATGTATGCGCCTCACCCGTGCCTGATGAAGAAAAATCATAGTATATTCATATAGTTCAGGGAAATGCTCGCTTTGATTTAGCAGAGAATCGTCCGCCTCTAAAAAAAAAAAAAAAAACATTACTGGATGACTGTCCTTCTTTACAATTTTAATTAGCGGAGAGGTCCCAGCGGAGAATTGTACAAATACTAGCTAGCTAACTATGTAGCATGTTAGCCTAGATATTTTTGACGAAGCAAGATTTTGAAATTAGTCCTTTCCAGATATATCGATAATCAGACATCAATGTCAGAAAAATGTTTATACATTCAAATGACTGATAATGCATTATGTCACAAACATCATGATATGAGCTGGTGGCAGGCTAGCTAACTATGTAGCTAACGTTAACGTCAGCCCGCCAGATATCCCGCGAGCGCCAAGACAGGCTGCCTGTAGCTAACTTACCATTCCCTCAAGTTCAGTCAAAGTCCTGGTTAGCTAAAAACAGTTAATGTTTTGTTAAAAATTGAAAAGTTCAATGTTACCATTATCACACATGCTTTCATTTTGATGTACATTAACACAAAATATTGTGTGCATCTGGCCAAATACAAATGTTGTTATTTCAACTTACCTTAGAGAACATCTCTCAGAGTTGGATTTTCTTCACCATCAAACCTCGACCTCGCACTTGCTCGCCAAGCATTGGCTATTTTAGTTGGGGATCTTCCAGGAGTTCCCATAACAGCAACGTGTTAAAAAATAAGAATTAAAATCTTTGCCTGCACGACACCAACCTCTGCTTCCAGTGCAACAATAAACGGACAGGCTGTACCACCCAGATTTTAAATGTGCGGCCAGATAAGAGCCAATCATTCTAAAGAATCACAACGTTCTATTCCAATACGATTGGACAGCAGAGCTGCATCCGAAACCTTAGCACTGCGTTCTATGCAGTGCTTACCACTCGGCCGCTGGTGTTCATTTTAGAAAATAGCCTCCTCCTTGACTTTGAAATGTGATGGCAGTTGGTAGGAAGATCAGCGCGTGCCCTGACACTTCCCCCAATCAAAACCTAACAGAAAAGATTGACAAACGGAGAGGGAGACACTCGTGCGCGCGTACACATATTAAGGAAGCATAGGGGAAATATCCACAGAAGGCAGACACAGGCCTAATAAAAAAAGAAATGAACAGAACATGCCCCGGGTGACCCGGATATGCAGAGTGTGAATCGTGACTGAAAAATATTTGTGCGGATTTTTAAGAATTTCGGAGATGGTCAAAACATGCTGCATGTCTTAAATACAGTTAGGCTAAGATATCCCCGGATTCCTTATATTTTTTTACCCAGGGTAAATCCGGAGTCAAAATACGTCAATATCTTCACGGATTCTTAAAAAATCAGGATATGGTCAAAACCTGGTCCGGATATGCTGCATGTCATAAAACATATCCAGTCAAAATATCTCCGGATTCTAGTCTATTTTGCCCAGTGCGTGCGTGTGTGTGCATGCACGTGTGTATTTACATGTCACTAAATGGAAACTAGAAAAACAGAAAATATCTCATAGAGAGAGAGAGAGAGAAAGAGAGAGAGAGACAGACAGACAGACAAACAGACACATATTTACCTCTGCTCTTTGTCGCATGACTGTTGAGCCAAGGTCACAGATGACATACGAGTAAGATCCTGGTGCTCTGCTGTCGGAGACGCACCCTACGGCCCCGATGCCAACAATCTGCAGGAAGGCAGAGACAGATAACCTTTAAAAAGGGGAACTCCTTATCGTAAACACTTTCCACTTAACCACATGCTTTTGCTGGTTTTGATAATAGCGGTTTGGCCCTGACCCTTCTGGCCTGAGTGTAGGACAGGGAGGAGGGGTAGAGGAGCTTGAGCCGAGTGCCAGAGGAATCTTCTCCATTATTCACCACCTTCACATTAACATCCACAGGAAACGCACTGCTGTTGACTACCACCGCTCTACACAGCAGCACGGACATGGATGGAGAAAAAAATAAAAAGACACATACAAGTTAATAATTTTATAGAAACAAAAGATAAAAATCAATCTAAATACTAAGATAAAATGAGATGCCTCTATTGTCACTACACACTGGACACAATGGGATTGCAGGTGTCCTTCAAAGTAAACACATTTACATAAAAAAGATAAATATATAAATACATAACATTTTCCACTGACTACTGATACTGACTCCATAGTAACACTGACACACTACGTACCACAGTGGTGCAGAATTAAAAAGAGATACAGAGAAACAGCTACCAGACATAAATACATTTAACATTAATGGGATTTGTTTTGTCTTTAGTGTACAGTATGTATGTTTTACCCTGTGAAATTGACAGAAACCTGGAGGTCTGAGACACACTTGTGATCGTCCCCACACACCTTCTCCAGTGGCACCTGCCCACACACACAGACTCAGTTTATCCAAAACATGAGATAAACTACCGATACGTGTGTTTGCAAAAATGCTGACATTTTACGACCACACCATCACACAGAAACACACACACACATGCACAATGGTGCACACAAACAGACAGACAGACAGACAGAGAAAGAGAGGGAAAGAGGGAGAGAAAGAGAGGGAAAGAGAGAGAGAGAGAGACTGAGATTGTAAGAGTGAAAGAGAAAATGAGGTGGAGAGAGAGAAACAGAAGAAGAGAGAAAACGAGAGGTACTCGCAGTTACCTTGTGCAGAAAGGTCAAGGGGCAATCTGGGCTGTTCATGGGCCTAAGACCGCTGGACCCTGGGATCTCCTCTGTTTGTACCGATAGCTCTCCAGCCAACTTGGGATCATGATAATCTGATATACAGTCCTATGGGAAGCAAGAGCCACTAGTCATCATCAGCACATGCACACCATAGAGCCTCAAAATCCATCACTAACAGAGGTGTCAATCCCTGCTTCAGAAAGTACCACATACTTGATCGAATCATTTTCCGAACCAGATGATTGTAATGAGCACACAAATCAGACAGGTATTTTATTATAGGCAGAATGAATACATGGCAGGTTTTTTTTTTACTTTCTGAAGCAGGGAGTGACGACTCACAAATCACTACCCTTTGTATTTATTGGTCCGTGGGTGGGGTCAGTGGTATGTGAGGATTGCAGTTGTTATTTGTCTTTTTCACTTACATACTGTATGGTGCAAAATCTAATGTAATCTAGTATTTTGTTAAGTATCTACATTCTGTGTCACTGGCATGACAGATGTCCTTCCACACAGTATGCAATCTCTAACCATACAAAGCCCAAAAGGATTAAGGTAGATTGGATTTGAATGTATGCACAACATATTCACAAACTAACCAAACAAATTACATTCGAATCTGATTTTGAATGTAGAGAGGCACACAAGCTGACTAACTAACTAACCGGGAGGGTGAGGGTGAGGTTCTGGCAGAAGGTCTGCTGGCTGCTCAGGCTCATGTTCCAGCGGGAGGCGGAGGGCTCGGAGAAGACCAGGCGCGGCGCCCCCCTCTGCGGGTCCTGGTCCAGCTGCAGTGACAGGGACACGGCTGCCTGGAAAGGGGCTGCCACAACCCAGGTAAACAACACAGCCACGTTAGCCCTGTTAGCTATGCTGCACTATAAAAGTAAACAACACAGCAACTTTAGCCTTGTTAGCTATGCTGCCCTACAAAGGGTAAAGTGCAGTAACTGCATGGACACTGTAACTGAGAAAAAATGCCTTTAAAGTTGTCATACTGCCCAGTCAAACATGTTGTAGGTATTATAGTGGTTATGCCTTTATGTACTTACTTAATAGGAGGAAGCAAGAGATTTAGTCACAAGACAAAGCAGGTGTTACAAAGTCAATTTCCAGTCTAAACTCAATTTGAGAGAAAATATGCAGTTACTGCCTTTTGGCTTTGTAAGGCAGCATGGGAGAATGCTCTGGTGTGGTATTCTTTTGGTACTGTTGTCAGAGGCAGACATCCCGGGTTCAGAAAGTAGAAGTGCTTTCACATATTTGTTCCGGCTAATTCACTGAACCATCTGGTCCTAATAAGCACAACTCTTTCAGCCAGGTAGATGACCTAATTAGTGAAATCACCTGTGTTGAGAGCACAGACAAATGGAATATATGGGCAAGACATTTTCTTTCTCAAGCTGATTTGTCCACCATTGACTGCTGTGGATATGAGTTATTTGAACAACATAATAAAACCTTTCATTACATGTCTCAAGCCCTGTGCATCTCAAGCCCTGTGCACTAGTTCTAAAAAGACACACTAGCACTAATAGCAACAACCAGGGTCTTCTGAGCTTCCCTATTAGCCTGCTCTACTCTTGTGTCCACACGCTTGGGTTTGAGGTAAGAAACCCTGACACACTACAGCTTGCACAACTGCCGTGTGCTAATCTGAGGTAATAAAGCCATCTCTTTAAAATGGCGCATGCTCTTACTCTCAATGGTTCCTTTCAGAACCTCATTAAGACGCACGCAGACGCTGACAGCCGAGACGGGCCTATTGCGGCCGAGGGGGGCGGAGCAGTGGAAGCTGTCCTGTGGGATGATTGGAGGGTCCAGAGTGATGGACACATTCAGGCACATTACTGGGTGGGACCTAGATGGAGGATCAAAAGACCAGGGGGAGGGAGAGAGAGAGAGAGAGAGAGAGAGAGAGAGAGAGAGAGAGAGAGAAAGATAGAGAGAGAGGGAGAGAGAGAGAGGTCAACTGAATTCTCAGTTAAAGGTAGGGCAGAAGGTCCTGAAAAAAAACAGTTCGAACAAGCTGCATTTTGAAAGTACACAATTCAGAAGTCCGAACCCCTTTTCTTCAGCCTTCCCCCTGGAGTCACGCCTCCACATTCATGCACGAGAGAGGGATTCGGACAGCTTAAAATGATTGGATAGTGTTTTCTGTCCTGTTTTTCCCACAGGTAACTAACATGTTTTATTTTTCTGTTAGAACATTTAATTATTTATATAAAAAGTGCTTTGGGAAAAATCTCCCCCCCTACCTTTAAGGTGATAGTACAGAGGCAATTTTTTTTGACAAATGTTGCTGGGCAGTGTTACAAACACATGCTGTTTGGGCACCTGCCCATTAATATTAAGCCACACATTTTTATTATCAGAGGAAGCAAAATCATCTGCATGTAACTTGTTGTGATCATCCATTAAGAATGTAAGAGGCCTATGATGTTGTTGCCTGGCAACATTGCTCAGAAAAGTTGCTCCATGTATCACCTTTACTTTTCTCCTCTCTCTTCTTCTCCTTCTCCTTCTCCTTCTCTCTCTCTCTCTCTCTCTCTCTCCCCCCCTCTCTCTCCCTCTCTCTCTCCTCACCTGACCTCTCTCACCACCTCACCTGATGATGACGGCGCCCCCTCTTCCTCCAACCACAACATCGGTCAGGCCATCAGCACTCAGGTCTCCAGCAGAGTGAACAGACAGGCCAAAGTACTGCAGCTTGCTATCCAGCTGGGAGCCCGTAATTCTCTGCATAAACACCATGCACAAACTTAGCAAATTTGGTATGACACACAAAATGAAAAATGCAAATTACATGAAAAAACTAACATATTTTGCTACACTTATATCAACTATCAACTGCCAACACATATATTCAACATATACATACAATTTAACATAATAATCAATACTTTCCTTTGATTTTACAGTAGGGTAGTCTAATGCATTGTTGGAAACCGAACTAAATATAGGCAGCTTCACTACTGTTTTTGTTAAGCACATTGAACTGCCTTTTGTCAATGAAGTCCGCTATAGAAATAACCTTGCCTTGCCTTGCCTTTACTATAAATGATGGACACTTTTTAGAAACACTTGCTTTGTGGCTAAAAACTATTCGATTGCTGGAAACAGACGGTTATCTTGAAAAGCTGACTAACAGCATTAGTCAAGACTTCCCACAGCCACGGTACTTTGGAATTACTAATAGCATCCGGTAATTTTGAAGAAATTCTCCCATAGTTATCTGTTACAGTAAGGAGAACTTTCTGCTACTGGTGGCAATTTGTACCCCATGAAATTCATATTTCTACAAACGGATTACATTAAAGTAGAGCACAGTAGTAGGGTAGAATAGAGTAAAGTAGAGTAGAGTAGTGTAGAGTAGAGTAGAGTACAGTAGGGTAGAGTAGAGTAGTGTAGCGTAAAGTAGAGTAGAGTAGGGTAGAGTAAAGTAGAGTAGAGCAGGGTAGAGTAGTGTAGAGTAGAGTAGGGTAGGGTAGAGTAGAGTGGAATAGAGTAGAGTAAAGTAGAGTAGGGTAGAGTAGGATAGTAGTGTAGAGAAATGTAGGGTAGATTAGAGTAGGGTAGAGTAGAGTAGGGTAGAGTAGAGTAGGGTAGAGTAGAGTAGTAGAGTAGAGAAATGTAGGGTAGATTAGAGTAGGGTAGAGTAGAGTAGGGTAGAGTAGAGTAGGGTAGAGTAGAGTAGTAGAGTAGAGAAATGTAGGGTAGATTAGAGTAGGGTGGTGTAGAGTAGGGTAAAGTACAGATGAATAGGGTAGAGTGGAATGGAGTAGGGTAGGATAAAGTAGAGTAGAGCAGTATTGAGTAGAGTAGAGTAGTGTAGAGTAGAGTAGAGTAGAGTAGTGTAGAGTAAAGTAGAGTAGAGTAGAGTAGGGTAGAGTACAGTAGTGTAGTGTAGAGTAGAGTAGAGTAGAGTAGAGTAGAGTAGAGTAGAGTAGAGTAGAGTAGAGCAGAGTAGAGTAGGGTAATAGAGTAGTGCAAAGTAGGGTAGAGTAGAGTAAAGTACAGTAGGGTACAGTAGAGTAGAGTATAGAGTCCAGTACAGTACAGTAGAGTAGGGTAGAGTGCATCTGACATGATAATAGCTAGTAAGAAGCTACAAACCACACCCAGCAGAAACTAAGGTGCATCTGCAAACCTTGCAACTCATACAGAGCTAGCCAATAAGCAGCACAGTTGGCCACAGTAATACAACTGAAAGCAGTGCTAATTTTGAAAACATGTTAATGTCACATTTTTAACTGATGCACACCTCAAAGACTCCTGCAGTCTTGAGAGTGCAGTCTCAGCATACAGAGTACAGACTCTGAATCTCAAAACGTTTCTCACATGCTCACCTACATGCTGGCCTGTAGTTTAAAAAAATATTATTTTTAAAATTTTGTGCCTGCACATATCTGTGGGTACCTATCAACAGCACAGGATAGAGTTTCGACTGGGAAAGATGACTGAGAAAGCAGAACATGACCAGTGACATGAAAACTTGCTGGTTTGTTCTTTTTGAGTTGTACTCAGCCCTTTTGCGCTGCACCTCACTAGTGGGGATGTGCACACTGCTACTTCTGATTCACTGGTTTCTCCATCTGTCCACATACACCGAACACTGTCAGTTCTCTGCTAACCAACTGCCACACAGTGACAGTTACGGTCATTGACCTTTTTTATTGAATTGTAATACTTGCCTATTAATTATTGCATTGCCATCACGTTGACTAGACATATGTATTGGTACTATCAAGAATGTAAGTAACTATACTTTTACACTTGTTCTTTTTAATCGTATTTATTCATTCACATTTACATTGTTTACATCAGTGTGTGTCTTGTGTGTGACTCTGTGGGCCTGAATACATTGCCTTTTTAGGACAAATAAAGTGGTTTGAAATGAACTGATTTGATTTGAATTGAATTGAATTGAATTGAATTGAATTGAACTGAATTGAATTGAATTGAATTGAATTGAATTAAATTGAATGGAACTGAATTGAACCGAACTGAAAGGAACTGAACTGAAATGAACTGAACTGAAATGAAATGAATTGAATTGAATTGAATTGAATAGATCACCTGGCTGTACATGGACCTGATGCCCATGCTATCGCTCAGGAAAATGTAGAGACTGCCGCTGCCCCTGTTTTCATATGGAGCCCCTACTGCTAACTCCGGAGCCCCGTCCCCATTGAGGTCTGGACAGGACGAGAGGGACGCCCCAAACTGGCCGTGCTCATGTCCAGCAGCCCCGCGTAGATACTGGGAGCAGTTGGGCACCTGTGGGAGACAGAAGGAAAATATAATTGAATCCAACTCACAGTCAGAACATGTGAGATACGTCTTTTACAAGTCTGCCTTTTCAAGTTTTAAATTTATTGTCATCTACTCAGAAATGAATTTTCTTATATTTAACAGCCAGCAATCCATACAATAAATCAATACATAAGCTCAATCCAACAGTCAACCAATCAATCAGTCAATCAATCAATCAATTAGCAATGTTAAAGCAATACTAAGTAGTTTTCGTCTTCGGTCACCATACAGGTTGAAAGTGGAATTGTCTGTCATAAAAAACTACAGAGGGACGCTCCACTCCTCCAAACTTCCTTAGTGCAGTTTTAGCCCGTGCAGGGAGGCAAAGTGAAATCAGAGGTGCCTTTCACCCTGTTACAAGTTGATGAACCACCGAAATGATTTTGTAAACATTATTTTAAGGTTAAAAACTACTCAGTGTTGCTTTACTGGAATGTTAAAATAAGTCCACTGTGAAATCAGTGAGATAAGAAGTGTTGAGTGTGAAAAAAACAAGTTTTTGGAGGGTGGAGCAAGGCTGTCTCTGAATCAGGTTGTATGGGTTTGAATGCTAAATGTCAAGTGGATTAAAAGGCCACAGTGGCTATTTAGCAACATTGGATATCAAAATAGAAATGCTTACATGTAGCCTAATGTTGTGGTTGCGTGTGTGTGTGTGTGTGTGTGTGTGTGTGTGTGTGTGTGTGTGTGTGTGTGTGTGTGTGTGTGTGTGTGTGTGTGTGTGTGTGTGTGTGCATGTGTGTGGGGGTGCACGTGTATGTGTGGGGCTGTTATGTCTGTATGTGTGTGTGTGTGTGTGTGTGTGTGTGTGGGCATATGTCATATTTGACAATCTCACCCCACACACATTCTATCTGATTGCTTGTGTGTGTGTGTGTGTGTGTGTGTGTGTGTGTGTGTGTGTGTGTGTGTGTGTGTGTGTGTGAGAGAGTGCACGTGTGTGTGTATGTGTGTGTGTATGCACGTGTGTGTGTATGTGTTTGTGGCATATTTGAGAGAATCTCACCCCATACTCCACGCGGCAGATGCGCACCTCTCCCCCGAAGCCTTTGACTCGGTAGAGGGGAGCCCCGATGGCCAGCAGCCCCTGTCTGCCATAGCTCTCCAACGTGCAGAGGGCGGAGCCAAAGTAGGAGCCAAACTGATCAGAAGGCCAAACAAAGGGTGGGGCACACAAACAAGACATCACACACTTAACAATAAACAAGTGCACAAAGACAGACAAAACAATACCTCCGCTTCATCCAAACAGCAAACTTGGATCTATTATAAAATTAACATAATATTATAGAAACACAAGAATTTCACTCTCTTGTACTAGCATAATGATATGTAATAACGAATTTTGAATCTTAGAATCTTGAAAATGATATTGTAAGGAAATAATTCAATAATAATAATAATAATAATAATAATAATAATAATAATAATAATAATAATAATAACAATAATAACAACAATAATAATAATAACAATAATAATAATAATAATAATAATAATAATAATAATAATAATAATAATAATATCAATAATGTTTATTATACATACATACTGTACATACATACAAAATATAAATATGACAACTACAATATAATATAGGCCTAATAATATTGAAACATTACTCTTGCTCTAATACCTGGGTGCCATTTATTCTTTGAGTGATGGTCCATGGTTCATTTAAACGAGACTGCTTGAAACCCAGCACAAGACCAGTGTGTCTGTAACGTGGTGCGCCTGCATAGTAGACTGTTGTCTGATTGACACGGAGTGTAGCCAATGAATAGCCTGCAGCCACAGAGGGAGGGTGGGGAGAGGTAGAGATAAACCCCCATGTCATATACAGGCTTGTGAGAACGTGAGAACGTGGGAGAGGAAATCAGTAAGAAAGAGAGGTGAGAAAGTGAAGAATAGACGGTTTAGTTTTAGTCTGAATATCAAAGCAGTCATTAGGAGAACTTACACTTACACAGCTACAGTGGTTTCCTGTCACAACCTCTTCCTGTCACGTGCTACCTTCACATGTACAGTAGCAGTTTATACCGTCTACAGACACTTCATTTGTCTTACAGAATGTAGTATTCAGTCATGGCACTACTACAGCACGGGGGAAATATTTACAGTGTGTCAACATTTTTTCAGTAAAAGCATCTCTGGTTAGCATTGCTGACATGGCATTTTGACATTGATATTACTCCAAGAAATCTGCACATGTAAAGACATTAAAACTTGAAACTTTTTAATCCCGTAAATAAAGTTATGAATAATACATTGAAATAACATGTTCATATGTGTGTTAAGTTATATGCAGAGGTATTTAGGGTTATTATTTAAGACTGCTTTGGTACTCATCTATGGAAGTGAGTGTCAGATGTATTGATGTGCGTGTTGTTGTATGCCTACATTTTTAGTAATACTTCTAGCTCTGCAACCAACAAGCCAGCAGTATAACCAAATATATACAGACATACAACAAGACACATCAGCACATCTGACACTCTTACAAATATCAGTACATCTGACAAATACCAATCTAAATAAATACCAAAGCGATGCATAAGCAAATCTAATCATGTCAAAGACAAAGAGCTCTCCCAAGACATCTACAAAATTATTGAAAGTGAAAGTGAAAGTCAGTCCCATTGGTCATTGTGATCATACAGTACACACAACACAATTCAACCTCGGCATTTAACCCATCACACACATGAACAGGGGGCAGCCATGACAGCAGCGCCGGGAGACACTGCCATGCTCAGGACACCTCAGTCATGGGGGAGAATGGAGGAGAGTGCTGGTCAGTTACCCCACCCACCCATGAACCCAAGTCCTTAACCACTGGCCCATGGCTGGAATAACTCAATCCAGCTCTTTGTAAACATAGCTCCTCTGTTTGCTCAAGCACCGTTTGGGCCATTATCTGTCCGAAGTTTTGAAATATGTCGAACTGTTATGAAACAGTTTCATTGGTATGTACACATCTTCAACAATACGGTTGTAAGTGTGGTAAGAGGTTTTGTTTTTTCCATTTACCCATCATGGGTTCTTTTGCGACACTTTGGGAAAAAACCTTTTTGTAGCGCACCAAAGTGTATTAACTGGGCTAATATTTACATGGAATTTTGGAGTGTAGCAAACAGCTTTTAGATTTAAGTCGGTTCTTTAGCTTTCTATGCCTTGGTTTACTGCTTTTTGTTGGTATACTCAATGCTTTTCCCCCCTGCTATTTCACTTTATTATGCGTTACTGTATTTGTGGGATTTCAAGTTTTGTGTTTGTGTTCATGTGTGTAGATTTCATTGTTTTATACCAATGTCCAGTAATAAAATACAGAATTTCAAGTTTTGTTGTATTCATGTGTGTATGTATATTGTATATTGTATATTGTTGTCCCTACTGTATATTGTATATTGTATATTGTTGTCCCTACTGTGCAATACAAGTACACATACTTGTTTAGTCTATTGTATTTATTGTATTGTATTGTTCTGTGTTATGTGTATAGAGAGCTAACATCTGCCGGAGTCAAATTCCTTGTATATGTAAGTATACTTGGCCAATAAAGCTGATTCTGATTCTGATTCTGATTCTGATTCTGATATTTCATGGTTTTATACTAATGTCAGTAGTCCAACTAAAAGTCTTTTCAACACTTACAGCATTTGTGCCACTGTCTGTCATATTGACAACAAAAGTTGCATATAGTACAGGTATGACAGAGGAGCTTTAGGAGAAGTGTTTTGCTGTTTTCTCACCGAGATAGGAGTCTCTCAGGTCCCACTCCTCCGCAGACGCATTTATGAATGTTGTGTTGCCCCCGAGGCCGTACCTGGCGAGCCCTCCCGACCAGGTGTACGCCCCAACGGCCCCAAACACACTCTCATCCTTCAGACAGAGGAAACACAGAAAGAGAGGGATGAGGAGGTGGAAAGAGTATCTGATAACAACAACAACCGCAATAATAATAATAATAATAATAATAATAATAATAATAATAATAATAATAATAATAATAATAATAATAATAATGTATTTTATTTATACAGCACTTTTCTGGACAAAAACTAATAGTATGAAAATGTTAAATTGTGAGATATTGCACACGGACGCTATGATGGGAATTTCTTACTTTAGACAGTGCAATACTGAAACCTCCCTGTGACACCTCCCTTTCAAAGGAGCTGTGGTTTGACACACCACTCATGCCTGATGAAGAAACAGACAATTCATAGACAGGCCAAAAAAATGCACCACCCAGCTGCCAGGGTACTGTAACTATGGTAAAGTATGTGTGTATCTTGCATTTGACTCCATTTTATCTTCTGCCAATACCTTCTATTGCAAAGATCTTGGATCTTAGTATGTTCTGAATATAGGTCAGATTACTAAAGCTGTTAGTCCATAGCACATTTTTTTCCTTGTTCAGTGCGATCTTCAGGAGCTCATTGTAGTCAAACTTATCGCCAACCTGATAGAGGGAGGACAAAAATGTTACAGACTGAGAGTCTCATCTGAATGACTAGTTTACTATTTACTCAACAGGATAATATTCTTTAGTTGGTTTATTGAGAGCAAACAATGTGCCATACCTGAGCGAACCTGATGACGTTACAGGCGAAATGCGCCTTATTCGCCCTCAGTAAACCGAAGTTAAGTCTACACAGTGTGCGCTAGAATTTTCAATTCACTTTAATTGTCTCATACATTCCTGTGAGTTACAAGCACCTGATCCAGAGGCAGTGCAGAGGAATTTGACTGAATTAGGATAATATTCTTACCCCAATGGCATACATGGTCACATTCATGTCTTTCGCCTGTGGCAGAACTTGATCAAGAGTTACATCTTGGTCATTGGATACCCCATCAGTTATTACCACAAGCAACTTCTTTGAGTCTTTCTGCATTCCCTTTTCTTCAGTAAACATCTCATTCCTTCGAAAAAAAAACCCCACAATGAAATGGTTATGGAAATGGAGATAGAAAGAGAGAAAACGAGAGAACTAGAACTCAGACAAGCCTTGAGTGTTGAGATGTCTGGCTCAAAGCTGATCTTTTACAAGCACAACGAAAGAGAGAGACTAGTGAGAAAAGCAGAGAATTTAGTGTTTCCTTACAGTACGAAACGTATGGCTGCTGCAGTGTGAGTCTCTCCCTTTTCGTGAGTGACGTGATTCATGAGAGACACTTTGTTTGTGGCTGCAGCGAAGTTCTCAAACTCAAAAACAGCATGGTAAGTAGTAGCATACTGAGCCACTGCCACCTGTGGAAATATATGTATGCACACCATCTGTGTTAGACGCATTCAGAGAGGGCAAAAGCTCTCCATAAACATGGTATGTAAGTTATTCAATGCCAATGCAATTACTCGTGAAATCGCACTCACTTGTGTCCCAGGTTCTTTGAACATTCGAATAATGTCCTTGATGAACTTGATCATAGTGTCAAAGTCATCTTTTGAAATGCTCTGGGAGCTATCAAAAAGAATCACTGCATCCAAAGAAATATTACGACACTCTAAAAAGAAAAGAAGCAAAAACAAAACAAAAAAAACTTAATCAACATCAATATTACATATATTCTGTATTTTTTTTACCTTCTGTTAGTAGAATACACTGCACAGCCCACAACACTCTCAATGAGAATAGCACATAAATGGTACCTTGATAAGCTGGTTTGAATCTTTTCTTTTCTGTAAATGATGGACCAATTTCCACACATATTCCATTGAGGTAGTT
This sequence comes from Coilia nasus, assembly GCA_027475355.1. Taxonomy (NCBI): domain Eukaryota; kingdom Metazoa; phylum Chordata; class Actinopteri; order Clupeiformes; family Engraulidae; genus Coilia; species Coilia nasus. Next base: position 22,334,610 of record CM050214.1, read on the forward strand.
CAGATGGTTACAGTGTTGCGTAAGCCGTGGTCCGCATGCCTGCAGTTATGTTAGAGGGAGAAAAACTATTCTTTCAAATCACTGTATCACTTTACTGTATCAAACTGGGTATTCGACTTTTAAAAACATTAAAGATTATTTTACAGAAAAAAAAACCTTTAAGTTCGTAAAGGACAAAACGCAGACTCGGACAAAAATCTTTTTTTTTTCATGGCAAGTTGAACTCCATGACCTCTTTGCATCACTTAGGAAGCCACCCTTAGAGTGAATCTTATGATGCCCTGTGACAGCCTAATGATTTATAGTTAGGGTCAGGAGAGGGTCATGGTGACAGTAGGACAGAGTGTTTGTGTCATGGTCATATGCGCCCTTGATTCCCAGTGCACAGGAGGAAGAGAAAGTGAGCAGACAGCCCAGGGGGGAAAGGGGACGGTTGCTTCCTGTTTTGGCTCTTTCCTAGCTAGCTGGGAATTTCAAATTGACTTGAAATGTGAAGTGATACAATGGAACAGAAACAACAGCTCTATAGTAGCAGCCTATTTGTGGTGCTAATATTGTGGACACTGTTTGTTTGCTCCAGCAGAGAAGATGATCCGATACCTACTTTGCTGACAGTCTTAGGCACAGACATGAAATCCTCACAGTCAGTAGTGTACTACTATACAAGTAACACCTAACTGATAAAGGGAAAAGTCTGGAGATTCAACGCTCAAGAAAACCACAGTCACTTACCATGGCCCTGTCTGCTGTACAAGCTAGTGACAGTCCAAGTGAAATTCCTGGGTTCACTAGAGAGGGGAGAGAGACAGAGAGAGAGAGAGAGAGAGAGAGAGAGAGAGAGAGAGAGAGAGAGAGAGAGAGACAGACAGACAGACAGACAGACAGACAGACAGACAGACAGACAGACAGACAGAGACAGGGACAGACAGGGACACAGGGACACAGACAGACAGACAGACAGATACAGAGATAGACAGACAGACAGACAGACAGACAGAAAGACAGACAGACATTGAAGGAGACAGAGAGAGAGAGACAGAGAGAGAATGACTACACTTCTAACTATTGATATTAATTTGGTGACACATGTAGTTGTTGTTGTATCTGAATATTGTGCAAATGAAAAACAGAAGTGGAAGTCTCTGATGCTTGTGCATGATCTGTAACCTACTGAATGTGGGAAGTGGGGAAAATGGTTGTGAAATTGCAGATGAATACTGCAATAACCAACACATCCCACTGCTAAACTAGCCTGGTAAACCAGCCCCTCGTACTTCATTTCATTTTGTACAGAGGGCCTGGCAGTGCTGTATTGAGAAACGATTTCTTCCTGGAGGTGTGGACTCTGCTGAAGTTTAAAACAAGTGGCTCTGTCTTTACCCAATCGCTAACATCTGGTTGTGACATATGCAATTAGCCTGCCTACACACTACAATTCAAATCCAGCACACAAAGTCGATATCATCGCTCATGAACACTCCCTCTGTTCCCTGACTGGCTAGGCAAAATTCTGCCTAAGACAGCAATGTCAATGGAAGCACTGCCAGACGCTCTGTACAAAAAGAAATAAAGTACGAAGGGCTGTTTTACCAGGCTGCTGCTGAACACTGATGTGATGAAAACTCAGTAAGCCTCCATGCTAAAGAATTAAATATGCATGTAATTACAGACTAAGTAATGATGTCTCTGTAAAAGATGGCATCTCATATGACCAATACGAGTAGGTTACTATGCTGATTACTTTGCAGTGGGCTGAAATGATTTGATCGACAGGAAAAACTTAAAAATACACATAAACCTGTATATACAGAGAATGAACTGAGACTTATTAATGTACCCTGTGTGTATTTAAATTCCTAATTTTCTTGTTCACGCTGTATTGGTTACGTGTACTGTATTACTGTACTGTTATCGCTGGAATTAGGTAAAGAAAAGAGATTTTTTTCAGTTCAATATTTAGATCAAGTTTAGATAACTAACGTTGACACAAACCACCAACCTCTGACAATCCTATCAGCACAAACTAGAGGCAAACTTTTACTTCACATCAAATGTATACATATTCAGTCCCAAAACGCAAAGTAGGGAAAACCGCACTCTCAAAATATGATTCTTAAGGTGATTACTTGACAGACAAACATTCGGCCTAAGCCATCTTCAGCGTCAGCACTTTCTCTTTAAAAAAACTGCACTCCCAAAACACTGTTTTAAAGAGTGTTACCTTCCATGGGAAGTAGTTCACACTGGCCCTTGTAGGGGCACTTATAAACTGCCCCAGTGCCATTTCCATGCAATGGGGAGGTCACCAAAACACTTGATGATGAGACCAGACAGACAGACACACAGACAATCAGACAGACAGACACAGACAATCAGACAGACAGACAGACAGATATACAGACGGACAGACAGACAGACAGACACACACACACACACACACACAGACAATCAGACAGACAGACACAGACAATTAGACAGATACACAGACAATCAGACGGACAGACACACAGCAGACAGACAGACAGATGGACAGACAATTAGACAGACACACAGACAATCAGACAGACAAACAGATGGACAGACAGACAGACAACAGACAACAGACAGACAGACAGACAGACAGACAGACAGACAGACAGACAGACAGACAGACAGACAGACAGATGAACAGAAGGACAGACAGATAGACAGACAGAGGAAAGAGTTAGTATAGGCATAGTATGTATCAACACTGAACTCCACACTTTACCTACCTAACACTTTATTTTATGTCAGTGTTGTCTAAGTCTCCCTTGTTCTGGCCTGTATGATGATGTGTGTCCCTGGTGTGTGGTTGTATATTGTGTGTCTCTTTTTCAATTTCACTGGATTGGGCGGCTGTAATCTCACTGTATCATGTATACAGTGACAATAAAGGTATGTATGTATGATCATATTCAGAACAGCGGAGTTACTGTAACTATTTGTTTCCTATAAAACTAATTATCAATGAGACAGTTTCATTTAATAACACATTTATAGTATGTACAGTCAAAATTTACTGAAGCCTGACATCTTAACTGACTAAGGAAGCACCTGCTAGATTAAGAATAATGATTGCCATGAATGAGTGCCATGCTGTTATGTGAGGATAATAGCTACACACACATACAGAGGGTCTATCTTCCTGGGAAACCTTGGTATACTCTGTGATGGTTGCTAACAGTCAGAAGCCTTGCTGCATAACCTCCTGTAAGTCTATTGTGGTGTACATCAATACTGTCGTTTATCGAACCTACCTGTTACTGCGCTCTGCTCCAAAATGACATACTTGGTATCCGAAGTATGACTCTGGGTTGTGAAGAAATACTCTGGAGTTGTTTGTTTCCAGATTGAACCCCAATGCCACTGCAACTATTATAAAGAGAAAATAGTCCGCAACTATTAATATTAATATGACAATGCAGAGACTATCTACACTGTCAAGCTCTACCAAAGGAAACAATAATGGTGGTTTCCACGCGAAATTCCTTCCTTCCTAATTCCTGTATAATATGACACATGCTGAAAATAATTGTGCCTTTTCCTCAAAAACAGGAACAAAGTACGTCCTATATATTATATATAATATATATATAATATTATTATTGTGACATTTGTTACCCATTTAATCAACATCAAATGCCAAAACGTCTTACCTTGTAATAAACCCACGATGCAAATATGCCCATTCATAATTCCACCACAGCCTAATTCCTTGGCATACAGATTGCGCAGACTATATTAATTTAACACAAGAAAAGTCCGTGGGAAAACAACGAGTGAGGTGCTATGCAGTGTGGGAACACTGACGTCCGAAAGCAAAATGATGAGAAGTAAATGAAGGTGTTTGACTTCATGAACGGAAAGTGGGCGTTTTGTAGGCTGCCTGCGCGAGGTCGTTAAAACTGTAACGCCCAATCAAAGGTCCCTGTTAAAAAACTGTCCGACTTAAATGAAAGTAGCCTATTTTGTGGTATCCTGTTGTCTTTTAAGTGTAAGAGGGACATTACCATCTACAGTATACACTTGTATAGACGCGGGCATGGTTTCAGTAAGGAAATGCGCCATACCACCACGCTTTACTTTCTGTTTTTACCAGGGTTCGAATTATAAATTTGACCCTATGGGGGTCTCTATCTTTAAAAAAAAAAAAAAAAAAAAAAGCAAAACGCACTGTCCTTTTTCATTTTTTTCGCTGTGAAGCCAAACGACACAAGGCCAGCCAGCGCTGTTTTTTTTTCGGTGGCATGGCAGAAAGTTTAGGCAACCTACGTATTATTTTTGTATTTCTAAAAACGCATTACAAAATGAAGGACGATTGATATAAGACAGGGGTTCCCAAACTTTTCAGACCGTGACCCCCAGTTTTAGGCTGCTGACGACCCCCGACCCCCGCGACCATTCTTTGTCACACGCGTGCGCGCTCTCGCTTTCTATCTCGTTCGCTTCCCCCTTCCTCTCTCATAATGTGGCTGTTTTACGCAACACACGTAAGGCAGTAGAGTAAAAACAAAACTGAACATGATCTCTGAGCTGGTGTATTTTACTACCAAACTCAAGAGCGAAAACAAATAGGCAACATCCCACCATAACTTATAATGCTGAGCATATACAGACATATTACGAACAAGCAAGTAACATCGAACAGTTATAAAGTTATGTATGCAGAAAAAAATGAATGCATGTTGAAAGGTTGCGGGAGATGCGGCGGGATACAGTCCCAGAGAGCAGCACTTGTTCCAGCTCCGCAGTTTATCCCCGTGCATAATCCGACTCATCGATATTGCTGCCAAATTTTCCCAATCGTGTGTGGCTTTTTGTCTGCGCAATTAAATATGCCACCTCACATGAAGCCTTCTGCGTCTTTACAGAGACAGTTGTTTGCTTAGTAAGGGCTTTCTTCTCCCCCCGTAACACTCTCTTTTCTGCGAAAAAAGTCACTGGGTTTATCTGTGAGGCTGGGATGCTTGGTGTTTGTAATAATCCACGAGCTCTGGAAACCCGACGTTGGGACGCAGATTTAAACAGTAGGTCATTGCCAGAGGAGGGTCTGCTGATAGCTATGCTAATCGGGCACAAATCACACATTTGATGCTCGCTAATGGGAGAGTGATGGTCCTCTGGTTAGCAAACAGGCAAAATCATTGTTTCTGGAAATCATCTCGCGACCCCCCGCCACCGCCCCTGCGACCCCACTGGGGGTCAGGACCCCTACTTTGGGAACCACTGATATAAGATAGGAGGTAGATGAGAAGTCTTCTTCGGACTGAACGTCACGTTCGCAAGCCCCAAATTTCAGATTTGCGCGCATAGTGGTGTGATGGTGAATCAATATCACGTCGTAATTCAATACAAAGATGGCGGCATGGTGATCGTAAATGAAGCGAATTTTATTTATGTTTATATGGTGATATATTTAAGCTTATCATGGTAATATGACATATTCGAGAAGCCTCCACAGTAAATGAAATGTGCTTCTTTCATTGGAGCCTGAGGGTATGGGAGCTCAGCTCCCATTGGCTCCCACGTAATTCGAACTATGGTTTTTACTCTAATTTAGGCTTAGTTAAACTTTGTGACCATATAAAGGCAAAGTCGTTGGACAGAACATCACATGAGATTGTTCTGTGGGTGCATTCCTAGTGTTGGCATTGTGTTCAAAAAGCAACAGTCAGCGTTGTTTAGATGCATGTCCAGAAGGAAGCATGTCAGCATCCAATGATAGCATCTGCTCTGACGAGCCCACTGTCTCATCAACATCAGTGGCGTGTCTTAACAGGAAGTTGTTGCTTTGGTCTTTTGGTGCTTTTGCTCTTCACTAAACATCTTCACTGCACTTTGCTGCTGGGGCAGATGTATTCAACTGTAGGTAAGTCAATAATGTGGTCTTTCAATGATCATTATTTGGTCAACTCTTCACTAAACATCTTCACTGCACTTTGCTGCTGGGGCAGATGTATTCACCTGTAGGTGAGTCAATAATGTGGTCTTTCAATGATCATTATTTTCTGGTCACTAGGCCACACTGACAGACTGTGGAATGCTGTAGGCCAACGTTTATTCATGAGGATTTTATTCCATACCGTCTTATTTAATAAGATCACACTGTTTTGACAAGGTCAGGAGAACAATTGTGTAACGTGTCTTACTTGTGAACAACAGGGAGCCTATCAGCGCTTCTACATTATTGTCATGGTGATGATGAATGAACCAACTATGACCTCTATTCCCATTATTATTCTCTCCCTTTAACCAGCTGCGTCATGAGGATGATGATTTTATAATGAGAAGCACAATGCGGTGCATCTGAATGGTGTTCTCAGTGGACTTCTCCTCTACCCGATGTGGCATCCTGTACAGACTGTCCTACAGTGTAAAGGTGTCTTGCTCTGTGCATCCCATGGAAAGAGGCACTTTTGCAGTGTGTTCAGTGTGTCGTGTTCTAAATGAGGCTATAACACCGGCTTTTCCATGCTCAGGCAAGCATGCCTGATGACCTTCTACAATGTTCTCTACATTTATGTATTAGCTTTGTACCTTGGCACTGACAAACTCACATTAAGCATAAGCGTATAAATTCTAAGAACTGTTTAAAGTGTGAGACATAGTGTTTTTTTTTTTTTTTTTTTTGATTGTGGAAGTGACGTCTGTCTTTGTGAAGTAGGCCTATGTTTATCATCAGAAGGAACTCAGTGATGCTGAGTTCGTCAGTGACTCAGGCTTTGGAAATGCCACAGTAAGCACTATGCTGCTCTCCCAGCCTACGCTGTGTGCTGAAAAACCTAAACCTATTTTGTCATTGCTGTGTTTAGTCACAGAGTCACAGGCACAGAGGAGTCCAGTCCACTGTTAGTCATTTTCCCCATTAGGAACAGGCTATGAGGAACTGCCAGTACATCTGAGGTGAAGAGAAGGCCAGGAGAGGTATGCACTAATTCTCCAGGATCATCTCAATGATGGTCAAAATTAAGGTAATGCATTTGTTATTGTATTTGATTCAGCACATATGCACCCAGCACACAAATTACATTTGCTGTACCATTGAAAGTGTTGGTTTTAAGTGGTTGAGAGAATGAAGTCAATTGAGACTAAATCAAAATGTAATCATTACACTTAGCTGATGCTCTTATCCAGAGTTACTTACAGATATTTACAGGGTTTCAGTTACAGTCTCTGGAGCAGCGTGGGGTTAAATGCCTTGCTGAAGGGCATCTCAACCATGGGTACAGCGGGATTGGAACGGGCAATCTTCTAATTACAAGACCAGCTCCCTAACCACTAGGCCACAGCTGCCATAATCTAAACATCTGTTAAAAAAATCTTCAACATAGTGGTGGTGCATCAGTCATTACAATATTTTATGTCCTTTGTGCTTTGAGATACTTTGAAAATGACATTGTATGAGAAACGTTGACACGGTTACTGTTGTAAATAGCAATGTATAACATAGCAAGGCACAACACCTAAGCTCTAGCATGGACCGACAGTGACCAGTTTCATGAAGTTTTTTTTTTCAGTTACTTGAAATAATTTTAAATGTCATTATTTGGTGTGCCAAAATCATACCGTGTAGTGTGGTGAGTGTTTTACATGAGTGGCATACCTGATGAGAATATGTGTAACTGAAAGTGTGATGTTGTAAGTCTCCTGTGTGTTAGCAAGGCCCCAGTACAACTTCCTCACGGAGCATTTCTCCATCGAGTAAGGGTCGGCCAACTTCCTCTGGCTTACCACACAAACAAGCAAAGAAAATGAGCAACTTCAATTTTGGGCATTTCACTTCTTTTTGGTGGACAACTGACATGCTTTGATTTATTGTAAACAATATTCTCATTTGTGAATTAAATTGATTTACAAAAAAATAACAACAACAGTATGTTGTGTTGAAATGTCTTGTTTTACCCTCGTCTGGTCTTTGTATCATTGGATCCTAGATTATAATGGAGGGTGAGGGATAGGATGGACAGATCCATCGTGCTCTGATAAATCCAGTTTTTGTGTGCTAGTTTACTGTTTTCTCCATTTCAGCATCAGTCAGCAGAGCATTCCAGATCACTGCTGGGGCAGATTTGTATTTAAAAGAGTATATGCACCATCTATCAGTACATTACAACTCATTTATAGCATCACTCAACAGCAATTGTGTATTGGTTAAAATTCTTTTTGCGGAGAAATGTCGACTTGGAGAATCATTACAGGTTTTGCCCAGTAGATGGCGTACTATCACAGTGTAATACTGGTGTGGCTTGCCTCGCTTCTTATGGGTAGCCTCCCATAAGGGTGAAACTAGGGTTGAATACAGTGGGTGAATTATGCATGTACCCACATTTCCCTTCCATGTGCAGATAGTTACTGACCTGGAGATAAAGAGGGTTGAGATGGTTGAGATAGATGGTCTTCCTACTGGTTCATGACCATGTGCTGATGTCACATATATCCAATGGCAAACCTATACACCATGACAGCCATAGTCATTGCTGTGGTTGTTTACTGTATGTCTAATTCTGCATGTTTTTACCTATACTCAATATGATGCTACATAAGAAAGGCAATATGTATTTTAATGTAAAATCTAGGCTATTTAAATTTCATGCATTTCTAAAAACATGTAAAAACCTATTAAATATATACTGAGAATGTGGTGATGTTAAGGTAAGTAAACACAGTGTGAAGACCGTGTTTTAAATGAGCTAAAAGGAAAGCTGGAAAATGTGTTGCTTTTTGTGTGGCTTATAGTTCATATGCAAAAAGGATGCTATAAATATATCTGAGGTGTCAAAGACTCATGTGCCTTAATACCAAAGTCATACGAAATAACCACTCATACATTTGCCGGAAAAACTGCTAACACCCTCCCAAAGCATCCAGTAATAAAATGTGAAACACTGGGGTTTGTATGGGTGTAGTTAGGTGGAGAATACAGAGCTGTGAAACTGTACCCCCCCCCCTTCCTTTGCAAAATACTTGTGTAATTGTTGTTTTTCAGACAGCTGAAAAATAGCAATTATGGCGAAGGTTTTTTTCTCTAAGCAGCCACATGGTGGCCAGTGAAGGCAGGGGCGAGTAGGGCCACAGGCCTGATCCTGACACCACTAGAAACACTACACATGCTGCCGGACCACTTTGTCTGTTTGCAGCTACGATTTTAACGAGCCACGCCCATCTGTCATGGTGATCACTGAGGTAAACACACACACACAAACAGAAAACACACACAACAACATACACACACACACACACACGAGATGCACTACTACTTGTAAGGCTCTGAAGGTGGAATGACATGCTGAGTTAATCCCTAAGAGGGTTTTAAGTCTAGACAAGTTTTAAGAAACACCTGTTAAAAACACTCAGCAGCACATCCACAGTTCATGCCTACACACACACACACACACACACACACACACACACACACACACACACACACACACAAACACACACACACACACACACACACGCACACACACACACACACACACACACACACAAACACACATACAAACACACACACACACACGCACACACACACACACACACACAAACACACAAACACACAAGACACTGTTTAGCTTGTCCATTCTTTTTTCCACCTTTACTCCTAGGAAACAAAGTAAGTCTGTCTACATCACAGGCAAGCATTAATGAATTCCTGTCTTTCCACAGAAATTGCTACCCTAAGCATTATCACATCTCCCACCCCAAAACCACCCTATACCAGCCCCACGCCCTCACCTCACCCCCACCCTGCCTTACCCTCACCCTCTTTATGCACAGAAACATACAGCATCAGCCCCCAACCCCCTCTCCTTACACATCTTTGTACATCATTGTCATTGTCATTCTTTGAAAGAGCATAAGTATACACATCCAAATATATCCACATCCACTCTCCGCTTGGTAACTCCATATTACCTTTGATTGTACATATCAAACCCTTTTTTCCCAACATTTATTGGTAGATACTGAGACAGTAAAGTTTTTTTTTTTTTGTCGTTAAAGTTTGTTTTGGAGTACATATAGGCCTACGCCTTTTTTTCTACGTCACTTGGTACCGCGTTGTATGCCCCTTACACTACTGCCACACAGGTACTAAGGCCCCTGCATGTTCGTTGAAACTAAGAATCCTTACGGCTTGAACAGAACTGGGATTATAGAATGCGAAGCGTTGTTTTTTTTACAGCTGCCATGTATGAGGTGAGCGCTAGTAGACATGATAAGGCAATAAAAGACCGAAATTTCTGTATAGAAAAAAAAGAAAAGAATCAGAACGTTCAGAGTTCAGTCAAGGTAGATACACGAAGTTGGGCCTAAACACATACACACTCGCACACACATGTGTAGCTTCGGGGTTTTTGGACTTCTCTTCTGTGACCTTGGTGTGGTCGATGTGGTTGAATAGGGAGGTGGTGAGATGGGGGTAAGAGGGTAAGAGGGTGTAGTGTTGAAGCACTACCAAGGACATACAAATTCGTCCGGCCCTGGCACCAGTCGAAATAAAGCATGTTCCATTTTGTTCATACAATTCTGCTGAGGATACTGAGGTAATGGCTTTCACAGAAAGAATTAAAGGAAAAGA